>OZ035830.1:12524381-13135888 GCA_964034765.1 Knipowitschia caucasica
ACATCACAGTTATAGAAGTTATAGAACAGTAGGAAAGAGGAGCACACAGCACAAGATAAGTGAACAATAGCTATACTAATTAAAATAGAACAAAATCTCTAACTCTAGCATCAATAAAAAGTATAAATTATCTATCTTGAAAATAATAATAAAAAGAAGTGTAAACGTTTTACTTTGCTTTGTTGGAGTATTCCTTGGCTGAGGTTGCCTTTTGGCATTGCACACAAAGACAAAGATGTGCATGTTTGAGCTACGGCCGTGGGTTTACTTTAGATTCAATCATTTACTTTATTGCTATTTACCGTCTTACAGATTCTTCTCCAATGCACACGACGTGCTGCTCCTATTATTTGGGCTCACAAAAGAAGTGACGAGCAGTGTAAGTTGTAATGCCGACCTTATCTAATGATCAGTGGGTGCAGAACTTAAATTACTGGTTTCCCGTGACATCCTTATCAAAATAAAGGGTTCTTTCCTTAGTGGTCCGGTGAATTACCGGGTGTTTGGGACCACTGTCAAACATGACATATGATCCTCAGAGGCTTCCGTAGTGTTGGTGGTAGAAGTAGCCTTGCAATATATGATCTCAACACAAGATGGGAGAAACAAATTACCTTTAAGCATACATTTTTTGGGGGGTATCTTTGTTTATCTTTTAGTTCTCATAGTTTCCTAATTCTGGGAGTCCTAGTTTTAACTTTACAATATGACAATGAGGGACTCAAAATGCAATATTAATCAAAAGAAAATAAAGGTTTCACTTTCGGGCAATATTCCTCTTACTTAAACATTTAGAGAAGAGCCATCGCACACATGCAGAGCTGTCCACATAGTTTAGTCTGTGATGAATGATTAACAGACTCATGCATTATTCACAGAGCGCGGGTGACAGCCAGTGATGGTATGGCCTCTCCACACAAGCACCTGCCCCCCTCCTTCCCCTGCTTATGTCAGCTCTGATCGGACCCCTGTGTGCATCGTCTGGAGCCCGAGGGCCTCTCCGCTCTATGACAGCGCACAGAAAAATTAAACAGCTCTAATCAATAATCTCACGTCTTATTTAACTAATGAGACAGAGCACTACTGCTGCTGGGGAAGGCATTTGGAGGACTCATTGGTGACCTCCATGTGGTGCCTCTAGTGTGGAGTGTGACGGACAGAAGCAGGGACATGGTCTCCTCCTCTTCCTCTCCAAACTCCTTATTAAATGAGTTTAGATCATGACAGTATCTTGAAGTAATATTTACATGCCCTCAGAGAAGCTAGGGAACTCACATGGGCCGACAGAGTATAATAATGATATTAATAATAGTTTTTTGACCCAAGACGCTTCACATCGTAATTTATTCACCCAAAACACTGTGGTGATAAACTACTACTTTAGGGCACACACACACACACACAAACAAATTCCAGGCAATGTGGGTGCAGTGTCTTGCCGAAGGGCACAAGGACAATTTGGCACTTGGCAGCTGCCCCACTGTGGCACCTGGTGTTCCTAGAGGTCTCCCTGCACAGTACTAACCAGTCCCTGCCATGCTTAGCTTCAGATGTCTGACAATATCTGGTATTCATCTGCACACAGTGCCTTTAATAACATTAAAGGCAAGATATGTTCTACTTATACATTTATTACAAGGTTTCAGGTCTCCAACATGTCTGCCCATTCAGGTCAATGTCTCGCGCTTATGTAAGCAACAGGATGTCACAGACTAGGAAATTGCTTTGGCTCTCAGTGCAAACAAGTCAAAAGTAGAGAGGTAGAGAATAGAGTAAGGCATAGTAAAAATCAGCATACATTTCTAAAAGATAAAAATAAAAATTATTGCTATGTACAATATACAAGCGCACTCAGTTTACTCGATATACATTAAGCAGTGCAGTAAGGCGACGGCAGTAAAGTGAACTTGTAAAGAGAAGTTAAGTGGCTTTATAAAGGGTGGGGGGAAAAGGTTATGAAGTGTTCAAGAGTCCAATAGGGGAAGACACCGTTCTTTTGGCGGGCGGTAGCCTCCTGATGAGGGAGCTGATGGTCGGCTCCCACTTGAGGTCCTGGGTGATAGTGGTGCCCAGGAAATGAAACGACCAGAGGTGATAAGGGAGTCAAACAGGGAGGGCGGGGGTGGGAGAACTGTGCTTTTCCAGAAGTCCACAATCATCTCCACGGTCGTCTGGGTGTTCTGATTCAGGTTGTTACCACTGCACCAGGACCACTGGTCAACCTCCCTCCTGTAGGCGGACTCATCGTTGTCGGAGATGAGTTCAATGAGGGTGGGATGAGTCCGCGAACTTGATAAGCTTCACAGAGTTGTGGTTGGTGTACAGGGAGAAAAGCAGGGGCAAAAGAACACTGTATTAATAATCAGAGAATCCAAGAGATTCTTCCCCAGACGCACAAACAGGACCCTGGTGTAGTATCCCGGAGAGTCCAGGTATTGCAGGATGTAGTGGAGGGCCAGGTTTATGGCATAGTCTACAGATCTATTGGCTCTGTAGGCGAACTGCAGGGGGTCCAGGAGGGAGGAGGTGAAAGACTTGAAGTGGGGGAGGACCAGGCGCTTAAATCACTTCATGACTACAGATGTCAGTGCCACAGGTCTGTAGTCGTTAAGTCCAGTGATCCGGGTCTTCTTGTGGGCAGGGACGATGATTGAGGTTTTGAAGCAGGCCGGACGTGGCAAGACTCCAGCATGGTATTAAGACTGGAGTGACCACATACAGTATGCAGTATGTCTCAGGGTGGACAGTGAGAAATCGTCAAGTCCAGGGGCTTGACGTGGGGACAGCCTCAAGAAGTCTATAGACCTCCTCCTGCGCAATTGTCAGGGTGGGGGGAGGGTGGAGCTGATGGATGAGGTCTGAATGGAGCGGTGGCAGCTCTGAAAGAGTCCCAGTCCGTGGATTCCAAGCAAGGGCGCAGCTCATCCACAGCCTCCTCAGACCACACCTTAGAGTTCCTCGCTATAGAGTTCCTCGCTATAGATTTCAAGAGCCTCAGCCTCTGTCTGTTTGCAGGAATCAGATGTATCATGGGAATGGTCTGAGAAGCCTAGAGCCATGCGAGGCACAGCACATTAAGCTCCGTGTAACAGTGATCCAGTGTGTTCTCTTCTCTAGTCGGTTATGTGATAATTTGGGTAATTCCTGGCTCAAATTCCACTTATTAAACTCCCGCAGGATGATAATCAGAGAGTCTGGTTATGACTGCTCCATGTACGGTACTTGCTCTGCCAGTCTGCGTGTCCGCTTATTAACAGTGGCAAGAATGAATGAAGCAAACTCTCGTGGGGAGTAGAACGGCTTGCAATTAATTAAACTATAATCCAGAGCAGGAGGACAATGCTTGGAGATCACTCTCAAATTGCTACACCAGTTTGTGTTAAGCGCAGTCCCAAACATTAGCATTCTGGCCAGCTCTTGTTCTCCCGTTCTCGTGCAGTGGTCCTACTGCAAGACGAGAGTACCGCGTCAACGTTCTTACCCATCAGAGCTGACTGTGGACAGCAGCTATCGCTCGCATTGCTCTCATGCTTGTGCACAGAGGAGCATGTGAGTGTTGTGACCAATCGAAGAGCATCAAGGTTGTGACACAAAAGTGTGGAATGATTGATAACCCATGGATTTCAAAAGAAAAGTTCACTAAAATCCCCATAACATTCTCTACACGTGGTGAGAGATCTACATGCAGTGTCTGCTCTACATGTGGTGTCAGCTATGCATAAGCCGTCAGTGCTACACGTAGCAGCTGCTGTAATAAGAGACTTAACTTCCTGAGTGGGGCCGTGGGTTGTCTTTTTTAATGTCCTTTTTTCCTTTTTATTATTTATCTATACATTAATCTGTCCCTTATTCCCAACTGCTAATTTCAAAGTGGGTTTATTTTCAATTATAACTGATGTGCAGATTTGTTATGCTTTTTGTTGGATTTAGACCTGGGTGGAGTTAATCTGGTGAAAAGACTCCCAGGTGTAGGGGAAACACATGTGGCACAGAGCTGTCTGTTCAGTTCTTGTCTACAATAAATTGTCTGACTTACAAGTTTTGCCGTCTCATGTTGAATCTAGGTCAGTTTCCCCACAATGTGCTCATGGTTTCTGTGCTTTAAAACATGTATTGTCTCTTCTGCTCAACATTTACACATTATAATGTATTACCCTGTTGAACTCTCTGAGAATATGCGAACAGGAAACCGCAGGTGTTAATCCGTGCTGTCTTTATTAGAACTGGGTTACAAACAATTAAAAATTAATCAAGTTAATTACAGCTTAAGAATTAATTAATCACATTTCGAACAATCGACAAAATTATGCCATATTTTCTGTAAATTGTTGTTTGAATGGAAAGATTAATGACAACATAGTGTACATATGTACTATATTTGTTTAATCCATATAAAATGTTATTAACATTATTAACATTCTGTCTTTCAGTAGTAGACAGTATTTTTTTCAATTCGCACGCACAGGTTACGCAAGGACAGGCACACAAAAAGCAGAGAATAGTTCTGTGCGTTTATGATGTTGGATGGCGTTACGGCGGCGCCATTTGCCGCGTTGTCAAAACGGCTCAAAGCCGCTGGGGGTGGGAACCTCTGTCCAGAGCGGCCACAGCTGCCCCGGATCAGAATGCTGCGGATGATGCGGACTCCCGTTTGAGTTCATATAACAAACAAGAGCAAGTGCCCCGTGATCACGCGCATATTCTTTTTTAAACTTGAATTCCCAGAGGGCCTACCTGCTCTATCGCCATCTCAAACACGCACAAGTCCGCGGCATTCTGAGTGTTATTATGGGATGCATGGGCATGTGTCAAATGCGGTTTTTTTTACGCGATTAATGACAAAAATGTATTAATGTGCGCTAGAAAAAACCCTTTGTACTCAGGGGATGAAGACCTCTCAGAGAATACTCATACACGTCATGTTTATTTGGTCTTTGCGTCACTGAAAAACACTCCTGTATATGTTCTATCAGTGCTAGTGCTAGAGTGTAACCTTTTAAGCCTGTTCACTGGTTCACATTTGAACATACATTTGTTTGTTAGTAATTTCCCTAGATACATTTTGACCAAACTTCCATATTGAGATCATAAATTTATTGTTCCATATTGAAGGAATGTGATCACTTCAATGATTTTAAGCATTTTCTAGTCCGACCAATGGTAGGAATTGGACATTTAATTTTGTCCTATTAGGAAGCTCTGGGGGTTGCCTCACTGATGCTGGAGTTGGAACATTTTCTCTCTGTATGTATGTTTTGTACATTTTTTAGGGTGTAATCAGACCTGCACATTTGCTCCACTTTAAACGGACCAGGATTTGTTTGGAACTCTGATCCGAAGCTTTTATGCAGGTCTGAATACACACAAACCAATCCTGGTCCGGACCAAAGAACCGAACCGAGACCCACTTTTTTAGGTGGTCTCGGTCCGCTTCCAAACGAATTCTGGTCCAAGTCGAATCAGGTCTGAATACATCCGGTGTCGATCCGACACGTGCGCATTTTTTGGGCTTAACAAGCCACCGCTGACAGAAACTGAGGAATTAGCCATGCAGCGGCTAACTACGCTGCTAACTATGCTGCCAACGCTACACAACAACAATGAGCCGTGGGCAGACCTGGAGCAGTGAGGAGACGCTGTGCAACAGGCTTATGGAGTTAAAACTGTTCACAGTATACAGTGATGTTAATGGCAGCATCTTCAAATCATTTGCATTATTAAAAGCCTGACACTGTTTGACTCACGTCTCAAAGAGCAATATCCCGCATCATGTAGTGAATTGTGTTCTTTGGTTCCTACCTGATCCTCAGCGTCTGTTTGTCCCGTGGTTATTATAGATCCATGGTTTATCCACAATGCTGAACAGGACCGTTATTATAATAGATCCATGTGTGGGACAGGGCACGGAGCGCACAGACAGTCTCCTTCGGCTTTCTCCTCACGCATTCTCCGACGCTGTTCCAATATTTAAAACAACGTGTTTCGCCTGTGTCATATGAGCTGCTGCTGTTGATGTTAAAGGTGGTTTTGGTCTAAAAAGAGCCAACATAGGCAGAGCAGACATGCAGCACATACGTGCTCAATGTTTTCCGCCGGTTCCGCGTCTATCCTCCGTGAGCTCTCGCTGTCCAATAGGAGCGCCGATCGTCACACGTGTCAATATGTTTATATAAAAATGTTCACTTGCAAAAAGGACAGTCTGAATACGAACCGGAGCAAAAGAAAAAAAGTTTGGTCCGCTTTTGATTCGGATAAAGCAAGCGGAGCAAAGGACTTTTCAGGTCTGAATACACCCTAAGTTAAAGTTGTTTTGAGACCTTAAAGAATTAACTTATTAGTCTTTGGTGTAGGAAAATGTGGAACATTCCAGGAAAAACATACCACTGGAAAATTGGGTTAAATGGTGATGACTCAAAATGGTTCCCACATAAACAGAGGGTTTAAGTCAGGGGTGCCCAAACCTTTTGCCTCCAAGGGCCAAAGTAAAAAATTGCCAGTGGGCCGCAGGCCAAATACACCGATATTATGCGTGAAACACAAATAAATGTAAATTTGATCAAGTTCCTTTAATTTTTGTTGAATGATTAAATGCATTAATCATTGTCTATCAGTGCAAATCACAGATGAATGAATGAAAACAACACACTTTTAGTGAAATTTGGCCCGAGGGCCCCACTTGGGGCACCCCTGGTTTAAGTAGTAGATCCCTTCTTCTACTACTACTTTATCTGTTGTAATTTTGACTTCAACTGTAGTCTGTTCATTGCTATACATCCGCTGTCCAATTGTCTGTTTATGGCCGTGATCTATACCCCTCTCCCGCCTGGGAGCCTCTTCAGTCCGGCATCTATAGCCTCAGTCCTGGATCTAAAGCCTGTCCGTCTGTGGGAGCGGGCCTCTCTCTCACTATGGGCATCCCTGAGGTTTCTCACCTTCTCCCCACTGTTTTTTCTTCTAGTGGTTCATTGCCAATGCAGGAGGGCAGAGATGATCCGGGACATTAAAGACATTTCTGGACAGTAGTCATCCCACTCCCTATGGACCAATGGCTCCATTGTGTTTGTCATTATTGTATTTCCTGTGTTGAAACCGTTCGCTGTTGTGGGTGAAGCGACACAAGTGCGTTTGTCCTCATAGATGACTGCTGTTAAATTTAGAGCGATATAAAAAATAAATGTTATTATATTGAAACAGTAAAGCAACAGCTTTTGGTTCCACTGCTGTGGAACCTAGATATACATGGGAAGAGTTCCCGGTCCGTTTCGTTACCTTTCTGCCTAATTGGCTCAGACCTCCAACTGTGCACCTCTGTCAAACCTGGTCCACGGCCGTGGACAAGCTCACCTCCGCACAGCTGTGACGAGGGCACGCCTTCAACGTGCCGCCGTCTTGTTAAAGCTCGCGGCGGGGAGTTGGGAAACAAACATGCAGAAGTGCGGAGGAAAAGGAGGATGTGACACAGTGCACCCTTGCCGCACGCCTCGACAGTGGCCTCATTAGGACATGTCGGCGCAGATCCTCCTCGTCAAGAGTGTTTGATCCGGTTGCAGTTTGTTCCCGTTGTTGTAATTTACGTCCTTGCTTGTTCCTGTGACACTACAAAGGCGCGCTTTTGTTGCTGCTGCTCTAGGCACTTGTCGGGAGCCGTCATGTCGGGTGTGGCCTGTCATCAGTGTTTTGTAAGGGACGAGCACAAGAAGGTTCTGCAATAATCTACTTATTTACATATAATAGAAGTCACTCGCTCACTGTTAAGCAAGTTAACGTTTGCTTAATTGGTTTCAAAAATGTCAGAATCAATCAAATGAGCTTCAGATATTGAGCTTTTTATCATCTGAAAAACATCAGAATCAAAGCAGACTTGGAAATTCTCCTGCCTTTGTCACCTGTAAGTTGGACCTGCTCATTGGGCTCTGCATACAAGCTGTAAAACAGCTGCGGGATGATAAAAATGCAGCAGCTTTAGTCCAGATGAGAACAAAAGCTAGACATTAGTCCAGTTCTCAGGTTCTCTCCACTGGTTTCCTGTGGCTCAGAGAACTTAAAGAAGATGTCCAGTCTGTGATCACAGACTGTTCTGTGATGTAATAAAACCAAATAATATTTCTTGTTTCTGGGAGATCATTGCTGATGATGTTGAATATGGCATACAAAACGTATAAAGCTTAAAAACTGTATATTTGTCAATGTGATTACAAATCAATCAATCAAGCGTATGCCTGGAAATGGAGCAGAGAAGGATACAGGAAGGCAAAGGGGTGCAAGAGCTTGATTGGCAAGGATTGGCAGGGAGAGCTGTGTACATGGCTGAGGGTTAAAGGTAAGGCTGGGACAACGCATTGGCGTAATCGATGACGTTGGTGCAAAATATGCACGTCGAGTTTATAAAGTAAACTCGACGTACATATTTGTTTTGAGTTGTCAGACTCAAAACAAAGATGGCAGCGAGTAGTAGCAGTAGTAGCAATGCGAGTGGAGTGTTCAGACCGCCGACGCTGGAACGTAGTTTCAACGCGCAGTACATTCTCTAAATTTCAGTGGCTAGGGGTGTTCGGACCAGAAATCCTGTCCTACGGTGGCGCCCAGCGGAAGTAGCAGAAGTGCTTTGATGCTGACGGAGTTAAGCAGCTTCTTCTCCAAGAAGGCAGCTCTGCTGCGTCTCTGTGTCCAGAGTCCAGAGACCTTCCAGAGACTTTATATAATAGCAGTAATGCAGTATATGTACACGGGGGTGTGCCATACGTTTATTTTTTTATATTACACAGTACTTTCACATCGGCGAACATGCTAGCTGTGCTAGTTTACACTCGCTGGAGAATGACAACTCGGGCTGGAAGCATGTCCTCAAGCACAGTCTGGAAGCATGTTCTCAAACACAGTCTGGAAGCATGTTCTCAAGCACAGTCCCCCATTGTACCACACACAAAGAGACAGACAGTATTCTTAAGGGGAAAAGAAAGTGTCAGAGTCTAAGTTGTTATTTGTGAATGAAGATGATTTGTTCAGTAAGCTAGGCCTATGTTCAACATAACTGTTGAATTCAAATGTTTTTTCATTATTTTTTGCTAGGAAAACACTCTCTGTTTAGCTTAAAGACCTTAAGTGTACATTGGTTACTTGTTCAGAGCAACTGAAAGAATACAGTATTTTGGGTGAACTTTTTTTTTTTATTGCATGCTAAACATCTAGTCATTTTCATCTGAAAGAAGAATGATAAGATGCACTTTTTCAGTAATTAGATGTGTTTTCATTCAGATATGTAAATCAACATGTATACATTGATATTAGTCAATTAATGGGGGAATAATCTAATCAAATCAAAATTTAAAAAAATAATTGTTAGATTAATTGATGCATCAAAAAAATAATTGCTAGATTAACCGTTTAGAAAATATATTTTTTATCCCAGCCCTAGTTAAAGGGCTGGCCCTGGATGCAATATACTGCAGCAAGCATTCTTCCAGTCTGCCTTAGCTGCATTTTTATACAACCTTCTTGTTCTGCCACCAATAAATACCCATTTGCTCTTCCTATTTGTCACTCTGCAACGCGTTTTGGTGTGTACGAGCTGTAAGCCAGGTGATGGGCTTGGCGGGTTCCCCCTTTAGCAGTGATGGAGGCATCGACTGTATGGTGGAGGGCACTTCTTGCAGCTCCAGTCTTTTTCAACAGCTGTGCCGTGAGAAATTCGCCAACTTTGTCTAAAAATAACTTCATTCACTATAGACGAGCGCTGACTTGTCTTGAACTGTGGCGTAACCACGTAATACTTTTTCATGTCAGTAGGTGGCAGCAGAGAGCTAAGTACTTTGAAATTTAGGAATTGGATGCAACCTCCAAATGTAACAAGTAGCGGAGTGGCGAGAAATAGAGCCCTGCACTTGAGCCCTTGGCCCGAGGGCCCCGACAGCCCGAGGGCCGGGCTTCGGGCCGATGAACGCATAATGACTTCGGACAAGGGCCGGGCTCGGTCTCTTCATTTTCAGAGCGGCAGATTACATTTACGAACGCACCCACTGAACATAGCGTTCTATCACCCTGTAGTGTTTGTTGTTCTGTGTAGTGTTGACATTGACGGTACATAGCGTTACTTACAAGTGTGTTGCGGCATCTGTGTATCATACAGCTGTGTATCATACAGCTGTGTATCTCACAGCTGCAGCCGTTCAGACAGAACTGATTGCAACAGATCACTACCATGTATAACTCCGCCCTCTAGCTAAGTCTCAAGCACAGTATACTATATACTACGCTAAAACATTGTTATGGGAGGTTACAAAAAATTCAGCAAACCATATCGGGCCGGGCCGGGCTGGGGGGCCGGGCTCGGGCCCAGATAATAGGCCCGTGCAGGGCTCCAGCGAGAAAACGTAAGAACGAACCAATGTAAGTGGCAGCGGGGAGAATTTTGGCAAGTGAGAAGTGAAAGCGATTGAGACGTTTTTGAAAAGGAATTATGCCTTTTCTGAACAGGATTCACATCCTCCGCTCTGACCCCGGGGCAGCTGTGGCCCGCGTTGTACTGACAGCCGCTTTGACAACAGCTTAGCGAACGCACATCCGTAACATGGTGCTGCACGTGGACCCTAGTCACGTGGACAGAACCATGGTGTCGCGGACACAACCATCTGCGTGGTCCTTGACTCGTGTTCAGGACCAGCTCCTGTTTCTCCCCGTGTCTCTCCTGTGTCTTTTGCCGAAGCGCAAAACTCCTGAATTCAAAGCTCAGATACCTACATTTTCCCCATTCATTAAAAATGCATGTTATTTGTGGAAAAAAGTAAAATGTTGTGAACAAATCAAACAGAACACACAGCAGGGCATTTTTTTAATCATTATTTTTCACACATAAGAGCCCTCTCTAGAGTCATTATTTGACTTTTTGGGCTGAGAGTGGATTATTTTGTATTATTTTTTTCCCCACTTTATTCCCAAACTCTTGTTAACTCATTGTATTGAGAAATATTAAACCAAGCTTAATGTCAAGGCCTGGATTGAAGCACTTTGATAAGAATGACTTTATATTGTAAATATAGGCTACAGAGTATATATTTTTACATTTTCTCATGGTGGTGTGCCGCAAGATTTTTTTCAATTAAAAAAGTGTGCCTTGGCTCAAAAAAGGTTGAAAAACACTTCTATAGACAAACCTTTGTTGTTCTAGCACACATGCTTTCACAACATTGCCTTGCATCAAGAACTGTGACACAATTCACTTTTGAAGCCGACTACAGTGCACATACTCACATAGCATTGTTTTACAATAAGGAAGTCAAAAGAGAGCCCAATCGTTTGTGGATGTCTGCCCATTCCCCACCATCCACATCTCTTTAAACACGCCTCCTGTGATGCTTCAGCCAGGAGGAATAAAGACTTGCACACACATTAATCACAATCAAGGAGAAGCTGGCGGCCGTTTTGGGAGGAGATGGTCTTGGCATGCTGCTCATGGCCATACCGCACACACACACACATCCAAACTGTCTGATCTGTCCTCTGTGCTCGCAGCGATGAAGCCGTTTAAAGCAGGCTTTGTTTCAACACAACGGACAGTGCTGTGAAACCAGAGCTGTTAAAGGGACTGTGTTGTGGGAAAATCATATAGGAATATATTGCTTTAACTCTTGAATTAAAAGAAACTATCTGCCAGGTTTGGGGTGCCATGCAACAATGTCTTTCAGATTATAACTATTACAACATTTATATTTTTCAGCTCCATCTACAGAAGGAAAAGGACATAATCGACAAAGCAGGACTTGGATTGACAAAGCAAAACACTGAGCCAACTCAAAACCAATCTCAACATAAGTGGGCCCAGCTCCAGACACATACTTCGCCCTGCCCTAGTGTAAACTCAACCTCATAAATATATAAACCAGCCAGATAAGAACTAAAATACCCCACAACAGTCACATACACATTCCTCATTACTATCACTATAAACTATTGTATGTTTTTAGTGGTACAGTAAACCGGAACACACATAGAATCAGAAACATAATTCTGTTTATTTCTATTGTAAATAACATGAAGTTACCAACTAGGACATTTCTAGGACGTTATAAAAGTAAAAATAGATATAAGGCATGCAATAAAAAATAGGAAACCTACACTGACCAGGAAAACATGCTAACTGATTTTGAGGACCCTCTTGAAAACAAGTTGTTCCATTTCCCAATGAGTAAATAAAGAAACTCCACACAAAGGCCCACTCCTCAAACCATCATTAGCATCTACGTACAATTTGACCACTTCCGGACACCAGAGCCGGTGTAACATCGGTTTGCACTTTTCGAGAAACACTATGCCAGCTGTTTATGATGTAATGCAAACCCGCGCATGCGCTTTCCACCGCAGCCAAAGCAAACCAAGATGATGGACATGAAGTCTGTGAATTGCTTTAAAAGTTTAAATACGAACGAATTAAGACACACATGTCACTTTTGATGCCATATGAGATGTTGAAGTTGCGAGATGTTGATGGTTCCATGTTGTAATATGTGGGTTTCAAGCAGTGACGTGCGGGGAGGTTTATGATTGGTGAGGCTCTGAGTTCACCCCAATCAGATATACAGTATATCATATAAATCTACATGAACTACAGAGTGGCTTATTAACAATTTGTTTGGCTACAGCACAATATGTTTCATGCCCGCATTGTTTGCTCATACAAAACGCAAAAGTTTGTAAAAAGCACATTTCAAAGTGTGTTATGGGCCTTACTTTATAAATGAATGGCAGAGACTACCCCAGTTCTGACCATGAAACTGATCAGAGTCCAGTTTAAGTCCAGATAATAGTTTGAGCGTAGACATGTAATAATCCATTTGGAAATAAGTGCAATGAGTTTCAAAAATTAAAACAAAACGGGTGTCTCCTCCGTAAACTCCTCTTGTGTTTCGCTAGCGACAGCAAACTCTCGGGTGCATCCGATTTCTAAAATCAACCTTTCTTACCCTTCACTTCTCTTCCTTATCATTCATGTGATCATTGAAAGCATAAAATTACCCTAAGTTAATTATCTTAAAATGTGTTATATGTATGTTAGCCAAACCTGTAGCTGCCCTTAGCAGATAAATAACAAGAAAAAGCTTTCTGATTAAATTGGATGCAGCCGAATTCTGCGCTCACAAGCGCCCCCTACCCTGAGGTTCGCCTCACTTGGTGATATTACAAGTCGTGGTCTAAATTAGTCAAAAACACAATTTATGAGCCATCCTGTCATCTGTAGACATGTTGATTGTAAATGAAATATGTTTGAACTTTGTAAACCGCAATACACAGGGAAAACAGTTCGATAGCAGTGCACAGGCTTCTCCCACAGTGAGCTGTGGGCTTTTACATCTCCCAAGTGAGGCTCGCCTCACAGCGCTTCAAGTTACATTGAAATAATACAATAGCACATATCACTTAATATAGTGACAATGTATTGTTTCCATTTTATTATTTTTTCTTTCCTCATCTGACCGCGGTTTTAAGAGTCAAAAAACCACACTGCTACTGTTTTGATCGCAGCACCTTTCTTGTCGATTGGAAATGCCGCATCCGTCATTTTACTGACGTAGGCAGATAACGCGTCCTGTGGCTAACTCGACAGCTGTTGGCATGCAACTGGTCTGGGTTTAGTGTTTTGATTTATTTATTTATTTATATTTTTAGACTACACTGGCGATGCAAGGGGGCGCCACCTGAAATATTCCCTTGGGCACCAGATTGGTTAGGACCGGGCTTGCCAGACACTGATCCTGAGCTAGGGTCTCCAAACATCCCCTTTCATTTAAGAACACCCAGGGGAGACGAATGTCTGTACAGCTTATATGCTGTGTTTTTTTATTTACAGTTTATTTATAGTTACAACCCACAAAGCAGCCTGTTTAGAATATAAAGTCCATCCATCCATCCATTTTCTTCCGCTTTATCCGTTGCCGGGTCGCGGGGGCAGCAGTCTAAGCAGAGACGCCCAGACTTCCCTATCCACACACACCTCCTCCAGCTCGTCCGGGGGTACCCCAAGGCGTTCCCAGGCCAGCTGAGAGACATAGTCTCTCCAGCGTGTCCTGGGTCTTCCCCGGGGCCTCCTCCCGGTGGGACGTGCCCGGAACACCTCCCCAGGAAGGCGTCCAGGAGGCATCCTGAACAGATGCCCGAGCCACCTCAACTGGTTCCTCTCGACGTGGAGAAGCAGCGGCTCTACTCCGAGCTCCTCCCGTGTGGCCGAGCTCCTCACCCTATCTCTAAGGGAGCGCCCAGCCACTCTGCGGAGGAAGCTCATTTCGACCGCTTGTATCCGCGATCTCGTTCTTTCGGTCATTACCCACAGCTCATGACCATAGGTGAGGGAGGGAACGAAGATTGACCGGTAAATCGAGAGCTTCGCCTTTCGGCTCAGCTCCCTCTTTACCACAACGGTCCGATACAGCGACCGCATCACTGCGCACGCTGCACCGATCCGCCTGTCAATCTCACGCTCCATTCTCCCCTCACTCGTGAACAAGACCCCGAGATACTTGAACTCCTCCACTTGAGGAAGGACCTCTCCACCCACCTGCAAAGGGCAAGGCACCTTTTTCCGGTCGAGCACCATGGCCTCGGATTTGGAGGTGCTGATTCTCATCCCAGCCGCTTCGCACTCGGCTGCAAACCGTCCCAGTGCATGCTGCAGGTCCTGGTTCGTTGGAGCCAGCAGGACGACATCATCCGCAAAAAGTAGAGATGAAATCCTGTGGTTCCCGAACCGGACCCCCTCCGGCCCCTGGCTGCGTCTAGAAATTCTGTCCATAAATACAGTGAACAGAACCGGTGACAAAGGGCAGCCTTGGCGGAGGCCAACATGCACCGGGAACAGGTCTGACTTACTGCCGGCAATGCGAACACAGCTCTGACTCCGGTCATACAGGGACCGAACGGCCCTCAGCAGAGGACCCCGGACCCCGTACTCCCAGAGGATCCCCCAAATGACACCCCGGGGAACACGGTCGAACGCCTTCTCCAAATCCACAAAGCACATGTGGACAGGTTGGGCGAACTCCCATGAACCCTCGAGTATCCGATGGAGAGTATAGAGCTGGTCCAGTGTTCCGCGGCCGGGACGAAAACCACACTGCTCCT
Organism: Knipowitschia caucasica; assembly: GCA_964034765.1. Classification (NCBI taxonomy): domain Eukaryota; kingdom Metazoa; phylum Chordata; class Actinopteri; order Gobiiformes; family Gobiidae; genus Knipowitschia; species Knipowitschia caucasica. The sequence continues at coordinate 12,539,490 of OZ035830.1, forward strand.
CCTGAATCCGAGATTCGACCATCGGACGTAGCCTCCTCTCCAGTACCTTGGAGTAGACCTTACCGGGGAGGCTGAGGAGTGTGATCCCACGATAATTGGAACACACCCTCCGGTCCCCCTTCTTGTAGAGAGGGACCACCACCCCGGTCTGCCACTCCATTGGTACCGCCCCCGATCGCCACGCGATGCTGCAGAGACGTGTCAGTCAAGACAGTCCTACAACATCCAGAGACTTTAGATAGTCAGGACGGATCTCATCCACTCCCGGCGCCTTGCCACCATGGAGGCTGCCAACCACCTTGGTGACCTCGGCCAGGGAGATGTAAGTATCCGCCCCAACATCCTCAGCCTCTGCCTACTGGACGGAGGACGTGACGGGGGGATTGAGGAGAACCTCGAAGTATTCCTTCCACCGCCCGACAATATCCCCAGTCGAGGTCAGCAGCCCTCCACTCGCACCATACACGGTGTTGGCAAAGAACTGCTTCCCCCTCCTGAGGCGCCGGACGGTTTGCCAGAACCTCTTCGAGGCCGACCGATAGTCATGCTCCATGGACTCTCCGAACTCCTCCCAGTCCCGGGTTTTTGCCTCTGCAACGGCCCGGGCCGCGGCACGTTTGGCCTGCCGGTACTGGACAGCTGCCTCAGGAGTCCCACGAACCATCATTGCTCGATAGGACTCCTTCTTCAGCCTGACGGCATCCCTTACTGCCGGTGTCCACCACCGGGTTCGGGGATTGCCGCCGGGACTAGCACCAGAGACCTTGCGACCACAGCTACGAGCCGCCGCATTGGCGATAGAGGAAGAGAACATGGTCCACTCGGACTTGATGTCCCCCTCCTCTGCCGGGACCTGGGAGAAGCTCTCCCGGAGGTGTGAGTTGAAAGTCCGTCTGACAGGGGGCTCAGCAAGACGTTCCCAGCAAACCCTCACTACACGCTTGGGCCTGCCAGGTCTGACCGGCCTCCTGCCCTGCCAGCGGATCCAACTCACGACCAGGTGATGATCGGTTGACAGCTCCGCCCCTCTCTTCACCCGAGTGTCCGAGACACGCGGTCGAAGGTCAGATGATACGACAACAAAGTCGATCATCGACCTCCGGCCTAGGGTGTCCTGGTGCCACGTGCACTGATGGACACCCTTGTGCTCGAACATGGTGTTCGTGATGGACAGGCCGTGACTGGCACAGAAGTCCAACAACTGAACACCGAATATAAAGTCCTTAGTTAAATATATAATTATGTTGGAGGTGAACCACAATAGTGCAGGGAGATAACCCTGATGAAGTTTGGCTAGCCTTTGGCTATAGGCCATCAGCTGAGCCAGATATAATGTTGATTTGTTCCAGCACTCAGGCACGTACTAAAATCTGAGCTGATTATGTGATAACGTGTGTAACATAGATTACATATACTAAAGTTCCGCCACACTATTCATCAGTGTAACGAGATACATAATGTGGTTATCCGTCAGTGATCAGCCAATAGGAGATGCGTATTATCAAATAGGTCAAGGCAAATCACTACGAGCTATGCAAACAAACACCGCGTGAAAGGCTTGCGGTGAATCACCACCGTCGTCTTCTGAGGCAGAAATGAACAATTTGCAGCCTTTAACACTAGGAGAGCCCCTAGCGGTCACCTGACCGTCACTCACTTTAACTCATTGTGTCCCATTGACGCACAAATACGTCAAAGTAAATAGTAACGTAATTTTTCGCCATTTTCACGTTCCCAGATGTCTATTGTATCTAATATGTATGGGGATGACTTGAGACCATATTTTATCGAGCCAGCAGGTGGCAGCATTTCTCTCTGAATGGTTTGAAAACATGTAGGTGCACACCTCTTTTTTCTCAACTTTCTGGTGATTTCAGTAAAACTTCCCTCTACTCGACGGAGGATTACAGGGAAACGAAAAAAGCTATAAACAAAATTCTTTTTGCTGAGGAAAGTAGACAGTCCATTCTTTTAGAATCTGGTGTCGGATTTCAGATAGTCATAGTACACAATATTCTGTGGGTCTTGAAAAATCAGTAAAAATCATCAGAAATGGCTGGCACTGTGGGAGTACCTGTTCTGAAATAGGCTGGCATTCAATGAGTTTTAATATGCTAATTAGTGTATTCAAAACAAGAAGTCCAGAAGTTGAAATTTTATGACTTTTACTGGGTACTTGTTGTTTATATTTTGGTGTGTATTGGTTTTGAAAAAAGTAAAGAAAACAAGATTTAAACGCATTTTAACTTTTCTAAACCACAGCCCTTTCTGCTGCCCCATAGGGATACATGGCGCAGGGGCGACTGTTGTCATAGTAACCTTTCCCGGGGGTTTTTCGCGCCTTATAAAAAGGTATCAATATGTTGTCATTAGACTCTAAAGGGACTTGAGTTTTTTTAAAATTATTATTTGGGAGAGAGAAAGAGTTTTGAATTGAGAGGAGTACAACATGAATAGAGCTGCAAGTACACGGTATGATGATTGCCCCCCAGGGTTTTTTTTTTAAAACCCAATTTTTTCTTGTTATTTTTCTCCCCATTCTCCATAAACTCTGGGTGTCCTATTCCTCCATATTTAACCTGTTTTTGTAAGAGTGAGTGTCAACCCTTCAAATACACCAAACGAAATTACAGTGGGTTTATTTAAAGCTCTCACTGTCAGAGTTTGGGAACTCACTGTCTGTCTTTTATAAACTTGTTTTGAGTGTTTTTTTATTATTTGTGCCACGATGATGAACTCCAATGTAATGTAACACAGCATGTTGACCCATGGACAAAAACACACGATCCGTGTTTTGGAATCCCCTTATGGCTGTGTCTTTTGATTATGACCTGTCTTGTGATTATTGATCTAATCAAGAACTAATGTTTGAAGAGAACAAAGGTAGCTGAGGCCACTCTGTTTTGCGTGGGAAAAAATTAAAAGTCCTTTAATGATTGGTCTGCCTAGCCGTTACTAGAACCACAGCGGTTTTGTCAGGGCAATAAATTAGATAAATAAAAAGATTTATGGCTATAGAGTGAGCTATAGCTTTAGTTATGTAGCTATAGAAGTGTATTTATCAAAGTAATTCTTCCTCTTTCATTTAACCCAGGCGCATGAGAGGAGTTGGGCGGCACAAAATGAAGATCCTGGTCGTTTGTTCTTCCTCTGATGAAGAACCTGTGGATGTCTCTATTGTTCTCGACGGCAAGGAGATTGTGACTGATGTGGAAATACTGCAACGCATTTGCAATGCTATATGGGTCTAATATATTCCTTCAATTCTTGCTTATCCTACTAACTCTTCGATACAACCTTCGAAGTATTTCAGAAGTTTTTCTTACATTTAGATGCATTTAGCCATCCCCGAAAATACAATCACTGAAGTCAAGCTTAACTTGGTCCAAAACATAAGAGAAGCAAATTTTGTTCAGCATAGAGAAAAGGCCACAGATTTTAATAATTTGTGTTGTTACTTTAGATTAGACTTGCTTAGGCTAGGAATATGAAAATTAGTCATTAAAAACTGGACATGTTTAAAATTAAGTGGACTATTCTTGAATCTAGTAATCCTCATGTAACAGTGTTTTAATAGGGATAAATGTGGAAAGAGCTCGGCCACTTCTAAAATTACCTCGGTCTGAGCCATTGAGATTTACTGCGAGAGGCTTAAGCTACAATCCTGGTCTTTAGCTGAAGAGAGGTCAAAGACCAGGCAGTAGGTGCATCATCTCATCTAAGCTAATGACATTTACTTATAGAAATCAATGGCCTATCTCTATACCATTCCATGCATTCCTTTTTGGATAATTAAGTTTTCTGTTGTCATGTGTTGCTTTTAAGTCAGCTTTAGTTATCTTTTAGTTTTTCATTGTTGATGTGTGAACTTAAAGTTTTGTCAATAAACAGGTTGTTAATGTTGATTTGCATATTTTTTTTCTTATTAATTCAATAATAATGTAATTTGTTACACACATATATGTACTTAATAAGTATTATTGCAATGATATGAAATATACTGGATAAAATAAATAACATTATTCATGTTATACATTATTGTAAATGGATCGGTACACATAAGGTTACTCAGTATATCTATTTCACATCATAAATAACTAAAAAAAATCCACATAAACCTTACTTGATTATTTTATGTGATAAAAAAAAATCACATTTGTTAAGTAAGGTACTATCAAATAACATTCAGATTATATTGATGAAAATAAAAGAGTTTTTACTTGATTTATAGGAGTAATCTTTACTTATATCTTCGTTGCAAATACTTACGAGGCTTTTTTAAGTAACTTATTTGAGATAAACTGAGGAGAATATCGTCACGCTGAACGTTATTTGACTCAAAACAGCTTCCGCTGGTGTCTCCTCCCACTCAGAAAAAAATGCAGGACGCCTTTTTCTATGGCATTCTCTAACATTTATAATTCTTAGCCTTGCTTTGAGATAAACTGCTTCTTATTTGAGCTCATTTCTTTATTTTTTGCACAATTCTTTGTTTTATCCCATGCCAATGTGACATGTAATTTCTCCTGTGTTGAGATTAATAAGAATATCCTTCTTATTTGAGATAAACTGTCAGTCAGATAAAGGTTAAATTTTTTTAGATATTTATTGAACAATAGCCCAAAACACCAAAAACAACAAAGAGTAGGCATCTGAAAACATATTTCTTTTCGCTCATCTCGACTAGAGCGACGTACTTTTGGAGGTATGGCCACGGTACAACACTTTGAGAGTCCTTATCACGGTCCTCCTCCACCGCGGCGGCTCCTGGGCTCTCTGCCATGCTTTTGCTTCCCCCAGTAGAGCGCGCGCATGTGTGTGCGTGTGTGTGCGCGTATGTTCATGTGTGTGTGTGTCGTTACCAAGCCCTGCGCATGCGCATCAGCATTCTGTCTTTCTATATGTTTGTTTTATGCTGCGGGAAAATGCTGTAATATATGAACATCAGAGATGTCCGTGAGAAAATAGCTTTGGCGGACGCAAAAATAAAAGCAATGTAATTATACATAGTTTATGCAAAATAAATAAGCAATTGATGTCCAAAATAGGAGTGGGAAGAATGGATGTTGGAACGTATTTCTTCAGCGTATCAACATCAGGGTTTGCTCAAGAGGATATCACCTTTCAATTTTATTTATTCCCTATTTTTTAGACAAACATGTAAAAGTTCCACCATCAAAAAGAGACTAACATTATTTTAATTGGGGGTACATGTGGTCTTAAATGATTATTTTTACAATTAAGCTATAATCTGCAAAAAAACGTCTTGACCTTCATCTTTTACCGTTTTTAGAGCAATCTGTCATAGAATGTGATAACATGCAATAAATACAAAAAGACATAGCCCGGGATCGAACCCGGGTTCCTGCATCGTAATCGCACAGCTTAGACCACTAGACCACCGATTCACACGAGCAGAGACACTGTGAAGAACGGAGTCAAACTAGAAAATTCTGCATCACACGTGAACTTTTATCAGCTGTCTCAATTGTTCAAAGGCGTCCCGATATAAATCCTCGTTTTAGTCTTTGTTTTGTCATTAATGATTTGAGAGTCATAACAAGACCTTTTTTAGTTCTGCGCCACATGTGTGCGTCACTAGGCAAAACAGGTTTGCACGCAGTCTTATACCTGAGCGTTTAAGTCGCTTGCAGAGCTAAAGCGGACTTAACCTGCCACCGAGTGGCGATAGGATGTAATATGTTTCACGTAGCTGCGTGAATGAAGACGACAAAACGAAATGGGACCTACTGTATATCTTTTTTCTAACCCTAACTGGGCTGGCTATTGTAGTCTTTAACGTGGTATGTACACTCTTGTGGACACCCTATAGGCTTACACGTGTTTAGTTCGTAAATGTTTAATATTCTCTCCTAATAACGTCATCCGCCTATGTTGCCGCAAGGCTAGCCAGGTACATCCTGGGACCTTTGTCATCGCTGTACGTTGTTTACACTGAATGCTTTGTCAGAATCATGTCAGGACCGTTATCAAAGATTAATAAAACTGTCTTTGAGTTATTTGGTGGACTCTAATTAAGCAGTAGAAGCATCTCAAGGATGATTCGTGGAAACAGGATGCACCTGAGCTCAATTTTGAGCTTCATGCCAAAGACGGTGAATACTTATGTACATGTGATTTCTTCATTTTTTATTTTTAATAAATTTGCAACAATCTCAAACAAACTTTGTTCATGTCGTTATTAAGGTGTGTAGAATTGTGAGGAAAAAAAATGATTTAATCAATTTTGGAATAAAGCTGTAACATAATGTGAAAAAGCGCTGTGAATACTTTCCTGATGCACTGTAATATGACCAGTACCTGTACAGTGGACATAAGGCTAACTCAAATATGTTCTATTATAGCTTTAGAAAAACTGGCCCACGATCTGAATGATAAACCAAACCTATACAGGAAAATATGGTTCACCTATGCATTTCTACTTGCAAATGTAAATTTGATTTGTCCCCTGGGAAGGGGCTCCAAATAGGGCCTGTAAATTAGCTTTCAAATATTGTGGCCATCTCTGCCATAATAATAATGGTTTTGGTGTGAGGATGCTCTGCAGATGGGACTGATGACGAGGAGCATCATCTGTCCCAGCTGTATCCATACCACATGCTTACTATATGGGGAGGGGGGTGAGGGTGGAATGGGGAGGGTTATGAGGTGAGAGGGTGAGAAGTGGGAGAGTGGATGGATGAGTGGTGGGAGAGTGAATGGATGAGAGGCGAAGGGATGGATGGGTGCGAGGTATGATAGTGGATGAGGGAAAGGCAGATGAGAGGTGTAAGGTGGGAGGGTGAGTAGGCGGGAGAGTGGATGTGGAGGTTGAGGGGGGATTACAGACTTACTGACTTATGTCTGTATTTATTTTGTATGTAAACTTTTACCCCTGTGAATGTGTTGCTGTTCTGTATATTGCATGTGACATCTTGAATGTATTACCTTAAGGTCACTGAAATATAAAAATGAAAACTTAAATAAAATAAAAAAACTATTACAGTTCCTCCTCAACTAACAGGGCTATACCGTTACAGTGACGTGCGGTCAGGGGAGGCAGGTGAGGCCTGGCAAACGTCTTATTTAATATATCTTTGTGCAGTGAATTGTACTGTTTTCTCTTATTATCGTTGTTTATAAAGTTCAAGCATATTTCCTTTACAAGCAACATCTCTACAGTTTAGCGGATGGATCATAAATTGTGTTTTTGAAACAAATATGGGTCTTTATTGCGCTCAACCTCGGCTTGTAATATCCCCAAGTGAGCCTCAAGGTAGGATTCGGCTGCAACCAATTCCACTAGAAAGCCTCTAGTGGAATTGGATGCTTGTTCTTTCTCTGCTGAGGGCAGCTACAAGTTTACATACTGTACATGTAACACATTTTGATATTTTTTAAAAGCCTCTTAGGCCACTGTTATACTTCCAATGACAATAGGAAATATAAGGATAGGAAGGGAAGGATCAGAAGGTTGATTTAATAAATCGGATGCACCCGAGAGCCGGCTGCAGATAGCTAGCAAAACACAAGAGCAGACACCTGTTTGTTTCCAAATGAAGGATTACACTTTAACTATTATATTGACTTAATATACTAAGATACTCAAGATAAAGTGGTGTAAACTGACTATACTGCTTCAGTTTAGACCAGTGGTGTACTGTAAACTGAAGTGGTGTGTGGAGTTCACTTATAAGGTGAGGCCCATAATACACGTTTAAATGTGTTTTGTACTTTTGCGTTTTGTCTGAGTACAGAATGCAGACAATAAACATATTCCCCTGTTGCCAAACAATTTGTGAATAAGGTCCTCTTGATGTATCTGTAAATCAGATGGGATGAAGATAGTACCTCACCAATCACCAACCTCACCGCACGTCACTGGTGAACACTGAGGTCTGTGGGGAAATCTCCTGACAGCCCATTCTCCACAGCACATCTCGTGCCGCTTTTCCATAGTCACTGTACGACACGGCACGGCCGTGTGTGGGTGCTTTTCCATAAAAAATAGTACCTCTTCAGCGTGGGAGGGGTTGTCAGACCACGCGCGACGTGTAACCAGTAACATTGGTGCAGTGCATGGATTTATCATAATAACGGTGATGGCTGGTTATTACCTCCTAGGGAACTCCGTTTACCCCCTGTAGAACTGGCCCCTGAAACCTTTTCAGGACACTGGGCGAGTGACTGCTGAATTTTCTATTAATTACTTGATGTTCATCTCAGCAGTCTTAAAGGAATGACCCAGACACTGAGCATGTGCGAAAGCCAAAGAGACTATGTGACACCTGTAGCAACAGCAGCCTGTGTAGCAGTGGTGCAGAGGAGGGTCTGATGCGTCACTTTGTCATATGCCTAAACCAGGCATGTCCAAACTCAGGCCCGCGGGCCAATTGCTGCCCCCTGTGCCATTTAATGTGGCCCTCTGCTACTAACACAAAGTCTCCATTGAGGCACTTTGACAGTGTCATCCAACCAACTTCAGCTCCACCAAAACAGTCATGCTATATCCTGTTGTAAATCTCAGACCCTCCGGAATCCAGTTGTTGGCTCCATTGTGTCACAACATTCCAAATAAAATGCAGCTGTGAATCAATAAGGACGTATCATAACCCATTTTAAATTCCAGAATCCAGTCAATCCAGCTCGAATCCAGTTTTTAAATCCAGGTTGTCGGCCCCAGGTCAAGTCTGATGAACTAAAGTGGCCCTCTTAATAAAAAGTTTGGACACCCCTGGCCTAAACATTTATTTTGCCCATGATTTGACCAAAAATAAAACCTTTTGGTATTTAGCAAATGCTTCCATCCTTGTTCATAAATTTACCAAGGTTTATTACCAAGGTAGAAGTAAAAGTATATGGTAGGACATTTTTTAAATTAATAGTAATTTTTTAACCCCTTTTCTGCATGTGTACAGAAAAATGAATGAAACAAAATCTTGATACAATCACAGATTTGTTAAAAACAAAAGTAAAGTGCAAAACCAACAATTTCCAAAGTCCAAAGTACGTATGTCTCTTGAGACCAGGTCCAAATGAGGGGAAAGTTAAGTACTCCGGTCACTCATAGCTCGTTGGTAATCTCCTCACTTGTGGGAATGGATTCTCAAACAAATAAATATACACACGACAACTTAAGTACAAACACAAAGCAGAATGGCAACACGTGAAAGAGCAAAATACAGCACAGTGGAACAGGAAGGACGCTTTAGCTTAGCTTGCTCTCAATAGCTAAATGTAGCTAGCTCACTGTGTGCAACAGACAATCAAACTTTTACACAAGTAAATAAATTTCAGTGAGAGCTTTGGGCCAACAGGATTCGTAGGTAACCAGTTATTTCCAGGAATACCACAGACTAGTCACAAATCAAGAGCTGGGCGATCTCCCTGAACACCTTCTCGTTCCGTGGGCCGTTTTCCGTCGAGCTGCCTTTGAATTCTTTTTTCGGCCTAAAGAGAGTAATGTGTGGCCGACGGACCAGGACGTTGACTTTTGGGGCTTTCTGTGCGATTCCATTTCTCTGGAGTGAGGAGGACGTATTATAGCAGAGCAGCCGGTTTTAAAGATGGTGGGGTTGAGTTGGTTTTGACCATAGGGTCAGACATCGCTTCCAGTGACGACACTCGTCGACCAATCAGTGTAAGGCAGTCTGTTATGGTGTAGCTTCGGCACACATGGAACCACTGTCGAGGTGGTACAAAAAAAGTACCCTTATCCCAAGCCCAACCCGAGTGGAAATGCAAAATAACCGTGCCATGCCTTATCCTTACTGTGGAAAAGCAGCTTTGGAGACCCGGAGGAAAGATCTTGGAGACCTGGGGCTTGCCTCCGATACAGAAACACAACCTACTTCATGAGTGGGTGAGGTGCTACCCACTCGTGCAGCACCGGTGCACTTTCCCATCACGCACATCAACAGCAGCAGCAGCAGCAGCTCATCAAGGATAAAAGGAAACATGAGAGTAATAGAAAGTGATGAAGACTAACTGGAAACAAAACAGCATGAATTAAATGTCCGCTGGATGGAGCTCCAATATGACAGAATGAGGCCACTGAATTAGACATACAGGATGTGTCTCTGCGCAGCTGCAGGGATTACTTTTGCACTTTGAACAACTTCATTACAGTCACTTAGACATTCACACGTCTCATAAGTGCAAAAATATTCATAACATCCAGAGTGAACCTGGAAGGAGCTCATGCAACATGCTGTGCTCTTAAATCGTCCCCTTTAACCATCCGCTCATGTTCATTGTAATTGATTTTAAAAAGTCAATTATTGTCAAATGTTTAATTACACTTAATTGTACATAACCCTGAAACAGCATTCCTGTCAGAAGGCTTTACAAAATTACAAAAAAATAACAGACATCAGACAATGAACTATAATAATAACAAACCCATAGGTGCCATTGGTTCATACTGAGCGAGATGACCGCTGTCCATATTTGTTTATACATGTCCTGACAAGTGGATTATCACTGTATGTCCAAACTGAGAAAGCCACTTTAGTTCAACAGATTTGTCCAGGGCGGACAACGTGGATTGTACAAAATTTGACTGGACTGGACTAATGGTGTGTGATAATGATTCACACCTCATATTGATTAGTGCCATAAATGGTATCCAAAGCAATTGCCAATATATACAAATGCAGTTGACAATGGGAGTTTGGGAGTTTGTAACAACGTATAGAATGACATTGGAGGAGCGGAAGTTGTCCGGATGACACTGTGAAAGTACTTGAAGGGCAGAGGGCCACATAACATTAGTTTGGACATCATTGTTGTATATCTTAATTTCTTTTGACATGATTAAATTAAAATTCATATATTTAGTTATTGCAATGTTAAATTAAGGAATACAAGAACATAAACATAGAAACCCTTCTGGAGATCATAGACACAAACATTTCCATGGAAACAGCAGAACCTCCTCCACGTCAAGTCCGAGACGCTGCTCAGTTACGACACAAACTTTTTTTTGTGCCATAAAAGCATTCCAAGTAGAAACACCCTGTGCTCATGCCTTGGGAGCAAAGCCAGCCCAGTTTCCTGAATCTCAGCTTGGTGTTGTGGCTTGTGAGTGTGCCCGGTCCCCAGCCCTCAGCCCCTCAGGGCAGTGCACAGAGCAGCTGCCACACTCCTATCTGCGCTGGCCTCTTAAATAGAGCATGAAGCTCCCACGCACTGTGCCTGTTGCCTCCAAACTGGGCCGTGATTGCATACTTTATGAGCGCAGCATGATGGGTAAGGATTAAAGATGGCTGCCCTGGGGGTATACATTACTCTTGATGGATTCATGTGCTTCACACAGTCTCTGAAGACGTCACGGGGGCCACAAGGCTTGACTAATGCATGGTGCGGTGATGGGATCAGAGCAGGCAGCGAGGAGTGTGTGTGTGTGAGTGAGTGGGTGGGTGTGTCTGTGTGTACGTGTGTATGTGTGTGTGTGGCTGACAGTTGCTACAGTTCATCAGGGTTAGAAGTGACAGTGCAGGCCTCCTGACAGACTGCACAAAGACTCAAAGCGTATTCTCCCTTTACATTGTGTGTGTACTGTGTAAAATGAATCATTAACAGTCAGAGTGAAACTGTATACGTTGAAATCACAATCCAACGCTTTTTCTTTTCATATTCAAGTAGCATGCAATCTGCTTATCGCAGCACCGATAACTAGACCCTTCCATATCCCCTGTCTCAGCTTTGTTCCGTTCCCACTGCGGACCTTTTGCACTGAATAATAGCCATTGTACACCCTCCATCTGAGCTTTCTCAGCTGAGTTCGAGCACCGCGACTCTGCCACACTGCATGCTGCCGGATCAACTCATACAGAACGCTCAAAGAGGAAAGAAATTGAAGAATTTCCTAATTTGCAAATTATAATGGGTCCAAAACAAACACGTATAACACGGAATGATATTTTCACATCTCTCCTATTGCCTCACCTCGTGGTCGCAAACGTCACAGACCACTCTAAAGCCAGCCATATCCCTGTACAACCAGGCATTCAAGGTCTACGACAGGAAACCTTTAAGGTGGCATCATTGTGACATCAATAAAAAACAAACTTTTTACATTTGAACATTTTGTAAGGTTTTGCACACTCGCATTGTTTTTTAAATGTTTAACTGATCATGTTCCACCGGTGAGCCTCGGTCAGTGGGGACTGTCTGGTTTCTAAGTCCAGAACATCGTTGGGACAGTCCAGCTTTTCCTTCAATGGAGCCAAACTGTGGAAAGCTCTTCCCACTGACCTAAGCCTACAAACAGACTCAAACATCTTCGTCAGACGTCAAAAACTGCGGCTGAAATTGGAACAACGTTGTTCACATGATTAATGAACTGTTTATTGAATTACTTTTATATTTGTAATGTGTGAATTTGTGTCCTAAAAGCCTTCTATGGACAAGCGTTGAACATTAGCATGGTCTTGCTATAACACTAAAGGCAGTGTATGTGGTCTGTCCAATGTAACTGTTGAGTCCATATCAAATGAACCCCCCACGACCACCACACGGAGTATAACGATGGATCTATGAGTATGACACCTTTGCTAGCACCAGAGCTATTTTTGTGTACCATTTGTCTGAGTGGATTATGACAGTGGCTTTTATTGTTGACTGATAAAACCATTGCTGAAATGTTAATTGTTAAAGCATTTTCTTATTGTTGAAATAATTGTTATTTGGTGCAACCTCATGTCACAATACCAAAATACTATGCCGTATATTTGTTTCATGTTTAGTCCTCAAATGCCGAATCAGATTTGTCGTGTTGAATGTTGCTCTGCTGCTCCCGCCATCTCCCAATCAACATGCTGCATACTTTGCTTGTTGCTTTTGTGCTGTCCTCAATTTCTAATGAGAAATACTGCCACGCAATTGACATGTTTTAACTAGTAGCCACATGAACACCACTCAGAGTTATCATAAACTGCTACTTCACAACAACTGCTATTGGATGGTCGAGTCGCCAGACACATAGCTGATCCCCAATCGCTCAAAAGCCATGTTCGATTTAACCATAATGTTGAGAGCATTTGGGATACTTGCCTCTTGTAACCAAGGACATTTAAAAAAAAGAATTTAACTGTTAAAATATTGTGATAATTACAGTGGCTTTATCCCTGAACTCTCCGGTGTGCTTCTTGGCCTTCCTTCCTGACCCCTTTGCTCCTTGGCCTTTATGATGCTATTTAGTGACCGAATATACCCCAAGAACAGTCATAATTTGGAGAGTATATTATAATAGGTACATAGAGGGAGACCAGAGCTCTGTCACTACGCCTGAAAATGCAGTGAAACTCTGCCAGGCCATTTGGGTTCGCTGTGACGCACTGAACTCAAGGTCAGACTTCTGTGGAGGAATTTAATGGGAATGCTCACTGCAGTGTAACAGTTTTCAGGAGATATTGTTGTAATAGCATTAATCAGCTCATTGATCTTCAGCAAAACACAAGCACGGTATTAGAAGCTCTGCGGAGGGACAGTTGTCTCAGAGCTCTGTATACATTGAGTACTGAGATAATTCCACTCGAGTACCTAGTTTCTAAAGACTGCGTTTGAAACCAAAACGACTGCTTTGTATGGATTTAATTTTAATTGTCCATAAAATACCTCTATTGCACATTTCCTGTTTTTTGCATATTTCTGTTTTTTGCAAACCCCGGGGGATTCTATTTATGTCAAATGTGACGTGTAAATAAAAAAATATGATACACTGAATCTGTCTGCTCTCTCTCTCTCTGAAGTTTGATTTATTAAGGACAATGTGCAGTTGCATTAAACAGATGGCAGCACCAGATTTAGCACCGGGCTACTTTCCACCTTTCTGGTCCCTCTCTCTGGTACTCGCCGTAATTTTATATTTAGGCTTTACTGAAATTACGGGGCCTTGTAAATAAATTCAGATATAATTTGGTGCATTTCATGAAACCTTAATTACTCAGGTGAAACTGAAATCGCAATCTTTTACGTTGATGTTGTGATTTCATTTTGTTGCAAATCCAGATCAGTATATTTTTGTGCGTCAGGTCAGCATTGTCCTTTATATCAAAGTGACCCTTCCCATCCTCAAAGTTTCACTTGTGTTTGAGCTGTTGAACCTAAATATCCAAATATTGAAACTGTCTCATGCCCTTCGCTGTCTCATTTCCCTTTGTCTGGATCTGAGCTCACAGCGGAAGCACTGATCAAACTGCTGCAGAAAATCCCTCTGCTCAAAAAGTTTTTGTCAAAGTTATTTCACCTCCTAAATGTGCCTGTAACAACTGTTGCACCTCTAAATATCTCAATCTAAACATGTTACACCTCTATCCGAATCGGATCCCAAGTCCTGAACAAGTACACAACAGTAATTGTTCTGCAAATAGGGGAGCTTATGAGTGAAACTGATGATATTGTTTACAGCAAAAGTTGTTCATGCCCTGAGAGTGGCTTTATAAAACAGGTTTAAGCTGGGCTCAAAGGCCATGTCAAACTGTTCCAGTCACTTTGGTTTCATTAACCGGGCTCACTTCATGGCCCTTCTCACACATGTACTGTAGTGTGACCGTAGAGATAGTGAGAAAAGCACTTTAGAATAACCTCATGGGAGTGTAAACTTTCAAACCCAGTCTCCTCTTCAGCGATCACCGAGACTGCTCTATAATGGAACATGTGTTTGAGTGATCGAAGAACACTTTGAACGTGATAACGGAAAGACACTGTTAATGTATTTTTACACTCAATGGCAGTAAAGTGTGGATTTAAAGAAAACCAAAGGATTTAAGAAGAAAAAAAGTTAAGCATGTCAAGGGACACTAAAATGCCCACAAAATCTGATCTTTATGAAAGCTGTAGGTTCTCTGTCAGCTGAGGTCGAGCAGTTTTAATTTACATTGAGATCTATGTGGCTATTTTCTGTTGTTTTACCGACTACACAATTAGAGTGAGTTAATCTCTCAGATTTGCCAAGGAAACTTGCCCCCCACTTGACACTGCACAGTACCCAGCTAACAGTGTGTTGGAGTAGTTGCCAAAGCCCATTACTTGTAGTGTTTCTTCTGGCAGCTGCTCCTCGCATGTCTGCATCTGTGTGTGCAAGTGTAAAAGTGCTGCACACAGAACCCTCTCCAGCAGCTATCCTATCAATATTCCATCGGCTTCTTTGCAGCTGCTGCCTGTATCCTTGTCCCAGTGTTGTACATCTGTCAGTCACAACAAACAACCACTCCTGTCAGAGCAGATCTGTCCCACGCCTCTCATCACTCGCACCCGTGATGCGGCCAATAATAAAGACACATTTTTGGAAACATTTTGATGTTTTGTAATGAGCGGCAAGTCTGTAGCTTCTGTACTGTCGTAGCGCGCAGCTATATGCGTCCAAGTTTGACCTAGAAAAGTCATCATTGAGTCTGAATTGATTATGCTTCCTGAACTTTTGATGGTAGTGCCTGGCATGACAGATGAGCAGTGATTAAGGCTGCATTCGCTCGCACAAACCCCACATCAGAAATGTGAAGGACTGAAGCAAGACTTCAACATAGCCAAACTGAAGCCCCTCAGTGTGTTGGAATTTGCTCCTATTTCATATTTTGATTTTGGTTCTTCCATAAATCAAGACAGATATTGTGCAAATCTTACTATCTATGTTCTTTTTGGCTTCACTAGCAACAGGGATTTTCAGTACAAACCCGTTCCCTTTAGGGCGATATGTCAGACAAACATAAAGGATAATGTTGCACGTAGAGGATTCCTATCTGGGCAAAAAGTAAGCAATGAAAAAAGATGAAATGTTTGATTATATCTGTTGTTGAATAAGACGTGACATTCATTTTTCCACAAGATGCTCATCATTTCAATACACTCAAGAAGCACTTGCATTTTTAGTGCATCTTGACTGTTAAAACATGTGTTTTAGAATATGCAACAAGAATAGATGTTAGTTAGATAGATTTATAACTGTGGTCTTTGCAATAAAGGATAATTGCGGACACAGACGCCCTGTTTATTGGACATGAGCAGCTCAGTATTACCATAGCAACCGAATGAAAAACGCCAAAGCTTGCCTCATTTGCACAATGATAGTTGGATAAACTGGAGCGATGCCGTTCTAGAACAGAGCATTATACTTCCATCCATCCATTTTCTACCCTTTAATCCATTTCTGGGTCAGGGGGGTGGCAGTCAGAGATGCCCCCCAAGTCTCATAGCACCAGCCCCTCACTGATCCTCTGCAGGTGGTGAGTCCACAGGAGGACGGCTGCTCTCTGAGTGTGAGCATAGCCTTGATCTTTCAGTGGGGGCTTTGGGCAAAGTGGGGTTAAGTGTCTTGCCCAAGGACACAACAACAGCAGACATCAGTGGGAGTCGGTGGAGAAGGTGTAGAGGTGGGAATTGAACCCACGACCTTCAGGCCTGAAGGCCAATGCTCTACCAACTGAGCTACTTTAGGTTTTATACTTCAAAACCTAAAATATAATACATTACAATATTATATTATATATAAGGAGGTTGATAAAAGATTAAATGTTCTGCAGGGTATTTTGAGGAAATTTGAACTCACTTGAAAATGATTGACAATATACTGATGGACCAGAGAGAAGCTGTGCGTGTGTGAGAGCGTATGTGCATGAGCATGTATATTGTGAGTGTGTACGTGTGTACTGTGTGAGCCTATGTCTGTATGTGTTTGTGCGTCTATGAGATGGAGCTCCTTAAGCGGTAGGCGGGACGGCTGTCTGAGTGATTGACAGCAAAAACGGCAAGTCAGTGACAGCCGCACAAAGCCTCCGTCACAACATTACTCAGCGCAAAAGAGAAAGAAACGAGCTGTTGACGTTTTACTACATGTAGTTCACCTGCAAACACACACACTAACGTCAAAATAATACACACACCAGCATAATACACACACAGACACACACAAAGACCAAATGCACGCACACAAACATGCACACAGTTTGTGTTAGAAAAAAAAACATTACTTCACTGTGACAATCGCTTATACCCGTCGCTCACTGCTATAAACTCAGTGAGCGACACTGAGTTTATAACAGTCAAATGAGTCAAATATACTCATATATTTCAAATCTCAATATTTAGCTCAAAGGATTCAATCCAAGATTCGACTCTGCGGTATATAGAATAATTTTGGACAGCTGGGTTATGACAGTACCTTGACATAAAAATGCACTTTACAGCCGCTGTAGTCTGCCTGATGACTATAATGTCTTTAATGCAGCTTTGTTTACATTATTAGGAAGTCAAAATGATCCAATAGTGACTAATTTGCATAAACACTACATGCATTTATGTACAACAGCTGCTTCTTTGCTGTTGGACTAAAAGAAAATGTTTTATAAAATTATGCAGGATCTACGTTATGTAGGTATTTTCTGCCTTTTCAGATCCAGAGTTGATCTTAGAGAGAGCGAGTGAGCCACTACTGCACTCTTTGTAACCCCCAAGGCCTGGTCTCCATGATGTCTGACATGGGTCTCCAAGACATCTGCCCTTTCAAATCAATGACCTGTGTTCACTGGTGCATGCTCGTGTTGCAGGTATCGGCCGGTGCAATCACTGCTAACAGTTTATTTAAATGGGGAAGGATTGGGAAATGAAAATAAAAGAAAGAGTCAAAATTAACGTTGCGTCCAGGCTCTTTGCTTGCTGACTCATTTACTTGCGTTTTCTAACACAATATAATACACAATACTCATTCAAGTATTCATATTAAATTCATATTCTATACAACTCACATTGAAGCACTCATATTCCAAGTAGTTCCAATAGTCACTTGATCACCAGATCTGATCATAGGCACAGAAATAGTTAATTGTAACAGGTATCCTTAAACACATTAGATTTACTTTACTAATACACATGCCATCTCGACAATGTCGGTGCTGTTTCACTGAAACTTCACTTTTTATTACATATTTCAATCTGAAGAGACCAAAGATAGACAATTAATACATTAAAATTATTGATTTGTTTGGCGCATTGACCCTGGCAGTGACACTTGCATCGAGGAGATCAAGTGCTGCAGCAGATGATCTCAGATCCCCGGGGTCGAGCACTGGTGGTGGCTAGAAGCATGGTGTGAATGGGGCGTAAGTGGAGCAGGAGCCAGAGCAGGAGCCAGAGCGGGAGCCAAAGCGGGAGCCAGAGGAGGTGCTGGGGAGGTGGTGAGTGTTAAGAGCTTCAGGAAGCGCTGCTTGTCAGTGGCTGCCTTTTAAACTGCCCGCTTTGCTGTCATAGGGTTGGCAGGAGGCTGGCCGGGCTGAGTGATTGGCTGAGGCTCGAGGCTGGCAGAGCTGTGTGATTGGTTGGCCTGGATGGGGGGAGTTGCACTCGTTCTTTCAGTCTGAATTTGTGCTTAAGCTTCATATTCCTTTCAAAAGAATGGTTACTTCAAACATTTAACAAAGGAAATAAAGAGAAACACTGATTGACGGTGCGCCCATCTCTCAACGTAAAAATGCAACGGCTAAAAGCTAACAACTAGCGCACAAACGTTTAGATAAAACTGTACTTTTACAATGAAATCTAACACATCTATCACATTTTGTGTAACAGTGAAGGTTGAAAACCTGTGTGACACTACAAACTTGAAAATATCATGCTTGGTGTTAC
The DNA here is from genome assembly GCA_964034765.1 of Knipowitschia caucasica. Classification (NCBI taxonomy): domain Eukaryota; kingdom Metazoa; phylum Chordata; class Actinopteri; order Gobiiformes; family Gobiidae; genus Knipowitschia; species Knipowitschia caucasica. Next base: position 12,558,111 of record OZ035830.1, read on the forward strand.
AGGACAAACCTGAAAATAAAAGAAAGAGACGGAGTCAAAATTAACGTTAGCGGGCGCCTTAAACCCGTGTCCTGACCAGCGCTGCCCTCTAGCGGTGAGTGTCAATACTACATTAAGAAATTATACAAAATTATGTGACCACGCATAGTGGGCCTCACACGCTCCCTGACAAAATGAAAGATGGCTCCCGACATAAAATAAAATATCACATTTACTCAGTCCATATGTCTTCATAACCCAACCATTTCAACCCATTTTTAAATGTCAATGTTTTGTCTTTGCACAGACCTTTCAGCAGGTTTTCTCAACCAGTAACCGACGCAACTTTCTTCATCCGAGTCACTTTCTGAGTTGTCAATGTTTTTGGTCTGTTCTTGTGTTTGTACACTCGCACTATTCAGGCCAGCTTTGGTCCTGGTCTTGTGCAGAAACTGTGCCGTTTGTGATTTTTCCACTGGGCCAGAGTAACACGAGTGTTCGGACCAACCATCACTGACTCTAGAGCTGAGTTTGTTGCACAAATGTGTTTATAATAAATTTGCAGTGCCTTGATATTTTCATAATCTCCCTGAAAATGTGAGGGAGGCGTCTACTCTGTCAATGTTCAAATCCAGGTTAAAGACTGTTCTGTTTGCCTGTGCATATAACTGAAGGATTTTATCTCCATTTTTAATGCACTGCTGTCATTTATTTATTTTTTTAAATTTCTTGTGTAATTTTGAAAGTTTTAATGGTTTTATTCTTTTGTGTGATTTTAATGTTTTAATTGTGTTTTAATCTTTTGTGTGATTTTAATGTTTTAATTGTGATTCTGGTGTTTGTTTTATGTGATGATTTGTGATGTGGACTGTGAAGCGCTTTGTGTTGCCCTGTGTATGAAAGGCGCTCTACAAATAAACTTTGATTGATTGATTGATAATACTCACTGGTCTAATTGTTCAATGGATTTTATTACAAGATGTTTACAATAGGTGACCCAGTGCAGTTGTGCGTTAGAGTCACTGAAAGTGGCATTCTAAACATTATTGTATACAGTATTTGTAATAATGATCTAAAGAAATATCTGAGGAAGGAATAAGTGTGGGCTGCTGCAAACTGTTAAAATGTATTCCATTGGGTTTTTTATATTGTTATGACTCACTAGAAGCAGTGAGCCTATAGTGACTTTATTGTTCTTCTCTCAGATCATACAAAGTTAAATATATCTCCAATTTCAATAATTCAAGTTGGATTGACTGCTGTGCGCTCCGCTGCAGAAATGCCCTTCTATAAACCTGGAGCATTGTACAAAACATTTCAATTACATAGTCGGGGTGTGCCACAAGTACCTGTAATCTGTGACACTATTGTTTAGTTGAAAATTCTGTTCAGAGATTACCACAGAAGCACTTTATCAGTTCAAGACTCTGGGTCCGGTTCAATGACTCTCGGTTTCACACCTTCACACCATCATCTGAAGTGACCAGCACCCTAAAATGATACTGTGGAGGAGCCCTCTGGAATGTGAGGGTTGGTCAACTGTGGCTGAGGGCTTCTGGCTCTTGGACCTTGTGGTGGTCCGGCGCCTTGTCTCTCCTCTGGGTCCTGTGGGGGTCTAGCTCTTGGACATGGTAGAGGTCCAGAGCCTAAGCTTCATCTCTCCCCCCTGTCCTGTGTCGTCCCTTACAGCTGCAGAAAAAAATGGCCTTATGCACACCAACAGCCTCTCTGCTGTTGGACCAAAAACAATTTTGTGTTGCATTTATTGCATGAAAAGTATTTTAAGAATTGAATGATCAATTTCATTTTTTTATTTTTGCTGCTACTAGACACCTGAATTTTTCCGATGGGGATCAAACAACTATTTATCTATCTATCTATCTTAAACCAGTGGTTTTCAACCTGTTTTGAGCCAAGGCAAAATCTCGCGGCACACCACCAAGAGAAAATGTAAAAATATATTCTCTGTAGCCTATATTCACAATATAAAGTCATTCTCATCAAAGTGCTTAAATTGACATCCAGGCCTGGACATTAAGCTTTGTTTAATATTTCTCAATACAATGAGTTAACAAGAATTTAGGAATAAAGTGGCACTAACTGTGAGGAAATAAACATAAAAAATCCACTCTCAGCTGTCCACGAGACCATGGTTCTGTCCACGAGTCCATGGTTCTGTCCACAAGTCAATGGTTCTGTCCACGAGTCCATGGTTCTGTCCACAAGTCAATGGTTCTGTCCACGAGTCCATGGTTCTGTCCACAAGTCCATGGTTCTGTCCACGAGTCCATGGTTCTGTCCACGAGTCCATGGTTCTGTCCACAAGTCCATGGTTCTGTCCACGAGTCCATGGTTCTGTCTGTGCGTCTAAGGTTCTATTCTGCACGTCCACGGTTCTGTCCATGCTCGGTACTACGGATGTGCGTTCACTGAGCTGTTGTCAAAGCGGCTGTCAGTACAATGCAGCCACAGCTGCCCCAGGGTCAGAGCGGAGGATGTGAATCCTGTTCAGAAATGGCTTTATTCCTTTTCAAAAACGTCTCCATCACTTTCCCTTCCCACTCTCCACAGTGCTCCACGGCCCCTGTTACATTTGTTGGTCGCGTCCAATCATTACGTTTCTTGCCACAAGCTCCTCGCTACTTGTTATATCCTGTGGTTGCGTCCAATTCTTACATTTCAAAGTACTTAACAATCTGCTGCCACCTAATGATATGAAAAAGTATTATGTGGCTACCCCACAGTTTAAAACGTGTCAATGCAGTTATTTTCAGAGAAAGTATTTTTCTCACAACACACCGGTTGAAAAATACTGGATTAAACAACAGCCAGTCAAAGATGCACAGATGTTCTGCCACCTAAACCTTGCCCCTTCCAGAGCTCATGGAGGAGGGTGGACGGTGTCAGTGTAGTTTTCCTCCAGGTGCTTTGGTTTTTGAAAATTAAATTCTGATTGCCACTAGGTAAGCAAGTTTGTCTCACTGTGACATATGTCAGATTATCAGGTCTTGTCATTTTCTACCCCTTTATTTATCAATTTCTGGGTTGGTGGGTGGCAATCAGAGCTGCCACCCAAGTCTCATTACACCAGTCCCTCACTGATCCTCCTGCAGGTGGTGCGTCCACGGGAAGATGGCTTCTCCGTCATCGACGAGATGGCCTTGGCAAACATGTCCACTAACCCCTAGTGCAAAGTATTCTGCACCACATTTATTCAACAATATTACTTGTTGTAATATTGCGACTTTGACGCTTAAAGAGTAAGGAAAAAAGATGGGCCTATGAATTCAGGCAGTAAAAAGTGCTGAGTAGAGACATAGCGACACTCACTCTCCTCCACTCACAGAACGAGGAGCGAACACGCTGCGTCCTCTAGCCTCTACAGCACTGCTAAACACAGTAGCATGTTTGCAGAATTGGCTATAACTCCTCTTGCTGTAACTGCATACACAGAAAAACCGCCCGAATGACACAACAGTGAGGAAGAGAAGAGGGAACTAAAGCGAAAAAATGATCAAAGAAGAAATCAAGCCCGGGTGAACATAGCTAGTTTACATCGTATCATCCGGAGAGACCTGCGGGAGCGGTCTACAGGACTACAATCGGACGCGGAACTAGTGGTAATCTTTCAGTTATATATTTTGTTAGCAGTGCGTTGCTTTTGTACCATTTCATCAGTGATTGTTGTACAGCTTACAAGAAGTTGTGCTCAAATGTTTGCATACGTATCAGATCGCAAATAAAACTAGATGGGTCCGTGGAATGAGAGCGTAGGGGAAATGAGAAGCTGTGAACGAGTTGGGGGGCGGTGCTAAACATTCAAACATTGCAGAAACGGGTATAGCCTGGCAGAAAATAATTGAGAAGCACTGCTCTAGGGTGACGTCAGTGCCCGGTCAGTCCACTGCTAACACTGTATTTTTGGTTGTGTTTTAGATGGTAAAAAGCTGGTGTTAGTGAGTAGATACTTTTCCACATCTCTATGTCACGATGATCCACCTGAAAAGTTACTCTTTTTGACTTTTTTGTGCTGTTTCTGAAGCCGAACAAAATCCCTCCATTTGGGAGTGAGCACAGTGAAAGATGTGAACTCTGCTCTGGCTCAAAGCCTCAGCTCCACCAGAAACTCTTAATCTGGGGCTCTGCAGGAGGGAAGGATATTGGAGCGAGCGGCGCCATGATTTACAGAGATTTCAAACGTGCGGCGGCGGAAGATCTGTGTGATAAATCCTCGAGAGGATGACGGAGCGGCTGCACGCTCACTCCCGGCGACAATGAAAACAGTCCCGGCTTCGCATCAATAAACTCTGCAGAGGAGCGCCATTTCTCTGCTAAATTACAGACATGTCTTCATATTGGGTGGAAATGTCAAGATAAGGGAGCGGGTGAGAAGCGAGGCTGGATGTGCAGGGAGCAGGGGCAGTCGCTTTGGCGGTGGTCTCTGGGGTTGGGGAGTGGAGTGGCTGCTCACACTGGAGCCAGCCCACCTGACCCGAGTTGAGAGGTGGGGGCAAAAGCTATTAATGTGAGGCGAGAACAAAGACTTTTTATTTGGTGAATCACTCCCAGATATTTGCTCAAAGAAATCCGAGGGAATCGATTGCGACCAGGGTAAAAAACAAAGTTATAAATCTCTTCCACATCATCTCTCGCCTCTCAGCAAGAAGGTCCTGGATTCCAAACCCGGTCGGAACGGGGTCTTTCTGAGTGGAGTTTGCATGTTCTCCCGTGCTTGCGTAGGTTTCCTCCAGGTACTCCGGTTTCCCCTACCACTAAACACATGCACACTATAGGTTAAATCCTCCAGCTCTGGTAGTCCTGACCAAGCCGAGCATCAAGATCTGGAGATGGGTTCCTGGGCGCTGTTACTACGGCGACCGCTGCTCCTGACGAAAGCCTTAGCGGCATCAGGATGGGTCAAATGCAGGATGAATTGCCGTACGGGATTAATAAAGTGCACCTCTTTTTGTCATATTGTTTGGTCGTCTGCCATTGAGATCATAAACAGAAGTTTGTTTATACTAAGATTTTTTTTTTAAGTGGTACCAAATTCCGTTGATGAAGCTAATGTAGCAGGTGAGAAAATATTTGTAATTCAGCCAACTTCAGCTCTGTAAAATGTGAATCAATATGTACATGTCATGGCTCATTCAGAACAGCCTGAATTAAGTCAAAACTGTTAAACAATCAATTTTAGAAAATTCTGGAGAGCTAAAGCGTCCCTCTTACTAAAACGTTTGGACTGATTTAAACAGTAATGAATTTGTCGAAATAAAAGGCGTACGCACAGGGGCCTCAGAGCTGCTGGTAACCGACCAACACTGAGGCTCCACCACTCCTCTGTGTGTGACGCACAGAGCGCTCCTTTCATCAGGACAGATCAAACAAAAGTGAGATTAATTTATCCGTCACTTTATTTTAACATGATTAAAGAGAAAAATTAATGTGATAATTTCCCATGCCCGAGCCCACATTCATTCAAATTAGTCGCACTGAATCACAATAGCAGACTTGCTGGCAAAACTTGGATATTGTACAATAATAATTAATGAATTACTCATATACAATGTCCAAGTCTAGTATTATTAATCCAAGAATATGATCAACATAAAACAGATTAACATCTAAGGTTAGTAACAGTCTAAGGGTAATGGGCTATATGCACGGGAAGGCGTGATGTCATTTCCTGTAAACAAAGCTGTCGGTGCTAGCGCTATGGCTGTGGTGAGTTGTAGTGATGTTTTTTTAGTAATTAGATTGATACATTCAGCTGTGAGACTGACCCAAAAGTGTTGATGTGCTTTCTCTCTGAGGAATAGCTTTGACTGTGGCCACTCAGAAAGATTAATTAACTTTATAAAAGCACAATGAGAGGACAATCAAAAAGCACTGCTGTCTCCCCTCACAGTTTAATTCCTGTTTGAGCATCATTCAGGAAACTCGTGTAAACATCTGGGGCCGTATTCCTTAAGATTCTTGGTGCTAAAAGTTGCTCCTAGTTGCCAAATTCTAAGAATTTTCTTAGAATCTTGACCTACGCTTAGAATTTCCCCTAAAAGCGAGCAGTAGATCCTAGTGAAGAAAAAAGAATCCTAGCTCTTAAGAGTGCTCCTAAGGTGAGATCTCTTAGGAGAAGAGAGGAGGACTTTTAGCAACTTAAAAGTTCCCTAAGAGGACAAAATGGTGGACGGTAGACGCAGGAGAGATATTCTATACACTGGATTTAAAAGTCTATCATGTGACCAGCTTCTTATTGGCTGGTCAGCAAAAACACCTCATCCATTTTACCCTTGTTACACCAAAGTAGGTAGAAATGGTAAAAGTTGAAAGAGAGAAAATGACCAGCATGGTAATTAATACAATTATTGTGTTAATATTGTTGAAGTGGGCCAAAATCTTCACACATTCAGTATGAATGAATGAATACTTTATTTTGAACCATGGCAAACAAGAAAAAATTACAACAAGAAACAAAACAACAACAGATTAGAAAAAGTACAGATGTACAGTTTTGTTTTATTAACAACAATCCAGCTCAAAAAGGAGTAGGAAGAAGTTAAGACTGTTAAACTCCCCCCTCTATTTATCATTCTAAATGAACTTAAATCATGTGGTTGCACAGCTTAGTTTATTCCGTACTATATTCACAGTTATGCAACAGTATAATATGTTTATATTAATATTGTTTCCTTAATTCCTTATACGTTTTTCAGTATCAGTCTTTACTAATCCTAACATCATCACCATTTATCCATATAATATTTATAATAAGTAATATTCAAATAAATATAATATAAATATGTATGTGCTTATGTTATACGTGTATTAAATGTGTGTAATAAATTGGTGCTGAGCAAGCTCTGATGATGTGGTGTAAAAGTCTAACTTACTATTCACAGTATTCATTTAACATTGATATATCTGACTTTCTACCTTTTCTGATTAGATTCCATGATTTAGATTCTCCATTTTAGGGCCCTTATTTTTCCCATCATCACCAAAAGTATGTTTTCTCTAACTTTTAGGATCAACCAATCACAGCGTCTGAAATGATGACTCATACCTAGCAACGGGGTCGGCCACACCTCCTCGCTGAGATAAGAGTTTTTGTCAATTTCTTGCTCAGAGTTCACTAAGAGTGTTCTGGAATAAGTTTTAAGATAAGACTCCTGGCTAGAAGTTTTTAGGTTAAGTTAGGAGCTCTCTCACCGGGAGTCAAGAGTCGTTTTAACTAAAACGCGGAAGTGGTTTGTGCATAGAGCCCATTGAGCAAATGATAATATGTCCTGGGGCATCTTTGTCTATGTTTATGATCGATGTATTCTTTAAAGTTTAGCAGACATCGTTTCCTCTACTGCAGACACTAATTCTCCATCCAAACATGCTGACGGTGGTGTGTGTGTGCATGTGTGTGTTTGTGTGTGTGTGACTGCAGGTTGTTTGAATGAAAATGAGAGCTGTTCAATAATACATAAGGCTGTCGGCAGCACACTATTACGAAAGAATATGTTTTATGAAAGCGCCCGTAAATGGCAGTAGCGCAAGATTTCTCTACCGTGCTACGTTTGACAGATGTGACGAATTGCAGACATGAGTCGATATTGCATTTGCGCCTGGACGTGTAATGTATTCCCCCAATTCTGCAAACACTGAGAAGGGGCTAACAGCAGAGATTAGCACAGTTTTTCATTATGGTCCGTGGATGGATTCGGGGTAATCTCCAAAGCTCCCTCTGCGGTCGGTCTAGTGGGGCGTTATGCAAGACCGACCAGATCTATGTAAGCAATAGGGACTTTAAATTTAGTTTTCAGACTTTAAAGGGACAGACTGTAATCTGAACTCTCAGTGGTCTAATAAAGTAATTACAAGTTTTTGGCCAGAATTTGCTACACATGCTGCTCCTGAATACTGATCACTGATGCAACCCACCTGCTGGTGTTTAGCAAGAAACATTGTGTATTAGTATGATCTATTTTTGTACCTGATTTTATTTTTTACAAAGTGAAAATAAAGAAATAAAGTTGAATTCTTGTGCTCTGATTTGATAATTTGCTCAATCATGTCCATTGTATTTTTATTAGGAATAACTTCACTTTAAACTGTTGTTCAGAAATGGTCAAATAATGTGAACTGTTATCTGGGGGACACATATGTGTACATGTGACCTGCTATCTGGTGACACACATATGTAAAAAATAAATGTGCACTTTATTTATCCTCATAGGGAACGTTGTCCTCTGCATTTGACCCATCCTGAAAATGCAACTTGGGCCTCTGTCTGAGCAGTGGGCGCCCAGGAACCCATCTCCAGATGTTGATGCCCGGCTTGGTTAGAAGTACCAGAGGTGCAGGATTTGCCTTTTGTGCATGTTTTTAGTGGTAGGGGAAACAGGAGCACCTGGAGGTAACTTACAGTACAGACCAAAAGTGTGTACACAGCTTCTCATTCAAAGTGGAATTATGTACGTACAAAAAAAAAGTATGTGACAACTGAAAATATGTCTTATATGACCATATTCTTGACCACTCTGTGGTCCAGCTCACTCCAAAACCATCTGGATTGGGTTCAGGTCCGGTGACTGTGGAGGCCAGGTCATCTGGCCCAGCACCCATCACTCTCCTTATTGGTCAAATAGCCCTTACACAGCCTGTGAATCTAGGTGTGAATCTACAGTCAATAGTCATGAAAAGAAATGACACTCATTGAATTTGAAAGTGTGTCCAAACTTTTGGTCTGTACTGTACGCAGACACAGGGAGAGTGTGCAGACTTCACACAGAAAGGCCTTCCGATCAAATATGTGTATATATGTCACCTGCAGTGTTGTGCCAGTTCAGAGCTTTTCTGAACTAGTTCAAGTTCAGTTCACACATGCTCAAAGTGAACAGTTCACGTTCAAAGTTCAAATTTTTTTCACACTACGAGCTAGATATATATATATATATATATATATATATATATATATATATATATAGTGGGACACAATCGTGAAGTGGAACGCAATTTATTGGATAATTTATTGGATAATTTAAACTTAAAAAAAAAAAAAAAACTGAAAAGTGGGGCGTGCAATATTATTCGGCCCCTTTACTTTCAGTGCAGCAAACTCAGTCCAGAAGTTCAGTGAGGATCTTTGAATGATCCAATGTTGTCCTAAATGACTGATGATGATAAATAGAATGCACCTGTGTGTAATCAAGTCTCCGTATAAATGCACCTGCTCTTTGATAGTCTCAAGGTTCTGCTTAAAGCGCAGAGAGAACCATGAAGACAAAAGAACACACCAGGCAGATCCGAGATACTGTTGTGGAGAAGTTTAAAGCTGGATTTGGATACAAAACGATTTCCCAAGCTTTAAACATCTCAAGGAGCACTGTGCAAGCAATTATATTGAAATGGAAGGAGTATCAGACCACTGCAAATCTACCATGACCCGGCCGTCCCTCCAAACTTTCATCTCAAACAAGGAGAAGACTGATCAGAGATGCAGCCAAGAGGCCCATGATCACTCTGGATGAACTGCAGATAACTACAGCTGAGGTGGGAGAGTCTGGCCATAGTAAGTAAGTAAGTAAGCTTTATTTATACAGCGCCTTTCACAGACCAAGGCCACAAAGCGCTTCACAGTTTAAACAGGTAAAAACAGACAAAATACAATTTAAAATGTGCATATACAAAAAATAATACTAAATATACAGTCAATATAATGGCCAAGACACCTCAGTGACAGGTTTAAAAAAAAAAAAAAAAAAAACAGCCGCAAGAAAAATTATGTAAAAGCTTGCCCAAATAAATAGGTTTTTAGCTGACCTTTGAATGAATCAACCGATTCCATCAGCCGCAGAAAGAGCGGAAGATTGTTCCAGAGCTTAGGCGCAACAGCCTGGAAGGACCGGTCTCCCCTGGTCCGAAAGCGTGTGCGTGGGACCATCAAGAGATTCTGATCCACAGACCTCAGGGCACGAGTGGGGGTGTAAGGCTGAATCAGATCGCTGATATAAGGGGGAGCCTGACCATGCAGAGCTCTGAAAGTCAGCACCAATATTTTAAAATGTATCCTGTAGGACACGGGCAGCCAGTGGAGAGCTTTGAGGACAGGAGTGATGTGCGACCTCCTGTTTGTGCGCGTGAGAACCCGAGCTGCAGAGTTTTGCACTAACTGCAGACGTGATAGCTCCTTCTTGTTCAGACATGAAAACAAACCATTACAATAATCTAAACGAGAAGACACAAAGGCATGAATTATGAGCTCCAAGTCGTTCTGTGACACCATTTTCTTAAATTTGGAGATGTTTCTCAGCTGAAAAAAGCAATTTTTGGTCAGCTGTTTGCAGTGTTGAACTAGTGACATATCCTTGTCAAAAATAACACCCAGATTTCTAAGGCTCGGTTTAACAGACTGGCCTACATCACCCAAGTATTGTTTAATCCCTGGTATTAAATCATCAGGGGCAATCACTAGTGTTTCGGTCTTGTCCATATTCAGCTGCAAAGTGTTCTCACTTAGCCACTGCTTGATTTCCACTAGGCAACGAACTAAGGAATCAAGCCTATGGAGCTCAGTTGGCTTAAAAGTGCAATAAATCTGGATGTCATCTGCAAACATATGATAGGAAACATCACAACAACTTTCAATAATCTTTCCCAAAGGGAGCACATACAACAAAAACAACACAGGGCCTAAGACTGAGCCTTGAGGCACTCCACACAACAGATCTACTGACTCAGATCTGATTTGGTTTGCTTTAACACTGAAGCTCCGCCCAGATAAGTAGGAATTGAACCACTGAAGAACTGACCCTGACAGACCTACTTCATCCCTCAGTCTTCTCAGCAAGATCTGGTGGTCAACTGTGTCAAAAGCTGAGGACAGATCCAAGAGAACAAGAACAGTGCATTTTCCAGAGTCAGCAGACATCATGAGGTCACTGGACACTTTCAGTAAGGCCGTCTCCGTAGAGTGGTGTTTGCGGAAACCAGACTGAAACGTCTCATGGATGCTGTTTTGATCCAGGAATAATGTCAACTGTTCAGAAACCACCTTCTCTAGGATCTTGGACAAAAGGGGGAGTTTGGAAATAGGTCTGAAGTTACTGAGGTCAGTCGGGTCCAACCCTGCCTTCTTTAGTAAAGGCTCCACAATGGCGTGTTTAAAAGCATTGGGAAAGACCCCTGTAGAGAGAGAGAGGTTCACCATTTGGGTAACCCAGGGGCCAATTACATCAAACACTTTCACAAAAAGCCTACACGGGAGGACGTCAGATGAGCAAGAGGAAGGTTTTATCTTGGTCATCATTGCAGAAATATCAGCAAGCGTCACAGACTTAAAAGAGGACCACAAGCTGGAGGCGGGCTCAGTGAGAGCAGGCGGACCACTTGGAAGGAGAAGATTTTTTCCTTTTATTCTCTTGATTTTGTCAGTGAAGAATCTCAACATTGCATTGCAGTCAGCTTCACACGACACAGGGGCAACTGGAGCAGCAGGACATACCAGAGAATTTATTGTGTCAAACAACACTTTGGGAGTTCTCTTGTTCACCGTCACCAGTTGGCGAATATAGTCAGATCTAGCATTTTCAACCATCTGATTATATGAGGACATAAGATCTCTAAGGTAAAGTCTGTGCACCTCCAGGTCAGTGGATTTCCACAGACGCTCTGTTTTTCGACATAGTCTCTTCAGACTCAAAAGGTTTTCATTCATCCAAGGGCATGTTTTGCTCCTTAGTGATACATTTGATTTAAAGGGTGCCACCTGATCCAGAATCTGAACACAGTGACTGCTAAAACAGTCAATACAATTGTCCACATCAAGGCAGTCCATAAATAAACGTGGGTCAAACAAAGCAGAGAAACAATCAGCAGCATCGGTAGAAATAATGCGCCTCAGGGACCTGACTTCTGCAGGCTTAGGCTCCAGGCTAAAGTGCAGATCCAATAAAACAAGACAATGATCACTCAAATGGACATCATGGACAGACACATTGGAAATGTCGAGGCCGAGTGTAAAAACAACATCTAAAATGTGGCCTTTCTGGTGCGTGGGCTCAGAAACATGTTGCTCAAAATTGAAAGCTTCAGTCAATGACAAAAGTTCCATTGCGGAGCAAGATGTGCTATCATCAACATGAAGGTTAAAATCTCCAAGGATTAAAACAGAATCCAAATGAATAATGGAGGATAAAAAGTCACTAAAATCTTTCAAAAACACATTAGCAGGACCGGGGGGACGGTAGATTGACACACAGTGAAATGAGTTTGAAAAGCCCACCTTGACCATCTGGGACTCAAATGAGGTAAATTCCTGGGTCTGTGTCACTTTACATGGACAAGTGTCCTTATACACAACAGCCAGGCCACCTCCACGACCAGAGGGGCGGGGCTTCCCCACGGCAGAGCAGTCAGCAGGACAAAGTTCATTTAAATGAATAAACTCTTCCTCTCTTTGCCATGTCTCTGAAAGGAACATTAAATCCAGCTCTTCTCTTGTGAATAGTTCGTTCAGGGAGAAAGACTTATTTGCAATTGACCGAGCATTCAATAGGCCAATATGCAAAGATGACGTCACGGACGCAGTCTCCTCGGAGAGCAACGGGATAGGACGAAGGCACGTCCAGCGGTCACGTGGGCTCCGGCTGGACCATGCTGTCAGAGCCGGTGTAAACACGGAAGTGTGTGGAAGCCGTGGGAGCCGCTGACCAAAGCTCCAACGTTGTGTTGGCTCCATGACACTCGCAGTGGTCCGTGTAGAAGGCGACGTGGACGGGCTGTCACACAGGAGAAGGATCTTGCGCAGACATCGCCTGCGTCCTCCGGGGGCTGGGATGGCAGCGGCCAGGCGGGCAGCGGCCAGGCGGGCAGCGGCGCGTCTTCGCCTCACCTGGACTCCAGAACGCGAGCCCCGTTTCTTCTGTTTCCTGGGGACTTTATGTGGGGCCCGAAACAGAAGCCAGTACTCAGGTGAGTCAGGGGCGATGATCAATGGAGGAGGGAACGCCTGTTTGTATTCGTTCTGTGTAACAAACAAGTCCTCCATAGACTCTTTAATACGGAACAGAGAGTCTCGATCATAGATCTGGAAAGCGGTGACACATCCATTCGAAACACAGGCTGTTATGATCACATATGTTGTGTAGATGACCACTATAAATCTATATAGCACAAGACGAGACACGGCACTGCCAGTCACACAGGCGCCATTTTTTTCCTATATAAGCAATTTATACAAAATAAAAACTGAAATGTTAAATGAGATTCGAAACTGAACTCATTTGAAACTATATCTGATATTTGATGTTTTTTTATGTTAGATGTTGTTTAGGTGAGAATCTACTATTTTCACTGTTTAGGACCAGAGAGAGACCAGAGAGACCAGAGAGGAGACCCAGAGAGAGAGACCAGAGTGAGAGACCAGAGAGAGACCAGCGAGAGACAGAGAGAGGCCGTGAGAGCACAGAGAGGGCCAGAGAGAGAGGCCAGAGAGAGACAGAGAGAGTCCAGAGAGAGACCAGAGAGTGAGACCAGAGAGGAGAGACCCAGAGAGAGACCAGAGAGTAGACCAGAGAGAGGCCAGAGAGAGAGGCCATAGAGAGACCGAGAGAGAACAGAGTGAGAGGACGAGAGAGTCTCCAGAGGAGGAGAGTGGCCAGAGAGACCAGAGAGAGACGAGGTGAGGCCAGAGGAGAGAGACCAGAGAGACACCAGAGGGAAGAATAAGAGAGCGAGCCCAGAGAGACCTGAGAGAGACCAGAGAGAGACCAGAGCAGCCAGAGAGAGAGAAACTCAGAGAGACACCAGAGAGACACCAGAGAGAGGAGACCAGAGAGGAGAGGACCAGGAGATGCCTGAGAGAGACCAGAGAGAGACCAGAGAGAGACTCCGAGAGCAGACGAGAGAGAGACAGAGAGAGGAGACCAGAGAGAGACCAGAGAGTGGACCAGAGAGAGTCCGACGAGAGACCAGAGAGAGACCAGAAAGAGAACGAGAGAGACCAGAAGAGAGACCAGAGAAGAGCACGCACTGTGTCTGTTTGATTTTCTATCGTGTCGACGATTCGACAACATCTGGTAAAGTCTTTGACGAGGCTAAAACCCATTGAATAGAATTGTTGTGATGAAAAACAGTTAAACATTATTTATTAGAAAACTTAAAGCTGCTGAACTAAGTTTTGTTTCGAGACTGAATTGTTGATTGTCGCGATAGAAAAAGTGTTGAGAATGTGTTTATTGTCGATAAATCCGACGTCATCTACCCAGGTCATTGTGCTGAGTGATCCAACAGTCCCTGTGAGTCACTATGTGACCATTTGGGCTCAGACAGAATAAGTATCTAGATTGTTACATTGAGCTTTGAACAGAGAGACACTGCTTTAAGTCTCGCACCTAATGTTATATGCTATAAGAACCACGTGGAACTCTGAGGAGCTCAGGGACTGGCCTCCTGCTTTGTAGCCTTGTGGAGCACAGGGACTGGCCTCTGCTGGGACTCTGAGGAGCACAGGGACTGCCACCTGCTGGGGGACTCTGAGGAGCACAGGGACTGGGCCTCCCTGCTAAGATCTGAGGATGCCAGGGGACTGGCCCTCCGGGGGACTGAGGGCACAGGGATGGCCTCCTGCTAAGACTCTGAGGAGGCACAGGGACTGGCCTCCCTGCTAAGACTCTGGGAGCACAGGGAACTGGACTCCTGCTGGGGACTATGAGGAGCAAGGGACTGGCCTTCCTGCTAAGACTGAGGAGCACAGGGACTGCCTCCTTGCTGGGACTTGATGAGCACAGGGATGGCCTTCCTTGCTGGGACTGGCGAGCACACGGGACTGGTCTCCTGCCTGGGATCTGAGGAAGCATCAGGGACTGGTCTCCTGCTGGACCTCTGAGGAGCACCGGGACTGGCTCTGCTAAGATCTGTGGAGCACAGGGTTGGCCTCCTGCTGGACTCTGAGGAGCACAGGGACTCGGCTCCTGCGGGATGAGGAGCACTGGGGACCTGGCCTCCTGCTGGGACTTGAGGAGCACAGGGACTGGCCCTCATGCTGGGGACTGAGAGCACAGGGACTGGTCTCCTGCTGGGACTGAGGTGGGGAAAAAGGGGGCACAGGGGATCTGGTCTACTGCTGGGACTCTGAGGAGACAGGACTTGGCCCCTCTGCGGGGACCTGAGGAGGCACAGGGACTGCCTCCTGCTGGGACTCTGAGGAGCAAATGGGGACTGGCCTCCTGCTGGGACCTCTGAGGAGCACAGGGACTGGCCTCCTGCTGGACTTCTGAGGAGCACAGGGGGCTGGTCTCTGCTGGTCCCAGTGTCCAGGACTAAACATGGGGAGGCAGTGTTTCAGATTTATGCAGCTTAAATCAGTCTTCCAGAAACCGTGAACGGGCAATATTCAAATCCAGGTTAAAAACAGATCTATTTCTGACTTTCTGATTTAAAGGCTTGTCTTGGGAGTTGCCGTGTGTGGACTGTGCTATACCACTAACCTTGCCTAATGCTAAAGGGTTTGAAAACATCATGACATCAGTGATTTTCCGCGTGGACTCGCACCAGCATTTTTGTGTTAAATTTGAGTAAACTTCTGAACCCATCCAACCGACAGAGATAAAAAAACTTATGTACATGTAGATACGGATACAGGTGTAATAAAATAAAAGAATACAGAATACATCAAGGGTGAACAGAACGTTGAACAGAACCTCATGAACAGAACCGATGAAACGAGAACAATGAACACGCCAGAGCATGAGAGTCATTCTGTGTCCGTCCTAAAAAACAAAACAAAGTTCACAATCTGGTCCAAAGAGTTCATCACATGGACGGCGTGCTCCCGTGTCTGGCCGTGGGATCTGCCTTCCTCTGATTGGCTGGTCCGTCCTGAGAAGGTACTTGTAGAAAGAAGAAAGCAGTTTGTTGCTGGGGGACTGTTGACTGCTTCTCGGCGCACAAGAGCCATTTTTGGTCACGAATCCACAGTTGCCTTCTTTTTGTTTTCCCCTCCGGTTTGGCTTGAATGGTTAGACAGGGGAGAGACAGTGGAGAGACCAGGTGAAGAGACCAGGTGAGAGACCAGGGGAGAGACCAAGGGGAGAGTTCAGGGGAGGAGACCAGGGGAGAGACCTGGTTGTGGCACTTTGTTGTTTTTAGGAGGACACAGAATGACTCCTCTGCTGTGACGTGTTATGGTTCTGTTCATGGTTCGGTTCATGGTTCTGTTCATGGTTCTGTTCACCTGTATGTATTCTGTATATCTTTGATTTTTAACCTGTATCAGTATCTTCATGTACATATGTTATTTATATTCTGTCGTTTGATGGTTCAGAAGTTTACTCAAATTGTAACACAAAATGCTGGGCGAGGCCACGCGGAAAAGTCCTGATGTCATTGGTTCATAACCCTTTAGCATTAGGCAAGGTTATTGGTATAGCCCTGTCTACACACGGCCAATCACAAGAAAAGGCTTAAATAGAAACGTCAGGATTAAAATCTGTTTTTAACCTGGATTCTGAATATTGCCCGTCTCACGTTTTAGGAAGACTGTTTTAGCTGCATAAAATCTGAAACACTGCTTCCCACTGTTTAGTCCTGGACTCTGGACCAGCAGGAGGACCAGTCCCTGTGCTCCTCAGCGTCCCAGATGAGGGCAGTCTGTGCTCCTCAGAGTCCCATCGAGGAGGCATCCTGTGCTCCTCAGAGTCCCAGCAGGAGGCCAGTCTGTGTCCTCAGTCCCAGACCAGGCGGCCAGTCCCTGGGCTCCTCAGAGTCCAGAGGAGAACCAGTCCCTGTGCTCCTCCAGTCCCAGCAGGAGACCAGTCCTGTGCTCCTCAGTCCCAGCAGGAGGACTGTCCCTGTGCTCTCTGAGTTCCCCAGCAGGAGGCCAGTCCCTGTGCTCCTCAGTCCCAGCAGGAGGGCCAGTACCTGTGTCCTCAGAGTCCAGCAGGAGGCCATCCCTGTGCTCCCTCAGAAGTCTTAGCAGGGAGGCCAGTCCCTGTGTCCTCAGAGTTCCCAGCAGGCGACCAAGTCCCTGTGCTCCTCAGTCCAGCATGGAGACCAGTCACTGTGGCCCTCAGTCACAGCAAGGATGCCCAGTCCCTTGGGCTCATCGAGTCCCGCAGGAGGCCTGTCCCTGAGCTCCTCTAGTCTTAGCAGGAGGCCAGTCCCTGTGCTCCTCAGAGTCCAGCAGGAGGCCAGTCCCTGTGCTCCTGCAGAGTCTTAGCAGGAGGCCAGTCCCTGTGCTCCTCAGAGTCTTAGCAGGTGGCGTACCCTGTGTCCTCAGTCCCAGCAGGAGGCCAGTCCCTGTGTCCTCAGTCGTAGCTGGAGGCCAGTCCCTGTGCTCCTCAGAGGTCCAGCAGGAGGCCAGTCCCTGTGCTCTCAGAGTCCCAGCAGGAGGGCCAGTCCCTGTGCTCCTCAGAGTCACAGAAGGAGGCCAGTCCCTTGCTCCACAGAGTTCCCACGTGGGTCTATAGCATTAACATGTGGGTGCGAGATTAGAGCTGGGGTCTTCAATTTCAAAGCTCATGTTAAAATCTATTTACTTATATCTGTCGGAGCCCAATGGGTCAAATAGTGACTACAGGGCCTGTTGGATACCGTCAAGCCAATGACTGGGGAGAGGCCGTCGGATTTATCCACAATAAACACATTTCTCACACTTTTTCAATCGCGCAAAAATCATAAGTCTCGACAACAAAACTTTAGGTTCAGCAGCTTTACAGATTTCTAATAACTAAGGTTTAAACTGTTTTTCAATCACCAACAATTCTATTCTTGGTTTTTAGCCTCGTCAATGGACTTTACCAAGTTGGCGATTCGTCGACACGGATCAGAAAATCAAACCAGACACGTTGGTCTCTCTCTGGTCTCTCTTCTGGTCTCTCTCTGTTCTTTCTGGTCTCTCTCTGGTCTCTCTCTGGTCTTCTCTGGTCTTCTCTTGGTCTCTCTCGTCGCTCTTCTCTGGTCTCTCTCTCTGGTCTTCTCTGGTCTCTCTCTGGTCTCTCTTGGTCTCTCTCCTGGTCTCTCCTCTTGGTCTCTCTTTGGTGTCTCTCCTGGTGTCTCTCTGTCTCTCTCTCTGGTCTCTCGGGTCTCTCTCTGTGTCTCTCTTCTGGTCTCTCTGGCTCTCTCTCTGATCGTCTCTCTGGTGTCTCTATGGTCTCTCTCTCTGGCTCTCTTGGTCTCTCTCTGGTCTCTTGGCCTCTCTCTCTGGTCTCTTCTCCTGGTCTCTCTCTGGTCCTCTCTCTGGTCTCGCTCTGGCCTCTCTCTCTGGCCTCTCCTCTTGGTCTCTCTTGGTCTCTCTCCTGGTTCTCTCTCTCTGGTCTCACTCTCTGGTCTCTCTCTGGTCTCTCTCTGGTCTCTCTCTGGCCTCTCCTCTCTGGCTCTCTCTGCCTCTCTCAGGCCTCTCTCTGGTCTCTCTCTGGTCTCTCTCTGGTCTCTCTCTTCTGGTCGCTCTCTTGGTCTTCTCTCTGGTCTCTTCTGGTTTCTCTTGGCGTAAAACTAGTGAAATAGTAATTCTCACCTAACAACATTTTTAACCTAAAAACATCAAATATCTAATATAGTTTCAAATGAGTTCCGTTCGAATTCATTAACATTTCAGTTTTTTATTTTGTATAAATTTGTATGAAATAAACTTTTAGCACAGGTACCAAAAAGCACGGAGCCGTGTTATACTTTTACTTTCACTTTCAAGGCTCATATTCTCACCTTTTCCCGCGTGGCCCGGTTCAAACCACTGCAATCTGCTGTATATATTTATATGCTGTTTTTGTCGATACTGAATGAAGGATCTTCACCGTTTCATGGTTACCACTTTGAATATACGTATTTAAAACAAAGTCTCTCCTCCCTCTCTACGATGCAGATTAAAGGGAAATGTCTGGGAGTTTTTGATATTATTTTTCCTCCTTTTCTGGCTGAATAAACCAGGGAAAGCCTTGTTCTCATGTTGGGTTTGTGCGACAGATCTTGGGGATGTGTTTTCTTCTAGGGATTGTGTTTCTTCTAAAGGATCATTATTTGAAACGGTTCTCTGTACGGCTGCGCTGTTCGGAATGTGAGTCCACAACAGTCGTATTCTCACTTGATAAAGTCATTTTTTAAATAATATTGGGTTGGTTTTGTGGTTTGTTTGTGATTGACAAGGGGGCGGGGTCTAGCGATGAGGTCCAAGATTCGGAGAGACTTGACCGAGCGTTCTGTGAGGGCCAGAGGCAGAACCATAGAGTGATACAGTGATGAAGAAAATAGTCTAAAAAATGCTGAAATTAGGCAAAACATGTGTCTTAATTTGGGGATTAGATCGATTTAAGAGTTTTAAAGACTTTTTCAAGTGTATCTGTCTGCGGCCGTGCAGTACGGCGGCGTGTCGAGTAGAGGGCGTGTCGGGTAGTGTCGTCACTATCGTCACCGCCCACTCCCGCGTGGTATGAGCATGGATCTATTATAATACGGGTAGGTAGTAGTGAGTACTATCTATGCCCAATGAATTTATGCGCAATAATGAATTTTATGGCGCATGTCATTGTCAATATTATTTATTCGGGGGAAAATGGACGAATGTTGTAAATATCAGTAGTAAATTTGCTCTACAAAAGCTGCCATTACTTCAGACTATCAATCAATAGGGATTTGAAGCAGCTCACGCGACCAAAAGTTTAATGGTCAAATAATGCCAGTGCTTATGTCTATGTGTACAATCATTATAAAAGGGGCCTATGGTTGGTGGCTCAAATCTGGCTGCCCCAAGTGCAGTCTGGTATGTTCTTGAGCAATGACACTTCACCCACATGTGTGGACATAGTGAGAGACTGCCTGGTGGTGGCAATAGTCACAGATTAGTAGCCGGCATCTCCAACCCAGCTGTGACACCACTGTGTGGATTAACATGACTAAAAAGTAGTGTGGCGTTTTGAGAAACTTGTCAACACAGGATTGAAAAGTACATTACAAGTTAAAGATATTATTACACCACCACGCACACACACACTCCTACACCCATGGTCTCCACATTACTGATCATAAAGAGAACATGCCATAAAACATTTTGTGCCGAACTTTGGCCTTTTGGGACAAGCAGACAATTTCTTACTATCTGTGTTTTGTCAAATTTGTATGTAGAAGAGGGAGATTAAACAAAAAAAGACAAATGTTTTCTGGCATAATATGTACATTGCTTTTTTATGAATTTGTGTTATCTGATTGGCTCTGAAAATGTAGACACTGAATAAGTTCAACACAAAACAAATTCTCTTATTATAATCATGGAGAAAAGCTTCAGAGGATGAGCGCCAATTCCATCTCTCTGGAAAAGCCTTTTCAGCCTCCTGCTGCCTCCTCTGTAAATGCCTCACAGATCATTTGCAATCATTTTAAACTCACTGTCCATAAAGACAATCCACAGATTAGATTGTGCCGTGGCATCAGTGAAATATGTCCATCAATATTTAATAATTTACCATGTTCATACTTTGGCCCCTTTATGAATTTTTCAAGTTGCCTTTGATGAGGCAGGTGAAAATGCTCGGCCAGAGTGTGACTGTACACGGATAAGAGTAAAATGTGGTACATTCAACAACAACAGTTCACAAAACCAAAGCAGCCCTAAAAGGGTTGTGTCGGTTTAATATATTGTCAGTGACTTGCACTTATGACTTTTTGGTCTCTGTACATCAAAACCAATGTTGCAATGCAGGAGTTTTTAGTACAGTGTAGTCCCAGGAATCATGTACCATGACATGATTCTGCTTTCGAGGGGGTTTCAGTGTTTTTGCACAACTTTCATTACAATAGGTCCCTGTTGCCAGCCTGGTGGCGCTCGGGCCTACTAATGTAAAACAACATTTATGAAATCATGCTTATATTCGGTAAGAGAGTGTAGACCAATCTGAAAGGAAGGGGGAGGGAGCTTGGGTTGTTTTTTTTTCAAAATCAAGTAACTCTCTGTCTCTCTTTCTGACAAACTCTAGACAATCACTTTTAAAGGAAACAAATTGTACAATATTGCACACACACTCGGATGCGAAGTTAAAACATAGCGCCATGACAAACAGATGCCCTTTCATGGGTTTGCACGTGTGGGTGAGCATTTGTGCTCTCCGCCATGTTTATAAACAGGTTACACACCGTGAGCGTGTTCCCCTGCTTCAGCACTGGAGATGATTTCCCATCACTGACAATAGTCGGATGCAACTGAAAGCAGACATATAACATCCATTTGTGCACACTCAGAACTCATATATCTTGGAACATCATCAATATAATATGGAGTCAGTGACTTCTGTAACTGTGATAGGCAACATCGTGAGTACATCACATAATTGCCTACTAATTCTCCACTGTTCTTGGCAAACAGGTAAGAGTTATGTTTTTTCCTTATTACCATTTTAACCGATGCAAAATGACTTGGGCAATATTATATTGTTATTGATACTATGTACCTATTATACTATGTACCTGACATGTCGATGGCACATGTTTAGACTTCTAGAAGAAAACCCATACCAAATTGCTTCTCTGCAATGGTCATTAGTTCATTCTTAAAAAACATTTCTAGTCAGGGTGATGTGCTTTTATTCATTAATACACTGTAATGGCGGGACGGCCTAAAAATAAATTAAAAAACCGTTGTTGGTGACACTTACTGTTTGCGTACGGTCTCGCCATGTCTTCTCTTCAAGGAATATATTGCAGAAGGTCAAGTGGATTCAAAATTCATGTAGTAGGCGTGTCGGGTAGAGTGACGTCCACTACCCGACACGCCTACTACTCGACAGGCCTCCGAACTGCAAGCCGCAGGACAGACTTCTCGTTTCTTCGCTGCGCCCCAGAGCCTTCTCAGTAGTGGAGCATGGAGGGTATTTTGGGCAGGCCCGTCCCAAGGGGGGGTGCGAGGCCCTGTGCGAATCGAAACGCGAGGCCCTGCCTGTCACTTTTTTCCACAGATCTGAGAAAAGTTGGTCCTGTTATAATCTTTGACATGAATCAGCACACCTCGCGCGGTGCTTGACGAGAATCAGCACGCGCGTAACCGAGTGTCTCTCGTCCTATGCAGCGTTTTGGCGCGCGCAAGTACACACGCACACACACTCTACGTGGCAAATATTGGTCGCCGGTCTTATTAGTCTGACACTGTCTCTTTCGTCCTGTGGCGAAAATGGTAGAGTATACTAAAAAGATTGAAACCAAAAGTAGTCTTTTTTTTCTAATAGTTCGATTTGGGCACAATGCGCCAAATGGCTATGAGCGGAGTCAATAATATTATTTTCTCATCAAATAACGTTTTTGCCATGCCTACACACACTCTGACAACATACAACTCTCCTCCTCCCACACTGACAACAACAAAATACTCTTCACCTTCCTCATCACACACTCTGACACAACAAATACACTCCAACTAGCTATAAGCGAGACATACAGTGTGTTTGCTAATGCTTTTAAAAATATGTTTTGATGTGGATATTCGGACTAAAAACA
The DNA here is from genome assembly GCA_964034765.1 of Knipowitschia caucasica. Classification (NCBI taxonomy): domain Eukaryota; kingdom Metazoa; phylum Chordata; class Actinopteri; order Gobiiformes; family Gobiidae; genus Knipowitschia; species Knipowitschia caucasica. Next base: position 12,580,551 of record OZ035830.1, read on the forward strand.
TTGCAATAGCAGCGCTCACACACCTGTCACACCGATGATCCTCCTCTCCTCCTCTGTCACACAAAGGGGTCTGCTCTTGCTCACACCAGTATCACTGCTCTCCTCCTCCTCCTCCATCTCCTCCTCTGCTCACACAAGGGGTTGCTCCTCTGCTCACACACCTGATATCACTGCTCCTCCTTCCTCCTCCTCCTCCCTCCTCCTCTGCTCACACAAAGGGGTCTGCTCCTCTGCTCACACCTGTCTCAAACTGCTCCTCCTCCAGAGTATCCCATATTCCTACACTGCGATCCTTCCCGTGACTTTCTTTGTATCTCACTCAGACATGCTAAAGTTATCTAGACATGTTTTTTCGGAGGACCGTTGCATACATAGCTGCCCGCGCGCCTGCCTGTTTACAAATCGCTTTTGGTGAAAATTGACATTACTTGTAAAAATGTTCTTTTGATCAACCGAATCAAAGAGGTCCAGAGAAAGGTTTGGGTTTCCAAATTTTGGAGTGCAGTCTGCCCTTTGGGACCACTTGAACTAGGTGTATTTATAAATAAAATAAAAGGAATGGAAGATTGCGAGGCCCTGAGTGGTGGCGAGGCCCTGGTGCGACGGCACAGGTCGCACAGCCCTTAGGACGGCCTGATTTTGGGGAGGGGATAATCAAGAGAGGGCATTATTTTATTTTAAACTTAACAAAATGATAAATAGACTGTAAACATTGGTCCCAAAGGCATGGAGTATACCACTCCGATTCAGTAGGTGGCAGTATACGCAATATTCCATTCTTAGCCCGCCATTAAAGCAAACAGAAGCAGCCTTCCATCAGTCTGCGCCATGCGCCTCGCTCAGTCTTTGTCTAGCGTCTGAGGAGGTGGGTCACGTTTTTACCCTATTACATGATTTCGGTTTAATATTAGAAAAATTTGAATATCAAATTAAAATGTTTTTTAATGTTGTTAAAATGCCAAATGTCAAGTCAGAGCCTTTTGAATCCATGTTTTAAGTCTGTAGTTTACAGTGATGGAAGACGGAATGTTTTATGTGTGCAGGCCTTTAAGCCTAGTGTTTCTACTGTAGGTTTTATGTGTTAGTGTTAGTATTACTCTGTATGCATAAATCCTGACAATGTTTTATGGATTCATGATTTTATAAAGTCATTTCAACTGTGATGTGTGAATAAACGCACAGTTCTTGGTTGGAAACATAGTTATTATTAAACAGTTATCTAGCACAAACCGCAAACCAATAATTAGTGGGTAATACAATACGAGTGTATATATGTTAGATATAAAGTTTTATCTATGTTAGATTAAGTTATATCTATGTTAGATAGTCCACAGTCTCCAGTATATCTAGGCTCTGAGCCAAATGCTTTTCCTTCGAGCACAAAGCTCTCTGCTCCATAGTGCCTCGTCCATGCACCTGCTGCAGGCCGCTCCGTGTTCCTTCAATACCACACACACGGGACATCACAGCGGAGCTGACTTGCGGCGACCCTTAAAGGAGCAATATTTAAAAATCTGGCCAAAAGGCTGGTACTGCAGTCACAGTCAATATTTTGTAAGTCCTCTCTCATCTCCTGACTCAGGTTGCCAGATTCACCACCAATCCAGCAGCAAACACAGGGAATTATTTTCCAGGTTGTTTGTCCGTCTCTTCACATTGCAATGACAGCCGTGTAAGGTGACTGAATGTTTTGTTAATGTTTTTTTATATTATTCTTGGAACATTTTGATATAAAAAACCAAAAACAAATAAAAGCAATGTAATTATACATAGTTTATGCATAAGTTAAATAAGCAATTGATTGTTCAAAATTAGGTGTGGGTAGAATGGATGTTGGAACGTATTTCTCAGCGTTATCAACATCAGGGTTGGCTCAAGGGATATCACCTTTACTTTTATTTATTCCTCTAACATGTTAAAAGTCCCCCACATCAAAAGAGCTAACATTATTTTAATGGGGTACGTGTTGGTCTTAAATGATTCATTTTTACACATTAAGCTAAAATCTGCAAAAAAACGTCTGACCTTTCATCTTTTACCGTTTTTTCTTGGAGCAATCTGTCATAGAATGTGATAACATGCAATAAATACAAAAGACATAGCCCGGGGATCGAACCCGGGGTTCCTGCATCGTAAGCGCACAGTTTTAGACACCTAGAGTATAGTGGTTACCCAAAGTTGGGGGGGTCCTGGACCCCCGGGGGGTCGGCCGGGAACCCCTGGGGGGGTCGCCAAGATGATTTACCACACAAAAAGATATAATATATTTTAATATCGTTAGTAATTTTGCCCCAGTCATTGCAGCGTTCAATCAAAAATTCATCACGTAACACGAGCTCACTTGCGCAGCGACAAAGCGTTTCGTCCTGCTGTTGTTTGCTAAAACTAAAGGTGTTTGGAGGCCTTACAATATAAAAAAATACCTGCTTTAAATGAAACGCTGGTTAATATCTACAAAACAGAAAACCCGGAGGGGGAGAAAAAGTCACTTGTATCAGGGGCTGATGGTGCGAATGAGAGGGAGACGAGGGCAGTGGAGGGAGAGGAGGGCACAGGAGGGAGAGAGGGCAGAGGAGGGAGGGCAGAGGAGGAGAGAGGGCCCGAGGAGGGGGGTGAGGGAGGGAGGGCAGAGAGGAGGGAGAGAGGCAGAGGAGGGAGGGAGGACAGAGGAAGGAGGGGAGGGAGAGAGGGAGCCAGCGGGAGGGGGGCAGCGGAGGGAGGGAGGGCAGAGGAGGGGACAAAGGAGATGAGGGCAGCGGAGGGGAGAGAGGGCAGCGGAGGGAGATGAGGGCAGAGGAGGGAGAGGGAGGACAGAGGAGGGAGATGAGGCAGAGGAGGGAGATGAGGGCAGCGGGTGTAGACGTTCCCTAGGAACAGCGCGTTAAAGAGGCCCGGGCTTTTCGGAGTCAAAGTAAAGAGGTCGCACAATTAAAAGGGGTGGGCGGTTTATGCCTTTACTGACAGTAACTTTGGAAAGAGAAGGCCGCGGGGGATGAACCGCATAAAGTAACAGCAGAAAGCGGCCACCCGCTTTTAATGTGGGACCTCGCTTTACCGCTGAGCTCCGGGAAAGCAGCGGCCTCTTAACGCGCGCTGTATTACCGCTGCCCTCTCTCCCTCCTCTGCCTCCTCTCTCCCTCCTCGGTCCTCCCTCTCCCTCCTCTGCCCTCTCTCCTCGCTGCCCTCTCTCCCTACGCTTCGCCCCTCTCTCCCTCCTTGCCCTCCCTCCCTTCCGCTGCCCTCCCTCCGCTGCCCTCTTCCCTACTCTTCTCTCTGTCCTTCCTCCCTCCTATTCTGCCCTCGCTCCCTCCTCTGCCCCTCCCTCCCTCCTCCTCCCTCCTTCTGCCCCCTCTCTGCCCTCTCCTGCCTCCCTCCTCCTGCCTCTCTCCCTCCTCTGCCCTTCCTCTCCCTCCTCTGCCCTCTTCCCTCTCTTCGCACCATCAGCCACTGATACAGTGACTTTTCTCCCCCTCCGGGCGGTTTTTCTGTTGTTAGATATTAACACGTTTCAGTTTAAAGCAGGTCATTATTTATTTGTAGCCTCCAAACACTTTAGTTGTTAGCAAACAACAGCAGGACACGCTTTGTCGCTGGCATTGAGCTGTGTTCGTGATGATTTGATGACGCTGCAATGGATGGGACAAAATACTAACGTTATTAAAACATAATTTTATAGTCTTTTTTTGTGTGGAATTCATCTTGCGACCCCCCCAGGGTTCCGCGACCCACGGGGGGTCAGGACCCCCACTTTGGGAACCACAAGACTCTAGTGCGTCTAAAACTGTGCGCGCTTACGATGCCAGGAACCCTGGGTGCGATCCCGGGCTATGTCATTTTGTTATTTATCTGCATGTTATCACATTCTATGACAGATTGCTCTAAAAACGGTAAAAGATGATGGTCAGAGTCGTTTTTTTTTTGCAGATTATAGCTTAATTGTAAAACTAATCATTTAAGACCACATGTACCCCAATTAATATAATGTTAGTCTCTTTTTGATGTCGGGGACTTTTACGAATGTTAGGAATAAATAAAATGTAAGTTGATATTCCTCTTGAGCAAACCCTCGATCGTTGATACGCTGAAGAAATACGTTCCAACATCCATTCTTCCCACTCCTATTTTTGAACATCAATTGCTTATTTATTTTGCCATAAACTATGTATAATTACATTGCGTTTATTTTGTTTTTGGTTTTTTACTCTCAAATGTCAATAATAATATAAAAAAACATTAATCAAAACATTCATTAAGGCAATTAGCACGGCTGTCATGGCCATGTGAATGGAGCGGACAAACAACTGATAAAAATAAATTCCCTGTTGTTTGCTGCTGGTATTTGTTGTGAATCTGGCATCCTGAGTCAGGGAGAGTGGAGGAGCTAAAATTATGACTGGTGCGACGTGCAGTTCCACCTTTGCCCCTGATTTTTACATATTGCTCTTTTAAGGTTTCGCAGCAAGGAGCTCGCTGTGATTGGTCCGTGGTTTGTGTGTATTGGAGGAGAGCACGGAGCGGCCTGCAGACAGGAGCATGGACGAGGCATATGGAGCAGAGGGCTTTGTGCTTCGAAGGAAAAGCTAGTTTGGGCTCGAGCCTGAATATACAGGAGACTGTGGTCTATCTAAATATAGTAGAACTTTTATATAAACATATATATAACTTATATCTAAATATATACATCGTATTGTATTCCCACTATTATTGTTTGTCTTTTGTGCTGAAAACTGTTTAATATATAACTATGTTTTCAACAAGAACTGTGTCTTTATTCACGATCACTGTTGAATGACTTATAGAAAAATAATGAATCATAAAAAACTAATTGTCAGGATTTATAGCAGACAGAGTTAATACTATCACTCATCACATAAACCTACAGTAGAAAACTCAGGGTTAAGGCCTGCACACTTAAACATTCCGTTTTCCCATCATGTAAATACAGACTTTATAAACATGATTCAAAGCTTCTGGACTTGTACATTTGCCATTTGTAACAACATAAAATACATTTTATTTTGGATCATTCAATGTTTTCTAATTATTAAAACCGAAAATCATTGTAGAGTGTAAAAACGTGACCCCCTCCTCAGACGCTAGGACCCAAAAGATGAGCGAGCGCATGCGCAGGACTGATGGGGCTGCTTCTGTTTCTTTAAAGGCGGGCTAAAGAATCAATATTTGCGCCGATATCTGCCCTACTGAATCGGAGAGTTTAACTCCAGCCTTTGGACCCAATGTTACCAGTCTATATCTCTTTTTGTTGAATTTAGAAAATAAAATAATGCCCTCTCTGATTACAAAACCCCTCTCCCAAAATCAGGCCCGTCCTAAGGGCTGTGCGACCTGTGCCCGTCGCACAGGGCCTCGCCACCACACAGTCGGGGCCTCGCAATCTTCCTTCCTTTATTTTATTTTATAAATACACTGTTCAAGGGTCCCAAAGGCAGGACGCACTCCAAATTGGACCCTAACCCCTTTCTTGGACCTCTTTGATTTCGTTTGATCAAAAGACATTTTACAAGTAAAGTCAAATTTTCACCAAAAGGATTGTAAACAGCAGGGCGCTAGCTGGGCAGTATGGTGTATGCAACGGGTCTCCGAATAAATCTGTCAGATAACTTTAGCAGTGTTCTGGTGGATACAAAGAAAGTAAACGGGAATGATCGCTGTGTAGGAGAGATGGGATACTCGCGGCCAGGAGGAGGCAGTGAGACAGGAGTGAGCAGAGGAGCGACCCCTTTGTGGTGTGAGAGGAGGAGGAGGAGGAGGAGGAGGAGGAGCAGTGATACAGGTTTGTGTGCAGAGGAGCAGACCCTTTGTGTGAGCAGAGCGAGGACGGAGGAGGAGAGGAGGACGGAGCAGTGATACTAGGTGTGAGCAGAGGAGCAAGACCCCTTTGTGTGGAGCAGAGGAGGAGGAGGGAGGATAGCGGTGTGACAGGTGTGGTGGCGCTGCTATTGCCATGTTTAGTCGAATATCCACATCAAAACATATTTTTAAAAGCATTAGGCAAACAACTGTATGTCTAGCTTTTGCTCTAGCTGGAGAGTTTTTGTTGTGGTCAGAGTTCTGTCGTGGAGGAGGAGGTGAAGAGTTTTTTGTGTTGTCAGGTGGAGGAGGAGGAGTGTATGTTGTCAGAGTGTCGTGGAGGCATGGCAAAAATCGTTATTGATAGGAAATAATAATATTGACTCGCCTCATAGCCCATGTTGGCGCATTTTGCCCCATATCTAAACTATTAGAAGAAAAGACTCTTTTGGTTCCAATCTTTTGAGTTGCTCTACCATTTTGCCACAGGACGGAAAGCGACATGTCAGCTAAAAAGACCGCGGCCCAATATTGCACGTAGGTTAGAGTGTGTGTGGCGTGGTGGAGTGCGCGCGCCCAACCCGCTGGCATAGGAGCGACGACACGCGGTTACGCGCGTGTGATCTCTTCATAGCACCGCGCGAGGTGGTGCTGGAATTATGTCAAAGATTGATAACAGGAAAAAACTTTCCTCTAGAATCTGGGGAAAAAAGTGTCAGGCAGGGCCCTCGCGTTTCGAGTTTCGCACAGGGGCCTCGCACCACCCCTTGGGACGGCCTGCCCAAAAAATACCCTCTCATGGCTCCACTACTGAGGAAGGCTCTGGGGCGCTGCGAAAAGGAAACGAGATGGGTCTGTCTGAGGCTTGCAGTACGGAGGCGCGTGTCGATTAGTAGGCGTGTTCGGGTACGTGACGTCACTACCCGACACGCTACACATGAATTTTGAATCCACTTGAGCTTCTGCAAGTATATCCGTTGAGGAAAGGACATGGCAGGACCGTACGCAAACCAGTAAGTGTCAACCAAACAAACGTGTTTTATGTATTTTTTAGGCCGTCCCTCCAGTTACAGTGTATTATGAATAAATGCACTATCACCCTGACTAGAAATGTTTTTTAAGAAGTGAACTAATACATTGGCAGAGAAAGCAATTGTATGGGTTTCTCTAAGAGTCCATGTGCCATCGACATGTCAGGTACATAGTATAATAGGTAATAGTATAATATATACAAATATAATATTGCCCAAGTCATTTTTGCATCGTTAAAAAGTGGTAATAAGGAGAAAAACATAACTCTTTACTGTTTTCCAAGAACAGTGGAGAATTTAGTTAGGCAATTATGTGATGTAGCTCACGATGTTTCCTATCACAGTTACATGAAGTCACTGCCTTAGTTATTGGGATTGTGTTCCAAGATATTTGTGTTTCTGAGTGTGCACAAATGGCTGCTTTTATGTCTGCTTTCGTTGCATCGCTATTTGTCTGTGATGGGAATTCAGGATCCAGTGCTGAAGCCGGGGAGGAAACACGCTCCGTCGTGGAACTGTTTTAAACATGGCGGAGAAGCACAAATGTCACACAAGTGCAAACCATGAGAGGGCATCTGGTTGTCATGGAGCTATGTTTTACTTCGATCCAGGTGTTGTGCAATATTGTACACTTTGTTCTTTAAAAGTGATTGTCTAGTGTTTGTCAGAAAGAGAGGACAGAGAGGTACTTGATTTGAAAAAAAAAACAACCCTAAGCTCCCTCCCCCTTCCTTTCTGATTGGTCTCACGCTCTTACGGGAAGTATAGCATGATTTATATAATGTTTGTTTTTACTTTAGTAGGCCGAGCGCACCAGGCTGGCACAGGGACTTTTGTAATGAAAGTGTGCTAAAACACTGAACCCCCCTCAAACATAACCATGTCATGGTACTTGTTTCATGGGGGGGGGAACGTTACTGTACTAAAACTCTGCATTGCAACATGGTTGACTGTACAGAGACCATAAAGTTCATTAAGTGGCAAGTCCACTGCATATATTAAACCAGGACACAACACCTGTTAGGGCTTGCATGTGGTTTTGTGAACTGTTGTTGTTGAATGTAACACATTTTTCTCGTATCTTTGGTGACAGTTCCACACTATGGCCCGGGCATTCACCGCCTCAGCAAGAGGCAATTGAAACATTCATTAAAGGGGCCACAAGTTATGAACCATGGTAAGATGCTTAAATATTGAATGGACATATTTCACTGTGCACTGCACAATTAATCTGTGATTGTTGCTTTATGGACAGTGAGTTTAAAATGATTGCAAATGATCTGGTGAGGCATTTACAGAGGAGGCAGCTAGGGAGGCTGAAAGCTTTCCAAGAGAGATGGAGATTGGCGCTCTCCTCCTGGACTGCCTTCTCTCATGATTAAATAAAGAGAATTGTTTGTGTTGAACTTATTCAGTGTCTACATTTCAGAGCCATTCAGATAACACAAATTTCATAAAAAGCATTGTACATAAATTGCCAGAAAACAATTTGTTCTTTTTGTTTAATCTCCCTCTTCTACATTACAAATTGACATAAACACAAATAGTAATGAAGGTCTGCTTGTCCCAAAAGGCCAAAGTTTGGGCACAAAAATGTTATGGCCATGTTCTCTTTATGATCAGTAATGTGGAGACTATGGGTGTAGGGTGTGTGGTGGTGGTGGTGGTGTAATATATCTTTTAACTTGTAATGTACTTTTCAATTCCTGGTTTGACAAGTTTCTCAAACCGCCACACTACTTTATTCATTTATTCCACACAGTGTGTCACAGCTGTGTTGGAGGATGCCAGGCTACTATCTGTGCTATTGGCCACACCAAGGCAGTCTCTCACTATGTGCCACACATGTGGGTGAAGAGCATTGCTCAAGAATACTGGATGCACTTGGGGCAGCCCGGATTTGAGCCACAACCATAGGCCCCTTTTATAATGAATGTACACATTAACATAATGCATGGCAGTATTTGACTCATTAACTTTTGTCCTGAGCTGCTTCAACTCCCTATTGATTGATAGTCTGAAAGTAATGGCAGCTTTTGTAGGCAAATTTACTACTTTGATCTTTACAAAATTCCGTCCATTTTCCCCAATAAATAATATTGACACTGACAGGCGCCATTAAAATTCATTATTGCGATAAATTCATTGGCATAGATAGTACTCATACTACTCTACCGATATTATAATAGATCCATGCTCATACACGCGGGACCTGTGGGCGCTGTCGAGTAGTGACGTCCACTACCCGACACGCCCACTACTCGACAAGCCTCCGACTGCAGGCCGGACAGATACACTTGAAAAAGTCTTTAAAACTCTTAAAACGATCTATCCCTCAATTTAAGACAAATGTTTTGCCTAATTTCCAGCATTTTTACGGGCTTATCTTTCTCATCACTTTTCACCTTATGTTTGTCTCTGGCCCCTCTCAGAACGCTACGGGGTCGAATCTTCCGATCTGAGACATCTAGCTAGACCCCGCCCCCCCTTGTCAATCAGCACAAACCACAAAAACAACCCAATATTATTTATAAATGACTTTATGCCAAGTGAGAATCGGACTTTGTGGACACATTACTAACAGCGCTAGCCGTACAGAGAACCGTCAATAATGATCTTTAGAAAGAAAAACACAATCCTAGAAGAAGAAACAACACCCAAGGATCCTTGGCGCACAAACCCCAACATGGAGAAACAAGGCTTTCCTGGTTATCAGCAGAAAATGGAGTAAAATATATATCAAAACTCCCAGACATTTTTTTCCCCCTTTAATCTGCATCGTAGAGAGGGGAGGAGGAGGGACTTCTGTTTTAAAAATGACGTATATTCAAAGTGGTAACCATAGGCAACGGTGGATCCTTCCATTCAGTCGTCAAAAAACGCATATAAAAATATTTTTTTTTAAACCCCAGGGCCAATGCAGGGTTTGAACGGGCACGCGGGAAAGGTGAGATTTATGAGCCTTTGAAAGTGAAAGTAAAGTAATTAACACGCTCATGCTTTTGTAACTGTGCTAAAAGTTTGATTTCATACAATTTATACAAAATAAAAAACTGAAAAGTTAATGAGATTCGAACTTGAACCTCATTGAAACTAATATCTGATATTTGATGTTTTTTATGTTAAGATGTTGTTTTAGGTGAGAATTACTATTTTCATGTTTAGTCCGAGAGAGACCAGAGAGACCAGAGAGGAGCCCAGAGAGAGAGACAGAGAGAGACCAGAGAGAGACCAGAGAGAGACCAGAGAGAGGCAGAGAGAGAGAGGCCAGAGGAGAGGCAGAGAGAGAGGCCAGAGAGAGACCAGAGAGGAGGACCAGAGAGAGACCAGGAGTGAGACCAGATGAGAGAGACCAGAGCCAGAGACCAGACGAGAGACCAGAGAGAGGCCAGAGAGAGAGGCGAGAGAGGACCAGAGAGAGGCAGAGAGGAGACCAGAGGAGACCAGAGGAGAGAGGCCAGAGAGACCAGAGAGAGACCAGAGAGAGGCCTGAGAGATGAGACCAGAGATACACCAGGGTTGTCATCAGAGAGAGAGGCCCCGAGGAGACCAGTGAGAGACCAGAGAGAGCCAGTGCGGACCGAGAGAGAGCCCAGAGAGACACAGAGAGACACCGAGTGAGAGACCAGTGAGATGTAGGACTAGGGAGAGAGACCAGAGAGAGACCAGAGATGAGACCGAGACGAGGACCAGAGAGAGAGACCAGAGAGAGGAAGAGACCAGAGAGAGACCAGAGGAGAGACCAGAGAAGACCAGAGAGAGAACCAGAGAGAGACCAGAAAGAGACCAGAGAGAGACCAGAGAGAGACAGCGAGAGACCACTGTGTCCTGTTTGATTTTCTGATCCCGTGTCGACGAATCGTCAACTTGGGTAAAGTCTTTGACGAGGCTAAAAAAACTAGAATAGACTTGTTGTGATGAAAAACAGTTAAACCATTATTTTAGTAGAAACTTAAGCTGCTGAACCTACGTTTTGTTTCGAGCTGAAAATGTTGTTTGGTCCGCGATAGAAAAAGTTGTGAGGAAATGTGTTTATTGTGGATAAATCCGAGTCATCTCCCCAGGTCATGTGCTTGACGTGATCCAACAGTCCCTGTGAGTCACTATTTGACCTTTGGGCTCAGACAGAAAATAAGTATTAGTTTTTTACATGAGCTTTGAAAATAGAGGACACAGCCATGCTTTAAGTCTCGCACCAAATGTTACTGCTATAAAGGAACCACGTGGAATACTCTGAGGAGCACTGGGACTGGCCCTCCTGCTGTCGACTCTAGGAGCACAGGGACTGGCCTCCTGCGGGACTCTGAGGAGGCACAGGGAATGGCCTCATGCTGGGACTTGAGGAGCACAGGGGTACTGGCCTCATGCTAGACTGAGGAGCACAGGGACTGGGACTCCCTGCTTGGGACATAGGGCACAGGGATGGCCTCCTTTGCTAAGACTCTGAGGAGCACAGGGACTGGCCTCTGCTAAGACTCTGAGGAGCACAGGGACTGGACTCATGCTGGGACTCTGAGGAGCACGGGATGGCCTCTCCTGCTCAGACTGAGGAGCAACAGCGGACTGGCCTCCTGCTTGGACTCTGTTGAGCACAGGGACTGGCCCTCCTGTGGGTAGGATCTGAGGAAGACAGGGATGGTCTCCTGCTGGACTGAGGAGCACAGGGCCTGGTCATCTGCTGGGACTTGAGGAGCACAGGGACAGGCCTCTGCTAAGACTTGAGGAGCACAGGGATGGCCTCTGCTGGGACTCTTGAGGAGCACCAGGGATGGGCTTCCTGTGGGGGACTGAGGAGCCACAGGGACTGGCCTCCTGCTGGGGACGTGAGGGCACAGGACTGGCTCCTGCTGGGACTGAGAGCACAGGGATTCTGGTCTCCTGCTGGGACTGAGGAGCACTGGGGACTGGTCTCCTGCTGGGATTGAGGTGCACAGGGGATGGCCTCTGCTCGGGGACCGTGGACGCACCAGGGACCTGGCCTCCTGATGGGACTATGAGGAGCACAGGGACTGGCCTCCTGCTGGGACTTCTGAGGAGCACCAGGGGACTGGCCTCTGCTGGGGACTCTGAGGAGCACATGGGGTCTGGTCTCCTGCTGGTCCCAGAGTGGAATAAACATGGGGATAGGCAGTGTTTCAGATTTATGCAGCTATCAAAAACAGTCCTTCCTGAAAACGTGAGACGGGCAATATTCAAATCCAGGTTTAAAAACAGATTTAATCCTGACTTTCTGATTTTAAAGGCCTAGTTCTTGTGAGTTGCCGTGGTGGACCCGGGGTGTGCTATACCCATAACCTTGCTAATGCTAAAGGGTTATGAACATATGACATCAGTGACTTTTCGCGTGGCCTGCACCAGCATTTTGGTGTTACAATTTGAGTAACTTCTGAACCATCAAACGCAGATAAAAATTAATATGTACATGTAGATACGGATTACAGGTGTAAAAAAATAACAAGAATACAGATTACATACAGGTGAACAGAACATGAAAGAACCATATGAACAGAACCATGAAACAGAACATGAACACGCTCAGAGCAGAGGAGTCATTTTCTGTGTCGTTCCTAAAAACACATAGTTCACTCATCTGGTCCACAAAGCAGTGCCATCACCACCTGGACGGCGTTGCTCCGGTGTCCTGGCCGTGACTGCCCTTCCTCTGATTGCTGCACGTCACGTTCCTGAGGAAAAAGGTACTTGTAGAAGAAGAAAGCAGTTTGTGTTGTGGGGACGTGAATGCTTCTCGGCAAATGACGCCTTTTTGTGTTCCACGGAAATCACAGTTGCATCTTTTTGTTTTTCCCCCGTTCGGAGTTTGAATGGTATAGACCAGGGGAGAGAACCAGGGGGAGACCAGTGAGAGACCAGTGACAGAGACAGGGGAGAGGACCAGGGAGAGATCGGGGAGACGAGAACAGGGGAGAGACCAGGTTGATGAACTTTGTTTGTTGTCTAGGACGACACAGAAATGATCCTCTGCTCTGAGCGTGTTCATGGTTCTGATCATGGTTCTGTTCTATGGTTTGTTCATGGTTTGTTCACCCTGTATGTAATCTGTATTCTTTTATTTTTTCACCTGTATCCGTATTTCTACATGTACATATGTTATTTTTTATTCTGTCGTTTGACGTTCAGAAGTTTACTCAAATTGTAACACAAAAAAATGCTGGTGCGAGGCCACGCGGAAAAAGTCACTGATGTCATTTGTTCATAACCCTTTAGCATTAGGCAAGGTTATTTGGTTATAGCACAGTCACACACCGGCAATCTCACAAGACAGGCTTTAACTCAGAAAGTAGGATTAAACTCTGTTTTTTAACCTGGATTTGAATATTGCCAGACTCACGTTTTCTGGAAGGACTGTTTTTAGCTGCTAAATCTGAAACCCACCTGCCTCCCCTTGTTTAGTCCTGACTCTGGGGACCAGCAGGGGTAGACCAGTCCCTGGTGTCCTCAGAGCCCAGCAGGAGGCCCGTCCCTGTGCTCTCGAGTCCAGCAGGAGGCCAGTCCTGTGCTCTCAGAGTCCCAGCAGGAGGCAGTCCTGTGCTCCTCAGTACCAGAGGAGGCCAGTCCCTGTGCTCCTCAGGTCCCAGCAGGAGACCAGTCCTGTGCTCCTCGTCCAGCAGGAGACCGTCCTGTGTCTTTTTGTCTTTTTTTTCCTTTTTTTACTCCAGTCCCAGCAGGAGGCCAGTCCCTGTGCTCTCAGAGTCCAGCAGGAGGCCTGTCCCTGTGCTCCTCAGTCCCAGCAGGAGGGCCCAGTCCCTGTGCTCCTTCAGAGTCCCAGCAGGAGTCCATCCCTGGCTCCTCAGAGTCTTAGCAGGCGGCCAGTCCCTGTGCTCCTCAGGTCCCAGCAGGAGACAGTCCCTGTGCCTCCTCCATCCCAGCAGGAGACCAGTCCCTGTGCTCCTCAGGTCCCCAGCAGGAGGCAGTCCCTGTGCTCATCAGAGTCCCAGCAGGAGGCCAGTCCCTGTGCTCCTCAGTCTTAGCAGGAGGCCAGTCCCTGTGCTCCTCAGCGTTCCCAGCCGGAGGCCAGTCCCTGTGCTCCTCAGAGTCTTAGCAGGAGGCCAGTTCCCTGTGTTTTTACTCCTCAGGCTTAGCAGGAGGCCAGTCCCATCGTGATCCTCCAGTCCCGCAGGAGGGCCAGTCCTGTGCTCCTCAGTCTTAGCAGGAGGCCAGTCCCCTGTGATCTCCTCAGAGTCCAGCAGGAGGGCCAGTCCCTGTGCTCCTCAGAGTCCCAGCAGGAGGCCAGTCCCTGTGCTCCTCAGGTCACGCAGGAGGCAAGTCCCTGTGCTCATCAGGAGTTCCCCGTGGTTCTTAGAGCATTAACATTTGGTGCGAGACATAAAGCTGTGGTCTCTATTCAAAAGTCATGTAAACATCTTATACATATTTCTGTCTGAGCCCAATAAGGGTCAATAGTGACTCACAGGGACTGGTGGTTCACGTCAGCACAATGACCTGGGGAGATGACGTCGGATTTATCCACAATAAACACATTTTCTCACACTTTTTCTATCGCGACAAACACATTTCAGTCTCGAAACAAAAACTTTAGGTTTCAGCAGTTTAAGTTTTATAAATAGATGTTTAACTGTTTTCATCACACAATTCTATTCTATGTTTTAGCCTCGTCAAAGGACTTTTTACCAAGTTGTCGGATCTTCGACACGGATACAGAAATCAAACAGACACAGTGGTCTCTCTCTGGTCTCTCTCCTGTCTCGCTCTGGTCTCTTTCTCGGTCTCTCTCTGGGTCCTCTCTCCTGGACTCTCTCTGGTCTCTCTCTCTGGTCCTCTCTCTGGTCTTTCTCTGGTCTCTATCTCTGGTCTCTCTCTGGTCTCTCTCTGGTCTCTCTCTGGGCTCTCTCCCTGGTCTCTCTCTCTGGTTCTCTCTTGTGTCTCTCTGGTGTCTCTCTGGTCTCTCTCTCTGGTCTTCTCTGGTCTCTCTTGGTCTCTCTCTGGCTTCTCTGGGCTCTCTCTCTGTTGTCTCTCTGGTGTCTCTCTGGCCACTCTCTCTCTGGCACTCTCTGGTCTCTCTCTGGTCTCTCTGGCCTCTCTCGCTGGTCTCTCTCTGGTCTCTTCTGGTCTCTCTCTGGTCTTCTCTGGCCTCTCTCTCTGGCCTCTCTCTGGTCTCTCTCTGTCTTCATCTGGTTCCTCTCTCTAGGTCTCACTCTCTGGTCTCTCTTGGTCATCTCTTGGTCTCTCTTGGCCTCTCTCTCTGGCCTCTCTCTGGCCTCTCTCTGGCTCTCTCTGGTTCTCCTCTGGTCTCTCTTGGTCTCTCTCTGTCTCTCTCTTGGCTCTCTCTCTGGTCTCTTGGTCTCTCTCTTGTTAAACAGTGAAAATAGTCAATTCTCACTAATACAAATCTTAACATAAAAAAACATCAAATATCAGCTATAGTTTTCAAATGAGTTCAGTTCGAATCTCATTTAACATTTCAGGTTTTATTTTGGTATAATTTGTATGAAATAAAATTTTAGCACCAGGTACAAAAGCACTGAGCCGTGTTAACTTTACTTTCACTTTCTAAGGCTCATATTCACCTTTTCCCGCGTGGCCCGGTTCAAACCTCTGCATTGCGGTATATTTTTATATTGCTGTTTTTTGACGGAGCTGAATGGAAGGTTCTCACCGTTTCCTGGTTACTCACTTTGAATATACGTCATTTTAAAACAAAAGTCACCTCCCCCTCTCTCGATGCAGAGTTAAAGGGGATTGTCTGGGTGTTTTTAGATAAATATTTTTACTCCCATTTTCTGGCTGATAACCAGGAAAGCCTTTTGGGCTCTCAGTGTTGGGTTTGTGCGACCGGATCCTTGGGTTGTGTTATTATTAGGATTGTTGTTCTTTCTAAGCGATCATATTGACGGTTTCTGTTACGGCTGCGCTGTTCGAATCGTGTCCACAAAGTCGTATTCTCACTTGGCATAAAGTCATTTTTTAATTAATATTGGGTTGTTTTGTGCGTTGTGCTGATTGAAAGGCCACGTGCGGGGTCTAGCTTTGATGTCACAGATTCGGAGGGCTTCGACCCGGAGCGTTTCTGTGTGGGCAGAGCAGACAAAGAGTGAAAAGTGATGAGAAAATAGTCTAAAAATGCTGAAATTAGGCAAAACATTGTGTCTTAATTGGGATTAGATCGATTTCGTGTTTTTTAAGACTTTTTCAAGTGTATCTGTCTGCGCCTGCAGTACGGAGGCGTGTCGAGTAGTGGGCTGTGTCGGGTAGTGGACGTCACATACTCGACACGCCACTCCGCGTGTATGAGCATGGATTATTATAATACGAGTTGATGAGTAGTAGTGAGTATATCTTATGCCCAATGAATTTATGGCGCAATAATGAATTTTATGGGCGCATGTCATTGTCAATATTATTTATTGGGGGTAAATGGACGAATTTTGTAAATATTCAAAGTGTTCAAATTTGCCTACAAAAGCTGCCATTACTTCAGACTATCAATCAATAGGATTTGAAGCAGTAGGACAAACAGGGTTTATGAGTCAAATAATGCCAGTGCTTATGTCTAATGTGTACTTTCATTTATAAAAGGGGCCTTATGGTGGTGGCTCACAAATCTGGCTGCCCATGTGCAGTCTTGGTATGTTCTTAGCAATGCACTTCACCAACCTGGTGGACCATGTGGAGACTGCTTGGTGGTGGGCCAATTGCACAGAATAGTAGCTGGCATCCTCCAACCCAGCTGTGCACACTGTGTGGAATAATGAATAAAGTTAGGAGGCGTTTTGAGAAACTTGTCAACACAGGATGAAAAGTACATTACAAGGTTAAGATATTATTCACCACCACCACCACCACACACTCCTACACCCTTGTCTCCCCACATTACTGATCATCAAGAAGAATGCCATACATTATTGTGCCCAACTCTTGGCCTTTGGACAAGCAGACTTCATTACATTGTGTTTTTGTAAAATTTGTATGTAGAAGAGGGTGATTAAACAAAAAGAAACAACTTGTTTTCTGGATTTTCTGACATGCTTTTTATGAATTTGTGTTATCTGAAATGGGACCTTGAAAAGTAGACACTGAATAAGTTCAACACCAAAACAATTCTCTTTTATTATAATCATGAGGAAAGGCTTCAGAGGTCGGAGCGCAGATCTCCTCTCTCTTTGGAAAGCTTTCAGCCTCCCTGCATGCCTCCTCTGTAAATTCCTCACCAGATCAATTTGCAATATTTTAAAACTCCATGTCCATTATAAGAACAATCACAGATTTGTTGTGCAGGGCACAGTGTAATATGTCCATCTAATTATCTTAAAATATCTTACCATGGTTCATACTTTGGCCCCTTTTATGAATTTTCAATTGCCTCTTGCTGAGGCAGGTGAAATGCCCTCGGCCAGAGTGGTGAACTGTCACCTAGATAAGAGTAAAATGATGTTAATTCATCAACAACAGTTCCACAAAACCAAATGCAGCCCTAAAAGGTGTTGTGCTTCCCGGTTTAATATATTGTCAGTGACTTGCACTTAAGACTTTATGGTCTCTGTACATCAAAATGTTGCATGCAGAGTTTGTAGTACGTGTACTCGTCCAGGAAACAGGTACCATGACCATGTTTATGTTTGAGGGGGTATCAGTGTTTTATGCACACTTTCATACAATAGTCCCTGTGCAGCATCGGTGGCGCTCGGGCCTACTAATGTAAAACAAACAATATCATAAATCATGCTATACTCGGTAGAGTTGTAGCGGGACCCAATCGAATGGAAGGGGGAGGGAGCTTGGGTTGTTTTTTTTTTTCAAATCAAGTACCTCTCTCGTCTCTTTCTGACAAACTCTAGACAATCACTTAATGAAACAAAGGTACAATATTGCACAACACCCTGGATTCGAGAGTTAAAAATTGCTCCTTGGACAAAACAGTAGTGCATTGCCATGGGTTTTGCACGATGTGTGTGCCATTTTGTGTTCTCCGCCATGTTTTAAAAACAGGTTACAGTGGCGTGTTCCACTGCTTCAGCACTGGAGCATGATTCCCATCACTGACAATAGTCGGATGAATGAAAGAGACATAAACATCCATTTGTGCACACTCAGGAAACACAAATATCTTGGAACATCAATCCAAATACTATGGTCAGTGTCTTCTGTAAATGTGATAGGAACATCGTGTGGAACATCACATAATTGCCTAAACTAATTCTCCACTGTTCTTGGTAAAAACATGTCAATTGTTATGTTTTTCTCTATTACCATTTTAACGATGCAAATACTTGCGGAATATTTATATTGTATATATTTATACTATGTACCTGATTATTAATATGTACCTGATGTCGATGGCACATGGATTTAGAAGAACCCAAACAAATTGCTTTCTCTGCACTTGTATTAGTTCACTTCTTTAAAAAACATTTCTATCAGGGTGATGTGCAGAGTTATTCATTATACACTGTAACTGGAGGGACCGGCCTAAAAATAAATATAACACGTTGTTGGGTTGACACTTATGTTTGCGTACGGTCTGCATGTCTTCTCTTCAAGTATCTACTTGCAGAAGTTCAAGTGGATTCAAAATTCATGTAGTCAGGCGTGTCGGTAGTGACGTCACTACCCGACACGCTACTACTCGGACACGCCTCCGTACTGCAAGCCGCAGACAGACCTTTCGTTTCCTTCGCTGGCCCCAGAGCCTTCCTCATGTAGTGGAGCAATGGAGGCGTATTTTGGGCAGGCCCGTGCCAGGGGGGTGCGAGGGCCTGTGCGAACTCGAAACGCGAGGCCCTGCACTGACACTTTTTTCCCCAGATCTGAGGAAAGTTTGTCCTGTTCTAATCTTTGACATGAATTCAGCACCACCTCGCGCGGTGCTTGACGAGTTCAGCACGCGCGTAACCCGAGTTGTCTTCGCTCCTTATGCAGCGTTTGGCGCGACGCACGGTACACACGCACACACACGCTACTGCAATATTGGTCGCGGTCTTTTTTAGCTGACCTGTCTCTTTCGTCCTGTGGCAAAATGGTAGCGCAAACTCAAAAGATTGAACCAAAAGGAGTCCTTTTTCTTCTAATAGTTTAGATTGGGCAATTGCGCCAACTGGCTATGGGCGGAGTCAATATTATTATTTTCTCATCAATTAACGTTTTGCACATGCCCTCCACCACTTGACAACATACACTCCTCCTCCTTCCACACTGACAACAACAAAATACTCTTCACCTCCTCCCTCCACAACTCTGACCACAACAAAAACACTCCAGCTAGCTAAGCCTAGACATACAGTTGTTTGCTAATGCTTTAAAATTTGTTTGTGATGTGGTTATTCTGGACTAAACATTGGCAATAGCAGCGCCTCACACACCTTCCCACCGCTGATCCTCTCTCCTCCTCGGCTCACACAAAGGGGTCTGCTCCTTGCTCACACCATGTATCACTGTCCTCCTCCTCCTCTCCTCCTCCTCCTCTGTCATCACAAGGGTATGCTCCTCTGCTCACACCTGTATCACTGCTCTCCTCCTCCTCCTCCCTCCTCCTCCTCTGCTCACACACAAAGGGGTCTGCTCCTCTGCTCCACACCTGTCTCACTGTCCTCCGCGCGAGTATCCCATCTCTCCTACACTGCGCTCATTCACCGTACTTTCTTTGTATCTCACTTCAGACACTGCTAAAAGATATCGCCAGTTTTTTCGGCAGGACCCGTTGCAATACATAGCTGCCCGCGCGCTGCTGTTTACAAATCGCTTTGGTGGAAATTTGACCTTTACTTGTAATAATGTTCTTTTGATCAAACGAAATCAAAGAGGTCCAGAGAAAGGGGTTTAGGGTTCAAATTTGGAGTGCTGTCTGCCTTTGGGGACCTTGAACTAGTGTATTTATAAAATAAAATAAAAGGAAGCAAGATTGCCGAGGCCCTGTGTGGTGCGAGGCCCTGTGCGGACGGCACAGGTCGCAACAGCCCCTTAGGACGGGCCTGATTTTGGGAGAGGGTTAATCAGAGAGGGGCATTATTTTTATTTTCTAACTTCAAAAAAAAATGATAATAGACTGTAAATTGGATCCAAAGGCATGGATATAACACTCCGAGGGTTTCAGTAGGTGGCAGTAATACGGCAATATTGATTCTTAGCCGACATTAAAGAAACAAGAGCGCCTCCATCAGGTCTGCGCATTGACGCCTCGCTCCAGTCCTTTGTCTCGCGTTGAGGAGGTGGGTCACGTTTTTACACTTACATGATTTCGTTTTTAATTAATTAGAAACTTTGAATATCAAATTAATGATATTTATGTTGTTACAAATGCAAATGTAAAGTCTGGAGCCTTTTGAATCCATGTTTTAAGTCTGTAGTTTAAGTGATGGGAAGACGGATGTTTAGTGTGCAGCTTAAGCCTAGTGTTTCAACTGTAGGTTTAGGTGATTTAAGTGTTATGTATTACTCTGTCTGCTAAATCCTGACAATAGTTTTATGGATTCATTATTTTACTAAGTCATTTCAACTGTGATGCGGTGATAAAGACACAGTCTTGTTGGAAAACATAGTTATTATTAAACAGTTTTCAGCACAAACAGCAAAACCATAATAGTGGTAATACAATACGAGTGTATTATATGTTAGATATAAGTTATATATATGTTAGATATAAGTTTTATATTATATGTTAGATAGTCCACAGTCTCCTGTATATCAGGCCTCTGAGCCCAAAAACTGCTTTTCCTTCGAAAGCACAAGCTCTCTGCTTCCATAGTGCCTTCGTCCATGATCCGCTGCAGCCGCTCCTTGCTCCTTCCAATACACACCACACGGACCAATCACAGCGGAGCTTCCTTAGCGGACGACCCCTTAAAGGAGAATATGTAAAAATCTGGCACCAAAGGTGGTACTGCAGTCACAGTCAAGATTTTGTAGTCACTCTCTCACTCTCCTGGACTCAGGTTGCCAGGATCACACCAAATCAGCAGCAAAACCAGCGAATTATTTCTATCAGTTGGTTTGTCCTGTCTCCATTTCACATTGCATGATCAGCCGTGTAATGCATGAATGCATGTTTTGATTAATGTTTTTGTGATTATTATTATTTGACATTTGAGGATAAACAAACAAAAAACAAAAATAAAAGCAATGTACTTATACATAGTTTATGCAAAATAAAATAAGCATTGGATGTTCAAAATAGGAGTGGGAAGAATGGATGTTGGAACGTATTTCTTCGCGTATCAAACATCAGGGTTTCGGCTCAACGAGGATATCACCTTACATTTTATTTATTCACTAACATGTAAAAGTCCCACATCAAAAAGAGACTACTATTATTTTACTTGGGTACATGTTAGTCTTAAATGATAATTTTACAAATTATGCAATAATCTGCAAAAAAACGTCTTGACTTCATCTGTTTACCGTTTTTAGAGTACCAAATCTGTCATAGGAATGTGATAAACATGCAAATAATACAAAAGACATTAGCCCGGGATTCGAACCCGGGTTCCCTGCATCGTAAGCGCACAGTTTAGCACCACTAGAGTCTAGTGGTTCCCAAAGTGGGGGTCCTGACCCCCCGGCGGGGTCGCGGGAACCCCTGGGGGGGTCGCAAGATGATTTCACACAAAAAGACTATAATATCTTTAATAACGTTA
This sequence comes from Knipowitschia caucasica, assembly GCA_964034765.1. Taxonomy (NCBI): domain Eukaryota; kingdom Metazoa; phylum Chordata; class Actinopteri; order Gobiiformes; family Gobiidae; genus Knipowitschia; species Knipowitschia caucasica. Next base: position 12,601,999 of record OZ035830.1, read on the forward strand.
GTAATTTTGTCCGAGTTCATTGCAGCGTCAATCAAAATCATCAGTAAACCACAGCTCACCATGCGCAGCGGACAAAGCGTGTGTCCTGCTGTTGTTTTGCTAAAAACTAAAGGTGTTTGGAGGCTACAAATATAATAATACCTGCATTTAAATGAAAACGTGGTTAATATCTACAACAGAAAACCCGTGAGGGGGAGAGAAACGTCACTTGTAATCAGGGGCTGATGGTGCGAAGAGAGGTGAGTGAGGGCAGAGGAGGGAGAGAGGGCAGAGGAGGGAGAGAGGGCAGGGAGGGAGGGCAGAGAGGGCAGAGGAGGGCAGAGGAGGGAGGAGAGGGAGGGAGCAGGAGGAGGGAAGAGAGGGCAGTGGAGGGGAGGGAGGGTCCTGAGGAAAGGAAGGGAGGAGACGAGGGCAGCGGAGGGAGGGCAGGCCGGAGGAGGGGAGGGCAGAGGCGGGGAGAGTGAGGGCAGCGGAGGAGAAGGCAGCGGAGGGAGAGAGGGCAGGAGGATGGGAGAGGCGGAGACAGAGGAGGGAAGGAGAGGGCAGAGGAGGGAGAGAGGGCAGCGGGGCGTAGAACAGCGGCGTTAAAGAGGCCCGGCTGTTTCGGGAGTCAAAGGTAAGAGGTTCGCCACATTAAAAGCGGTCGTGGTCAGGTTTATGCCTTTATGACAGTAACTTTGGAAAGAGGAAGCCGCGGGGATGAACCGCATAACGTAACAGCAGAAAGCGGCCCATCCCGATTTTAATGTGCGGATCCCTTTACCGCTGACTCGGAAAAGCCGGGGCCTCTTTAAACGCGCTGTTCTACGCTCCCCTCTCTCCCTTCCTCTGCCTCTCTCCCTCCCCTCCGGTCTCCCTGCTCCCTCCTCTGCCCTCTCTCTCCCTCCGCTGGCCCTCTCTCCCTTCGACGCTGCCCTCTCTCCCGCCTCTGCCTCCCTCCCTCCCGCTGCCCTCCCTCCGCTGCCATCTCTCCCTCCCTCCTTCCTCTGTCCTCCCTCCCTCTCCTGCCCTCTCTCCCTCCTCTTGCCCTCCTCCCTCCCTCCCTCCTTTCTGCCCTCTCTCCCCTCCTACTGCCCTCCCTCCTCTCTCCCGGCCCTCTCTCCCCTCTCTGCCCTCTCTCCTTCCCTGCCCTCTCTCCTCTCTTCGCACCATCAGCCCCTGCTACAAGTGACTTTTCTCCCCCTCGGAGTTTTTCTGTTGTTAGATATTAACCACGTTTCATTTTTAAAGCAGGTATTATTTATTTGTAGCCTCAAACACCTTTAGTGTTTAGCAGAACACAGCAGGACAACGCTTTGGTCGCTGCGCAATGTGAGTGTGTACGCGATGATTTTGATTGACGCTGCAATGACTCGGGGACAAAATTACTAACTGTTATTAAACATATATTATAGTCTTTTTTGTGTGGATATTCATCTTGCGACCCCCCCAGGGGTTCCCGGCGGACCCCCGGGGGGTCAGGGGGAAACCCCCCCCACTTTGGGAACCACTAGACGCTAGTGGGTCTATAACTGTGCGCTTACGATGCAGGAACCGGGGTGTCGATCCGGGCTATGTCTTTTTGTATTTATGCATGTATCATTCTATGACAGATTGCTCTAATAAAACAACGGTTAAAAGATGAAGGTCAAGACGTTTTTTTCTTTGCAGATTATGCGTAATTGTTAAAAATAATCATTTAAGACCACAATGGACCCCAATTAAAATAATGTTAGTCTTTTGTGAATGTGGGACCTTTTACATGTGTAGGGAAATAACTAAATGTAAAGGTGAATCCTCTTGAGCAAACCTGTATGTTGATACGCTGAGAAATAGGTCCAACAATCCATTTTCCCACTCTATTTTGAACTCAATTGCTTTTTATTTTTGCATAAAACTATGTTTACTACATTGCTTATATTTTGTTTTTTGTTTTTTTATCAATGTCCAATAATAATATAAAAAAAAACATTAATCAAACACAATTCATTCAGCTTTAGCACGGCTCTGTATGGCAATGTGAATGTGACGACAAAACAACTGATAAAATAATTCCCTGTGTTTGCTGATGGATTGGTGTGAAATATGCAAACCTGAGTCAGGGAGAGTGAGGACGAGGACTACAAATATTGACTGTGACTTGCAGTACACCTTTTGGCACTGATTTTTACATATTCTACTTTTAAGGTCGCGCAAGGAAGCTCCGCTGTGATTGGTTTCTCCGTGTGTGTTGTATGGAGGATGCACGGAGCGGCTGCAGCAGGCGAGCATGGACGACGGAACTATGGTGCAGATGAGCTTTGTGCTTCGAGGACAAGCAGTTTGGGCTCAGAGCTGATATACAGGAGGATGTGGACTATCTAAATTATATAACTTATATCTAAATCAATATATATAATCTTTGATCTAAACATTATACACTCGTATTGTATTACACTTTTATTTGTTTTGGTGTTTGTGCTGGAAAACTGTTTAATAATAACTATGTTTTCTACAAGAAACTGTGTCTATATTCACCGCATCAAAGTTGAAAAGACTTATAAAATAATGTAAGCCCATAAAACTATTGTCAGGATTTAGCAGACTGCAGTAATACTAACACTTATCAATTAAACTACAGTAGAAACACTTAGGCTTAAGGGCCTGCACCACTTAAAACAGTCCGTACCAGACTACATCACTGTAAAACTACAGACTTAAAAATGGATTCAAAGCTCTGACTTGTACATTTGCATTTGTAAACACATAAATAGCATTTTAATTTTGGAGATTCAAAGTTTTCTAATTATTAAAACCGAAATCATGTGTAGAGGTAAATTACGTGACCCCCTCCTCAGCGTAGACAAAGATGAGCGAGGCGCGATGCGCAGTCTGATGGAGGTGCTTCTGTTTCTTTATTGGCGGGATAAGACTCAAGTTATTGCACGTATACTGCCACCTACTGAATCGGCGTGTTATTACTCCATGCCTTTGACCAATGTTACAGTCGATTTATCATTTTGTTGGAAGTTAGAAAATAAAATTAATGTCCCCTCTCATGATTAAACCTCTCCCAAATTCAGGCCGTCCTTAAGGGCTGTGCGACCTGTGCCGTCGCAAGGGCCTCAGCACACAGAGGGGCTCGCAATCTTCCTTCCTTTATTTTATTTTTATTAAATACACTAGTTCAAGGGTCCCAAAGGGCAGACTGCCCTCCAAATTTGGTAACCCTAAACCCCTTTTCTGGACCTCCTTTGATTTCGTTTGCATCAAAAGAACATTTTTACGTAAAAGTCAAATTTTCACCAAAAGCGATTTGTATAAACAGGCAGATGCGCGCGGCAGTTTGGTATGACGGGCTCTCGAAAAAAACTGTCCGTATAAACTTTAGCAGTGTCTGAGTGAGATAAAGAAGTAACGGAATGAATCGCAGTGTAGGAGAGATGGTTCTCGCGGAGGAGGAGCAGGTGAGACAGGTGTGGCAGAGGGAGCAGACCCCTTTGTGTGACCGCAGAGGAAGGAGGAGGAGGATGGAGGAGGGGAGCGGAGTGTGGATACAAGGTGTGAGCAGAGGAGCAGACCCCTTTGTGTGAGCAGAGGGGGAGGAGGAGGAGGTGGAGGAGGAGCAGTGATACAGGTGTGAGCAGAGGAGCTAGACCTCCTTTCGTCGTGGCAGAGGAGGGAGGCAGGAGGAATTCAGCAGGTGTGATGACAGGTGTGTGAGCGCTTGCTATTGCCAATGTTTAGTCCGAATATCCACCATCAAAAACAATATTTTTAAAGCGATTAGAAAATTAATTTTTTTTTTTTTTTAGCAAACACCATGTATGTCTAGCTTAGCTAGCTGGAGTGTTTTTTGTTGTGGTCAGAGTGTGTGGAGGAGGAGGTGAAGATATTTGTTGTGTCAGTGTGGAGGAGAGGTGTGTATGTGTCAGAGTGTTGTGGAAGGCATGGCAAAAACGTTATTTGATGAGAAAATAATTTTATTCGGACTCCGACTCATAGCCATTTTGGCGCATTTTGCCCCAAATCTAACTATTAGAAGAAAATAGACTCCTTTTGGGTTCAATCTTTTGAGTTGCTCTACATTTTGACACAGACGGCGAAAGAGACATGTCAGCTAAAAGGACCGCGGACCAGATAGTAGCACGTAGAGTGTGTGTGCGTGTGTCACCGTGGACGCGCGCAAACAGCTGCATAGGAGCGAAGACACTCGGTTACGCGCGTGCTAGATCTCGTCTAGCACCGCGCGAGTTGGTGCTGAATTCATGTTCACATGATTATAACAGGAAAAACTTCTCCTCAGATCTGGGAAAAAAGTTGTCAGGGCAGGGCCTCGCAAGATCTCGAGTTGCGCACTGGGCCTCGCACCCCCCTTGGGACGGCCTGCCAAAATTACCCTCCATGCTCCACTACTGAGGAAGGCTCTGGGGCGCAGCGAAGGAAACGAGAAGGGTCTGTCTGCGGCGTGCAGGACGGAGGCGTGTCGTAGTAGTAGGCGTGTTCGGGTAGTGACGTCACTACCCGACCACGCCTACTACATGAAATTTGCTTCCACTTGAACTTCTGCAAGTATATCCGTTGAAGAGAAGACATGGCAGACCGTACGCAAACCACGTAAGTGTCAACCAACAAAGTGTTTTATTTATTTTTAGGCTCGTCCCTCCTGTTACAGTTGTTTTAATGAATAATGCACATCACCGCTGACTAGAAATGTTTTTTAAGAAGTGAAACCTATACATTGCAGAGGAATGCTATTTGTATGGGTTTCTTCTAAGAGTCCATTGCCATCGACCTGTCAGGTACATAGTTTAATAGGGTACAAAGTATAATTTATTACAATTATATATTGCCCAAGTCATTGTGAATCGTATAAAATGGTAATAAGGAGAAAAAAAACATAAACTCATTACATGTTTTCCAAGAACAGTGGAGAATTAGTTAGTCAATTATGTGATGTAGCTTCACGATGTTTCCTTATCTACAGTTACAGGAAGTCACGGTGCCATAGTTATTGGATGATGTTCCAAGATATTTCGTGTTTCTTGAGTGTGCACAAATGGTTGTTATGTCTGCTTTCAGTAGGCATACGACTATGTAAGTGATGGAATCATGACTCCAGTGCTGACGCAGAAAGGAACACGCTTCACGTGTGTAACTGTTTTAAACCATGGCGGAAGAAGCACAAATGCTAAACACGTGCAAACCCATGATAAAGGGCATCTGTTTGTCCCTTGGAGCTATGTTTAACTTCGAATCCAGGGTTGTGCTATATTTACATTTGTTCTTTAAGTGATGTCTGGAGTTTGTCAGAATCGAGAGACAGAGAGGTACTTGATTTGAAAAAAAAAAAACAAACCCAAGGCTCCCTCCCCCCTTCTTTCTGATTGGTTACACGCTCTTACCGGACGTATAGCCTGATTTATATAACTGTTTGTTTTACATTAGTAGGCGGTTCCCGAGCGCCACCAGGCGGCACAGGGGACTATTGTATATGAAAGTGGTGCATAAATCCACTGAACCCCCCCACCAAACAATTAAACATGTCATGGTAATGTTTCCTGGACGTACACTGTAATAAAAACTCTGATCTGGACAACATTGTTGATGTTACTGAGACTCATAAAGGTCATAAGTGCAAGTTCACTGACAAATATTAAACCGGACAACAACACCTTTTAGGGCTGCATTTGGTTGTGTGAACTGTTGTTGTTGATGTAACACATTTTTACTCTTATCTAGGTGACAGTTCACACTCTGGCCGTGGCATTTCAATCCTGCCTTCAGCAAAGAGGCAATTGAAAAATTCATATAAAGGGGCCAAAGTATGTACCATCGTAAGATTATTTAATCTTGATGGACATTATTTCCATTGTGCACTGCCACAATCTAACTGTGATTGTTCTTTATTGGACAGTGAGTTTAAATTGATTGCAAATGATCTGGTGAGGCCTTTACAGAGAGGCAGCAGGGGGGCTGAAAGCTTCCAAGAGAGAGGGAGATTGGCGCTCTCCTCTGATGCCTTTCTCTCATGCTTATAATAAAAGAGAATTTGTTTTGTGTTGAACTTATTCAGTGTGCTACATTTCAGTGACTTTCAGATAACCACAAATTCATAAAAAAGCTTGTACATAAATGCCAGAAACAATTTGTTCTTTTTTGTTTAATCTCCCTCTTCTACTACAAATTTGACTAAACACTAATAGATAAAGTATGGTCTGCTTGCCCAAAAGGCCAAAGTTGGGCACAAAAATGTTATGGCATGTTTCTTATGATCAGTAATGTGGAGCCCCATGGGTGTAGGAGTGTGTGGTGGTGGTGGTGGTTCTGTACTAATATCTTTAACTAGTAATGTACTTTTCAATCCTGTGTGACAAGTTTCTCAAAACGCCACACTACTTTATTCATATCTTCCACACAGTGTGTCACAGCTGGGTTTGGAGGATGCCAGGCTACTAATCTGTGCTATTGGCCACCACAAGCAGTCTCTCACTATGTCCACACATGTGGGGTGAACGTGCATTGCTCACGAACATACCAGACTGCACTTGGGGCAGCCAGGTATCTGAGCACCAACCATAGGCCCCTTTATACAATGACTATGTAACATTAGAACATAAGCACTTGGCATTATTCGACTCATTAACTTTTGTCCTGAGCTGCTTCAATTCCCTATTGATTGATTGTCTGAAGTAATGGCAAGCTTTTGTAGCAAAATTTACACTTTGATATTTACAAAATTCGTCCATTTTACCCCAATAAAATAATATTGACAAGACCCATTTTCGCCATAAAATTCATTATTGCGCTAAATTCATTGGGCATAAGATAGTACTCACTACTACTCATACCTGGTATTATAAATAGGATCCTTGCTCATACACGCGGGAGTTGTGGGGGCGTGTCGAGTAGTGACGTTCACTACCCGACACGCCACTACTGAACGCCTCCGTTACTGCAGGCCGCAGACAAGATAACTTGAAAAAGTCTCTTCTTAAAAACTCTTAAATCGATCTTCTAATCCCACATTTAAGACACATGTTTTGCCTAATTTCAGCATTGAGATATTTTCTCATCACTTTTCACTCTATGTTCTGCTTCTGGCCTCACAGAACGCTCGGGTCGAATCTCTCCGCTCTGTTGACATTCATAGCTAGACCCCGCCCCCTTGTCAATTCAGCACCAAACACAAAAAACAAAACCATATTATTTTAAAAAATGACCCTTATGCCAAGTGAGCATAGGACTTAGTGGACACATTCTAACAGGCGCCGTACAGAGAACCCGTCAATAATGATCTTTAGAAAGAAACACAATCCTAGAAGAAGAACACAACCCAGGATTCTGTCGCACAAACCCAAAATCCGAGAACAGAGGCTTTCCTGGTTATCAGCCAGAAAATGGTAGTAAAAAATATATATCCCAAAAACGTCCCAGACATTTCCCTTTAATCTGCATCGTAGAGAGGAGGGCAGGTAGGGAGACCTTTGTTTTAAAATGGTACGTATATTCAAAGTGGTAACCATGGAAACGGTGAGATCCTTCCATTCAGTCGGCAAAAAACAGCAATAAAAATATACGCAAGGCAGAGGTTTGAATCCGGCCCACGCGGGAAAGGTGAGATTATGAGCCTTTGAAATTGAAAGTAAAAGCCTATAAAAACGGCTCAGTGCTTTTGACCTGTGCTAAAAGTTTATTTCATACAATTTATACAAAATAAAACCGAAATGTTAAATGAGATTCCGAACTGACCTATTGAATCTTTATCTGATATTTGATGTTTTTTATGTCTAAGATGTTGTTTAGGTGGAGATTTACTATTTTCCACTGTTAAGACCAGAGAGAGACAGAGGCACCAGAGAGAGGAACCATGAGAGAGAGACCAGAGAGAGACCAGAGAGAGACCATGAGAGAGACCAGAGAGAGGCAGTGAGTGGCCAGACGAGAGGCCAGAGAGAGAGGCCAGAGAGAGACCAGAGAGAGACCAGAGAGAGGACAGAGTGTGAGGACCAGAGAGGAGACCAGCGAGAGGACCAGAGAGAGACCAGAAGAGGCCAGAAGGAGGAAGAGGCCAGGAGAAGAGACCAGAGAGAGTACCAGAGGAGAGGACCAGACGAGGACCAGAGAGAGAGGCCTGAGAGAGGACCAGAGAGGACCTGGAGAGAGGCCAGAGAGAGGAGACCAGACGAGGACCCCAGATGAGACATCAGAGAGAGAGCCCCAGAGAGGGGGGGACCAGAGAGAGACCAGAGAGAGACCAGAGAGACCACGCGAGACGAGACCAGAGAGACACCGAGAGACACTCCTGAGAGGAGAGACCAGGAGAGAGAGGACCAGGGAGAGAGACCAGAGAGAGCTGCCAGAGAGAGCCCAGAGATTCAGAGAGGAGACCGGAGTAGAGCGACCAGAAGAGAGACAGAGAGTGACCAGAGTGGAGAGACCAGAGAGAGACCAGAGAGAGACCAGAGAGAGACCAGATAAGAGACACAGTGAGAGACCAGAGAGAGACAGAGAGAGACACTGTGTCTGTTGATTTTTCTGATCCGTTTGTGTCGACGAATCGACCAACTTGGTAAAGGTCCTTCTGACGAGGCTAAAAAACCATAGATAGAATTGTGGTGATGAAAAACAGTTAAAAACCTTATTTATTAGAACTTAAAGCTGCTGAAACCTAAAGTTTTGTTTTTCGAGGACTGAAATGTTGTTTGTCGCGATAGAAAAAGTAGTGAGAAATGTGTTTATTGTGGATAAATCCGACGTCATCTCCAGGTCATTGCTGCTGAAGTGATCCAAACAGTTTTACCTGTGAGTCACTATTTGACCTTTGGGCTCAGACAGGAAAATAGGTATTGATTTTTACATGAGCTTTGAAAATAGAGACCACAGCTTTAAGTCTCGCACCAACTGTTTATGCTAATATAGGAACCCGTTGGGAACTACTGAGGTGCACAGGACTGGCCTACTGCTGTGATCTGAGGAGCACACGGGACTGGCTCTGCTGGGCTCTGAGGTGCACAGGGACTGGCCTCCTGATGGGCCTCTGTGGAGCACAGGGACTGGCCTCCTGCTAAGATGCTGGGTGCACAGGGACTGGCTCCTGCTGGGATGATGAGCACAGGGACTGGCTCTCTGCTAAGACTCTGAGGAGCACAGGGATGGCCTCCTGCCTAAGACTTCTGAGGAGCACAGGGTGGCCTCCAGTGGACTCTGAGGAGCACTAGGATGGCCTCTGCTAAGATGAGGGCCACAGGACTGGCCTCCTGTGGGACTCTGATGAGACTGGGACTGGCCTCCTGCTGGGGGATGAGGAGCACAGGACTGGTCTCCTGCTGGGACTGAGGAGCACAGGGACTGGTCTAATGATGGGACTTGGGAGCACAGGGTCTGGCCTCCTGCTAAGACTCTGAGGAGCACCAGGGATGGCCTCTGTAGGGGACTCTGAGGAGCCACAGGGACTGGCTCCTGCTGGGGACTGAGGAGCACAGGACTGGCCTCCTGCTGGGACTCTGAGGGCACTGGGGTCTGTGCCTCCGGCTGGGACTTGAGGAGCACCAGGGACTGGTCTCCTGCTGGGACTGAGGGAGCACAGGGTATCTGGTCTCCTGCTGGGGACTCTGAGGAGCACAGGGAGTCTGCCCTCCTGTGGGACTCTGAGGAGCACAGGGACTGGCCTCTGCTGGGAACTCTGCAGGAGCACAGGGACTGGCCTCCTGCTGGATTGAGTGAGCAAGGGGGGAAAAAACTTTTTGGGCCCTCTGCCTGGGAACTTGAGGAGCACAGGGACTGGTCTCCCTGCTGGTCCCGAGTTCAGCGACTAAACATGGGGAGCAGTGTTTCAGATTTTATGCAAGCTAAAAACAGTCTTCCAAAAACGTGTGACGGGCATATTCAAATCCAGGTAAAAACAGATTTAATCCTGACTTTCTGATTTAAAGCCTTGTCTTGTGCAGTTGCCGTTGCGTTGTGTGTGGACTGTGCTATACCCAATACCTGTGCCTAATGCTAAAGGGTTACGAACATATGTCATCATTGACTTTTCCGCGTGGCCTCGCACCAGCATTTTTTGTGGTACAATTTGAGGTACACTTCTGAACCAATCAAACGACAGAATAAAATATAAACTATGTACATGTAGATACGGTAGGTGTAAAAATAAAAGAATACAGAATACATACAGTGTGAACAGAACCATGAACAGAACCATGAACAGAACATGAAAGAACCATGAACACGCTCAGAGCAGAGGAGTCATTCTGTGTCCGTCCTAAAAAACAACAAAGTTCACAATCTGGCCCAAAGAGTTCCATCCACATGGACGGCGTGCTCCAGGTGTCTGGACGTGACTGCTTCCTCTGATTGGCTGCGTCCGTCCTGAGAAAGTGGTGCTTGTAGAAGAAGAAAGCAGGTTTGTTGTACTAGGGGACGTGAATGCTTCTCGGGCACCAGACGCCAATTTAGTTGTCCACGGAAATCACAGTTGCATCTTTTTGTTTTCCTCCCCGTTTGGATTGAATGGTTTAGACCATGGGGATGAGACAGGGGAGAGGACCACTTGGTGAGAGACCGGTGTGAGACCAGGGGAGAGGACCAGGGGGGTTCAGGGGAAGGACAGGGGAGACCAGGTTGTGAACTTTTGTTGTTTTTAGGGACGGACACAGAAGGACTCCTCTGCTCGAGCGTGTTATGGTTCTGTTCATGGTTCTGTTCATGGTTCTGTTCATGGGTTCTGTTACCTGTCTGTATTCTGCTATTCTTTTATTTTTCTACCCTGTATCCGTTATTCTACCTCTGTACCATATGTTATTTTTATTCTGTCGTTTTGATGGTTCAGAAGTTTACTCAAATTGTACCCACAAAAAATGCTGGTGCGAGGCCACGCCGGAAAAGTCCCACAGATGTCATAAGTTCATAAACCCTTTAGCAGTAGGCAAGGTTATTGGTATTGCACAGTCCACACACGGAATCACCAAGGGACAAGGCTTTAAATCGAAAGTCAGGATTAAATCCTGTTTTTAAACTGGATTAGAATATTGCCCGTTACACGTATTCTGGAAGACTGTTTTTAGCCTGCATAAAATCTGAAAACACAGCCTCCCCCATGTTTAGTCCTGACTCTGGGACCAGCGGAGACCAGTCCCTGTGCTCCTCAGAGTCCAGCTGGAGGCCAGTCCCTGTGTCCTCAGAGTCAGCAGGAGGCCAGTCCTGTGCTCCTCAGAGTCCCGCAGGGGCCGTCCCTGTGCTCCTCAGTCCTTTCCCGAGCAGGAGGCTCAGTCCCTGTGGCCTTCCTCAGGAGTCCCAGCAGGAGGACCTGTCCCTGTGCTCCTCAGTCCCAGCAGGAGGACCAGTCCCTGTGCTCCTCAGTCCCAGCAGGAGGCCAGTCCCTGTGCTCCTCAGAGTCCCAGCAGGAGGCCAGTCCCTGTGCTCCTCAGTCCCAGCAGGAGGCCCAGTCCCTTGCTCCTCAGAGTCCCAGGCAGGCAGGCCATCCGGTGCTCCTCAGGTCTTAGCAGGAGGCCCAGTCCCTGTGCTCCTCAGAGTCCCAGCAGGAGGACAGTCCCTGTGCTCCTCAGTCCCAGCAGGAGGACCCGTCCTGTGCTCCTCGAGTTCCAGCAGGGAGGCCAGTCCCTGTGCACATCAGTGTTCCAGCAGGAGGCCTAGTCCCTGTGCTCCTCAGTTTAGCAGGAGGCAGTCCCTGTGCTCCTCAGAGTCCCAGGCAGGAGGCCCAGTCCCTGTGCTCCTCGAGTCTTAGCAGGAGGCCCAGGTCCCTGTGCTCCTCAGAGTCGTAGCAGGAGGCCCTGTCCCTGTGCTCCTCAGTCCCAGCAGGAGGGCCAGTCCCTGTGCTCCTCAGTCTTAGCAGGAGGCCAGTCCTGTGCTCCTCAGAGTCCCAGCAGGAGGCCAGTCCCTGTGCTCTCAAGAGTCCCTGCAGGAGGCCAGTCCCTGTGCTCCTCAGCGTCACAGCAGAGGCCAGTCCCTGTGCTCCTCAGAGTTCCACGTGGTTATTATAGCATTAACATTTGTTCGAGATCTTAAAGCTGGGTCTCTATTTTCAAAGCTCCTGTAAAAATCTAATACTTATTTCTATGTCTGAGCCAAAGGGTCAAATAGTGACTCACAGGGGACGGATTGGATCCGTCAGCACAATGACCTGGGGGAGATACGTCGGATTTATCCACTAATAGAAAACACCATTTCTCACACTTTTTCTATCGCGACAAACAACAGTTCAGTCTCGAAACAAAACTATAGGTTCAGCAGACTTTAAGTTTCTAATAAATAATGTTTACCTGTTTTTCATCACACAATTCTTTCTATGTTTTTAGCCTTCGTCAAAGGACTTTACCAAGTTGTGATGTCGTCGACACTGGAATAGAAAATCGAATCAGACTCAGTGGTCTCTCTTGGTCTCTCTCTGGTCTCTCTCTGGTCTCTTTTGGTCTCTCTCTGGTATCTCTCTGGTTCTCTCTGGTCTCTCTCTATGGTCTCTCTTGGTTCTCACTCTGTCTCTCTCTCTGGTTCTCTCTCAGGGTCTCTCTCTGGTCTCTCGCTGGTCTCTCTCCGGTCTCTCTCTCTGGTCTCTGCTCTCTGGTGTCTCTCTGGTGTCTTCTGGTTCTCTCTCTCTGGTCTCTCTGGTCTCTCTCTGGTCTCTCTCTGGTCTCTCTGGGCTCTCTCTCTGATGTACTCTCTGGTTGTTCTCTGGTCGCTCTCTTGGCATCTCTCTGGTCTCTCTCGGTCTCTCTGGCTCTCTCTCTGTCTCTTCTGGTCTCTCTTGGTCTCTCTCTGGTCTCTCTCTGGCCTCTCCTCTTGGCCTCTCTCCGGTCTCTCTCTGGTCTCTCTCTGGTCTCTCTCTCTGGTCTCACTCTCTGGTCTCTCTCTGGTCTCTCTCTGCGTCTCTCCTTCTGGCCTCTCTCTATGGCCTCTCTCTGGCCTCTCTCTGGCCTCTCTTGGTCTCTTCTCTGGTCTCTCTCTGGTCTCTCTTGGTCTCTCTCTCTGGTCTCTCTTCTGGTCTCTAGGGTCTCTCTCTGTCTAAACAGTGAAAATAGTAATTCTCACCTAAACACATCTTAACATAAAAAACATCAAATATCAGGATATCGTTTAAATGAGTTCAGTTCGAATCTAATCTTAACATTTCAGTTTTATTTTGTATAAAATTGTATGAAATAAACTTTTAGCCACAGGCCCCCCCCCCCCCCCCCCCCCCCCCCCCCCCCCCCCCCCCCCCCCCGCCGGAGATACAAAGCACTGATGCCGTGTTTTATACATTTTTACTTTAACTTTCAAAGGCTTTTACATAATCTCACCTTTTCCCGCGTTGGCCCGGTTCAAACCTCTGCATTGCTGTTATATTTGTATATGCTTGTTTTTAGACGACTGAATGGAAGATCTCCACCGTTTCCATGGTTACCACTTTGTATATACGTCATTTAAACAAGTCTCTCCTCCCTCTCTACGCTGCAGATGAAACGGGAAATCTGTCTGGGAGTTTTGGAGATATATTTTTTACTCCATTTTCTGGCTGATAACCAGGAAAGCTTGTTCTCATGTTGGGTTTGTGCGACAGGATTCCTTGGGTTGTGTCTTCTTCTAGGATCTGGGTTTCTTTTAAAGTCATTAGATGACGGTTCTCTTGTACGGCTCGCCTGTTACGAATGTGTCCACAAGTCGTATTCTTCAACTTGCATAAAAGTCATTTTTAAATAATATTGGGTTGTTTTTGTGGTTTGTGCTGATGACAAGGGGCGGGGTTTAGTATGATGTCCACAGATCGGAGAGATTGACCCGGAGCGTTCTGTGAGGGCCAGAGCAGAACATGAGTGAAAATGATGAGAAAAATAGTCTAAAACTGCTGAAATTAGGCAAAATCATGTGTCTTATTTGGGATTAGATCGATGTAAGAGTTTTAAGACTTTTTAAGTGTATATGTTGCGGCCCTGCAGTACGGAGGCGTGTCGAGTTGTGGGGTGTCGGGTAGTGACGTCATACGCGACACCGCCCATCCGCGTGATGTGCATGGATCTATTATAATACGGGTATGCAGTAGTAGTGAGTAATATCTATGCCCAATGAATTTAAGCGGCATTAAGTATTTATGGCGCTGTCATTGTCAATATTCTGTAGTGGGGGAAAATGGACGACATTTTGTCAATATTCAAGTAGTAATTTGGCTACAAAAGATGCCATTACCTTCAGACTATTCATTCAATAGGGATTTGAAGCAGCTCAGGACAAAAGTTAATGAGTTCAACTAATGCCAGTGCTTATGTATAATGTGTACATTCATTTATTAAAGGGCCTATGGTTGGTGGCTCAAATCCTGGCAGCCCCAAGTGCAGTCTGGTTTGTTCTTGAGCAATGCACTTCACCCACATGTGTGGACATAGTGAGAGAACGGCTTGGTGGTGGCCAAATAGCACAGTTTAGTAGACTGGCATCCTCCAACCCAGTGTGGACACACTGTGTGGAATAAATGAATAAAGTAGTGTGGCGTTGTTGAGAATTGTCAACACAGGATTGAAATAGTACATTACTAGTTAAAGATATATTATTACACCACCACCACCACCACACACTCTACCCCCATGGTCTCCACATACTGATTCATAAAGAGAAAAGCCATAACATTTTTGTGCCCAACTTTGGCCTTTTGGGACAAGCAGACACTCATTACCTATTGTGTTTGTCAAATTTGTATGTAGAAGAGTGAGATTAAACAAAAGAACAAATTGTATTTCTGGCATTTTATGTACATGCTTTTTTATGAATTTGTGTTATCTGAATGGCTCTGAAATGTAGACACTGAATAAGTTCAACACAAAACAAATTCTCTTTTATTATTATCATGAGAGAAAGGCTTCAGAGGAGAGCGCCAATCTCCATCTCTTGGAATGCCTTTCAGCCTCCTGCTGCTCCTCTGTAAATGCTCACTGAACATTTGCAATCATTTTAAACTCACTGTCAATAAAGAACAAATCACAGGATTAGATTGTGCATGTGCACGTGAAATATGTCCATCAATATTTAAATAATCTTACCTTGGTCATACTTTGGCACCTTTATGAATTTTTCGAATTCGCCTCTTGCTGAGGCAGGTGAAATGCCTCGGCCCAGGTTGTGAACTGTCACCTAGTAAGGAGTAAAATGTGTTACATTAACAAAACCGTTCACAAAAAACCAAATGCAGCCCTAAAAGGTGTTGTTTGTCCGGTATATTAATTGTCAGTGACTTGCACTTTTGATTTATGGTCTCTGTACATCAACAATGTTGCAATGCAGAGTTTTTAGTACGTGTAAGTCCAGGAAACATGTACCATGACTTGTGTATGTTTGAGGGGGGTTCAGTGTTTATGCACACTTTTCATTACATAGTCCTGTGCCAGCCTGGTGGCGCTCGGGCCCTACTAATGTAAAACAACTTTATATATAATATTGCTATTACTTCCGGTAAGAGCGTGCTAGACAATCTGATAAGGAAGGGGAGTGAAGCTTGGGTTGTTTTTTTTTCAAATCAAGTACCTCTCTGTCTCTTCTTTCTGCAAACTCTAGACCAATCACTTTAAAGAACAAATGTTACAATATTGCAAACACCTGGATTCGAGTTAAAAAACATAGCTCCATGACAAAACAAGATGCCCTTTCATGGGTTTGTCGTGGGTGAGATTTGTGCTTCTCCGCCTGTTTAAACCGGTTACACACGTGAGCGTGTTCCCCTGCTTCAGCACTGGAGCCTGATTCCACTCACTGAAATCAGCTCGGAATGCAACTGAATAGCAGACATAAAACATGTCCATTTGTGCACACTCAGAAACACAAAATATCTTGGAACATGCATCCAATACCCTATGGTCAGTTGACTTTGTAATGTGATAGGAATACATCGGGGGGGGGGGGGGCGAGCTAATCACTTAATTGTAACTAATTCTCATGTTCTTGGAAAACATGTAAAGAGTTATGTTTTTTTCTCTTATTACCATTTTAACGATTCAAAATTGACTTGGGCAATATTATCTTGTATTATTATACTTGTACCTATTATACTATGTACCTGAATGTC
This sequence comes from Knipowitschia caucasica, assembly GCA_964034765.1. Lineage (NCBI taxonomy): Eukaryota > Metazoa > Chordata > Actinopteri > Gobiiformes > Gobiidae > Knipowitschia > Knipowitschia caucasica. The sequence continues at coordinate 12,618,005 of OZ035830.1, forward strand.
GATGGCACATGGACTCTTAGAAGAAACCCATACCAAAATTGCTTTCTCTGCAATGTATTAGTTCACTTCTAAAAAACTTTCTAGTCAGGGTGATGTGCATTTATTCATTGAATACACTGTAATGGAGAGACGGCTAAAAATAAATAAAACCGTGTTGGTTGACACTTACTGTTTGCGTCGGTCTGCCAGTCTTCTTCACGGAGATACTTGCATGAAGTTCAGAGGGATTCAAATTCTGTTGTCGGCGTGTCGGGTAGTGACGTCACTACCGACCCGCCTACTACTCGACCGCCTCCGTACTGCAAAGCCGCAGACAGACCCTTCTCGTCTTTCCTTCGCTGCGCCCCAGAGCATCCTCAGTAGTGGAGCAGGGAAGGGTATTCTGGGCAGGGCTCGTCCCAAGGGGGGGGCGAGGCCTGTGCGAACTCGAAACGCGGAGGCCATGCCCTGACACTTTTTTCCCAGGATCTGAGAAAGTTTTTTCCGGTTATAATCTTTGACATTTACATTCAGCACCACCTCGCGCGGTGCTTGACGTGATCCAGCACGCGCTTAACCGAGTGTTTCGCTTCCTATGCCAAGCGTTTGGCGCGCGCACGTTACACACGCACACACTCTCTACGGGTGCAATATGGTCGCGGTCTTTTTAGCTGACATGTCCTCTTACGTCTGTGGCCAAAATGGTCGAGCAACTCAAAAGATTGAACCAAAAGGGAGTCTTTTTCTTCTAATAGTTAGATTTGGGCAAATTGCGCAAAATGGCTATGAGGCGGAGTCAATATTATTTTTTTCTCATCAAATAACGTTTTTGCCATGCCTCACACACTTGGACAACATACACTCCTCCTCCTCCACATGACAACAACAAAATACTCTTACACCTCCATCTCCACACATCTGACCACACAAAAACACTCCAGCTAGCTAAAGCTAGGACATACAGTGAGTTTGCTAGGCTTTTAAAAAATATGTTTTTGATTGTGGATATTCGGACTAAACATTGGCAATAGGCAGCGCTCACACACCCTGTCACACGCTGATCCTCACCTCTCTTGCTCAACACATGGGGTCTGCCTCTTGCTCACACCTGTATCACTGTCCTCCTCCTCCTCCTCCTCCTCCTCCTCGGCCACACAACAGGGTCTGCTTCCTCTGCTCACACCTGTATCACTGCTCCTCCTCCTCCTCCTCCTCCTCCTCCTCAGCTCAACAAAAGGGGTCTGCTCCTATGCCACACCTGTCTCACTGCTCCTCCTCCGCGAGTATCCATCTCTCCTACACTGCGATCATTCCGTTATTTCTTTGTATCTCACTCAGACACTGCTAAAGTTATCTGACAGTTTTTTCGGAGGACCCGTTGCATACATAGCTGCCCGCGCGCCTGCTGTTTACAAATCGCTTTGGTGAAAATTTGACGTTACTTGTAAAAAATGTTCTTGTGATCAAACGAAATCAAGAGGGTCCAGAGAAGGGGTTAGGGTTCCAAATTTGGGGAGTGCAGTCTCCTTTGGGGACCCTTGAACTGTGTTTTATAATCATAATAAAAGGAAGGAGATTTGCGAGGCCCCTGTGTGGTGCGAGGCCCTGTGCGCGGCACATGTCGCACAGCCTTGGCGGGGGCCTGATTTTGGGAGAGGGGTTTAAGTCAAGAGAGGGCATTATTTTATTTTCTAATTCATACAAAAATGATAAATAGACTGTAAAAGTGGTCCAAAAGGCCATGGAGTATAAGCACTCCGTTCAGTAGGTGGCTGTATACGGGCAATATTGATCTTAGCCGCCATTAAAGAACAGAAGCAGCCTCCATCAGTCTGCGGCATGCGCCTCGCCTCAGTCTTTGTCTAGCGTCTGAGGAGGTGGGTCACGTTTTTACACTCTAACATGATTTCGGTGTTTATAATTAGAAAAAACTTTGAATATCCAAAGTTAAATTGTTATTTATGTTGTTACAATTGCAAATGTACAAAGTCAGAGCCTTTTGAATCCCATGTTTTAAGTCTGTAGTTTACCCAGTGTATGGAGACGGAATGAATAATATTTAAGTGTGCAGGCCTTAAGCCTAGTGTTTCTACTGTCGGTTTATGTGGATAGTGTTAGTTTCTACTCTGTTGCTAATTCCTGACAATAGTTTTATGGATTCATTATTTTATAAGTCTATTTCAACCTGTGATGCGGTGAATAAAGACACAGTTCTTGTTGGAAATAGTTTATTATTAAACAGTTTTCAGCACTCCAAAAACAGCAAAACAATAATAGTGTATACATTACGGTGTATTATATGTTAGATCTAAGTTATATATATGTTAGATATAAGTTAATTATATTGTTAGATTGTCCAACAGTCTCCTGTATATCAGGCTCCTGAGCCCCAAACTGCTTTTCCTTCGAAGCCCAATAGCTCTAAGCTCCATAGTGCCTCGTCCATGCTCCTGCTGCAGCCGCTCCGTGCTTCCTTCCAATACACACACACGGACAATCACAGCGAGCTTCCTTGCGCGGACCCTTAAAGGGGAGCAATTATGTAAAATCTGGCCAAAGGTGGTACTGCAGTACAGTCAATATTTTGTAGTCCATCACTCACTCTCCCTGACTCAGGTTGCCGATTCTCACCAAATCCAGCTGCCAAACACAGGGCATTAATTTATTCAGTTGTTTGTCCGTCTCCATTCACATTTCCATGACCGCCGTGTAAGTGCTGAGATGGATGTTTTGATTAATGTTTTTTTTATTATTATTATTTGGCATTTGAGGATAAAAAACAAAAACAAAATAAAAGCACTTAATTCTACATAGTTATGCAAATAAAATAAAGCAATTGCAGTTCCAAAATATGAGTGGGAAGAATGGATGTGGAACGTATTTCTTCAGCGTATCAACATCGGGTTTGCTCCAGAGGTATCACTTTTTACCATTTTATTTTTTCCCTAACATGTAAAGTCCCACATCAAAAAGAGACTAACATTATTTTAATTTGGGGGTACATGTGGTCTTAAAAGATTATTTTTACAATTAAAGCTATAATCTCAAAAAAACGTCTTGACCTTCATCTTTTACCGTTTTTAGAGCAATCTGTCATAGAATGTGATAACATGCAATAATTACACTAAGACATAGCCCTGGATCGAACCCGGGTTCCTGCATCGTAAGCGCACAGTTTAGACCATAGGAGTCTAGTGGTTCCCAAATGTGGGGGTCCTGACCCCCCGGGGGTCGCGGGAACCCTGGGGGGTCGCAAGATGATTTCCACACAAAAGGACTATAAATATTTTTAATAACGTTAGTAATTTGTCCCCCCCCAAAGCTTAATGCAGCGTCAATCATAAATCCTCACGTTAACACAGCCACAATGCCGCAGTCGACAAAGGTGTCCTGCCTGTTGGGTTGTAAAACTAAAGGTGTTTGGAGGTACAAAATAAATAATACTGCTTTAAAATGAAAACGTGGTTAATATCTACAACAGAAAAACCGGACGGGGGAGGAAAAAGTCTCTTGTATCAGGGGCTGATGGTGCGAAGAGAGGGAGAGAGGGCAGAGGACGGGAGGAGGGAGAGGAGGGAGAGAGGGCCAGAGAGGGAGGGCAGGGAGGAGCCGTGGGCAGAGGAGGGAGGGAGGGAGGGAGGGCAGAGGAGGGAGAGAGGGCCAGAGGAGGGAGGGAGGACAGAGGAAGGAGGGAGGGAGAGCGGGAGAGGGCTGCGGAGGGGAGGGCAGCGGAGGGAGGGAGGGCCAGAGAGGGTGGAGGGCAGCGGAGGGACTGAGAGGCAGCGGAGGGAGAGAGGCAGAGGAGGGCGAGAGGAGGACAGAGGAGGGGAGAGGGCAGAGGCGGGAGAGGAGGGCAGCCGGTTGTAGAACAGGCGTTAAAGAGGCCCTGGCTTTTCGGAGTCAAGGTAAAGAGGTCCGCACCATTAAAAGCCGGGTGGTCCGGTTTTGCCTTAATGACAGTAACTTTGGAAGAGACGCCGCGGGGATTGAACGATAAAGTACACAGCAGAATGCGGCCACCCGCTTTTAATGTGCGGAACCTCTTTACCGCTGACTCCGGAAAAGCCGGGCTCTGTAAAGCGCTGTTCTACGCTGCCTCTCTCCCTCCTCTGCCCTCTCTCCCTCCTCTCGTCCTCCCTCTCCCTCCTCTGCCCTCTCTCCCTTCCGCTGCCCTCTCTCCCATCCGCTGCCTCTTCCCTCCTCTGCCCTCCTTTCCCTCCGTCCGCATGACCCTCTGCCCGCTGCCCCCTCTCTACCTCCCTCCGTACTCTGTCTCCCTCCCTTCTGCCCTCTCTCCCTCCTCTGCCCCTCCCTTCCCTCCATCCCCTCCTCTGCCCCTCTCGCCTCCTTGCCTCTCCCTCCTCTGCCCTCTCTCCCTCCCTCTGCCCTCTCTCCCTCCCTCTGCCCTCTCTCCCTCTCTTCGCACCATCAGCCCTCTGATACAAGTGACTTTTCTCCCTCGGGTTTTCTGTTGTAGATATTAAAAACCACGTTTATTTAAAGCAGGCTATTATTTATTTGTAGACCTCCCAAAACCTTTAGTTTTAGCAAACACAGCAGGGGACACGCTTTGTCGCTTTTGCGCTGTGAGCTCGGTGTTACTGTGATGATTTTGCTTGACGCTGCAATGATGGGGACAAAATTACTAAAGTTATTAAAATATAATTATAGTCTTTTTTGTGTGGAAGGAAATCATTTGCGAACCCCCCAGGGGTTCCCGCGACCCCCCGGGGGGGTCAGGACCCCACTTTGGGAACCTCTAGACTCTAGTGGTTCTAAACTGTTTTGCGCTTTACGTTGCAGGGAACCCGGGTATCGATCCAGGGCTATGTCTTTTTGTATTGATTTAATGCATTGTTATCACATTCTACTGACAGATTGCTCTAAAAACGGTAAAAGATGCAAGGTCAAGAGTTTTTTGCAGATTATATGCTTAATTGTAAAAAATAAATCATTTAAGACCAACATGTACCCCAATTAAAATATTGTTAGGTCTCTCTTTGTGACTGTGGGACTTTTACATGTTAGGGAATACAATAAAATGTAAGGTGTGATATCCTCTTGAGCAAACCCTGATGTTGATTACGGTGAAGAAATACGTTCAACATCCATTTCTTCCCACTCCTATTTTGACATCAATTGCTTATTTCTTTTTGCAATAAACTAATGTTATATTACATTAAGCTTTTATTTTGTTTTTGTTTTTATCTCAAATGTCCAATAATAATATAAAAAAAAATTAATCAAAACATTCATTCGCATTAGCACGGCTGTCATGGCATGTTGAATGGAGCGGACAACCAACTGTAAATAATTCCCTGAGTTTGCTGCTGGATTTGGTGTGAATCTGGCAAACTGAGTCAGGGAGAGTGAGAGAGGACTACAAAATATTTGACCTGTGACTGCGAGTACCCACCTTTGGCCAGATTTTTACATATTGCTCCTTTAATGGGTCGCGCAAGGAAGCTCCCTGTGATTGTCCGTGTGTGTTGTGTATTGAGAAGAGAGCACGGAGCGGCTGTGCAGCAGGAGCTATGGACGAGGGCGACTATGGAGCAGAGAGCTTGTGCTTCGAAGGAAAAATTGCAGTTTGGCTCAGAGACTGATATACAGGAGACTGTGGACTATCGTAAAATATATACTACTTATATCTAACATATATATAACTTAATCTAAACGATAGTATACACTCGTATTGTATTACCACTATTATTGTTTTGCTGTTTGTGCTCTGAAAAGCTGTTTAATAATAACTATGTTTCGACAAGAACTGTGTTCTTTATTTACCCCCCCGCATCCAGTGAAATGACTTATAAAATAATGAATCCATAAAACTATTGTCCAGGATTTAGCAGACAGAGTAATACTAACACTATCCACATCAAACCTACAGTAGAATAACATTAGGCTTAAGGCCTGACACACTTAAACATTTCCGTCTTCCCAATCACTGTAAACTTCAGGACTTAAAAATGGATTCAAAAGGCTCTGACTTGTACATTTCGCTTTGTAAAACATAAATAACATTTTATGTTTTGGATATTCAAAGTTTCTAATTTATTAAACCGAAAATCATGTAGAGTGATAAAAACGTGATCCCACTCCTCAGAGCGAGACAAAGAGCTGAGCGAGGCGCCATGCGCAGGACTGATGGAGGCTGCTTCGGTTTCTTTAATGGCGGGCTTAAGATCATATTCTGCCGTATACTGCCACCTACTGAATGGAAGTGTTATATCCATGCCTTTGGACCAATGTTACAGGTCCTCTTTATCATTTTTGTTGAAGGTAGAAAATTAAAATAATGCCACTCTCTTGGATTAAACCCTCTCCAAAATCAGGCCCGTCCTAAGCGGCTGTCGACTGTGCCGTCGCCACCGGGCCCGCACCACCCCCCCCCAAAAAAAAAAAAAAAATAACAGGGGGTCCTCGCAATCTTCCTTCCTTTTATTTTATTTTATAAATACACTAGTTCACGGGTCCCAAAGGGCAGACTGCACTCCAAATTTTGGAACCCTAAACCCCTTTCTCTGGACACTCTTTGATTTCGTTGATCAAAAGAAACTTTTTTTACAAGTAAAGTCAAATATTTTCACAAAGCGATTTGTAACTGGCACGGCGCGCGGGCAGTATGTATGAACGGGTTCCTCCGAAAAAACTGTTCAGATAATTTAGCAGGTGGTCTGAGTGAGATACAAAGAAAGTAACGGGAATGATCGCAGTGTAGGAGAGTGGCATTATCGCGGAGGTGGGAGCAGTGGAGGACAGTGTGAGCAGAGGAAGCAGACCCCTTTGTGTGTGAAGCAGAGGAGGAGGAGGAGGAGGAGGAGGAGGGAGCAGTGATACAGGTTGTGAGCAGAGGCAGCAGACCCCTTTGTGTGAGCAGAGGAGGGGGAGGAGAGGAGGAGGCAGAGGAGCAGTGATACAGGTGTGAGCAGTGGAGCAGACCCTTTGTGTGTGCAGAGGAGGTGGAGGAGGATCAGCGGTGTGACAGGTGTCGTGAGCGCTGCTATTGCCAATGGTTTTGTCCGAATATCACATCAAAAAAACAATATTTTTAAAAGCTTAGCAAACACACTGTTGTCTAGCTTTAGCTAGCTGGAGTGTTTTTGTTGTGGTCAGAGTGTGTGGAGGAGGAGGTGAAGAGTATTTTGTTGTTGTAGTGTGGAGGAGAGGAGTGTTTTGTTGTCAGAGTGTGTGGAGGCATGGCAAAAACGTTTATTTGATGAGAAAATAATAATTATTGACTCCGCCTCAATAGCTTTTGGCGCATTTTGCCCCAAATTAACTATTAGAGAAAAATAGACTCCTTTTGGTTCACTCTTTTGAGTTGCTCTACTATTTTGCACAGGACCGGAAGAGACATGTCAGCTAAATAGACCGCGACAATATTGCAGTTAGAGTGTGTGTGACGTGTGTTCGTGCGCGCGCCAAAACGCTGCATAGGAGCGAAGAACTCGGTTACGAGCGTGCGGATTCGTCAAGCACGCGCCGACGGTGGTGCTGAATTCATGTGTCAAAGATTATAACGGAAAAACTTTCCTCAGGGATCTGGAAAAAAGTGTTCAGGGCAGGGCCTCGCGGTTTCGTTGTTCGCACAGGCCTCGCACCCCCTTGGGACGGGCCTGCCCAAATTACCCTCCATGCTCACTTATGAGGGAAGGCTCTGGGGGCGCAGCGAGAAGGAACGAGAGGGTCTGTCTGCGGCTTGCACGTACGGGAGGCGTGTCGTAGTGTAGGGTGTCGGTAGTTGACGTTCACTACCCGGACACGCCTACTACATGAATTTTTGAATCCACTTGAACTTCTGCAAGTATATCCGTTGAAGAGAAGCCATGGCGACCGTAGCAACCAGTAAGTGTCAACCAACTACGTGTTTTATTTTTTTTACGGCCCGTCCCTCCAGGTTACAGTGTATAATGAAATAAGCTTTGCACATCACCCTGACTAGAAATGTTTTTTACGAAGTGACACGATACATTGCAGAGGTAAAGCAATTTGTATGGGTTCCTTCTACGACGTCCCCTGTGCCATCGACATGTCAGGTACATTAGTCATAATAGGTACATAGTATATTATAAACAATATAATATGCCCAAGTCATTTTGCATTCGTTTAAAATTGGGAATAAGGAGAGAAAAACCATAACTCTCTTACATGTTTTCCAAGAACTGTGGAGAATTAGTTAGGCATTTATGTGATGTAAGCTCACCGATGTTTCCTATTCACAGTTTCAGAGTCGATCCTGACCATAGTTATTGGTATGATGTTCCAAGATCATTTGTGTTTCAGAGTGTGCAACAAATGGATGTTTATGTCTGCCTTTCAGGTTGCATCCGAATATTGTCAGTGATGGGAATCATGCTCCAGTGCTGAAGAAGGGGAAACGCTTCACGTGTGTAACCTGTTTTCAACATGGCGGGAGAATGCACAATTGCTCTCACACGTTGCAAACCCATGAAAGGGGCATCTGTTTGTCAGGGTGCCTATGTTTTAACTTCGATCCAGGTGTTGTGCAATATTTTAACATGTGTCTTTAAAGTGATTGTCTAGAGTTGTCAGAAGAGAGGACAGAGAGGTACTTGATTTGAAAAAAAAAAACAACCCAAGCATCCTCCCCCTTCCTTTCTGATTGGTCTACACGCTCTCTTACGGAAGTATTAGCATGATTTATATAAGGTTTGTTTTACATTAGTAGGCCCCGGCGCCACCAGTTGGCACAGGGACTATTGTAATGAAATTGTGCATAAAAACCCACTGAACCCCCTCAAACATAAACATGTCATGGTACCAAGTTTCCTGGACGTACACTGTACTAAAAACTCTGCATTGCAACATTGTGGATGTACAGTGACCATAAGTCATAAGTGCAAAGTCACTGACAATTTATTAAACCGGACACAACACTTTAGGGCCTGCATTTGGTTTTGGTGAACTGTGTTGCTTGAATGATGTAACACATGTACTCTTATCTAGGGTGACAGTTCCCACTCTGGCCGAGGCATTTACCTGCCTCAGCAAGAGCAATTGAAAACTTCATAAAGGGGCAGTATGAACCATGGTAAGATATTTTAAATATAAAAAATTACAAAAAAAATTTAAATTTTTTGATGGACATATTTCACTGTGCACTGCACAATCTAATTGTGATTGTTCTTTTCATGGGACAGTGAGTCTTTAAAATGATTGCAATGATTGGTGAGGCCATTTACAGAGGACGTAGGGCAGCAGGGAGGCTGAAAGCACTTTCCAGAGAGATGGAGATGGGGCTCTCCTCTGAAAGCTTTCTCTCATGATTATATAAAAGAGAATTTGTTTTGTGTTGAACTTATCATGTGTTACATTTCAGAGCTCATTCAGATAACACAAATGTCCTAAAAAGCATGTACATAAAATGCCAGAAAACCATTTGTTCTTTTGTTTAATCTCCCTCTTCTACATACAAATTTGACAAAACACAATAGTAATGAATGTCTGCTTGTGCCCAAAAGGCCAAAGTTGGGCACAAAAATGTTATGGCATGTTCTCTTTATGATCAGTAATGTGTGACCATGGGTGTAGGAGTGTGTGGTTTCGGTGGTGGTGGTGTAATAATATCTTTAACTTGTAATGTACTTTTCAATCCTGTGTTGACAGTTTCTAAAACGCCACATACTTTATTCTTTATTCCACACAGGGTGCTGTCACAGCTGGTTGGAGGTGCCAGGACTACTAATCTGTGATTTGGCCACCATCAAGCAGTCTTCACTATGTCCCACATGTGGGTGAAGTGCATTGCTCAAGTACTTACCTGGACTGCACTTGGGGCAGCCAGGATTGATCCCACCAACCAGAGCCTCTTTTATAAATGAATGTTCACATTAGACGATATGCACTGCTTTTTTTTGAATCAATAACTTTTGTCCTGATCTGCTTCAAATCCCTATTGTTTGATAGTCTGAAGTAATGGCGCTTATGTAGGCAAAATACTACATTTGATATTTCAAAATTCGTCCATGTTCCCCAATAAATAATATTGACCAATGACATGCGCCATAAAAAGTCTTTATTGCGCATAAAATTCATTGGGCATAGAGTTAGTTATCTCCATACTACTCATATACCCGTATTATAATAGATCCATGCTCTACACGCGGATCGTGGGCTCACGCGTGTCGAGTAGTGACGTTCACTACCCGACACGCCCACTACTCGACACGCCCTCCGTACTGCAGGCGCAGACAGATACACTTGTAAAAAGTTTATAACTCTTAAATCGATCCTAATCCCAAATTAAGACACTGTTTTGCCTAATTTTCAGCATTTTAGATATTTTTCATAACTTTTCACTCTCTGTTTGCTTGGCCCGCACAGAACGCTCCGGGTCGAATCTCTCCGATTCCTGTGGACATCATAGCTAGACCCCGCCCCCTTGTCAATCAGCACAACACAAAAAACAACCCAATATTATTTAAAAAATTGGAACTTTATGCCAGTGGAATACGGACTTTGTGGACACATTCGATAACAGCGCAGCCGTACAGAGAACCGTCAATATGATCTTTAGAAAGAAACACAATCCTAGAAGAAGAACAACACAACCAAGGCTCTGTCGCACAACACCCCAACATGAGAACAAGGCTTTCCTGGTTACAGCAGAAATATGTGAGAGTAAAAATATATATCAAAAACTCCCAGACATTTCTCACTTTAATCTGCATCGTAGAGAGGCTGGAGGAGGAGGCTCTTTTGTTTTAACATGCGTATATTCAAGTGGTAACCATGGAAACGGTTGAGATCCCTTCCATTCAGTCGTCAAAAAACGCATATAGAAAATATACAGGCAATGTTTTTACAGAGGTTTGAACCGGGCCACGCTTGGGAAAAGGATGGATATGGCCTTTGAAGTGAAAGTAAAAGTATAACACGGCTCAGTGCTTTGTTACCTGTGGCTAAGTTTATTTCATTACCAATATATACAAAAAACAAAATGAAAAGTTAAATGACGATATCGAACTGAACTCATTTGAACTATATCTGATATTTGTTGTTTTTTCTGTTAAGATGTATGTTTAGGTGAGAGAATTACTATTTCACTGTTTAGACCAGAGAGAGACCAGAGAGACCAGAGAGAGACCAGAGAGAGTAGACCAGAGGAGAGACCAGAGAGAGAGACCGAGAGAGACAGAAGAGGCCAGAGAGAGGCCAGAGAGAGGCCAGAGAGAGAGGCCAGAGAGAGACAGAGAGGAGACAGAGATTGAGAACCGAGAGTGAGACCAGAGAGAGAGACCAGAGAGAGACAGAGAGAGACCAGAGAGAGGCCAGAGAGAGAGGGCCAGAGGAGAGACCAGAGTGAGGACCAGAGAGAGAACAGAGAGAGACCAGAGAGAGAGGCCAGAGAGACCAGAGAGAGACCCAGAGAGAGAGGCCCAGAGAGAGGAGACCTGAGGGAGACACCAGAGAGACATCCAGAGAGAGAGCCCAGAGAGACCAGAGAGAGACCTGAGCAGAGACCAGAGAGACCAGAGAGAGAGAAACCTGAGAGGACACAGAGAGACACCAGAGAGAGAGACCAGAGAGAGAGACCAGGGAGATGAGACCAGAGAGAGACCAGAGAGAGCCCAGAGAGAGGACTCAGAGAGAGAGACCAGAGAGAGAGTCCAGAGTGGAGACCCGAGAGAGAGACCAGAGAGAGACCTCATGAGAGAGACCCAGAGAGAGACCAGAAAGAGCCCAGAGAGAGCCAGGAGAGAGTACCAGAGATGAGACCACAGGTCTGTTAGCATTTTCTGATCCGTCGTCGACCGAATCGACAACTTGGTAAAGTCCTTTGACGAGGCTAAAAAACATAGAATAGAATTGTTGTGATGAAAAAAAAGTTAAACAGTATTTATTAGAAACTTAAAGCTGCTGAAACCTTAAAAGTTTTGTTTCGAGACTGAAATGTTGTTTGTCGCGATAGAAAAAGTGTGAGAAATGTGTTTATTGTGGATAACAATCCGAGTCATCTCCCAGGGCATTGTGCTGACGTTAGATCCAACAGTCCCTGTGAGTCACTATTGAATCCTTTGGGCTCAGACAGAATTAAGTATAGATTTTTACATGAGCTTTGAAAATAGAGACACAGCTTTTAAGTCTCGCACCAAATGTTAATGCTATAAGAACCACGTGGACACTATGAGGAGCACAGGGGACTGGCTCTCTCTGCTGTGGACTCTGAGGAGAACGGGACTGGCCTCCTGCTGGGACTTGAGGCGCACAGGGGAGCTGGCCTTCCTGCTGGGACTTGAGGGAGCACAGGGACTGGCTCGCTGCTAAGATGTGGAGCACAGGGATCTGGCCTCCTGCTGGGCCTGAGGAGCACAGGGAATGGCCTCCTGCCTAAGATTGAGGAGCAACATGGGCTGGCCTCTGCTAAAGACTTGAGGAAGCACAGGGACTGGCCTCCTGTGGGGACTCTGAGGAGCACCAGGGACTGGCCTCCTGCTAAGACTGTAGGAGCACAGGGACTGCCTCCTGCTGGGACTCTGATGGCACGGGGTTGCTCCTGCTGGGACTGAGGAGCACAGGGACTGGTCTCTGCTGGGACTGAGGAGCACAGGGAATGTGGTCTCCTGCTGGGGACTCTGAGGAGCAACACAGGGATGGCTCTGCTAAGATCTGGAGGAGCCACAGGGTTGGCCTCCTGCTGGGACTCTGAGGAGCACAGGGACTGGCTCCTGCTGGGGACTGAGGAGCACAGGACTGGCCCTCTCCAGATGGGACTTTTTCTTTGGGGAAGTGGAGCACTGGGACCTGGCCTCCTGCTGGGACCTGAGGAGCACAGGGGAAGGTCTCCTGGCTGGATGAGGAGACAGGGACTGGTCTCCTGCGGGGACATCTGTGGAGAACAGGGAATGGCCTCCTGCTGGACTGGGAGCACAGGACTGCCTCTGCTGGGACTCTGAGGAGCACAGGGACTGGCCTCCTGCTGGGACTCTGAGGAGCACAGGGATGCCCTCCTGCTGGGGACCCTCTGCGAGACAGGGACTGGTCTCACTGCTGGTCCAGAGTCAGGACTAAACATGGGAGGCAGTGTTTCAGATTTTAGGCGCTAAAAACAGTCTTCCAGAAAAACGTGAGACGGGCCAATTTCAATCAGGTTAAAAACAGGATTTATTCCTGTACTTTCTGATTTAAAGCTTGTCTAGTGAGTTGCCGTGTGGGGACTGTGCTTATACCAATAACCTTGCCTAATGCTAAAGGGTTATGAACATCATGGACATCAGTGACTTTTCGCGTGCCGCGCACCAGCACTTTTTGTGTTACAATTATGAGCTAAACTTCTGAACCATCAAAACGGACTGAATAAATAATAACTTTGTACATGTAGATACGGATACAGGTGGGTAAAAAAAATAAGAGAATACAGTAATACATAAAGGTGTACAGAACCATGAACAGACCATGACAGAACCCATGAACAGAACCATGAACACGCTCAGAGCATGAGGCAGTCATTCTGTGTCCGTCCTAAAGAACAACAATGTCACATTGGTCCCCATAAGTGTTCCATCCACATGGGACGGCGTGCTCCGGTGTCTGGCCGTGACTGCCTTCTCTGATTGGCTGCGTTCTTAGTCCGTCCTGAGAACGAGGTACTTGTAGACAGAAGAAGCAGTTTGTTGGCTGGGGGACGTGAATGCTTCTCGGGCACTATGACGCCATTTTGTGTCCTCGGAATTCCACAGTTGCATCTTTGTGTTTTCCCCCGTTTGGATGATGGTTTATAGACAGGGGAGAGACCAGGGAGAGACCAGGTGATGATGACCTGGAGTGATGAGACCAGGGGCAGAGACCAGGGGAGAGATCAGGGGAGGGAGACCAGGGGGAGAGATCCGGTTCGTGAACTTTGTTGGTTTTTAGGACGGACACAGAATGGACTCCTCTGCTCGGCGTGTTCATGGTTCTTGTTCATGGTTCTGTTCATGGTTCTGTTCATGGTTCTGTTCACCTGTCTGTCTGTCTGTATTCTTTTATTTTTTACACCTGTATCCGTATCTTACATGTACATATGTTATTTTTATTTGTCGTTTGATGGTTCAGAAGTTTACTTCAAATTGTCACACAAAAAATGCTGGTGCGGAGTCGCACGCGGAAAAGTCATGAGGTCATATGTTCATAACCCTTTAGCATAGGCAAGGTTTTTGATATAGCAACAGTCCACACACTGGCACTCACGAGACAAGGCTTTAAATCAGAAAGTCAGGATTAAATCTGTTTTGTAACCTCGGATTTGATATTGCCCGTCTACGTTTTCTGGAAGACTGTTTTTAGCCTGCATAAATCTGAAACACTGCCTCCCCATGTTTAGTCCTGACTCTGGGACCAGCTGGAGCCCAGTCCCAGTGCTCTCAGAGTCCCAGCAGGAGGCAGTCCCTGTGCTCCTCAGAGTCCCAGCAGGAGGCCAGTCCTGTGCTCCTCAGAGTCCCAGCCAGGAGGCCCAGCCCCTGTGCTCCTCTAGTTTTCCCCGCAGGAGCCAGTCCCTGTGCTCCTCAGAGCCAGCAGGAGACCTGTCCCTGTGCTCCTCAGTCCCAGCAGGAGACCAGTCCCTGTGCTACCTCCAGTCCCAGCAGGAGGCCAGTCCTGTGTCCTCAGAGTCCAGCAGGAGGCCAGTCCCTGTGCTCCTCAGTCCAGCAGGAGGCCAGTCCTGTGTCCTCAGAGTCCCAGCAGGAGCCATCCTGTTGCTACCTCAGAGTCTTAGCAGGAGGCCAGTCCCTGTGCTCCTCAGAGTCCCCGCAGGAGACCCAGTCTGTTGATCTCAGTACCAGCAGGAGACGGTCCCTGTGCTCCTCAGTCCCAGCAGGTGAGGGCCAGTCCCTGTGCTCAGCAGAGTCCAGCAGGAGGCAGTCTGTGCTCCTCAGTCTTAGCAGGAGGCCAGTCCCTGTGCTCCTCAGAGTCCCAGCAGGAGCTCGTCCCTGTGCTCCTCAGAGTTCTTAGCAGGAGGCCAGTCCCTTGCTCTCTCAGAGTCTTAGCAGGAGGCCAGTCCCTGTGCTCCTCAGTCAGCAGGGAGGGCCAGTCCTGTGTCCTCAGTCTTAGCAGCCGAGGCCAGTCCACTGTGCCTCCTCAGAGTCCCAGCAGGAGGCCAGTCTCCCTGTGCCCTCAGAGTCCAGCAGGAGGCCAGTCCCTGTGCTCCTCAGGTCACAGCAGGGAGGCCAGTTCCCTGTGCTCCTCAGAGTTCCACGTGGTTCTTGTAGCCATTAACATTTGGTGCGAGACTTTAAGAGTGTGGTCTTCTATTTTCAAAGCTCAAGTAAAAATCTAAGATTATTTTGTCTGAGCCCAAAGGGTCAAATAGTGGGACTCACAGGGACTGTTGGATCACGTCAGCACAATGACTGGGGAGATGACGTCGGATTCTATCCACAATAAAACACAATTTCTCACACACTTTTTCTATCGCGTACAAAAACAAAATTTTCAGTCTCGAAACAAAACTTTTAGGTTCAGCAGCTTAAGTTTCTAATAAATAATGTGTAACTGTTTTTCTCACAACCATTCTATTCTGTGTTTAGCTCTTCAAAGGACTTACAAAGTGGTCGATTCGTCGACACGATCAGAAATCAAAAAGGACACAGTGGTCTTTCTCTATGGTCTCTCTCTGGTCTCTCTTGAGTCTCTTTTAGGTCTCCTCTCTGGTCTATCTCTGGTCTCCTCTCTGGTCCTCCTCTCTATGGTCTCTCTCTGGTCTCTCTCTCTGCGTCTTCTCTCTCTGGTCTCATCTCTGGTCTCTCTCTGGTCTCGTCTATGGTCTCTCTCCCTGGTCTCTCTCTCTGCGTTCTCTCTCTCTGGTGTCTCTCTGGTGGTCTCTCTGGTCTCTTCCTCTGGTCTTCTGGCTCTCTCTGGTCTCTTCCCCACACCCTGGTCTCTCTGGGCTCTCTCTCTGATTGTCTCTCTGGTTGTCTCTCTGGCTCTCTCTCTGGCCTCTCTCTGGTCTCTCTCTGGTCTCTCTGGCCTCTCTCTCTGGTCTCTCTCTGGGTCTCTCTTCTGGTCTCTCTCTGGTCTCTCTCTGGCCTCTATTCTCTGGCCATCTCTCTGGAGTCTCTCTCTGGTATCTCTTGGTCTCTCTCTTGGTCTCACTCTCTGGTCTCTCTCTGGTCTCTCTCTGGTCTCTCTCTGGCCTCTCTCACTGGCCTCCCTATGCCTTCTTGGCCTCTCTTAGGTCTCTCTCTGGTCTCTTCTGGTCTCTCTATGGTCTCTCTCTCTGGTTTCTCTCTGGTCTCTCTGGTCTCTCTTGGTCTAACAGTGAAAAATAGTAATTCTCACTAAACCAAACATCTTAACATAAAAAACATCCTATATCAGATATAGTTTCAAATGAGTTCAGTTCGAATCTCATTACATTTCAGTTATTTATTTTGTATAAATTGTATGAAATAAACTTTTAGCACAGGTACAAAGCACTGAGCCGTGTTAAACTTTTACTTTCACTTTCAAAGGCTCATAATCTCCTTTGCCCGCGTGGCCCGGTCAAACCTTGGCAATTGCTGTATATTTTTATATTTAAAAAATTTTGCTGTTTTTTGCCGACTGAATGAAGGATCTCACCGTTTCCATGATTACCACTTTGAATATACGTTCATTTTAAACCAGTCTCCTCCTCCCCTCCTTACGATGCAGATTAAAGGGAAATGTCTGGGAGTTTTTGATATATATTTTTCTCCCATTTTCTGGATGAAAACCAGGAAAGCCTTGTGTCTCATGTTGGGGTTTGTGTGCCAGGATCCTGGTTGCTGTTTCTTCTTCTTGGATTGATGTTTTCTTTCTAACGATTCATTATTGGTCGGTTCTTGTACGGCTGCGCTGTACGAATGTGTCCACAAAGTCCGTTTCTCACTTGGCATAAAGTCATTTTTTAAATTAATATTGGGTTGTTTTTGTGGTTTGTGCTGATTGACAAGGGGGCGGGGGTCTAGCTATGATGCCACAGATCGGAGAGATTGACCCGGAGCGTTCTGTGAGGGTCCTGAGCAGAAAATTAGAGTGAAAAGTGATGAGAAAAATAGTCTAAAAAATGCTGAAATTAGGCAAAACATGTGTCTTAATTTGGGATTAGATCGATTTAAGAGTTTTTTAAAGACTTTTTCAA
This sequence comes from Knipowitschia caucasica, assembly GCA_964034765.1. Lineage (NCBI taxonomy): Eukaryota > Metazoa > Chordata > Actinopteri > Gobiiformes > Gobiidae > Knipowitschia > Knipowitschia caucasica. Next base: position 12,635,088 of record OZ035830.1, read on the forward strand.
GTGTATCTGTCTGCGGCTGCAGTGACGGAGGCGTGTCGAGTAGTGGGCGTGTCGGTAGATGACGTCACTACTCGACACGCCCAACTCCGCGTGTATGAGCATGGATCGATTATATTACGGGTATGAGTGAGTAGTGAGTACTATCTATGCCCAATGAATTTATGCGCAATAATGAATTTTATGGCGCCCTGTCATTGTCAATATTATTTATTTGGGGGAAATGGACGAATTTTGTAAAGATCAAAGTCGTTAATGTGCCTACAAAAGCTTGCATTACTTCAGACTATCAATCAATAGGGATTTGAAGCAGCTCAGGACAAACGTTATGAGTCAAATATTCAAGTGCTTATTTCTTATATGTGTACAGTCATTTATAACAGGGGCCTATGGTTGGTGGCTCAAATCCTGGCTGCCCCCAAGTGCAGTCTGGTATGTTCTTGAGCAATGCACTTCTCCACATGTGGTGGACATAGTGAGAGACTGCTTGGTGTGTGGGCCAATCAGCACAGATAGTAGCCTGGCATCTCCAACCCAGCTGTGACACACTGTGTGGAATAAATGAATAAAGTAGTGTGGGTTTTGAGAAATCTTGTCAACACAGGATTGAAAAGTACATTACAAGTTTAAGATTTTATTATCCACCACCACACCACCACACACTCCTACACCATGGTCTCCACATTACTGATCATAAAGAGAACATGCCATAACATTTTTGTGCCCAACCTTTGGCTTTTGGGACAAGCAGCATTCCATTACTATTGGGTTTTGTAAATTTGTATGTAGAAGAGGGACGATTAAACAAAAAGAACAAATTGTTTTTGTGAATTTTATGTACATGCTTTTTTATGAATTTGTGTTCTCTGAATGGGCTCTGAAAGGTAGACACTGTATAAAGTTCACACAAACCAAATTCTCTTTTATTATATTCAGAGAGAAGGCATCAGTGGAGAGCGCCAAATACTCATCTCTCTTGGGAAGCTTTCAGCCTCCCTGCTGGGCATCCTCTGAAATGCCTCACCAGATCATTTGCCATTCATTTTAATACTCACTGTCCATAATAGAACATCTCAAGATTAGATTGTGCAGTGCACAGTGAAATTGTCCATCAATATTTAATTTAATCTGTACCCATGGTTCATATTTGGGCCCTTTATGAATTTTTCAATTGCCTCTTGCGGAGGCAGTGAAAATGCCTCGGCAGAGAAATATGTGAACTGTACCTAGATAAGAGTAACACATGGTGTTACAGTCAACACCAACAGTTACCAAAACAAATGCAGCCCTAAACGGTGTTGTGTCCGGTTTAATATATTGTCAGTTGACTTGCACTTATGACTTTATGGTGCTGTACATCAACAATGTTGCACTGCGAGTTTTTAGTTACAGTGTACCGCAAGGGGGGGGGGAAAAACAGTTCCATGACAATGTTTATGTTTGAGGGGGTTCAGTGTTTTATGCACTACTTTCATTACATAGTCCTGTGCCAGCCTGGAGGCGCTGGCTACTATGTAAAACAAACATTATTTAAATCAGGCTATACTTCGGTAAGAGCGTTGTAGACCAATCAGAAAGGAAGGGGAGGGGAGACTTGGGATGTATTTTTTTCAAATCCAAGTACCTCTCTGTCTACTCTTTCTGACAAACCTCTAGACCCCCCCCCCATCACTTAAAGAACAAATGACAATATTGCACAACACTTGGATTCGAAGTTAAAAACATTAGCTCCATGACAAAAAACAGATGCCCTTTCATGGGTTTGCACGTGTTGTGAGCATTTGTGCATCTCGCCATGTTTAAAACAGGTTAACAGTGAGGCGTTTTCCCCCTGCTTAGCTACTGGAGCATGATTCCCTTCACTGTCATTGTCGGATGCAAACTGAAAGCAGACTTATAACGCATCCATTTGTGACACTCTAGAATAACACAAATATCTTTGATCTTCATCCAATAACTATGGTCAGTGACTTCTGTAACTCGTGATAGGAAAACATCGTGAGCTACATCACATAATCAGCCTAAACAAATTATTCTCCACTGTTCTTGGAAAACATGTAAAGAGTGTATGTTTTTCTCCTATTACATTTTAACGATGCAAAATGACATTGGGGCATATTATATTGTATATATTATACTATGTACCTATTATACTATGTACCGGACAGTCGTGCGGCACATGGACTCTTAGAAGAAACCCATACAAATTGCTTTCTCTTGCAATGTATTTGTTCACATCTAAAAAAACATTTCTAGTCAGGGTGATGTGCATTTATTCATTAATACACTGTAATGGTGGGACGGCCTAAAATAAATAAATAACACGTTGTTGGTTGACACTTACTGTTTGCGTACGGTCTGCCTTGTCTTCTCGTTCAAACGGATATACTTGCAGAAGTTCAAGTGGATTCAAAATTCATTGTGAGACTAAATTAATAGTCTGGTGCATGCACGGGGGCGCTATACGCTAGCGAGGGCGCGGGGGCGCTCAAATTGTTTTCGAATTCACCATAGCAACGGGGCAGAGGAGCAGAGGGGGTGCGGGAGTGGGGGGAAACGCTTTGAGCGTAGCAGCAGTAGGGTTAGCGTGTATTAACCGGTCAATTCACAGAGTATGAGTTGATAAATCAGGTTATATACGCGGATCTCACAAACAGGGTACCATTATGTAGGGTAACTACTTATATTGCTGATTATAATTACTTATTAGTATAAATTTGGTAGTGTGGGTCTGCTTTATATTTATTTTGGCACCAGCAATGTGTGGGACACATTGCACAGACCAAACCAAATCTTTGCCTCGATATCAATCTTAGTCTAAAGGTAGAGAATACGTTTTATCTGCCAGGGATAGTCCGAGATCTAACAACACAACTCTGATAGGATTGGGTTAAAGAAAAGGGGTTTATTGATTACAAAGTGGGATAAAACATAACGAAAAGGGATTTCTGGTCACATTTGAGTAGGAGCTGTACACATTTCATTCAAATTGAACATTTAACATGGAGCAGTCTTACTTTGAAGCCGTTCAGAGGGAGATGGGTGGTTAAGATGAGGATGGAGGAATGAAGAAAGGATGAGAGTGAAGAATAGGATGGAGGCGATGTCTCGTCCACGTGGTCTTTGTTCGAACAGGGAGCAGGAGGAAGCCGGCAGGTCGGGTCCAGGCGTGGGTTCCACACACGACACGGTCTAGAATAGCGTTGTGGTGGGGTGGTCCAAGGAGCCCGAAAGTGGCGATAGAAGGTCCTCGTCTCCGACAGCGAGAGTGGTTGCTGTCCTCGTGGATGTACAGGCCCGAGATGGTGGCGGGCGTAGGCCGTGTAGGGGACACGTACCAAACGGGATAGTTGTTATGATGAATTCGGGGGAAACAAGAGAAAGTACAATGGCTTGTGGGTGCTTATATTGACTTCCCCAGGGGAGGCGTGTCCATGCCTCCCCTCTCTGTGGACAGACCCCTTCACAACAGACATTTTGCAAAGGAAACACATCGGATTGATGCAAATGATCATAACACATGTACAAACACACACCGTATTTCATTACTTTGACATCGATACACACATGTGAGGTCCGTAACGGTTATCAATCATAATATCATCGAATAATGTCCTTTGAGTGTCCGCCTTGGGTGTGATGGCGTCCAGTACCCACTGGGGGGCGCCAGAGGGCCGCGGGTGGACCCCTTGGTCCGTGGAATGCATTGTGACAATGCTGATTCGTATCAGATTCTCTGTTGACATGAAAAAGGCCCCAGATGGGTATCCCGCTGTTTTATGGGTCCGTCTGGCGTTTGAATCCTCATGATGGATATCTGCTCCTGTGGTTGAACCCCATGGTTCCTTTGAAGTTGTATCTCTCCATTTGGTCAATGGTAAACAGAGCGGACGGCTCGGCCCTGTCCTCAGTTTAACCTTACAGGAATATATAAGTATCATAACAAATAAATCATGAATTATATGCGTGATAAGCAGGGAGATAAGTATACAGTAAGTGATCCAAAAGGAGTTTCTATCAGCGGCTCACTGCTCCTTCTCCTTTCACCCACTCTCTGTCTTTGGTGTGAACAGGCCGGTGTTCTGTCGACTTGGTCTGCCCGTCGAGATGAGCTCCCTCAGCTGTTAATGATGTAATGCAAACCTGCGCAAAGCCAAAGCAATCCAAGATGGTGGACATGAAGTCCGTGAGTTGTGTAAAAAGTTTAAAAACCAACGAATAAAGACACAAATGTCCCTTTTACTGCAATTTGAGGCGAGATGTCTCCTGTGAAATCACACTGCTGCGTTGAGTTGAGCTGCGGCATACGTCAGTAAAATTACGTAGGCTGATGACGCGTAAATAATAACCAAACTCTTAAGTTGGAAGCTATTAGCTGTCGATTTAGCCACTAACGGCCTACGTCAGTAACAGCTCAACTCGTCAGGAAAGGTGTTGCTATCACACAGCAGCAGTGTGGTTTCACAGGAGCAGTTGACTACTTAAACCAAACTTTACACAAATCTTTGACTCTTAAAACCCACACATAACAACATCCCTGTTGAACATAACAACATCCCTGTTGTTATGTATGTACACCAGCACACATAAGCTGCCTTTACGTCTGTACCCTGTTAAAGCTTTGCTCCCCAAGTTTTGAACTCAAGTCTTACTTGAACCAAATTTAATCTTTTTTTAAACTTTTGAAATAATCCTATGAACTTTTACAATTATTGTGGTCTTTCTTTTACACTGGTGATCAGAACCTAGTTTGACAGCGTTGCACATCCATTGCCATCTACGAATACAATTTGAAATGTATATAGAGTTGTATCCCCCTCTATGATTATTTACAAGTTGGATTAGCAATAACAAATGTCTAGAGAGGGATGGTCAAAGTGCACCTTCTTCTCAACTGGGGCCACAACATCAGTATATCCTCCCCCAAGATCCCTCTTTGTGTCAGTTGCACTCTGTTGTCTTGGTTTGGGTTTGGCTGAATTTTGTCGGGCTCTGGCCAGTTCAGGCCTTAGTTTTTGGGCCTGATTACAGCTCTAGCTCACAATGTACTTTTACCTAATAGATCTACCACACACATATGCGGAACAGCGCACAGTGAGCTCCAGTGTATTTTTAGAAATATAAAATGCAGCAAATTACAAATTACAAAGTAAATATGACTGTTGCCTGCCCCCTGCAGGGCTGTGGGTCAGTCTCAGCCAGCGGGAGCAGGTCCTGGCCCCAAAAGGTCGATGCTTGCAATCTTACTCCGGAATAAGAATAGCCCAATCCTTTTTGTATGGCGTCCTCTTCCCCCTAAAAATGACTTTGCAGGATGGTCCAAAAGTCGGTTGAACCAAGAGCCAAATTTTGGTTCCAGATGTGTGTCAATGCTGAGGGGAGTATTTTTTTTTTTGACCATTCTAGTTTAGTTGCTGTGGACTTCAGAAGGCACTCATTAAATCAATGGGGCTTGTGCCGGCTAACGCATACGCAAACACATTTTTTCACATTTTCCTGCCCTGCGGCCATTAGTTTCAACGGCGGAGATTGGCCGTTAATATTCACAGTCTATGGTCTCAGTGCAGCATCAGACACACTGTAATGAGGTTAAAGATCTGAATAGATAAGGAAAATGTGGAGTGACTACAATATATTTTCTCCACGGCACATTATCTGCATGGAATTCAACGGATTGAGATATTTAAAAATTGGTGGTTATAACAATTTTTACAAAACAATACCATTACTTATATTAGACATAATTTATGCCTGAACAAGTTTTAACCTCTGGGAGTAGGGTTGCCCACCGTCCCTAAAAATACGGAATTGTCTTGTATTTTAGAAATCTATGTGTGTCTTGTATTGAATCAATAAGGGATGGCTTTTGTCCCGTATTTTCAGAGTCGCCATAAATGCATCACACACGTATGACACACACACAGTAATCACAGTTTAAGCGTCGGCCAATCAGTGTAAAAGGGGGGGCATAGGCTCAATCACATCCACAGGCTTAATGTTGACACGTGCCAGCGTGGCCCGTGCCCGCAGCATCATCATGGCAGAAGTTCGGTAAAGTTATTCCGAGATTCGGACTTCTCTCTTTTCTATGTTCTTTATGATTAAATATGGATATTATTCTTCAATAGCTTTTCTTGTAAAAGCTGCGTGTTAATCAAATTCTCAAATACGATCAATACTTTTGAAAAAAAAAATTGAATAATAAGCATGCATTAAGTCCTTAACCAGCCAAAGAGTTGCACCTGTTTATTTAATTTCATTTTTGACTATTTGTTTTATGTATATGTGATCAATAGATTACATTCTAAAAACTGTGAATATCCAAATGGTGTCCCTTAATTTTCTGTTCTCTAGTTGGCAACCCTATCTGTCCTCGTTCACAGGGGCAGATACACACGTGCCACTTCTGTGGAGCTTTCATCACATAATGCCCCGCTTCAGGTCAGAAACCTCTCTTTTTTTCCTCTCTCTATGGTCTGTAATGTGTGTCTTTAACATGCCCTGTTGCGCTTTATGTGGAAATACGGCACAGGTGTTTAAAACACATCCAAACCAGTCAGACTCGGCTTACTTAGGAGCTCCATGTGTCACGCACCAAAAGTTGGATTGTCGCTATAAATACTTTATTAGACCACTAACAAAGTGCTGATAGTGTGCACATATGTATACAGTATGAATCTGACTGATAAAGCTGTCATCTCATGTTTATATAATTTACATATTATGTGTCCTTTAACTGGACTGGTCTCATTCTCTGTATTTTGATTCGTATCCCTGCTCTGCATCTGTTTTTGGGCGCCGGATGGGTTTCAAAGAGTGGCGTGCAAAGGCTAGGGCAGGATTACACTTTCATTAACGGTGTGGGAGGAGAGGCGCGTTACTCACAGAAAACCCTTTGATTGGAGGCAGAGTAAGCGGCTCCTCTGGGCGGCTCGCAGACCCGTTCAAAGGAAGCTCATGCAAATACAGCGGCACAAAACCCACCAAAGCAGGTTCTGACTGCTGCAGGAACAGGGAGGAGGAGAAGGTTCTGTGCTACTGAATACTGTTGTGTTTGTGTCGTACAATTTGAACTCTTTAAGTAAACCTATAAAACTGCACAATATATATGTTAAGGATAAAGAATCATCACGTACCCGTCCAGATTCAGCACCTGTTTCAAAGAAGGAAAGGTGTATCTGCTGAGATATGTTCAAACAGCCCATAGTTAGAACAAATTTAAAAATGCATTGCGCTTCTGTGGTTGGAGTAAACGTATGGAAGTAGCTGTAGGCTTAAAATAATTGCAGAACTTTAAGATTTTGATTCAGATGTGTCAATTGTGTCAGAGGTCAATGTTTGCAAAGTTATTGTTTATTGTTTGTGAAGGGAGAGTTGGTGTGGATGTAACCAATGTAAAAGAAGTGGATTGATAAAAAGAGGATATAGAAATGGAAAGTATTGCACTATATATAAAAAAAAAAAAAAAAGCACACTGAAGCTGTCCCACTTCAGTGTACTAGCATGTCTTACCCTTCCCCCAGAACCTTTGTGTTCTGTTTCATTCCGTCCCTTTGTCCAGTGCCACAGGACACACGGCCAGCACCCACCACACTCACAAGGTGTGTCCAAATTGGTAGTAATCTATGGTAGATATGTAGGGAGGATATGTAGGCATCGTGACGTCACTTCCACATTGCAGGGGTGTCTATATTCACTATGTCGAGATAGGCAGCAAAGTGATCTTACCTTTGTCTCCATAGAAACAGCCACTTTTGGAGCAGGTACATCTGATGTATGCCTCGCGGCCTTATTTTTCCCCTGCCATGGCTGCGCGGAACTCTGTTTGGCATTGTTACTACCCAGAGCTAGCACGTAACATGTGTCTATGGTTAGTACCTGCTTTATACTTAACTTTTGAATTATGGACACAACAGACGTTTGTTATTTGCTAAGCTAATGTATCGTTGGCTTAGTTATTCAGTCCATTCAGATTCAGTTGTTGAAAAAGAAATATCATATTGTGTTTTCTGTTTAGGGAGAAACAAACCCACAGATTAAATATTAAAGCTACACAGGAAACATGGAAAAAGATTCAAATCAGTGCATATATTTTTTAATCCCATTCGAAGACTGGGAACAATGTATATTTATTTACATTTTCTGTACATATTAAACATATATGAAATGATAGAATGGGGCAAGGCTTATTCTAAAGCACTTTTCATACAATAGAGTCTGGTAAATAGACAAATAGTAAGACATAAAGGCACATTATACAGATGTGTCTTTAATAAAATACATTTGCAGATGACAGAGGCTGTCCCACCGCCACATAAAGTATTTTATCTTTAACCGGTTTATAGCAAACTGAAAAAAGCAAGACCCCTAATAATTAGTATTAATTGAATATGAAGTGTGAAAAGAATCTTAAATGTGTCCGTGTTTTAATGTATGATGTTTGTGTGTCTTTCTTTTTCAGAAACATCAGGTAAAATAAACAAATGTTTGACATAAATAAATAAACCAAACTGGCGACAACTACGCTGGTGTTGTGTCAGCATTTGAAACTTCACAACACTATCATGGAGCAAGGCCTTGACAGCATGCAAATGTAATGGACGTGATTTCACAAAGCCCATTACTTTAGTGTTGTAAGGTAGAAAACAACTTGGAACTATACCACGGAACAATGAGCACATGGGGGTGCAGTATGTGTAGTCTTTACCCCGCTATATAGAGGGGTGAAGTAGTAAGTAAGTTAGTAATGTTTATTTATAAAGACTAAACATACTGCACCCCCATGTACACTACCACATACGGTACCCACATGTTGGTGCACACCGGGGTAGTCTTGCACAGTTTTTCCTATGTGGTTTTACTGCAAATGGCAAATGCAGCCAGCGAAAGTTCAATTTGGTAGACGTCAGCCAAAGGTAACCCCTCCAGGCCGGTTCTCATCCCCAGCCTATTGCACGGCAAACGCCCCCTTCCAATCACCGGTCCAGCCAGGCAAGCTGCTTAAAAGCGGAGGAACTCCCATTCTCGGCCTTCTCGAAGCCTGCATAGAACCGTTCTGGAGGAATCGCTTGTCTACTCACGCTTACTCGTTGCATGTGTCCCTGCTGTCCTCTGTCTTGCTGCGCGTGGTCCGCTCCTCCTCCGCGTCGCTGCACCTGCTGCGGGTCTTGTGCTGGGGTCCGTGGGTCTTTGCCGCTCTCCTCCTTTGCGGGCTCTTTTTGCGGGTCCGCCGCTGCTCGTCTCGTCGCGGCCTGCTGCTGCATACGGCCGGTCTGGACCGGTGCGGTGGGAGCCGTGCGCATCCCTGCCTCCTCGTGCCGGTACGGCGTGGTCCCGTCGTGTTGTCCCTTGTCTTCTGGCGTTGTGGGTAAGTATGAGACCTGCGGACGGTTTATTCCCCTCGCATTGTACTACAGGCTCAGTTGGCCCCGTGCATTGGTGTGCCAGCTTCAGTTTAAAGCCCTCGCATTGTTCTGCAGGCTCTCTTAACCAAGCTCCGTTTAAATCCTTCACTCTGACTGCAAGCTCCGTTATTCCTCACATTGGACTGCAAGATCTCAGTTTAATCCCTCACATTGGACTGCGTGCTCAGTTTTAATCCCTCACTTTGGCCTGCAGGCTCTTTTTAAATCCCTCTCTTTGGACTGCAAGCCCCGTTTAAATCCCTCTGGACAGGAAAAGAAGAAAAATATGGTTCTGCTCATATCTGGAACGCTTATATATAAAAATAAATAAATATAAATAAATATAAATATGAATACATATAAATAAATGAATAAATAAATAAATAAATACATAAATAAATAAATTAAATAAACTGCAGGCTCTGTTGGATCCCTCACACTGGACTATAGGCTTTCGGTTAAACTCCTCACTTGGACTGCGGGTTCAGTTAATCCCTCACTTGGACCGTAACAACTGTTAAATCCCTCACACTGGACTGCAGCTCTCGGTTTAATCCCTCACTCGGACTTCAAGCTCTCAGTTATAAATCCCTCTTTTAGGACTGCGGGCTATGTTGAATCCCTCACCTGGACTACAAGCTCTCAGTTTAATCCCTCACCTCGGACTACAGGTTGTTTAACTCCCTCGCACCGGACTGCAGGCTCTCCGTTAGACGCCTCACTTGGACTGCGGGCTCAGTTTTAATACCTCACTTTGGACTGCAAGCTCTATTTAAATCCCTCACATTAGACTGCAAGCTCTGTTTAGGTCCCTCGGCGTCTCGTGTCCCGCAACCTCTTCCCGGCTCTCCGTGAGCCCCAAGTCGGCACGCGGCTCGGGCGCGGGAGGTGTCCGTGGGCTACGTCATCGGCCCCTTCTCTCCGTCTCGCTCTAACCCGATGGGCATCGCCACCCGCAAGCACTCCAGGAAGAAGCGTCTCATACTCGTCCTCTCCTGTCCCCGCTCCGGGCCCGCCCGAGCATCCACAGCCCCTTCCCTCCAGCGCCCTTCTCCCTGCAGTCCGCTACCATGGACCACGCGATCAGGCTGATAAAGACTTTCGGCCCCGGCTCCTGGCTCTCCAAGGCCGTCATCCCGGACGCGTTCAAGCTGCTGCCATCCACCCCGACCACTGGCGCTGTTCAGGGGTCAAGTGGCGTCGGAGTTCTTCTTCGCAGTGCGCCTCACCTTTGTCTGCCGGAGTAGTCCCTCTCTGTTCAACAATCTCTCGGAGGCGCCGTGTCTGTTTCTGCTTAATTACGCGCGGCTCCCCTCTGTCTGCATTTCCCCGATAATTCCCTCGTAGTCAACCCACCCTCAGACTGCTCCGGGGGCTCTCTCCGCAAGCTCAGGCCCGCCTTCTCTGCCCTCGGATTCCTCCACTCCGGAAAGACCACAGGCCCGGCCAACGCTCTGGAGTTTCTCGGCATCCGCCTCGACACACGCGCCATGGACGCCTCCCTCCCGCTGGAGGAGCTTGAACGCATCCGCGTTTCTCCCGGTCTGCCTTGGCCTTCCCGTCACTTCGAGGGGTCCTTGCTCTCCCTCCTCGGGCATCTTCATTATGCCGTCCGTATCATTCCCCAAGGTCGTTCTTTTATTCCAGACTCCTCTCCCTCGCCGCTCCGACCTGGCGTTCCGGTCCCGTCTGCAGAGCCGCCGGGACGGTGTATCTCTTTTTTTTTCAGTGACATCATCCTGTCTCAGATGCCCCGCGGTTCTTCACGGACGCAGCCCCGTCCGTGGGTTTTGGGGGTTTTCCAGGACCAGTGGTTCGCCGGGCCCCGGCCCGACGCTTTCCCTCGAAGCATCTCCTCCGCGCTCCACGAGATATATCCCATGACCGTAGCCTGCGTGCTGCGGAACCATACGTGGCATAGGAAAGGATTTCCGTGACGTGCGACAACCTCGACGTCATTGAAATAATTAACAGAGGTCGTTCATCCTCTCCCCAAATCACACCCTCCTTAGACGCATCACATGGCTCTCAGTCCTGAACATTTTATCATCACTGCTCGTCACGTCCCTCGTCACCTAACTGTCTTGCTGACTCTCTCTCTCGCTTTAAATTCCAGGAGTTCTGACGCCTCTGCCCTTCTGCCAATCCATCGCCATGCCAGATCCCCTGCACGGAATCCCTCGCCCTGGTCTAGTCCCTCCGTCTCTTCACCTTCTCTCCTCCGCTGCATCCTACATGAAAATGGGCTTCTTACGCATAAGCGAATTCACAAACTCTCACGCCACCTTTAAATGCATCCCGAGACATTGCCTCTCTGACCTGTCATATTATCCCGACTACTTCAACCTCCACCTCAAGCATCCAAACGCAAAGGCGCTTGCAATATAGTCATAGCCCGGTCTGACACTTCTCCCTGTCCCTATAGATCCATGATGCAGTACACTCGCCTCCGCTCTCGGAAAGGAGATCTCAACGGACCGTTATTTCTTACCCCCGATAACCTCCCTATGTCCTCCAACTGGTTCAGAGCCCAACTCAGGTCCGTTCTGCTGCTTTGTAACATGTCTCCCCATCTCTACACAGCCCACTCCTTTCGGATAGGCGCCGCCACGCGCGCCGCGTCCCTTGGGCTCCCCTATTCCGCCCTCCAGCAGCTGGGCCGCTGGTCATCATCGGCCCTCTCCTCATACATCAGGCCTGACACTTCTTCCATCCTGGCAGCCCAGCGGCTTTTGGCATCTTCTTAAAATGCTCGCTAAACTTCCTGGTGGCGGCAGCAGCTGAGGATCCGCAAGTTTGGTCACAGTAGATAGCGGTCACAGCATATAGTGATAGCGGTCACAGTATATAGCGATAGCGGTCACAGTATATAGCGATAGCGGTCACAGTATATAGCGATAGCGGTCACAGCATATAGCGATAGCGGTCACAGTATATAGCAAAAAATGGTTAGCGGTCACAGTATATAGCAAAAAATGGTTAGCGCGCGATGGTCGCGACTCGTCAGCATATAGCGATAGCGGTCACAGTATATAGCGATAGCGGTCACAGTATATAGCGATAGCGGTCACAGTATATAGCGATAGCGGTCACAGTATATAGCGATAGCGGTCACAGCATAGAGTAGTCTCGACGTCTGTCCCCTCCAAACCAGGCTGCAAAACTCCATCAACTCACAACCTTTTTGGGGATTGGCTCGCTCCTTCGCATGGAGGCCCTCCGATCCGAAGGCCGCACCGGGGCCTAGGGCGCCAAACCTCCTCCCAATAAAATACTCAAAGCTTCTTGTTTCTCGTCTCTCCAAATTGAAATGCAGCCAGCGAAAGTTCAATTTGGTAGACGTCAGCCAAAGGTAACCCCTCCAGGCCGGTTCTCATCCCCAGCCTATCGCACGGCAAACGCCCCCTTCCAATCACCGGTCCAGCCAGGCAAGCTGCTTAAAAGCGCAGGAACTCCCATTCTCGGCCTTCTCGAAGCCTGCAACCACCGCCTCCCCTCCTCCTCCTCTTCACCCTGCCTTCATTCTGCCTTCAATCTGCTTCCCGCTGCAAATGCCGCCACCAGTGCCTAGGTCCCGGGGGATTGGCTCGCTCCTTCGCATGGAGGCCCTCCGATCCGAAGGCCGCACCGGGGCCTAGGGCGCCAAACCTCCTCCCAATAAAATACTCAAAGCTTCTTGTTTCTCGTCTCTCCAAATTGAAATAAATGAATCTGAATCTGTTCAGTGCCACATATTGTACCCACATGTTCACTGCCACATACTGTACCCACATGTTCACTGCCACATACGGTACCCACATGTTCACTGCCACATACTGTACCCACATGTTCACTGCCACATACGGTACCCACATGTTCAGTGCCACATACTGTACCCACATGTTCACTGCCACATACGGTACCCACATGTTCAGTGCCACATACTGTACCCACATGTTCACTGCCACATACTGTACCCACATGTTCACTGCCACATACGGTACCCACATGTTCACTGCCACATACTGTACCCACATGTTCACTGCCACATACTGTACCCACATGTTCACTGCCACATACTGTACCCACATGTTCACTGCCACATACTGTACCCACATGTTCACTGCCACATACTGTACCCACATGTTCACTGCCACATACGGTACCCACATGTTCACTGCCACATACTGTACCCACATGTTCACTGCCACATACTGTACCCACATGTTCACTGCCACATACGGTACCCACATGTTCACTGCCACATACTGTACCCACATGTTCACTGCCACATGTACTGCAGTGTTTTTCAACCACTGTGCCACGTCACACTAGTGTGCCGTATGATATTGTCTTTGCCTACTTGGTCAAAAAATAAATGCATCTGCAAATATAGTGCTGTTGGCGAGTGCCCACTTGTTTTGACCCATAGAGTACCCATGTAATACTTTGTAATACCAGTAGATGGCAGCAGACAAGTAATTTACTTTGAGAAGTAAGAATTGGATGCCACCACAGGATGTAACGGGTAGCGGGGACAGAGCATAGAACGCATTGTGGCGAGTGAGAAGTGAAAGTCATGGAGACGTTTTTGAAAAGGAATTATGCCATTTCCGAGCTGGACCCTGGACTAAAGGTTTTGTAAGCAGAGTGAAGGAGAGAAACCCAGCTGTGATTGTTACACACTGTTTTTTGTTTTACTCGGTGAGGCCCTTGTAGCAAAGACGTTACCTGCAGACCTTGGTCCTGCGTTGGATGATGTTGTGCACATGATAAACTTTTTAAAGTCATGACCCATGAAAAGCCTTATATTTGCGCCTTTGTGTGAGGCAATGGGAGTGGAGTGAGTAGAAATAAAATAAAATAATACTTTTTCATTGTGATGATGTATATTTCTCACTTGATGAAAAATACTAAAAAGATTGAAAATCACTGACACACTGTACCCACATGTACACCAGCACCGAGGCACAGTGGTTAGCGCTTGAGCTTCACAGCAAGAAGGTTCTGGGCTTTTCTGTGTGGAGTTAGAAGGCTCTCCTTGTGTCTGCGTAGGTTTCCTCCAGGGACTCCGGTTTCCCCTACCACTATAAACATGTATAATAGGTCTGGCATGCGCCTCCTGTCCTGGCAACCCCACTTCCATCTCTATGAGAGACAAATGGCTACAACAATTTAGTGCTTTATGACCCTGGTCAGTAATAGGCACTATGTAAATAAATATAACTTACTTCCTTACCATTGCCACATACTGCACCCACAAGTACACTGCCACATACTGTACCCCCCAAGTACACTGCCACATACTGTACCCCCCATGTATACTGCGATAAACTGCACCCCCATCTACATGACTGAATGTGGCCTATGATGATGGCAGGAGGAACTGCTGATGATGTCACGGTGGAGCAGCACTCATGTACAGTGCAACATTTCTCAAGTCTGTGGACTCTGTGTCGCCTGAGCAGAGACTCAACAAAGAGTATGAAATATGTTTGTACCTGCTTAGTCTTTGTTTATATCTATCTGTTAAAAATAAAGCTTAATAATAATAATAATGATAAGGAAATAAGCCTGGATTGGCATTTGACGTGTCCTGTAACGCTGAACAGCCTCACAGCTTCCAGACTGTCTGTGATGACGGACAGCTAACCTCCTACTTTTCCTGACAGCAGCATGTCAGAGGAGTAACAGCCCTTTGGTCAGACGCCGTTCACATCTGACATTTCCAACCTCCTCTCATCTGGAGTCTTTGGCCCTGCTCACTCCCAGTGCAGCAGATGGAATCACACACAAGATTGGTTCCAGAACAAACATTACATGTATCATCAAATAGTAGTACTAGCTATCAATAACTAGTTAATATGCGTAAATATTGCTTTCAAATGTTGGCCTCGTCTTATGGAAATGTTTTATTCTATTCTGCATAATCCTGGAGCCAGAGCATGCCGTCTGCTCCACAGTCTCTACAGCAGGATGGTTTCCCTACTTCGGGCCATGTGCGTAGGGAGACTAGGAGCTTGCCGAGGCCAAGATGACGGGCCCTGGCACTGGCTTTGCTTTGGTGCTGTTTGATGAGTCATTATTTGGTCCTAATCTCCACTCGCCCACATGGAACAGCACCATGGCCTGAGCCACAGTTCAAAGTAGAAATGGGAGAAAGCTTGTATCAGCAGGATGGTATTGGTAAAAATACATCAGAATTGTATATGGTTCAGAATACAGACATATGCACCCATTGTGTTTTCAATTGGATTGCACTCCTGGAGGTCTTCACTATATGTGTGAATAAGTGTGATATTAAATCAAGGTGTTGCACCTGAAGCTCTTTACTGTGCACTCTTCATCTCTCCACATATCAGGTAGACAACTAAAAAACATTCATAAACCACTGAGCACCTGGTTGCACAGCGCAATTATAATGGAACCCAGGCCTTACACTGCTTAGCTTCTGAGAACTGATGGGATGGGGCTTTGGAGATATTTTTCACCAACATTCACGTTGGAGTTTTGAACCATGTTACAACATTGTTCCGCACGTCCACCTGCCATTTCTATGTAAATATTTTTTGCCAATGAGGAGTTCATGCTTCTGCCACTTATTTTCTATCGACTCATGTTTCATGTTCATCCAAACAAAAAATAAATAAAAGACGCGTGAATCACACGTGAGTCTCGTGTGATTCACGCATCTTTTATTTATTTTTTCCCCAGTGATGCTGCAATGACCCAAACAACCACCAGGTGGCACTTGTGAGCAGGGTTAGGAAAATTGGTTTCTCATCGGTCTTTCTTCTCTTTCACCGGACAACTCTCTGTGGCTTTATAGCTCAATGATAAGGAAGTGGACTCTGGTGCGAGAGGACCCGGGTTCAAGTACAGGCTATGACACTATTGATTTTGTTGACGTTTAAATTTTTTCTAAAACATACTTAGTAATTAGGCCAACACATTTAAAATAGTTGCTAGACTTTAGTAAACTGTTGTAAACTTCACAATCTGCACCAACCAAACTGCAGGAAAAAAATTCAACTTTATTCAGTAACGGAGTAATCTGATTCATATACTCCCCCCGCTAATAAAAACTGAGGATTGGCCGGGGCTCGAACCCCGATCGTCCAAGCGAAACAGCTGATATGGTCCTGTCCTCGATAAGTTACAGATTTGCGGGGATGACTTCAACAGAGGTAAGACATGTTACTGTTTTGTATGATATTTAGACCAAATCAAATCTATATTTTCCAAGATGTGATACTTCAGCAAATGTAAAGCAAAGTGAATTATCAAAAGCCTGAAGCCACATTATATTCACACAAATGAACAACATTTCAAAGGGGAACAAAAAAGTGTCTATTATGTATATATAAACGTAAGCCTAACTGTAATAATACAATTCCACAGATAGAAATGCTTCCATGACAAGCCAAAATCATCTTTTCATTGGGCCTTATAAGGTTAGCGTAGCATGAGACTTTTTGTGGTATATTTACTACTCATAAACATAAATCAGTGAAGTCACTGTTATTTTGCAGCCAAGACAAGCTAACATTAGCAACATTATTATTCCCATAGAAAATACAGCATAATTACCACTGTTACTGTTTTGTTTTTATTATTGTTATTACTGACACTAGTCTGCTACTAATACTACACAAGTTGTCTGTAGGTATAAAAACTATATCAACTGTTCTGATAAATTCAAAATATTTTTCGATGAAGTTTGTACAAAACACACATTCCAGAACAGTGACATCTAAATCTTTTTGCTTTTCCTTCCAGGACTCCAGTCCAGTTGAATCTGTAGTTTCTGAGAGCAGTGACTTTGAATGGGGGAGAGGCAGACGAGCAGCAAGAAGAGGAAGAGGAGCAGCAAGAGGAGGAAGAGGAGCAGCCAGAGGAGCAGCAAGAGGAGGAAGAGCAGCAGCCAGAGGAGAGGCCAGGCAGGAATGAGAAGAGCAGGACATGTGGGTTATAAAGAAGCCCCTTTATTCGTTCGACAGTAGGGAATTAAAACTAAAATGCAACTCATCACCACTTTAGAAATGAGTCTTTCTTTTATTTCAATGTTTGGGGGAATTTTTTTTATATTTGACATAATATAAATAAATGTGCTGTGTCCATCTTTGATTGCTGTCAGCTTCTGTTCAGGGACCAGATAAAAAAGTCCTAGAAAAAGAAAGAAAAATATTTTATATCATAGAGACTTGTTTTCCACTTGATTATCATCACTACCTGTCCTCTGTTGTGTCTGCTCCAGTTCAGCTGCAGGAAGAGGGATGAGGAGGACAGAGGACCCATGGCCCTGGGGTCATCTGCTTACATTTTTTGAGAGTCCCAAGCAGAGCTGAGGCGCTGGTCTGGGATAGAGCTGTAGTCTTTAGTCTCCTTCACAGTGTAACACTAAGACTTTTTCTGTAGACATCAGTAGAATTAATATATTTCTTTATTGCTTTTATACTGTATCTTGATAAGAAAGTATGACGTACGATACTTGGCCTTTGCTGCTCACATGCACTGGGCGATGGTTATGGAGGTTGTTGTCTAATGCAGCGAGGAGTGTACGAACTTCATAGGCGCCAAGTAAATCCAAAACGTTTCCCTGCGTACATCAGGACATGTGTGAGATTTCATAACACTTTGAAGCAACTTTTGTTAAAGTTAAACTCATCATTCTATCAATGTGCAGAAGCCAGTACTTTTCCCTTGTTTTGTCTATCTGAAGGCCAAGCTACAAGCACACGTGGCAGCTGCTGATTGGAGGTCTCCATGCCTCCGCTCTGTATAATACACTTGCATTCTATTGTATCTGTTGTTCGTGCTGTCTCTACCATCGACAATAAAACATGTCTTCTGTCGGAAATTTAAGACACAATCCCAGACATGTCATCTTCTTCACATGGTTTTGGAAAGATTCGAGCTTCGAAGTTGTCCTACAGAACAAAGATTATTGTAACGTCAAACATACAAATAAATTCGATCTCTGTGTAATATAATATACTTTGTAGTATTAAAAAGGCAGTTCCTGTACATTCCCACAAGATGCCCCCCACGTGACTTACCGAAAGATGAGCAACTTCTCAATATCCTTCAGCCACCTCCGGTTAAGAACCACGTGGAATGGGCTCTTTGTCCTGTTTATCCTCCAGAGGCGCATATGGTGAAGTATATCTCTCCACACACCCTAAATGTATACAATACGTTGTATATCAAAAGTTATACCATGTCACCACACAAAGAGAAAAATTACATTATCTAGTGACGTTATAAATATCCAATGTTCATACAGACCATAAACTCCTCTCTGGTGCTTGTGTGCTGACAAGCATACCAGAAATGGTTAAAGATGTCCTCGATCCATACAAGTAAAGCCTTTTGACCAGAAACGATTCAGCCTGATTGAAGACACCACAATTATATTTAAAAAAGTCTTACCAGACATGTGTTAAATACAATAAACACTTACGCTGTCCATGGTGTCTAGCTCCATCGTTGTGTACGTACAGCACATAGCAGAGTGACCTTTTTGGAAAAATATATAGATTGTGGGGGAAATAATGACAAACATTTCAATAACAACACACCGATATTAATGAAATACCACAGAGCTTTGTGCATTACCTGGAAAGTAGATCCTCCTGTCACCTAAAACATAAACACAAAAGGCATGTAAGCATACGTATACACGGGCTTAGAAATGAATATGCTTACTTACCAAGGGCAACAACGTTGTATTTGGACTCTAATCTGTTGATGATAGCAGTCCTTTTCTCCTCCCAAAACTGCTTTATTGTTTATAGACAGCAGGTTCCCTGGACTGCAGAAGATGTTGAGGAGGCCACATGCAGATATTCATGAATTTGAATAAGAGGGAAATATTGGAGAACAACATAAAATCTCCTCCTTGCATAAACTCCATAATTTGTGGCCGTGCGGGCAAAACTAGATGGGGAAGAAAGTGTTAACAAGTCTGTAACTTCACACATGTACCACCTTAGTCTGGTAAACACATGTGCAAACCATGTAAACTCACCCACTCCAATATCAAAGATGGACCTCACGCATGTGACTTTACAGAAAAGGGTGGACGGCCGTCACACTCTGTGCCTGTGTGGTCACTGTAGTGGCATTTATTGACAGACAATTGGAGAAAAGTTGCCATCTGCAGCAGGTTTTTGTTGTATGCTATGCATGCTTGCTGGTTTACAAGGTCACTTTCAACAACCACTCGATATGGTTTTGGGAAAATGGGAATGGTGGCTGCTGCCTCCTCTTCAAGATCTGCTTCTTGGACTTCCTCAACACAGTCAGCAATGTCTAATATAGATTATTCCAGCCCAATGCAAGGAAGTTTGTCGACCATATCCTGCGATGCACCGCTATTTTACAACCCAAATGAAATGTATACTATCAGTGAGTGAAAAGTAAAAGATAAGAAAAAAAATACATACCGTAATGAGATTGGTGGCACATAATCTGAATCATACGGGTCTGAAACTCCATCCCCCTCAAACTCTATTCTGGAATTAAAAAAGAACAGCCCAATATGTAAATTATGAACCAACACATACACAGAATTTTTTTGACAAAAAACAGTATTCGTCAAATGTTAAAATTCATGCATGTTTACCTTTTCTCTAACGATTGTAACCTTGTATCTGCTGTCAGAGGTTCAAGTCCTGCAATGTGAAATTCTTCTCTGTAGGACAAAATACTTTTTAGTTGACGGTGGATGAGTGGTAACCTGTAAGCAGAAGTTGCATTTGGCAAACTTACCTATCAGATTCGCCTGCAGTCACTGAACTGGGGGGATGGGGCCCCATCAACACCTCTGCTGATGGGCCATGGGGTGTGGACGTGAGTGGTCCCTTTGATAGTGTGCCTCTCGTAACTACAACAATAGAGCCATTGTTACTGCTAGCGATGGCAATATCAAGTATTGCAGCGAGACAATTACAATAACACGCGTATGTTTCGAAGACTCTACACGCTCAACAACTAACTAGTTACTATTGCGATTGCAATGTACATACATTTAAAAGGGAAAATGTTCGTAAGGTTCTAGAAAAAGCCCCGTTTGTAAACAAACCGCAGTTCACTGGGCTTTGCCAGCTAATGCTAGCTAGTGTGTTAGTTTGACGCAGAGATCTTGCTAGAAATGCGTATTACAGATAGTATTTAGAAAATGACCTATCATTCTCTCACTCTGAGCACTTTCCACAAATAAAAACTTAGATGTAGACAAAAAAAAGTATTTCGCTACGTAGCCTTTCAATGCACGGACACCGCTGCTTTGAAAGCATAAACACATGTGTTCAGAGATAATGTCTTACCTTTCAAGCAGAAATGAAGCCAACTGTGGGTCTTTTCTCATGCACAGAGGTTCTCTCAGAGTTTTCAACCTCTCAAAAGCAACTCCAATGTTTACCCTCGTTTGTTGCCTACAGATTCAGATTCAGATTAATTTATTGGCCATGTGCAGTACATTGGAATACATTTGCAAAAAGAGGTACTCTGTGTGCACCGACAGAATAAAAAGCACGATACAATGTAATATAAATACACATACACTGAATATAAAATAATAAAAAAAACAGCTGACACTGTGGCACCGATCAACAAAACAATACAAGGGGTAAAAGCAGGAATTAAAGTGCTCTGTTTAGGCACCTAACAGCCTGTGGAAAGAAGCTGTTTGCATAGCGAGATGTCTTGCATCTCAGTGACCGATATCTTCTGCCAGAGGGAAGAAGCTGGAACATGGCTTTCCCAGGGTGGCCAGAAGAGTCACCGATGATTTTAAGATGATTTTACTGCAGTCAGACTCGAGTTTCCCCCTTTTGGTCACACTTCGCGTGTCTATGGTCCTGTCTGTGGTTCTGTTCGCGTGTCTATGGTCCTGTCTGTGGTTCTGTTCGCGTGTCTATGGTCCTGTCTGTGGTTCTGTTCGCGTGTCTATGGTCCGCGCTCGGAGCCCAGACTGCAGTGCGTTCACTGAGCTGTCAGAGCGGGGGTCACAGCAGCTGCTCCCGGGGCCAGAGCGGAGGATGTAACGTAACGTTCGGTTTATCAAAACATATCACAATATTTAACGTATAACACTAGTGAATTTCACCTAGATTTCAGACATTAAAGACAAGATGTTATATAATAATTGTTTAATGAAAAACAATTTTGCTCGGAACGTGCCAGCGTGACATCCGACGGGTTTTCCCAGATCGCATCACATATATACGTTAATGCAATTTAATTATAAAGATTAACATTAGTACAAAATATGTATATGTTGTCTGTTATGCTCTTACTTTGAAAAAGCATTCAAAAGCAACACATATACATTCACATGCACGGCTTGAACACACAGCCAATTTTACACATTTCCTTTTGACAAGGAAAGAAGATAACAATCTGATAACTTAACGTAATTGCACACAAGCAACCAAAAGATGTGCAACCAAAATTGCCTCAGACAAGAATCGAACCTGGGTTCTCCAGGTCCCAGTCTTTAATGCTAACCATTCGGCTAACATAGGATCTCTGGGTTAAACAAGTTTGCACGCAGTATGATACCTGAGCGTCTAAGTCGCTGGCAGAGCTAAAGCGGACTTAGCCTGCCACCTTGTGGCGATAAGATGTAATATTTTTCACGCAGCTGCGTGATTCCCGAAAAGCGTGAATGAAGACGACAAAACAAAATGGGACCTACTGTAACTATATACATTTAATAGGGAACACTTGGAAGAGTTTGGTAGCTTCTGGCGGGAGCTACCTTTTGGTCCTACACAATATACAGAGGAGGCTGCGTTTGTGCTCCCGTTTTTGCTCCGTTTACATGACAGAGCGCACGGACTAAGACCAGACAGGTACATATTAACTAGTCTAAGGTAAGGTAAGAACATATGTCAGTATGTAAAAACGGTGAACTATTCCTTTAAAGGCCAACATGTGAAAAGCATCTTATTTGTGTGTCCCCAGAGACAAGGAAAACACAAACACACTCAGACACATGTACACCCACAAAGATACACGCACA
The DNA here is from genome assembly GCA_964034765.1 of Knipowitschia caucasica. NCBI lineage: Eukaryota > Metazoa > Chordata > Actinopteri > Gobiiformes > Gobiidae > Knipowitschia > Knipowitschia caucasica. The sequence goes on from OZ035830.1 coordinate 12,657,498, forward strand.
GACACAGGTGCACGCACACACACACACACACACCATTATGGCCCTCAGGGCTGCTGGGCTGGTGAGCTGTGCAGTCTGACAGCAGGAGTGAGGGCCCTCGTCACTCACTGCTGACAGGTGCCTCTGACGGATGCTTAGGGAGGATTTAGAGGCCCCGGCCCCGCTCCATCACGCTGTCCCCGCCACATCGCAATTCACACCGAGTCCTGGCTATTTATGCGGTCCGATGCGTGGGGACGATTAAGTGTCACTGCTTATTTAGTCAACAGAGGTAAGGCAAGTTTATTTGTATAGCATAGCTTATACACATAAATAATCACAGTGCATTCAAAAGAGTGAATATACAATCCTTCAGTTGTTGCAGCAAACAGAACCGTTTTTTTTACATGGATTGGGACATTATCAGAGTAGAAACCTGTCTCACTTTTCTCAGAAGACTGTTCCAGATTTTAGCAGCATAAATCTGCATAAAATGTTGCTTCACAGGTTTCATGCTGTAGAACTATGGAGCTATTATTGTTTCAATAATATTTGTGCACGCATAAACAGATTTGTGTGTGCATAACTAGATCTGTGTGTGTCCTCTTAACACCCGCCTCATTTTGGCTTGTGCACAAAAGTTGGGCAAACCCTTTGCTTATTTAAAAACACATCTTACATCTCACATGCTTGTGTGATGCATCATATTAAAGCTAGAGCCTTCTAGTTTATGTAAATATACACTAAAATAATGTTTGTCATTCCTATTTCACTCTGCATCCTTTGAAGTTTGGGAAAAAACCTATTTTTTTAGCCTTGCCTAAAATTTTAAATTTCTAAAGGCCTAAAAAAGGCATACTTCATTGTAAGATCACAATATTCAAACCCTATGTTCATTCTGTTGTTGACAACAACTGTCTAAAGTTTCAGACTTCTAAGTTTTATAGTTTTTATGCAGTATATGATCTAGTGCCGACCGTCGAATGACAACAAATGTGAAGTGACCCCATGCGCAAAACGCAGCCGCTTGTCCAACTCACGGGAGATGTTGCGGACCCAAGATAGCTCCTAGCTCTTCATGGAAGGTGTCATTTTAAAGCTAAGGAGCTAAGGAACACGTGGATACCAGATGTTTGGGTGAAAAACAAAGCTAAAAGTCCGTAAACAGTGAAAGAGCAGCCTCTGTGCTCTTTTTTTCTGTTTTTTTTCGCTAAAGATAAATGCACATTTTTGGATTATTTCTCCAGAATGGATTTTATTTTGGGAAATACAAGTGGATACTATTTTCCTATGGACTGTTCCAGAGAGAATGGTGCATTGCAAGCTGGGAGATCTGATTTATTTAGGCAGCACAAGCCCAAAGGTGAAAAACTATTTCTGAAGTGATTAATTTTGTGCCCACATTATGTGTTATATCTTTTGAATGCAAAGTCTGATGTAGTTTACACTTGTATATAAATGTAGATACAGAAGAACATTTTAAAAACGTACACACAGATCTTTTGACACAGTTCTGCCTTCGCAGATTCGCGCAAGTGTAACTGGGACTGTGTGCGTGTGTAACCAGATCTGTGTGTGTGTAATTTTTGACATTTGACATTTGTATCTGTATGTAAATAACCACATTGTAAGAAGAGAAGGTTCTCGTTTTACAGATAAAACAAAATAGACACACAAACATCATAGAAAATAGACACACTGTTCAATGTCTTTACATAGTAGTAGATTTTCAGCAGACTGGTACATTTTATTAGCATTCAGATTGGCTTCTTTTAGTTATTTCAGAGAGGAAAAATATATTTTAAATTTGTTTAATATGTATTTAAAAACGTTGTGAAGCAGTCCCTTTCTTGTCGAGTTGAACTGCCGCATACGTCATTTTACAGACGTAGGCCGATGACGCGTCCTGTGACGCAGCTGCTTTCTTAAAACGTAGTTGTTTATTATTTCCATTATCAACCCGACAGACCATTTGTAATCTATTAGCTACCGTGAGACGCACATTTGCCTTACATCATAAACAGCTGAGTGTATTTCGATAAGGCAGTGAGTGTTGGTTCGCTTGCGTATAATAACCGGCAACAACAGCCCCATCTGCTGGTATAAAGCTAGAACAACCACATTACGCTTGCGAATCTCAGGAGACACTGCAGCAGGAGTTTGTCGAGAAGTTTTGTGTGTAAAACCAGAGCCTGTGCGTGTGTCTTCTTACAACGTGGTTATTTACATACAGATTGTTCTGTTACACATTCAAATGTCAAAAAATTACACACACACACAAATCTGGTTACACACCCACACAGTCCAAGTTACACTTGTGAATCTGCGAAGGCAGGACTGTGTCAAAAGATCTGTGTGTAAAACTGACATTTTATTTTTACACACACACACACAGATGTAGTTACGCACACACAAATCTTGTTATGCACATACAAATCTATTTACACACGCACAAATCTGGTTACAAACGCACAAACATTTGTACGCACACACCAATCTGTTTCCGCATGCACAAATATTATTGACACAATAATAGATCCATATAGATCTAGGACTAATGCTGTAGAACAACATTCTAATAAATTGATTGCGATGAGTTGCTATTGGCAAGTCAAACGATGAAGTCAAATTTGGTAAATAAACGTAAACAGTTTGGTCGATGTTCACAAGAATTAAGCAAATAGTCAATACATTTTGATGTATAGTCCTGTAGGACAGGGGTTCCCAAAGTTTTTAGCCCGCGACCCCCATCATAAATGCCCTGCTAACCCGTGACCCATGCTCATTTCATGTGACAGCCCTTTCGTCACATGAAATGAGCATGTATTTCCTTGATACGGAGTAACGCTTTCTAGAGACTCACGCCACTACCGAGCTGCACTGTCCAGCCCAAAAAAGGAGGCTTGCATATTTTTACTCATGTAGTGAGTGACACAGTGATGGGCTTGGTGGGCTCCATCCTCAGCAGAAGGGGAGCGCATTTCTTGCGGCTCGCCCTTCACTGTTCTCCTACCGCGGTAAAGTGGGCCGGCTTTCCGGAGTCAGCGTAAAGAGGTCCGCACATTAAAAGCGGGCGGCCGCTTTCTGCTGTTACTTTATGCGGTTCATCCCCGCGGCTTCTCTTTCCAAAGTTACTGTCAGTAAAGGCATAAACCGGCCACCCGCTTTTAATGTGCGGACCTCTTTACCTTTGACTCCGAAAAGCCGGGCCTCTTTAACGCGCTGTTCTACCGCTGTCCTCCCTCCCTCCGCTGCCCTCTCTCCCTCCTCTGCCCTCTCTCCCTCCATTGCCCTCTCTCCCTCTCTTCGCACCATCAGCCTGACCCCTGATACAAGTGACTTTTCTCCCCCTCCGGGTTTTTCTGTTGTGGATATTAACCACGTTTCATTTTAAAGCAGGTATTATTTATTTGTAGCCTCCAAACACCTTTAGTTTTAGCAAACAACAGCAGGACACGCTTTGTCGCTGCGCATGATGTGAGCTGTGTTACGTGATGATTTTGATTGACGCTGCAATGACTGGGACAAAATTACTAACGTTATTAAAATATATTATAGTCTCCAAACACAATTTAACAAGTAGTCCTTTTGAATCAAATCAAATGCTAAATAAATATTCATGGGCTTTATATTTGCTCAAAAAAAAAAAATCTTTTTTTTTTGTTTGTGTGGAAATCATCTTGCGACCCCCCCAGGGGTTCCCGCGACCCCCCGGGGGGTCGGGACCCCCACTTTGGGAACCACTGCTGTAGGAGACATGTGTCATCTGCTGAAGGAAAACATTTAACTTAATTGATAATAAACTACAAAGTGGACCTCTCTATTCATTTCAAGGATATGATAATGACACCAGTCGTGTTTACAGATATCCAAATGCTTATTTTTCAATGAATTTTCTCTGGTGACTGGCTCTTTACACAGCCTGAGTGCAAGGGTCAGCAGTCATACGTGTTTATTAGTTTTGGCTTGACATCTCTCGCATAGCCTCTGCTTTAATGAACTCGGAGTGCCTTCAGTCTGCTTCAGCAATACAACTCCCAAGGACAAGCCGGGATACACACAAAAGCCTCTTTACACACACTTAAAGGGGACATATCATGAAAAATCCACTTTTTGTGCCTTAAATGCCTTAAGCCTAGCGTACATCGGACTGGCAACTGATTATATCCGTCGCCTCTGAGTTGCTGCCCCGCACACATCGACAATCTGGCGAAAACGGGCAACTCTGAGTCGCAGGCCAGTCTCTTGAATAACAGCGCGTACATCGACAGCAACTGGCCTCAACTACAGTGTGTTTTCTGACAACAAACTGTTGCGGGCTCGCAATACACGCAATACACACACGTTGTTGGAGCGGCGCATGGAGCGCGCACATCAGGGCAACTGAGGACAACTAGTTGCCGAAAAGTAGAACACGGGCAACTGACTGGAACTGGAGACCGACTGATCATCTCCAGTTGTAAGAGCGCGCACATCGACCGATTTCGGCAACTGATCATCTCCCACCATCTCCTCTCAGTTGCCAAAAGCCGCCTTGCAACTAGTTGTCCCCAGTTTCTCTGTCGATGTACGCTAGGCTTTATGTTGTGTAGTTGGAGCCTCTAGAAGTGCAAAAAAGTTGAAATCAGTCTCTTTATGGGTTGCAGAGAACACTTCATATTCTGTTTAGGTAAGATTTTTCAACCCGTTCTGATTTTGCCATTCTCTATTACGTGTTTAGAATTATTACGTCACAGTATTTGCAGCGAGACTGCTATATAAGGGCATGGGCGTCTAACAAAACACTTCGACCCAGCCCTCCTCACTTAATTTGTAGTCCAAGCTCAAGGATGCCAGCGAACAGGGCTGGACTGGCCATCGGGCGTACCGGGCAATGCCCAAAGGGCAATGCCCATATTTGGGCCGGTCTGTCTGCCTCATACAAAACAAAAGTGTAAATCCGTTGAGAATTGTTGGAGCGGGGCGCGCATATCCGCGGGGCACCTGCTGTATGCACTCGAACGGGATTCCGCCACCTCAGCGGCCGCAGTGTTCCGGGGCATCTGCGGCCGCTTTGTAATGAGCAGCTTCCGCGTCCAGCGGCTGCGAGAGGCTGTGAGCGTCCAGCCGCTCGCAGCCGCTCCACCGTGTTGTGGCTGAGCGCGCAGCCTCAACGTGGCCATGTACCCAACCCCATAAACGCGCACAGGACCATGCGTGTCTTTGAGTAATCTGTGCACCCAATAAATACACTGCTGCAGGAAACAGTCCGGGTCTCCCCTCTCCTCTCGAAGCGCGATTAAACGCCCTAAATAAAGCTCTGATACCTACATTTTGCATTGCATTAAAAGTTCATGTTTGAGCCCAAAAGTAATATGTTGTGAACAAATTAAACAGATTTAGAGCCAGCAAATGGCTGACAATATGCATTACAGTCTTTTTTGACCAATTCTCATCCCTGTAACAAACAATAGTGTTGTCTGTGTCCACCTCCCTCACTCTGAGACATGTTTATTACTCTCTTGTAATGTAGACTATTGCATTTTATTTTATTGTTGAAACTGCACATACTGTATCCTGATCCTCTACAGTATTTGCTTCCACATACTGTATAAACTAGGGGTCGGCAACCTGCGGCTCCGGAGGCGCATGCGTCTTTTTCCTTCTGTAGAAGGAAAAACGTTCTTAACGTTTTTAAATGCTGTAAAATTGTGCATAAGTAATATTCAATTTAAAAATGTCTGTCAACGTGTCTGACAAACCGGCGTGTGAGCCTCATAGACTGTGCGCATTGATCCCAAAGCTAAAAAGAGAAGAGTCGATAATAAGACTTGACTAAGAATGAAAATTAACATTTGCTTTCAGTCAATGAGGAAGGACTGCTTCATGTTTGCGATGTAATGAGAAGTTTCTATGAAATAATTGTATCTGTGCTTAGAAACTACAAAAATGGCCGCTCGGGGTGGAGTTGAACCTGTGTCACCTGGATGGGGGGGTGGTCAAAAGCGCCTCATTTGCATTTAAAGAGACAGCACCAAAACAGGTTGCTCTCAGACGCACCTCAGAACAGGGGTAGAAGAAAGGCCCGTGGAGCTACAAATAATGAGACTCAGACACAGGCATTGCAGTTACGCTTTATATAGGCCACAAATTAATGATTTAGATGTAAAAATCAATTATTTGAAAACACGATATGTCCACTTTAACACAGCAGACTCGTATGCCTAGTGTATACTTGCACGGCGCTGGTAGCGGTTGCGCTGGACTTACACACCCACAGTTGCTTGTACACTTGCATGTTCCCCTTACATAGTTTTGAAGAGAATGTTGTAATCCCACACCCAACCATGTGATGCCGATCTTACAGGAGTTTCCTGGGAAACCTAAGCTGTCCCATTTACGCTGCTACTTTCTCCTTTTCAGAACAAAAACAATGGTGAAGCTGTTTGAGCTCATTACATAGGTTTATATGATAGTTCAATGGACTCATTATTTCATAACTCATTTCAACTGTGATGTTTTGAATAAAGACTCAGTTCTAGTTTGAAACATAGTTAAGTGCATTCACGCACAAACAGCAAAAACATCCATCCATCCATCCATTTTCTTCCGCTTTATCTGTTGCCGGGTCGCGGGGGCAGCAGTCTAAGCAGAGACGCCCAGACTTCCCTATCCACACACACTTCCTCCAGCTCGTCCGGGGGGACCCCGAGGCGTTCCCAGGCCAGCTGAGAGACATAGTCCCTCCAGTGTGTCCTAGGTCTTCCGCGGGGCCTCCTCCCGGTGGGACGTGCCCGGAACACCTCCCCAGGGAGGCGTCCAGGAGGCATCCGGAACAGATGCCCGAGCCACCTCAACTGGTTCCTCTCGACGTGGAGAAGCAGCGGCTCTACTCCGAGCTCGTCCCGTGTGACTGAGCTCCTCACCCTATCTCTAAGGGAGCGCCCAGCCACTCTGCGGAGGAAGCTCATTTCGACCGCTTGTATCCGCGATCTCGTTCTTTCGGTCATTACCCAAAGCTCATGACCATAGGTGAGGGAGGGAACGAAGATTGACCGGTAAATCGAGAGCTTTGCCTTTCGGCTCAACTCCCTCTTTACCACAACGGTCCGAAACAGCGACCGCATCACTGCGCACGCTGCACCGATCCGCCTGTCAATCTCACGCTCCATTCTTCCCTCACTCGTCAACAAGACCCCGAGATACTTGAACTCCTCCACTTGAGGAAGGACCTCTCCACCCACCTGCAGAGGGCAAGGCACCTTTTTCCGGTCGAGCACCATGGCCTCGGATTTGGAGGTGCTGATTCTCATCCCAGCCGCTTCACACTCGGCTGCAAACCGCCCCAGTGCATGCTGCAGGTCCTGGTTCGTTGGAGCCAACAGTACAACATTGTCCGCAAACAGCAGAGATGAAATCCTGTGGTCTCCGAACCGGACCCCTCCGACCCCTGGCTGCGCCTAGATATTCTGTCCATAAATACAGTGAACAGAACCGGTGACAAAGGGCAGCCCTGTCGGAGGCCAACATTCACCGGGAACTGTGGCCGTAAAAAGCTCTTTTGGCTGATGTTTTCGATTCGTTATCAAAGGTGCTAATTCAAGCGTAAATATGATGTTTGCTTAATGCCTATTGAGGGACCTATCGTGATGGGCTCTCAGGACGGCTTGCTGACTAATTACCGACAATTACAGAGGCATTTCTAAGTCCTTTGTCATGAAATACTGGGATGTTTAACCCTCCTCCCCTCCCTCTCTGTTTGAAGCTGTTTTTGTGACTTGTGTGTACTTACTTGTTGAATTTTATTTATTTTTTTGGTCTTCAAGGTCCAGACTCTTTGTTTTATTTATTTATTTTACTAAACAAATATAATAAAAAGAAAAAGGAATCATTCTGGACGTCGCTTTGGAATGTCCTCCGCATGTACCCCTGTTCAGCGGCTTACGGGGGATACCCCGGACACACGGAGCGACTGGGACCCCGTAAACCCCGGCAACAGAAAAATGAAGAAACTGAGTGATGGTTGTCTCATGACACGGCTAGAGATTCTCACATCAGTGTCTGATCAGAACACATACAGAGAGGGTTAGTGAAATGTTACACTGCTTGCTTAACATCCCCACTCTTTGAACAGCAAACAGGTTGAATATTCCATGCACAAAAAAGATTTCTCGCCAAAAGAAAGTCAGATTTCAGTAATAACATTTGCCAGTTTCATTTAGCGAGTGCTTTAATCCTGAAGCTTGACTCGGTGCCCTCCTGACTACACGCCGCTCGGGCTGCCCGTTCCACGTACTCGCGCCAAGGCCCTTTCCCGAGTGCTGTTTGGTAAGACCCGTTTGGTATTAGCATTTTCAAAAGGCAAGGAGTCAAGAGTCAGGAACCAGGAAAGGTCACCGTTTCCTGCCTCTTCAAACTCCACACTCTGTCAAGCCCAGGCCCCGCCGCTCGACCGACCACACCAACGCAAAACTGAAGAGATCGCCCACTTTTTTCTCCTCCAGTGACATTAAAAGGCTCATTTAGCTCCACTCCCAAAGCCTTGATCAGGCCCAAGATATGACTTTTCCCACTGAAAGAATTGGTGACATTTGAATATTTTAGTTTAATTTTGAAATAACGATGTGTGACGAGACGAGACGATTATTTATAACAAGAGAAGGTATTTGTAAAACCTTAGACATGAACCATCAGGCGTTGAGAAACTTCTAAGTAAATCCTTGTCAGCTGTTCAGACTGTACAATAATTCACTTAAGTCAGTGGACTACAGGTGTAAATTAGCAATGCTCTACAACCCGATACAATGCATCTCTCCTTTTGGCTACCGTTTATTTGTACACTGTCCCTGTAAAAATAAAAAAAACATACCATACCATACCATACCATACCATACCATCACCATACAAAGAACCATACCATACCATACTGATACCATACTAATGCTCAGCTATTTCCCACCTCCTTTCTGCCCCTTAAACTGTTACATAATTATATCCTGCACAGACTATATTTTCTGCCTTTAACACAGTTTTTACACTTCTCAATCATGAGTGAAATCTGTCTGTGCCAAATTTACTTATACATTTTTCATCAGAGATCAACAAAGTCTATCTTTCTTATCTATATTTCTATTGAAGATGATACAAAACATACCGACATCAAGAGTGTTCTTAATCTTTCCCCCATCAATTTGTAAATTACAAAATGCTGTGAATCTGGGCGGATCTGCATTATGGGAGCCCATAAAATCTAACTTTGAGTCTTTCATGAATTGCATGTGTGAGTCCAATAACTTTGTCCTAAACTTTTGCACAGACGTGAGTCCTAAGTGTACAGATGTCCGTGACTCTGTGAACATGTCAGTGTGGATGGTATCGTCCACGTCCTGCTGCACATGAACGTTCTGAAGACTCGCGGCGGGAGAGAAAGCCGACTGCGCCCAGGAAGCAAGAAAGGGGGGGGGGGGGGGGGGGGGGGGGGGGGGGGGGGGGGGGGGGGGGGGGGGGGGGGGGGGGCAGGGAGCACTCTGTGGACTATATTTTCATGAACGTCTGTGTGGCTCCCAGTATAAGCTAGCAGTGGTGGCGAGGGGAGATGTGGTGCTAAGACCCACATCCAGAGGGCCGGGGGCAGGCGGGCAGAGGCAGAGTCCCATCGTCAGCGTGGAGGCCTGGCACTGGTTTGAAAGCAGCTCCTCCGGGCCGTTTCTGCTCCTGCACCTCTGTCTGACCCGAACCTCTGCAGCTGCTGCCAACAGTCTGACACACGAGCAGGAGAAGGATGTTTTTTGTTTGCTACTATTGTGTCTTGTTTAACAATGAAAGGCAGAACATGGCAGAGTGGTTAGCATTATGCATCTCAAGGGCCCTTCCAGAACAGGGCGGAGAGTGGAGTTGCATGTTAACCATGTTGTATAACATGTGTTTACTCATTATAAACATGTACACAGTGAAATCCTCCATCTTCAGTCCTGACAAGAGCTTCAGCCTCTATGGGTCCACCAGGCGCTGTACTCACTGCCCACTGCCCCGAAGGAGGCAGTGAAATGGTTCAAATGTAGAAGACACATTTTCCCAACAATGACAAACTTAGCTTTACAATAATCTATGAAAGTTTTCCAGTAATCAGGATACAAACCTCGAAAAAGCACTGGTGACTTTTGGCCACACGTGAGGTTCATACTTTGAGAAACATTCACATTACTATAAGAGTCCATCTGAACAACAAACAAGAGCAGACCCTTCAATGATGAAAATGTTTGGTGCAAAAGAACATTAAAGCCTTATCCGGGATTGATTTATTTAGAAAATACAGTTTTAAATACCATTTTTATTAGAAGAGAACTACTAAAGGTTTCAAAATCAGTTTGTTTTTTTTTGTCTGACCCCCCAATCGAAATAACCCCATAGCAACGCCCTTAGAGGACTGAAAAAACTTCACAGCCCTTGGGTGACGTCAGAGCGGGTACGTTTCAACCTGTAAGTTGTATTGACAATTTGGTATTCGTTCTTTTTTCGCGGATATTCAAGATGACAAGGCCGTTACAGAGAGTATGAGATAGTACCAGATTAAACACTTTGGGTTGTCACTGAATAGTCCCGGTAGTGGTTGTGTCGATGGACGCCAATACCAGATACTTGGGTTCAAATCCCAACACAGAACCACATTTTCAACTCTCCACACGCAATTTATATGTGTATGAGCAATTGTCACCTGTAGATGGCAGTATTGTGTGTTGGGCAGTCAGTGGAGAGAAGAGAGAAAAGGCAGTCCTGTGGCATAGATCAAAGTTTTCAATGCATGGGCTTACCCGCTGTGACGTCCACACACAGGTTTAGAGCATAGACAGCTTAAATTCATGAAAAAACAAATTCCTAAATAAACAAATAGGAAATTTTTAGCCATAAACTATTTTCCGATCGACCATTATCATGCTAATTTTGATATCCACAAATTGTTTTTTTTTTAAACCCTGCATAAGGTCTTTAAACTAATGTCCTTTTTGGGAGTACCACTTGACTCGACTCCAGCCTCTTTTCCAAAAGTGGCACGGATCCGACTGATAGATGTGGTTGTCTTGCTTCCCTCGATAGTCAGCAGACGCCAAATGATCTTTATGTGAATTCCAGGGTCTGCATTTAAAGCTTTCAGACCTGACTTGACGATCTGACCCAAAAATACATTCTTACATGTGTTCTGATTTGTCATTTTGCTGATGAAAAACACGGCCGTAAACAAGGCTTTTCTCCTCGTCCTGCCAGTGGTTCTTAGTCGCGTTCAGTTGTTGATTTTTGGACACCAGCTGCGAGGTCCTCACTTGGTTTCTCCCAATTCTTTTCAACTTTAACTGTTTTCTCCTAAGCAAAGAATCTTTCTGCTCGGTGTGAAGTCCATGTTGTTGTCATCAGATGTTTGTGTGAATCTAATCAACCTGTTTCTACTCACCATCCTCTTTGACAATGATTTACTCATTCTTGCCTCATAAAGCAACCCACCCCACCCCCCCTCCCCCTCTGCGCCCCTGTTGTTTTTCTCGTCCCGGGCGTCCTCTCCGCTGAGCCGAGTGTGAACAGTAAATAAATCACTAATAGCAGCGATAGTGCAGATAACGAGACATAGGGGGATAGAGCGCTGCAGATGTGTGCAGATGCGAGCTTGGGGCCAAATGGAGAGGCCTGCGAGCTCACGGAGCACGGAGCAGGACGCCGCCCCGAAACTGCCACGATCACAGTCTGAACGCCACAACACGAGGAACCGCCGATGGAGGGCGACCTGCGGTTCAATGACAACTGTTTTTATAATGAAGCTGCCTGGGATCAAAAGCCTTCTGCCGACCGCACGATAAGACCTAATGAAAAGAATTGGAAAACGTGATAAGGATTTTCATTTGCAGTCTTAGACTCACACACACGGATTCAAAGGTTGACCTATATAATCCAGTTCCCAACAGGCGCTGCTCTTGGTCCTTTGGCAGACTCTTCCAAAGGACATCATCACTGTGAATATTGGAACCACAGAGCCATGAGAAGTGTTTACTGATGTATCTGCAGAATGGTCACAAACAGTTTCTACACGAGGGAGTCAGTACTTTAATATTTTTTTGTCACTAAATTAAGAGATATAGATTTTATTTTGTTAATATTGAGTTGCGCTATACTTATTATTCATGTATACATGTGTGCTTCTCATTACTATCCTGTAAGAGGTGGTTTACTGTGGAATATTGTTTAGTCATGTATGTGCAGTGCATGGTCCGGCGCTTTAACTCATAGACCTGCCAGTGACGTACTTGTCTGAGACCGTGTTTTCTGTAAACACTTCCCTCTATTCGACTGGGGATTACAGAGAACGAACTACTATAACCAAACTTATTTTTTGCTGATGAAAGTAGACATTTCCAATCTTTTCCAGAATCTGGTTCATATTTCACGTAGTCCAGAGCACATAATAAATCTGTGGGTCTTGAAAGTCAGTGATGCATCAAAAACGGCTGCAGTCAATGAGTTAATGACACTTAAACTAAACCACAAAGCTCAAAGTCTGTTTTTTTTTTTATTTTTTTTTTTTTTTTTTTTTTATTTTTTTTTGTTTTTTTTGTTCTGTAACTATTGATGCCAACACTGCCATTTTTCACACTCTGGTTCATCGAACACCCTTTCCCCACAGGTAACAGAAGTTTTTTGTATAATTAAAGCTGTTGCTGTGTCTTTTTGCAAAGGAGCGACTCAAAGATGTGACAGAGACAAAAACCTGTGAAAACTAGAGATAGAAACCAGAATGTTTTTTTTTTTTTTTTTTGTTTTTTTTTTTTTTTGTTTTTTTAAAGCCAAGAATGTGGAACTGTTTTATGACATAATTGGTTTTCAAGATCACAAGACTTGAAAAATCCTATAAAAGAAAGATATTTCTTATGTCATTCACTTATTTGAGGTTTTTTTTTGTGTTAAATACACACCGATTAATGGCTTTACCGTTTAAGAATTCAACCAATTCCTTCTTGCTTCTGACTTCTCAGCCAAAACAACTGAAACACAATTCAGAGTTATTAAAGCAAATCGAGAGAAATGGTTTCAATTCTCTTTTCAAAGGGAGGGTTCCACATTCAGAAACATCTGCACAAAAAACCCTTTACATATTCAGAGCGGGAGAGAGAAAGAGCCGCAGCGGTGACAGTTAGGGTAATGAGGGAAAGTCGCTAATGTTAATCAGGAGTTTATTTCAGCTCCTGCTGCGGTGACAAAACGGGCAAGAGTTCAAGAACAATCCTCAGACTTAAAAACACAATTAGGAACCATCTTTGAGGACTTGATGACTGGAAGGAGAGTGTTGTACAATGGGAGGAAATGAAAATGTAGAGATGAGATGTTGGTAACTCTGAAAACATTTGTCTCGACACCTAAAGGCTTTAGTGCCGCGGGTCTCTTGTTCTTGTACCACTTTATTTATCAAGAGATTGTGACTAAAGCCCTTGTCAAAAAACACTTGCTTTTTGCTTTATGTGTTCCAAAAATCACTAGGTCTACAGAAAATCTAAAGTGTCCATGTGATTAAGTGAATGAAGACCCAAAATTAGCAGGAATGCCAAAATAAGGGTTTAATGATAAAAAAGTCCAGATGAAGACCAACTCAAAATCCAAAACTCAAAAACAGGACCAGGAACAGGACGGAAACAGACAGAGACATGAAACATAGAAAAGCAGACGTTGACAACCCACAATGGACCAGCACAAGGGGGACAGGAGGCACAGGTACAAACAGACACAGACACAGGACAGGTCACACTAAAACTTATTCACAATAACAAACGTCAAAATATAACAAAAATACAAATGAAATCGCCACACCATAACAAAAATTCATCAAAGAAGGCGAGTTTATGCTCTGGGGGCTGTACAGTAAAACTCAGATACCCCCAGAGACGCAGGTACTTAGCAGGTGTTGAAAGGATGACCAGTAATGCAAACGTATAATTTAAATCTGCATTTTATTGGATCCCCGTATGGCAATTTGTCCACTGCAATTAGACCCCGGCTCCTGAAAGCCACAAGCGCAGTGGTCGCCGTGGTAACAGCGACCGGGAATCCATCACCAGAAATGGGGCCTTGGCTGGTCAGGACCAGAGCAGGAGGAGTACATCTTTTTTTGCTCCATATATGGTTCAAGCTGGTCTGGGTCAGGGTCTGATGTAGGGAAACCGAGCACCTGGAGGAACCCACATGACACGTGGAGAACAAGCAAACTCCATCAGATAAGTCTGGTGATGATCAACGGATGAACCTGTGGAAAACATGTATTATTTCAGAACATAAAAACCACAAAGCCAACACATTATCCCTGACATTTCACATATCTGAAAACAGTTGGAATCGCACACAGGACCTTTTCGCAACAACAACAGCAGTGTTTTTTCATCGTGACCATTTAACCCATTGTTTTCTAGAAACTGAGTAAAATGGATGAAATTTCTCCCCCCCACAGAATCCCAGACCACCGTTTCTTCAGAAGGAAACAGCCCAGTGGTAATATTAGAAACCTCTGGGAAGAACCACAGAAGAATAGATTCCAGTCCCACTCACAGACGGCTGCAGGCTGTGTTTCTCGGACCCACATGTGAACCCCAAACTCATTCTTACGTCAGATACTACAGTCATTTAAGTAGATTTTTTCCCAGTAACCAAAATAATTACTTGTTCATTGGTTCGTATATTTACAGTTTGGCGAACCACTCCGGCCGTTCTTTTGAATGAACTGTCTATCTGTTCACTATCGACTGCCAACTGTTTTTTGCGAGGCCTTCACTGACTTCAAGACCCTCAGAATATTTGGTTTTTGATACTGCGTGAAAATATGAAACGCAGATTCAGCCTGATTGAGACTGTCTACTTTCATCAGCAAACATAAGTTTGTTTCTAGCTAGTTCTGTTCTCCTGTAATCCCCACGCAAATAGAGGGAAGTTTTGAAAGAAAACACCAGTCTCAGACAAATACTTCAACCGGTTTTTTTTTTTTGTTTCATGAGTAAAGTAAGCAAGCATAAAGTCACCACAACTTCAGATATCAGAGCAATGGCAGATCATTTTATTTGCCATTTGCAGTAAAAACACCACATGGAATATTATAGCCAAATCTTCAGTGTGCACAGACAAATACAGACATAAAAACATTAAAAAGTACAAATAAAAACCAAATAGAACACACAAATGTCACTGTGAAATCGTCGACTAAAAACAGTATCAATACAAAGAACCAAACATAAAGTCTCGTTCAGACTGATAACAGCTCGTGGAAAGAAGCTGTTAGCATATTCGGAGGTCTCTCTCTGGTCTTCTCTCTCTGGTCTCTCTCTGGTCAGGATTTATAAAGAACCTCCCGAACATGAAGCTCACAGCCCATCTCTCCTGGTGGTCTCTCTCTGGTCTCTCTCTGGTCTCTCTCTGGTCTCTCTCTGTCACTCTCTGGTCTCTCTCTGGTCTCTCTCTGATCTCTCTCCTAGGGTCTCTCTCAGGTCTCTTTCTGGGTCTCTCTCTTGGTCTCTCTCTCTCTCTGGTCTCATCTCTGGTTTCTCTCTCTGGTCTCAATCTCTGGTCTCTTCTCTGGTCCTCCTCTCTCCTCAGGTCTTTCCTCTGCTCTCTCTGGTCTCTCTCCTGGTCTCCTCTCTGGTCACTCCTGGACTTTCGTCTGGTCTCTCTCTGGTTCTCTCACAGCCCACGTCCTCTTGCAGAGCGGAGCACCTTGTTTAAAAGCTGTCTTTTTCTTTATCTAGTGATGTTTTCAAGTAACCCTCTCTGGTTAAGCAGAATCTTAGAGTTAGTGGTAAATTCTCTAAGTTTTCGAGAAAGTAGAGACGCTTTCTTCCGACTCTCTCTGGTCAGAGTTCGTCAACGATCTGGTCGATGCCTCTCAAACTGGGAGTTAAATTCTCTCAAAATATATTGTAAACAATTGGGTTTTGCAAGTAATTTACAGACATATTTTACTTGGCAACATCAAAAAGTCAAAAATGGCAGGATTAAAAGTGGTTTGCACACAGAGTCTGGTTTTAAAAAAAAATAGTAGCACACAACTACAGATCTGCCTGGGGCAGACATGAGAACACGTGGCTGCCTCAATCTCGTCCTGTGGACTTCGTTCTCGTGAACCACAGCAGACTTTCCTGTTTGTCTGAGTCCTGGGGTTTGTTGCTGATGATGAAGCAGGTGAAAATGTAGCGCAATAGTAGGATTTCCTAAAAAGTTTGCGTGGCGGCATCCAGACAATAGCGTTATTTATTAACAGCGCTGCCAGCCGTTGGGAAAAAAATGGGATGCTCAGTTAAGTGAATAATTAGATTAAACTTTGAATAGCGGCGCATTTCATTTAATTAAATGTGTTTTATAATTTATTTTTCCGAGCTGCAGCGAAGAAAGGCACTGCAGAGACCGAATCTGCCTTCCTCGACCTTCTTCCAGTTGCCAGAGAGAAGACAGGAGAGACGTTTGGGAAGTAATGTTAAAGTCATTTGGAACAGACAAGGATTGATCGACAAACTTCTAAAAAGAATGGCAAAAAAACTACCCTGGTCGTACCCACCATATACACATTTCATTTCATACTAAGTCTGGATTTGCTCCATTGACTCCGTTACCAGTGGGAGGGGTTAACTCCTTTTGCAGATTTGGAAACCATTGATCTGAGTTTACTGTGAGCGTATGTAAATGAGCCCGAGTGAGTCGTTAGCATTTAGCAGTTAGCCTAGCTTAAGCATCCTCCTTTGCTGCTAACGGAGCCCGTGGGAAGTAACGCCACAATCTTTGCATGATAACTTTAGCTAAACATTCCTCTTGCTCCGCTTCAGTTTCAAGATAGAACCAGACCATAATACTTTACTATCCGCAATCTTCGCCAAACTACACCTGGCCCGTTCGGCGCAAACTCCTGACCTCGACCCAACCTCTAACTACAACACCCGCCTCCCGCCTCATGATTGGTCGGAGGAAATCAACCGATTGTATCACAACACAGGGACTAGACCCGACGTTACATGCAGGACATGATGAGTGACAGGAGGTACGGAAGGAATAAGGCCAGGGTAGCAAAAAACAGACACAAGCAAACAAACTTATGGGGATAAGATACAATTAAAATGTTTTTAACGATGCTTAGACCCTGAACTCTCCGTAGCCTGTTAGTGGACCTTCTGTGTTGGAGCTTGTGTTGTTTGTACTGGCTCTACTTGATATCACGTATGTTTCTGTCTGACATTGTGTTTTTATGCAGGTTTTTATGTTTTTTTTCAATGCTCCCTTACTGCCACTTGATCAAGTAGCATGGACTATGTCTGAGTTGTGATGCTGTGCTCTTGCGGTTTCTACTGTTGCCGATGGCTTACCATTGTTAATAATAAAAATAATAATAATGCATCGGTTTTATATAGCACTTTTTTGGACTCATTATTTATTCACTCTATACACGGTGTAACAATTCACCTATCTATTCCAATCTTCCAAGGCGACAGAGTTACACTGCTTCAAATAGGACGCGAGAAGAGGTCACATCAGCGGGGTGAAATAAGGATGGGTATAAAACTTTGGTCGAAACTGGCTGTTTATTTACTGATCCAGTTCTCAATGTGAAAGGCCAACACCCCCCACGCTCGAGCGCGATCCCCACACAATAATCCAAATAGACATTCACAAAAGAAAGGAGTCCCTGTGATCAAAACGCTCACGTGCACTCAATATTTGAACACAAAAACAAAAAGTAATAGTCTGTGTCAGTGGTGACGCCACGGTTCTACTCACGGCCCCCGCGCATGCACCATGGTCCACAGAGTCTTGTTAGATTCCAAGTGTCTCAGTAATCCAAACATGAAAGAACTCCAAAAATGATTATAATCCACAGAAACAGGTCCTCCGGGTAAAGGTGCTGGCCCTGCTCCAAGTCGGCGTCTGACTTCAGACCATGCACGCCTGTGCCCGCAAATAGAGTCCCGCAAATGACACCATCAATAGGCAATAATAATAATACCAATTGATATCAAACAAAGCAAAACAGACCCGTTTCACTAATGCTACCCTAGAAGCATTAGTGACTTATTGTCTGACAGTGGTGGGGATAAAGGCCCTGCGGTAGCGCGCCTTCCTACACTGAGGGTGTCTCAGTCTTCCACTGAAGGAGCTCCTCAGCTCCTCTACAGTCCTGTGCAGTGGGTGGGAGGTGTTGTCCATGATGGAGGTGACTAAGCACCCTCCTGTCCCTCACCTCCTCCACAGAGTCCAGGGAGCAGCCCAGAGCAGAGCTGGCCCTCCTGACCAGCTTGTTCAGTCTACTGCTTAAACATAATTACAGCAAGAAAACCGTTTGGTTGCTTATTTTCTACTCTTTCTACTCATTTTGACTCTTTGCTCTGCTCTTTGACCTCCATAAACAAGACAAAACATGCTTTCTCTCTTAAACCGACGGTAACATTCTATGTTTATGGTACCAGTGCTTTAAGTGGTCTTTTTTTTACTTAGTGTAATTTTCTAATGTTTTAAAATGCAAGGGAATGCATTTGTTTTTACCTGAGAGGAGTTTTATTTACAACTGTGAACAGACAGCCTTATAGACAATGATAAATACATTATATACATTTGTTTATGAATATGCTTGAGCTAGAAATAGCTACTGAAATAAATATTAAATACAGAATGAAACTGAAAAAAATATTTTTGGGAAAACACTGGACTTGCCAGGGACCAACATACTGGCCACGCATGCTCGCTAACTTGACTGTTGTCATCGGTAGAAGTGTCACTCTCGT
The DNA here is from genome assembly GCA_964034765.1 of Knipowitschia caucasica. Lineage (NCBI taxonomy): Eukaryota > Metazoa > Chordata > Actinopteri > Gobiiformes > Gobiidae > Knipowitschia > Knipowitschia caucasica. The sequence goes on from OZ035830.1 coordinate 12,676,238, forward strand.
CCTCGTTGCTACTTGTGTGATTGTCCGCATCACATGTGCTTAAGGCTTAGAAGGTTCTTTTAATAAGACAAAAAGTAAAGAAATCTAGTACTGCTTAATTACCTGACATGTTTCGGCAGTAGACTTCCGCCTTCGTCAGAGGTGACACGTGATGGCTCTTAGCTGTAATAGCACATGGATCTGGGCGCGCCTTCCTTACTTGGGATGGGGCACTTTTTTGCTGTATGTCCTCAAACGGGATTCCACATCCTCCGGTGTCGCAACGTTCTGACCCCAGAGCAACTGCGGCCGCTTTGTAGTGAATGACAGCGGTTCCATCTTCCAGCGGATGTGAGCCACTTTGAGCGCCGCCGTAACATGGCCATCATGTGACCAGGTCGGAGTGTGTTGCCGCCGCGGCATTGACATCGCACACTCTGTTGCTCTTCAAAGCCTTGGCCTCAGCTGCTCTCAAACATGAATTATTGAGACCAGTGGAACAGGTCTGATGGCATCATTTTGTTCTTCACGCATAACTTTGTGTAAGATCAAAAGTGTCACCTCTGCTTCGTTTAAAGCGTCAAGCCGCTCAGGTCTTGTTTGAAGAGGGATAGATTCTGTTAAAGGACTTTCTTGATGTTTTACCTTGATTTAACGTTGTTCCCTTATCCATGTCAAGTTCATTCTTCTTCATTTTTGTTCAGGGTTTTATTTTCCCTATTTTGTTCTGTATTTAAGGCTTCTGTTTGATTTTCTTAATCTACTTGCACCTACCCTCTACTAAATGTATTTGTGACAGTTAATAATAATATCAATGCATTGGACACTCAAAGACGCTTCACATGTCATAAATTAACTCCAAACACAGTGGTTATGAACTATTGTTACAGCTGCCCTGGGGCTGACTGACAAAAGTGAGGCAATCCGTTTGTGCCATTGGCCCCTCCGACAACAGGCTTTCACATGCAGTGGGCTCAGATTCACCAGAGCCACATCTAGAAAACACTGTTGTGTGAACTTAAGGTCCTCCACGTTTGGAAAGAACTGCTCCTCTGTCAAAGCAGCAGGAGCCTGGATCTCCTCACTTCTGTCTGTCACATTTTGTGGAGGGAGGAGGGGAGTCTCATGTTGTGGTAGGAGATAGAACGTAGAATACTCAAAGCAGCAAGACCCTTTATCAAGCAGACTATGAATAATTGTGCGTTATATATACTATTAATATTGTGTCTTTTTGTGGTTTTGGGAGCTACATTTGGCCATTCTATATATTCATTGTTACTGTCATATTGCCTCTGTTCAGGGACTGAAAATTACATTTTATTAGCTTGAACACTATAGACTCATTGTTATAGAACCTGAAAGTTATAGTACTTGAAGCTTTTGTACTAAACCTAAAACACAGTCTAACCATTCCTTAAATAAAAGTACTACTTTGCACTTTACTTTCAGTTCTGCAACACACTTGCTCTCTCTGTGACACACTTTGTCCTGCTCACGCTGTGTCATACATAAGACACTTAAAGGATCATAAATGCAATCCTGTGTTACCATTGGGGAAACACATCTATTCAAAATACCAAACACATTGTGTGATTGAAAACACTGAGATACACACTTGAAAACAGTTACTTACAAAATGTGACACACATCAGACAGACATAAACAGGGCCTCAGTTTAGCCATAGTCAGAACTTTGCAAGTATGGAGACAGGAAGAGCAAGAAGTAGAGGTAGAGGCAGAGGAAGACAAGGAGAGAGGAGGAGGACGTGCTTGAAGAGGGCATGTACAAAACTATATTTCTGATGACATCCCCTTTGGTGGATCTTGTGATCAATCATGGCCTCACAATGAGGGAAGCAGAGAGTCCAGCCACACCTCCATCATAGGGACCTTCAGGTGTCTTCAACTCTCTACTGCAGACTGTATCTTCAGTATTTATAGTACTGTACTGTTCACATGTACTGTAACTCTCTACTGCAGACTGCAGGCATTACTTGTTGGAAAAGCAATAGGCCCTTACCCCAGTTGGGGCTTGGGCCTAATGACTGCAGTGTTTTATATAAAGTACTGTAGTGTGTTGCTTCCAAATGGAAAGTGTGTTTTGAGAGCAGAGTTTGAGTTTTGATAGAGGAGCTTCATTTTGAGACAGATGTGAATGGTTTATGTCACAGTGGTGTCTCAGATTATCTTGTGTGTAGAGTTTTGGGACAATGAGCAAAATTTTTTGAAATGTGTTTAAGCAATGGGGAAAAACTGTAAAATGTCTGTGAAAACACGAGTCAGCTCACTGGCACAGTGAGCTGTGAGTGTTTATTATTATTATTGCATTTCCTGAGTTCAAACTGTTTTATTTTCTGATTGTTGCTATTGTTGAGGAATCCTTCGAGACGACTGGTGCTGTGATTTACAGCGATACACAAATATATTTAGTTCAATTGAATCATATGTGTTCTTTAAAGCTGAGAGCTGTATAAACAGTCGCCTCAAAGACAGAGCAGCAGCATATTATTATGGTATCAGCTCTGCTAAGCGGCCACAGCCATTAAAACAGAAAAGCATTAATTAAAAAACAAGTGAGCAATAAGAGGCCAGTTGTGTGCAGATAAGAGCGCTGCATATGGGGCTTGGGGAATAAATGACATAACTATAGATAGATAGAGAAAAAGTCACACATGAAGGCCAACAGTGTACACAAGCAGAGTAATTACACTTCCACAACTAAAAGCTGTCATATTGACTGCTCTGGGATCTCCAGTGTTAGAGGGGACATAACCTAAAATAAACTTTTCTCAGCTTATACTTGCATTCCATGTGATTCACACAAAGCTGTTTTCAGAAGATATTTAAATATCTAATATGTATATGTGGGAAAGTGAACTTTTAATAAGGACTTTTAACTGCTTTTATTTGTGTGATGTGTTTTGTGTTTTTATATTTTTAATGCATGGATTTTAATCACAGTTCCTTGGACACTTCCCTTAATCACCCGCACCTGTTTTAATCAAGACCTTTTAATTGGGGGCGGGCACTGCAGGACAGGGGAGAAGAACGGGAAGAGAGCAGAGGAGAGCCAGACGAGAGCCAGGGGAGAGGATGAGGACACGGGACCGGGCCAAGGACGAGCACCGCCAGCCAGAGACCACGGGGCACTGAGGCCAGCAGGCAGAGCGGCACCGGTGAGGGGGCGCGCAATGATAGCGCACTGGCGCGTGCGCGCCCGGGCTATGCCCACCGAAGACCGGGATGTGCCGGCTCTTCCCCGCGGGTGCCCGGTGGCGACCCGTGGTCTGCAAGGGGCTGGCGGGACTGCAGCCCGGTCCCGGGACGGAGAAGGGCCTGGAGGGAACCGAGGCCAGGGAGGACACCGGTGCCCAGCGGACTACGGGTTTTATCATGATTTGAATGGACCTTTTGTAAATATTTTATTAAATTTTATCCCCTTTTTATCCTCTTCCTGTTTTATTGATCACACCCCCTCAACAGACACTTTTAAACCTGTGACATATATCCATTACTCTCCTCTCAATCCATCACACCTCGCCCTTCCCCCTGCCAACACCTAGGCCCTTCTCAAAGGTTTAATTACTTTCTTTGGCAATTTTATTTTCTGAATCTGTGCCGTTTTGCTCGAAAAAACAAACAAACAATATAATTGCATCGCAACTTTGTCTGTGTTATACTACGTTACTACCTACTAATGGAATTAGTTGGTGAAACGTGTTTAATTTTACCCTTTATGTCAAAAGTAATTTAAGATGTTTGTAATCATGACTGTGCTTAAACTGGTGAATATCACTGCAATGCAGCTAATAAACAGAGTGTTGCTAGGGTAACTAGCACTTGCTGCTGGGGGAAAAAAACAAGCTGACAAGTCCAGGACCACAACCTTAGAGAAGAGTGTTTTTACTGCCATGGAAAGTTGGTTAACAGGCAACAAAACTTGAGTAGTAAGAATGACTGCTCTGGGAGGTAGAACTCCTCACATTTCAAAAATAAAAGCTAATTTAATCATTTCAAGTATAGACAGAAAAAACTAAATATAGAGACAGACTAATATGCAGACTAAAAAGGTTAATACGCTGACTAAAACTAAAAACTTCTGTAACAACTGCTCACTGCATTCTCTAAATGAACTGTTAAACAGATGCAGTATATTCAAAACGCTGCAGCTTCAGTCCTGACGAGAGCAAGGAAGTCCCATCACATTTTTCCACATACTCTGTCTTCATGTGGTTCAGATAATAATCTGTGACATGTTGGTGCCGTATGAAACAAATCAGACTCTGAGTTTTTTTTCTGACAATGCAAATTAAAACAGTTCTGTTTTGCTGTGTATAAAGCAGCAAAACTATGAGTTTAATGGTGGATTTCCGCACACGTCACTCTACGGCGCCAGCCCCAGTGAAAATCCAGGGAAAGCACATTGAGAGAGTGGACTCTTCTCAATCTGAACCACAAACTGGACTGGACTCGTAACACAGAAGCCCTCTTCAAGAAGGGCCAAAGCCGCCTCTACCTGCTGAGGAGGCTCAGGTCTTTTCGAGTGCAAGGGCCACTCCTAAAGACCTTCTATGACTCTGTGGTGGCATCAGCCTCTTGTACGGGGTGGTCTGCTGGAGCAGCAGCATCACAGAGAGGGACAGGAAGAAGCTAGACAAGGTCATCAAGAAGTCCAGCTCTGTCCTGGGCTGTTCCCTGGACACAGTGCAGTAGGTGGGGTACAGGAGGGTCCTGGACAAACTAACATCTATGCTGGACCATGACTGTCACCCCCTGCAGGACACTCTCTCTGCTCTGGAGAGCAGCTTCAGTGACAGACTTATTCATCCTTGATGTGTGAAGGAGAGGTTCCGCAGGTCTTTCCTTCTTCCTGCTGTCAGACTGTACAAAGAAAAATGAGGACTAATGAACACTGCCAACTTGATCTCACGTGTCATGCATCGTTGCAATATCCTTAACTTATTGACCCCTTGTATGTGATGTCCCGGCCACGCCCACTCTCCATGACAGACGGCAGAAGTTAACTGCGAGCCTACGGACACCTGACCAAAACAACCTGTTTCAGCGCATTACAGCCAAAACTGTGACATTTTGCAGTGCGGTTGATTATCCTAACAGGCACGGACATAAGCTTTTTTATCTGATACCTGCTCGTCATGAAGACAGAAGACGACGATGGCCAGCGGCAATCAACCAAAAGGACTGGGACCCATCCAAGTACTCCCTAATATGCAGTGAACACTTTTTACAAGATAAAGCAATCACAAGTTTGTATTTATTTTCTTTCCATTAATTTGGAGGACAATGACACACGTCAAACGTGTCTCTTACTACTGTCCTGTATGTGCGCTGCAACATTGATATTTTTATCTTTTAAGTCAATTGCGTGTTTCACTATTTTCCTCTCCGTCAGTACGTATCATGTTTGGCTGTAGACAGAAAAGCCACAGAAAAGTGGACTATTGCTAATGCTACCAGCAAAATGTACATATAAATCTGCTCCAGTGTGAGGGGATGCATTGTTAACAATAATGATAAAGATCATGTAGGGTGAACTCGGGCAAAAATAGACATTTTATTTAATCGATAAAATTGACAGGGGGGAGAAGGTACGGGTCAACATCCAGTTAGGCAATCCTTAACTTCTCCAAATACCACTCTTTGTGAGCCCTGACCTGATGTCCTACTTCCACCTATAACGTAATCGAACATGTGCTTGAAGCAGCCACTTCTCGATTTAAGAGAAGAAGCTCCGTTTTTAAGAGTTGTGTCCGTTTTGCTCTCGCAGCAATGCTAGTTTCCAATACTTCCGCCGTAAGCTCATTCACAATCACGTGACTGGATGACGTTGATGCATCTGGTCAATTTCAGAATGTGCAATATAGAACTACATGTGTCACTGTCACTTTACTGAGTCCCTGTGTCCCAGAGCCTCATGCTGCTAACATGTACAGATGTAAACATACTGCTGCTAACATGTACAGATGTAAACATATTGCTGCTAATGTACAGATGTAAACATACTGCTGCTAACATGTACAGATGTAAACATACTGCTGCTAATGTACAGATGTAAACATACTGCTGCTAACATGTACAGATGTAAACATACTGCTGCTAATGTACAGATGTAAACATACTGCTGCTAACATGTACAGATGTAAACATACTGCTGCTAATGTACAGATGTAAACATACTGCTGCTAATGTACAGATGTAAACATACTACTGCTAATGTATAAATGCTAACATATAACTACACATTGCTTGGACTAGAAAACAAAGTACTTTATAATTGCCTCTTATTTTGCCAAATGTAAAACTTTTATACTTATTTTTATTAATATTTTCAAGATAGAGATTATATACTTGTTATTGATGCTAGAGTTAAAGAATTTGTTTTATTTGTATTAGTATAGCTATTGTTCACTTAACTCTCTTTCCTACTGTTCTATAACAACACTGATGCAACACTGACATTTCCCCACTGTGGGACGAATAAAAGATCTCTTAATCTTAATGTTTATGTTCTTGTTATGTTAAGCACCTTGCATTTCCATGGAGGTGAGAACATCTTGTGTAAAAGCCAGTTTGTGCGACAGAATTAAATGTGCAATTGTGAACAGGGCAAATGTTTCAGGTCAAACTCTGAATGGAATCTTTATTTTTCTACTTTTTTCTTATTGAATAAAATTAATTGAAAAGCATTCTTAAATCCAAACTACTTACTCTGCCACTGCTCGTTCACTACAGACACATTCATCTCTGAATAAAACAAACACACATATATTTTATAATGCACAGAATGATTGAATTTGCAAAGCTGTGTATCTGAACTTTTAACTCTTGACTTTCATATTTGGTTTTAGTTCCTGGCGCTCCTAAATATTCACATTATAGAAGGGAAGTTGGCGCTCGGCTTGCAGCTGTTTGGCCGAACAATGAGCCAGCCCATAGGTCAGGGACTTATGGATAAATAAATACTAATACATGTAGAGATTTTGTTGGCAAACACACAACAAAATAGTTCACTTGAGGTGTTTCAGTGGACGTCAATGTTACAAAGAGGATTCAAATGTTTAATGGAAAAAAGGGAAATGCATCAAATGCTGTGATTAAATAAAAAAACACTTTATCTTAACAGAATCTTAAACAGAAAAGATAAGAAACTTTATTGATATCACAATGGTGAAATTTAGTCACATTTGGCACCGACAGAACAACTCAGATTGTGCATATAGACATGAAGTGTGCAAACATGTTAAAGGTTAAAAAGGTTAAAAATATAGTGCAGGATATATTGTGTACAATAAAAGTGGCAATAGCAGTGCTGGTTTTCAGTCCTCGTGCAGGTCATTAGTGACTTTAAGTGACTTATTGTACAGTCTGACAGCGGTGGGGATGAAGGCCCTGCTGTAGCGCTCCTTCTTGAAGGAGGTCCTCAGCTCCTACAGTCCTGCGCAGTGGGTGGGAGGTGACTTTGTTTGTTTTCCATGATGGAGGTGACCTGTCCCTCACTTCCTCCACAGAGTCCAGGAGCAGCCCAGAGTGGAGCTGGCCCTCCTGACCAGCTTGTTGAGTCTACTCCTGTCCCGCTCTGTGCTGCCCGGGGCCCAGCACACGGCAGCGTAATGTATGGCAGAGGCTACCACAGAGTCATAAAAAGTCCTGAGCAGAGGCCTGCTCACTCCGAAGGACCGCAGCCCCCTCAGGCGACTTTGGCCCTTCTTGTACAGGGCGTTGGTGTTATGGGACCAGTCCAGTTTATTGTTAATGTGAACACCCATGTAATTGAAGCTGTCCACCAACTCAAAGTCCTCCCCCTGGATGTTCAGCGGCGTGTAGGAAAGTGGTTTTCTCCTGATTACCATCTCCTTGGTCTTACTGGTGTTCAAGCACAAGTGGTTGTGCTCACACCAGTTGACAAAGGCCGTGATCTTGGTATTCCAGTTTGTTTCCCTCAGACACACAGCCCACAATGGCGAAGTCGTCGGAGAACTTCTGCAGGTGGCAGCTGTGTGTGTCCTATATGAAGTCCAAAGTGTAAATGGTGACGAGAAACGGTGAGAGGACAACAACAACAACTTATTCTTGTATAGCCCTAAATCACAACAGGAGTCATCTCAGAGGACTTAACAAAACCATTGAAATCACCAACACAGATGAGAGAATCAACAGTTAAGACACTAAATATACACACATGAATTGGTCCATAGGGAGAGACCAATGTCCATGTATGTTGATATATGTCCATTCATCTTGTAGAATGTTGTGTCCTGGATCATCACCACAGTCCTTCTAATTGGACACTTAACAGCCCTAAGACTCTCCTCCATCAGCAAGGAAAAACTCACAAAAACCCAGTGGGAAAAAAGTGAGAAACCTCAGGGAGACATACATATTGAGAGAGGGATCCGCTCTACAGGGATGGACAGGCAATAGATCCAGGACCACCTCAGACTCACAGCTGCGAAGCCGGACTTAATGTGGTCGGTCCGAAAGGTAGTCGATGGTCCATGCAGTGAGGTTACGTCCACCCCCACGTCCTCTCCTCGGGACTGATCCCGTCCAGTCCTGTGGATTTCCTCTGCTTCAGTCGCATCAGCTCTCTCCTCATCTGGTCTGGTGTGATGAAAGCAAACCGTTATATTGTACAGTAAGCAAAGAATATCAATCAATCAAGATGTTAATTTCGCAACCGGAATAAGAAAATTTCACAGAACATGAAGCCAGTATCACAAGTACTGAAAAAAGACACAAACACACATACTCACTCACGCACACTCACAGCCCCAAACATACACACACACACACACACGTGATACACGCCCACACAACCCCAAACACACACATCAACATATTCACACACACTCACACAAACAATCAAATGTATTTAAGTTGCTTCACATTTGGTTTTTTATCCGTTCATTTGCCTCTGTGTATGTTCTCTTCAAATCTTTGTATGATCAGTTTTGTTAAGAATAAATTGAACTGAATTGATCCTGTTGGCTTTTTCCTGCCGATGGTTGGTTGTCTCTGCCAAATATTGTTCTCAATTGTACTAACATATTTTTGAGAGCCTGTAAAATGTTGTTATCTTCCCATCTGCAATAGAGCAGCTGCAAAGCTCTGCTCCTGGTTCAACTCCTCTGACTGAGGCCTGTCCTTCACCACAGAGACATTCAAGTACCTTTGTTTTGTAGTTTGAAAATGCGAACAAACTCTCTTGGATAATAAAGCCTGCAGACTGGAGTTCACCTCATTCATTTGTGAATGTTACGTGAACCTGTGTGAGCATGTGTTCCATTGACAGAACATGCCCCTGATAGAGCTTTGCAGTCTGCAGTGGTGTCTGTGATCTGAAGCACTGATTACACCACCGCACTGTTTCCACCAGCCCTAATCTCCTCTTTTCCACAATGCTTTAGTATCTGGTACCGTAACCTAGCAATCTACCCACTACAAACCATTACCTGGATAAATTCCTTGGTAACCATGGCTTCAAGCAGAACTCTGGCCTTCTCTGTCGGTTTGAATACGTTAGTAACAGCACGGCCTGGATAAACCCAGGGCCAAGGACTAGAAATTGACCTGGTACTGGATAAATAGGGCCTCTTTTTGTTTTCTCATTCACAACCTCATCTGTTTTTCACTTAACTGTTCACCAGAATGTTCATACACACCACAACCGCCACACCACTCCCAACGTACCAGGTGGCAGTGTGAAAACCTCTTCACCTCAGAATGAAGGTTTATCGGAATAGGCTCCTGATTAAATCAACACTGTGTTGAGGGAATAGAACATGGCAAACAACAAGTCTGCACTCGTGATGAAGCCAAACTCATCAACACAGGCTTTCAGAAATAACTTCCGCAGTCCAACTCTAGGGAACAAATGTACAGGAAGTACGCCAAAGCATTACGCTATTTCTCTAATCCAGCTCTGTAGAACTAGACACCGGTTTAAAAAGCAGAATCGCAATCACATCTCGGCTAGTGTAATTTATGCCAGCCTCGACAGATCAGTCTTGTTGACAAACGTTCAATGACAGAGAATATGGGGACGCTGGGGACATAATAACGCATTAGTAATATTCATAAATAAACAGTGATATTCTCAGATGTAATTAAAGCAGGAGGGTTATGTGACATGACAGAGCGCGCTAATCCTGGTGCGCTCACAGCCGTGCGGGGATGAGGGGAGTGTGGGCGCCAGGGGAGCTCATTTACTCACACACGCACGCGCCTTTGACTACATCAAGACATCTACAACGGCTTTCATCATATGTGCTGGGTGTCGACACTTTTCCTTCAAATCAGCTCGTATGTCGCTGCGGTACGTGCAGCGGGCAACATCCCACGGTTGTGCGTCACAATTAAAGAAGCTGGCGAGTATTAGAGGGGAGATTCAGGGGAGTTAAAGTAAAGGTTTGAGTCATTATGTAATGTGACGTTTCCTTTGCCTCATGTATGTTTAAGTCCTTACTATTCTGTTACAGCTCTACTCTATTCCACTTTACTTTGATTGGCCAGTACCAGGTTCTTCTTTAGTCCCTCTTGGCCCTGGTTCTATCAAGGCCAAGCTGGTACTTAAGTGAAGGGATTGAGTGCTACTGGAAGCCATGGTTACCAAGTCCCTAAGTACTGGTTTGTGTGGGTAGAGTGCTAGAATATGGAACCAGATACTAAAATGTAATGGAAACAAAGAAGCTGGTAACAGCTGGTGGAAAACAGGGTTTTATTCTGTTCAAGAATGGTTTCATATTGAATCTATGCTATGCCCATGGTTCAGTAACTTTGTTCTGCCATATTTACTAAAAGGGCTGGCTATGGATCCTGGACTGAGGCTTTAGATCCAGGACTGAGACCTTAGTTCCTGGACTACGAGGACACTTTTCTACTTGAAAACCCGGCCGCAGGCTGGAGAGAACCAGGCCACATGCAGGACTGATCAAGGCCAGGTGCAGGACAGAACCGGGTTGTGGGGGACAGCACTCGCTAACCACTCTTGCTTCTCTGCAAGTTACTGGGTTTTAATCCTAGGCAGAACAGGGTTTTTTTGAGGTTTACTTCAGGTGCTCTGTTTTTCCCTACCACTAAAAAGATCATTAATTTACATGTTTACCGTACTGAAGCCGTTTAATAGGTTTATAAACAAGTTCATGGACTTCCTTTCCCTCCCTGTCTCCTCATATTTGCCCTTTATCATTAGTGGCAGTTTTATTCTGTAAAATGGATGAAGCCAAATGTTTCCTTTAAGTAAGTACATTGAGGGTGAACCATGTACTGCTTGTGTACAGTATATGGATGTGTTTTCTCTCATCTTCAGCTTGTCTGCATCCATCATCTGTGCTCTGATCTCTCGAGCAGGCGCATCACTCTCCCACACAACTCATGTGTTTGGAACCACTGGTTTTATTTTCCTTTAAATCAAACACAATTGTATATTTCACTCAGGGAATTTAAGAAAAACAAAAAGAGAGCCAAGCCACATAAAATCAGTAACATCTGCATTATTGTTGAACAAGGCCAGAATCAAAAATATAGTGTCCAAAGTAGACTTGAAGATTCTCCCCTGCATTTGTCTTCTGTAGGTTAGACTACTGTAACGGCCTGCTCGCTGGTCTCACCAAATGAGCTGTAAAACTATTGGAGTTTATTCAAAACACTGCAGCTCCCGCCCTTGACTAGAACTAATAATAATAATAAAGCATAAGTTTCATACAGAGCTTTTTTGGACACTCAAAGACGCTCCACATGTCATTATTCATTCACTCCATACATACAACTACTACTGTAACCACAACTGCCCTGGGGCACACTGACAGGAAGTACAATCACATCAGTTCTGGTCTCATGTCTCTGCTCTGGCTTCATGTGGCACAGAGAATAGACTTTAAAGTGGCTCTGCTTGTGTAAAAGTCTATCCATGGCCTCGCACCAAAATACATCTGTGATATGTTAGTGCCATGAGAACCAACTCAGACTCCGAGGGGCACATGGACTGGCCTCCTGCTGGTGCCCAGATTTAGGACTAAATTGTGTAACACGTGTAACAGGGTATTTCAATTTGGAGAGACGTGAAACAAGAAGCTTTGAGTATTTTATTGGGAGGAGGTTTGGCGCCCTAGGCCCCGGTGCGGCCTTCGGATCGGAGGGCCTCCATGCGAAGGAGCGAGCCAATCCCCCGGGACCTAGGCACTGGTGGCGGCATTTGCAGCGGGAAGCAGATTGAAGGCAGATGAAGGCAGGGTGAAGAGGAGGAGGAGGGGAGGCGGTGGTTGCAGGCTTCGAGAAGGCCGAGAATGGGAGTTCCTCCGCTTTTAAGCAGCTTGCCTGGCTGGACCGGTGATTGGAAGGGGGCGTTTGCCGTGCGATAGGCTGGGGATGAGAACCGGCCTGGAGGGGTTACCTTTGGCTGACGTCTACCAAATTGAACTTTCGCTGGCTGCATTTCAATTTGGAGAGACGTGAAACAAGAAGCTTTGAGTATTTTATTGGGAGGAGGTTTGGCGCCCTAGGCCCCGGTGCGGCCTTCGGATCGGAGGGCCTCCATGCGAAGGAGCGAGCCAATCCCCAAAAAGGTTGTGAGTTGATGGAGTTTTGCAGCCTGGTTTGGAGGGGACAGACGTCGAGACTACTCTATGCTGTGACCGCTATCGCTATATACTGTGACCGCTATCGCTATATACTGTGACCGCTATCGCTATATACTGTGACCGCTATCGCTATATACTGCGACCGCTATCGCTATATACTGTGACCGCTATCGCTATATACTGTGACCGCTATCGCTATATACTGTGACCGCTATCGCTATATGCTGACGAGTCGCGACCATCGCGCGCTAACCATTTTTTGCTATATACTGTGACCGCTAACCATTTTTTGCTATATACTGTGACCGCTAACCATTTTTTGCTATATACTGTGACCGCTATCGCTATATACTGTGACCGCTATTGCTATATACTGTGACCGCTAACCATTTTTTGCTATATACTGTGACCGCTATCACTATATGCTGTGACCGCTATCTATTGTGACCAAACTTGCGGATCCTCAGCTGCTGCCGCCACCAGGAAGTTTAGCGAGCATTTTAAGAAGATGCCAAAAGCCGCTGGGCTGCCAGGATGGAAGAGGTGTCAGGCCTGATGTATGAGGAGAGGGCCGATGATGACCAGCGGCCCAGCTGCTGGAGGGCGGAATAGGGGAGCCCAAGGGACGCGGCGCGCGTGGCGGCGCCTATCCGAAAGGAGTGGGCTGTGTAGAGATGGGGAGACATGTTACAAAGCAGCAGTACGGACCTGAGTTGGGCTCTGAACCAGTTGGAGGACATAGGGAGGTTATCGGGGTTGAGAAATAACGGTCCGTTGAGGTCTCCTTTCCGAGAGCGGAGGCGAGTGTAATGCATCATGGGTTATCTTTGCGCGCTGGGAACGTGAGCGTTTGCATCACGTTCCGTCAGACGCTGCGGCAGCGAAGAGTGTTTGAGAAGTGCGTGCCGCCACCAGAATCTTATTGCTTCACTTACTTTGCTTCGTATTGCTTTGCTGGGAGCTTACGAGGAAGCCAGTAGACGTTGTGCAGCCAGGATAGCGGACGCGTCTGGCCTGATGTAGGCGGAGAAAGCCGAAGAGGACCAGCGCCCCAGCTGTTGCAGAGAGGTGTGCTCGTGTAGGGCAGGGGAGATGCTCCGGTGGAAAGTAGCGGCCACGGCCCGGCAACCCAATGGTCCTGGAAAAAACCCCCCAAAACCCACGGAAGGGGCACGTCCGTGTAGAAGCGGAGACCTGTAGGGGCAGAGACGTATCGGAGAGGGACATGAAGTTGCAGGCGCCCTCACGCTTAGAATCTTGGGTTGGAGAGTAGATAATCAGGATAGTAGGATGGTCGGGAAAAGCCGTGTCTCGGACCGCGTGAAGGTTGAGCGAGCAGTAGTGGACGCTTATGCAGAGAAGCCATGGAAGGCGAGCAGGAAGATGCTGCGAGGAGGGCAGACATGTACTTGGAAGATGAGCCGGAGTTCAGCGCCGCTGCAGGATGGGCAGCATGATGGGGAGCCTGCGATCAGAAGAGCGAAGAATACAGGTATGGATGCCTTTGATTAGGAGTCCGATTGACGGCTCAGCGCAGCTACTCGGCCAGCTTCATCTGATAGAATCGGAAGATTAAGTAAAGAGATGAAGCATGACCGCCGAAGCGACCCTGGGAGCATAGGTGCGAGTCCAGCGCAGCGCGGCATACTCAGCCGGGCTGCGTCCATTAGAGCAGGATAAGCTTCTGAGAGAGTGGGTTGCAGCAGTAGCAGTAGCAGTAGCAGCAGCGGCAGCAGCAGTAACCTCAGATAATAACGGCAACGACCTGTATCAGCCGCGGCAGCAGCAGCTGCAGCATCCGTAGATAATAACGGCAAAAACCCTGTATCAAAGCCACGGCATTAGAATATGTTGTAGCTGTTTAGTGTTTCGTAAGAGAAGCGAAATGAAGAGAGATGACGAAGTACATGAAGCAGCAGCAGCACGGCAGTAGTGGCAGTATGAAGCAGCAGCAGTAGCAGCAGTAGCGGTAGCAGTAAGAAGCAGCAGAAGCAGGCAGCAGGAACAGGCAGCAGCCGGAGCGGCAGCAGGAACAGTGGCGGCGGGATCAGGCATCAGTAGGAACGGCAGCGGGGACCGGCAGCAGCGGCGGTCAGAGAACCATGCCCATGGTTGTTTAACAGCCTGAAGAAAAGAAAAAGAAAAACCGACCCGAATCCGAAACATCCCATGTGAATAACAGACGTCCCCTGGAGCCATCTGCTGCTTTGGTTATGGCAGATACGCATGAACGATCACTGATCCATGCGTTTAAATGCATGGTTTTACTGCAAGTGGCAGAACATGAATCTGAATTAATGCACATATCTCCTCGTATATCCCTCAGACGATAGAGATTGATGCCATTTAATATGCATTGCCCCTCAGTTAGCTCAAACACATGTGAAACGGAGCCTGCAGACCAAGCACGGGGCGAAAAACTGGCGCCTGCAGTCAAGTGCGCGGGGCAAAAACCAATCGCCTGCAGCCCAAACTCCGGGATTAATCTGTCCGCGTTCAGCACACTCACTGTACTCACATGCCAGGAGACTTGGGAAAAGCAACGGGACAACGCGGCACCGCCAAACGGAGGCAGGGACACGCACGGCACCGCCAGACCTTCTGCGTGCGGCAGCAGACCACGAGGAACGAGCAGCACAGCACCCGCGGAGGGCCCCGCGGAGCAGCCCGCAGAAGAGCCCGCAGAGGAGAGCAGTGGAGACACGCGAACCACAGCAGGTGCAGGGACGTGGAGGAGGAGCAGACCAGTGCAGGGACGTGGAGGAGGAGCAGACCAGTGCAGGGACGTGGAGGAGGAGCAGACCAGTGCAGGGACGTGGAGGAGGAGCAGACCAGTGCAGGGACGTGGAGGAGGAGCAGACCAGTGCAGGGACGCGAAGGAGGAGCAGACCAGTGCAGGGACGTGGAGGAGGAGCAGACCAGTGCAGGGACGTGGAGGAGGAGCAGACCAGTGCAGGGACGCGGAGGCGGAGCAGACCACAAGCAGCCAGACGGAGGACGCCAGGGACGCGCCGAGTAGCGTGAGTAGACGAACACGATTCCTCCTAGACGATTCTTTGCAGGCTTCGAGAAGCCTGCAGGCTTCGAGAAGGCCGAGAATGGGAGTTCCTCCGCTTTTAAGCAGCTTGCCTGGCTGGACCGGTGATTGGAAGGGGGCGTTTGCCGTGCGATAGGCTGGGGATGAGAACCGGCCTGGAGGGGTTACCTTTGGCTGACGTCTACCAAATTGAACTTTCGCTGGCTGCATAAGTATCCCCACACTGCCACTTTGAGTTCGGGTGTGGTTTTCTTTGTTTGGTGTGGGCCAGTGGCTATGTTTTTAATTAGTTGGCAGCTGTGGTGGGCGGTACTTCATCCTTTTAAAAGCTCAGTGCACCTTCTCCTCTCCCTTACACTCTCCCTCTGCTTGGTGTGCAACAGAGTTCGGGTCCTCCAGGCGGTCTGAAGGCCAGCGGTTCTCCGAAGCATCCGGGGCCTGCTGGGGACAATGCCACACCAGCAAGGCCAACCCCAACCGCTTTAGTGCCTGGACCCTGAAATCCTGTTTTTAAAGCTCACACCCTTAAGTGTTAGACTCCAGCCTCTCCCCTCTGATTTTAACCCCTGGTTTTAATCATACTTTTTAAAGACTCTTTTTGTAATAAATCATTCTAAACTTTTAACTGTCGTAGTCTCCTTGTACCCTGGTGATCAGAATCCGAAGGTGGGAGTGTTACACTAGTGTAATTTTGTTTCGATACAAAATTCTGAGTTTCCTTATGTACGAATTGTCCTATACAAATGTTGCCTTGCTTTGTTGGAATGCACACCTGCAGCTACACAAAGTTGAATTCCCCGGGTCTAATGATGAACTCTGACGAACATAATTATGGCATTGATTTTTATTCCATTATTTCTTAATAAACTTTGATTTCTGGTGTCTGGAAAATTGTATGTAAGTAGTACAAGTAGGCCTGGGCGATATAAACGGTATAAGCGGTATGCGATATAAATTTGGCCCACGGTAGAGATTTTTGTTATACCGGCATATTGCGATAGGTCATTATGTCATCAAATTGCTGTACAGCTGTGACAACTGCTCATATCAAGTGGGGAACCTATGGAGTCTCTACTTTGCTAAAAAATATTTCTCTAACGGGTGTCAATTTTTGGGAAAATCGCCTAATAAGGAACGGGAGAAATGCGCTAGCATTAGCATTAGCTTGCGTAGCATCTGCGGCCACCGAGATAGCTGACAGTCCACAGTCTTTACTTCGCGTACTTTCATAGATACAATGCAGTATTTTTGTGGGGTATACGGTTGTAGTAGCCGAGGCAACAGAAAGAAAGAACTGTTAAATACATTTTCTGATTGCAGTCCCCGCTGTTAGCTCACTCACTGCTGTTAGCTTAACGCTATTAGCTTCATGCTATGGAGCTAAGCTAATAGCGGAGCTTCCCCCGGAGCTCTGTACTTTTGGTTATTTACAGCTCAACAAATCACCGAAATGACAATAAAGGGTCAGATTTCTCGCTTCACATGCTGTCTAAAGTAACATTTGTGCCATATTTATTGTGTTATTGATCAAAACTATCATCTCAGACGTGTTTCTGTTGATCCCTGTTCACTATAACAGCCTTAATCTTTCTCATTGTTTAAAAAATTGACTCATTCAAACACTACAAAGCGTACGCTGCATTAAAATATTTTTCACTCATATAATAAGAGTGATACTAAGGCGCGATAAGCTCCTATGTCTGCGTTTTCCAGCATTGCCCATTCTATTTAATAGGAGAAAAATACTTCCTGTCCTACGGACACATGTCCCACCCCCTTTTGGTTACGTGGTTGAAACCCAGCAATGCTGCTTGGAAGTTAAAGTTTTATAATGTTCTGTATAGTTGCAGTTTTGCACAATACATTTAAATAAGTAACAATCTTGACTATTGCATTCAAGAACCTGCTAGACCTATATTGAAATTCACACACCAAATTATACCGCAATATATACCGTCTACCGTCTGTGTCCCAAATTATACCGCAATATGAATTTTAGGCCATATCGCCCACCCCTAAGTACAAGTATGTGCGTGTGAATTCGCTTTTCACACTTGGCAAATAATGTTGAACTTTGTGAAGAAGCCTCCGCTGAATTGATCTGCTTTTGGGATTCTCATTGTTCTTTTAGCCGCCTCCGGAACAGGCTTTGTCAGTTGTCTTTATAATCATAAAAGCATTGGCCCAGGCTCTTAAAACTGGGGTAACTAACATTTTCATCAAGATTTAAGCAAAACCATGTTTCCAGAAAGAGCATAGGAACATTGTTACAAAACTACCCAGTGTTTCACATTCAAATGCATACAGTCATCTTTGTTCCTTTGGCTGTCAGACTGTACAACAGACCTCTTCTGCTGCTGGACATCTGACTTTCTGCTTTCGCGGGATCATTAAAGAATCTATCGATCTCTATTACAGGGATTACAAGTTTGGACTCCTGTGACCCATGACCCAGGTTTTTCTAGATCTAATTGTACCAAATTTTGATCTATTTTAAACCCATCACTAGTACAGCGGAGATATCAAGCTCGTACAAATATGGTAAGTGCTATATAATCCCAAAGTAGTTTAATATTAACCCCAACATATGAATCCTTCCAAATCACAGCACAAAAGCACAAAAAGCTGCTAAATTATGAATGAGTAGAAGGCAGTTTCACACATCGACAAACTTCTTTCACTGTGTAAATGACAGTGGAAAACAATTAACATGAAAACAGTTCAAATCTGTCAAAAGAATGTTTATATGTATAGTATACTAATATAAATAATCAAAGTAAAAGAGTGAATGTGGTGAAGTCAGTTAGTGAACACTAAAAACAGTTCTGCTGTTTTAACCTGAAGTGGAACAATGTCAGAGTGGAAGCCTGTCTCACATTTTCAACAAGACTGTTTCAGATTTTAGCTGCATAAATCTAAAACGGTGGCTCTCCATGTTTAGTCCTTACTCTGGATAACAGCAGGAGTCCTGAGGTAAAGTCAATACCATGAGATCTGAGGAAATCTGGAGTCTGTTGTGCCTCTGCTTGGTTGGAATGAAAACCTGCAGCCACACCAGCCCTTTGAGTCCTCAAAGAACGAAGTTGAATACCTGTGATTGAGGCATTCTACATAATACGTGATCTTGAACTTTAGCTGTCATATGGAGTATTGACATAGTATGAACATAAAAGAGTCCTCAGTCCTCAATCTGTAGTCTGCTGGTCTGTTTTTTTTTTTTGTCTTACCAGTAGAGGCGGACCCTCACTGCTGGCCTAAACATGATTACACACACACATATATATTTAAAATATATTAAAATATATACAATATATAATTTTTCTTATTATACATTTTTTTCTATGTTTATTGTTTTTTTGACATTTGAGTGGTCTGGCGTCTAGCAGAGTTTTTATCCAATCATTACTCAGGATCATGTGTTGCTATGGCCCAGAATCTGCCTCTAAGCCTTCAGACTCGACATTGCTGGCCCGTGGTAGCTTAAAAGGGGGCTATCCTTATTAAAAACTTTTTTTTTTCTGATAAAACACATTAAAAACATGCATTTCCCACCTTTGCAATGTGTTTTTGTGTTATGGATAAGTAATAAATCAGTAAAATAACTTTTTAATATCAAAGCCTCTGATTGGCCAGAAAAATTATGACGTACTTGTAGGGGTCGCAGCTCCCGCCTCACTGGTTATGGCATTGCTCCTGCTGCAGCTTTGACACAAATAATGTTCATGTGGTAACAGAAACAATCAAAAATGCCAATATGTATAGCACGACAACTTGTTTTAGTTTTTCAACACTCTACGGCTGAAGGAGGTGAATATATCGTTCTGGTAGATAGAACGCCGTTCAAGAAAAACAGAGACAGGGGTACCAGAGGAGCCAGGACTTTGGCCCGACTAAAGGATACACACCTGCGGCTAAGCTGAGGCTAAAAGCAGGTTAGCTTATTTGTCAATAATCTAACCTGTGGAGCTAGGCTAATGCAGAAGACACAGAGCCGTGTCGTGCCTCACCACTGGTAAGAAAACAGAACATTGAAGCTCACGCGCAATACTTATATTGTAGTTGGACTTTACACATTTATGCTCAAAACTG
This sequence comes from Knipowitschia caucasica, assembly GCA_964034765.1. Classification (NCBI taxonomy): domain Eukaryota; kingdom Metazoa; phylum Chordata; class Actinopteri; order Gobiiformes; family Gobiidae; genus Knipowitschia; species Knipowitschia caucasica. The sequence goes on from OZ035830.1 coordinate 12,695,942, forward strand.
GGTCATGAACGCCCGTGTTGCACTCTGTCATGTTCTCAGATACTGTCAGAAAAGAAAGTTACACATTGTGTACAAGCGCGTAAGGTGTGTGTGTGCTAACTACAGCGATGTGCCTCCAGTCATTTTAACACAGGAGGCACACTGGGGGGGGGTCAGGGTCTAAGGACAGTGATGATTCTGGACATCACTGACAGTGTCATCAGTGAATTGACAGCTTTGTAAAGTCCTCCTTTGTCGCCCTAAATCACAATTGCTATTTTATTGATTTGGGGCGATACTTAAAGAAATTGAATTGAATTGAAAACATCTCTGCACTGTACAAAGCCATATAGTATTCATCCTTAGACTTGGACATGTGTCTAAATGGCGTTTAACCTCGCTTAGACTGCGTAATCGCAGCTTGTCTCACAAAGAGCTGGGTGCGGGCCACAGATGACAGCCAGCGCCTCCCACTTCAAACCCATCCAGCTATATTTACTGTTCAAGGAAATGGTGTATGTTTATTTTTAAAACAAGTATTTATTATTCTGTTTTATCATCCCCGCTCTGGAAAAACATGTCAGTTACAATCTGGCGCATACTCCCGTGTCCTCCTTGGAGATTTTTTATTTAAAAACAAAAAACTAAAAGCCTTGTTTAAAAAAGCGGCTGGAGATCCACTTTAGACCCTGGCAGATTTCTCCCCCAGGCCCTTTGTTTAAGAGAATACAAATCACTTCAATTATTCAAACCCCCAAAGGTATCACGGCGAATACATCTACGAGTGAGGAATAAAGCTGCCTGTAAACAAAGCCGAGTGCATTAATTACAGCTGAGAAACGCAAAGGCTGCAGAAGAAAGGCAGAGGCGCGCGTGACGGAGCCGTGCGCTAACAAGCCCACACAGGTAAACAAAAGAGCGTCCCTTGATGACTGCGGTGGCGTTTGTGGCGCTCTTTTGTCTCTCTTCACGCCACACAGCAGGGCTTTGTAGAGGAAGATGCTTTCGATTGTCATGGCGCCACAGCGGAGACAGCGAAGCAACAAGGAAGGAGCTGTGGCCTAGTTTGCTCTTGTTTGTACGCGTTTGCTTTCAATGTCCGCTGTGCGCACAAGAGAACCCCTGCTGTGTGTCATATCTGTTTTTGTGAAATGACTAATGATAAATGTGATACTTGAATAAATAGTATTAGTTGATAGGAGGAAACCAGTTGGTTTCCTCCTATCAACAGCTTCATTAACGCTATTCATTAAAGCCCTGTTTCCACAACCCCTACTTGGCCCTACTCTACTCTGATCTACACTACTCTACTCTGCTCTAATCTACCCTACCCCAATTGGGAGTATTTCCACTAATTCTATTTTTTTATTTATCAGGTAACTTTTTTGTCACTCTTAGTACCATTTATATTTTTCTTGCCCAATGTCAAAAGTTACTTGCCCAAATATTTCTCAATACAATGAGTTAACAAGAGAGTGGCAATAAAGTGGCACTGACTATGTGGAAAAAAAAATCCACTCTCAGCCCAAAAAGTCAAATAATTATTCGCCTAAGTATGCAAAATAAAAAAACAAGACGTCTGTCGTGGTGTTTTCTGTTTGATTTGTTCACAACATTTTACTTTAGTGTAGAACCAACATGCATTTTTAATGCAAGGGGAGATCTAGGTACCTGAGCTTTAATTTTGTGAGTTTTGGTTGCGCATAGGTAGGAGACACGGGGAGACCTGCACTCGCAACAAGCTGAGGATGGTTCTGTCCGCGTGTCTGTGCTCCGTGCTCGGTACCACGTTATGGCTGTTGCTAAAGCTGCTGTCATTACAACGCGGCCGCAGCTGCTCCCGGGGTCAGAACAGAGGATGTAAATCCCGTTCGAGTACGAACAGCAAACAGCAGAAAGTTCCCACGGTCACACATTTCACAGAAATTATATTGTCAGCGGAAAACAGTCGGGAATTGCAGATGCGTGAAATTTTTTGAAGAGAATTGGTCAAAAAAAGATAATCTGACCTGTCCGCTCCCGGCTCCAGAAGAAGAAATGCGGGAATATGTTCCCGGCCTGAATGGATCAAAGTAATACATCACTTGCCCGATTGGGCAACTTGCTAAAACAGCGCACTTGCCCGTCTCAAATCTTAAATGCATCCGGATATAATGTGCTGTGGAGCACCCACGTAATACTCTGTCATACCAGTAGATGGCAGCAGACAGGTAATTACTTTGAGACGTAAGAATTGGATGCCACCACAGGATGTAACAGGTAGCGGAGACAGAACATGGAACGCATTGTGGCGAGTGAGAAGTGAAAGTCATGGAGATGTTTTTGAAAATAAATTATACCATTTCCGAGCTGGACCCTGGACTAAAGGTTTTGTAAGCAGAGTGAAGGAGAGAAACCCAGCTGTGATTGTTACGCACTGTTTTCTGTTTTACTCAGTAGCAAGACTTGACCTTGGTCCTGCGTTGGATGATGATAAACTTCACGACCATGAAAAGCCGCATATTTGCGCCTTTGTGTGAGTCAATGGGAGCGGAGTGAGTAGAAATATAAAAATACAAAATAATACTATTTCATTGTGATGATGTATATTTCTCACACTTTGTATTGTGAAAATAGGCGTCAGAGTATATATTTTTACATTTTCTCCTGGTGGTGTGCCGCAAGATTTTTTCATTGAAAAAAAGTGTGCCTTGACTCAAAAAAGTTGAAAAATACTGGAGTAGAGTATTGGGGTTTGTTGAAACTGCATTCAAGCGTCAGCATTCTAAACGCTAATTACAGTTCTAATTACAATTGGCAGTTGAGCATTGGTCTTCAGATGAAACAGTCATGAGTTCGATCCCCGCACGAGACATATCACTGATGTCTGCTGTCATTGAGTCCCTGAGCAAGACAATCCCACACACCACTGGCAGGAGGACTAGTGAGAGGCTGGTGCTATGAAAATAAGATAAATGAACTTGGGTAAATGTTGGTGTTGCAGAGCACCTACAGGATAATGGAAAGAGCACACAACATGATAATAATAATAATAATAATGCATCAGTTTTATATAGCACTTTTTTGGACACTCAAAGATGCTTCACATGTCATTATTCATTCACTCCATACACAGTGGTGATAAACTACTACTGTAGCCACAGCTGCCCTGGGACACACTGACAGAGATAAGTAGCTTTTAATGCTTCATAATAAGAGCAAAAAGTATGTATCATTAAGGTCAATATGATTATGCAGAAGCACTGATTTTTACCCGGAAATGGATTAATGAAGGGGATGAAAATGAATGAAAGTGCCATTGTTTGTCGGAAAAGACAAAAAAAATGTCTTCTCTACAACCCAGCAGCTCAAACAGGCAGATGATTGCTATGTATAGCCACGACCATGTTCTTGTCTCAAAAGACATGTTATAAACCATACATGAGCAATAACAGTTATCAGTCCACCACAGACGTGCTGCTGCTCCGTTACAGAGAAGACATGAGCATTTTCCCATAGAGAGCACAAATTCTAGTGTTTGTGTGAGAATTGGGCTTTCACCACCCGGAAAATCTGCAGCCTTCAATAACAGCGGCTGTGCTCCGAGAGGCAGGAAATAGGCAGCTTTGGATATTGATGTTTGTGTTTAGGCCCCCGCTGCCTCACTCCTCCACCTTCAAACTGCTCAAAACTACTTGCATCACGGCAAATTCAATCCCCTGAATGTACATAGCTGGAAAATGTTTGCATTATTTGTACTATTATACGTTTGGCCATTTGAATGAGGGGTTTGGTAAGTTAATATAATGTTGTGGAATATGGATTCAGCTGTAATTTTTGAGCAATTCTGTGTTTGTGAAATGATGGATTTTCGGAGGGAAGCGATTTGGAAAACAGGACAGTTTAAAGAATAAATATTACTATGCCTTTTCAAATGTATGCTGTTCCTTTATCTTTTGGAACAAAAGTTTGTCAACTCAGGGCTACCACCAACATCTACGGGTGACACTGGGATTTACAATCTACAATGATAACAAGTGGCGAGCTAGACTGGACTCTGCAATTGTTACTCAGGATAACTTTAAAGAACTTCTCACCCCCGCTCCTCGAGGCTTACGTCACTCACATTTTCTTTTCAAATTTCCCTCCAAATGGGCGTAGCCTGGAGGACTAATGGTGCATTCAGTCCGCAAACGCTCAAACGCTGAAGCCCTGCTCACCGTGCATTCTCTAGTTTTCAGACGCAGAGGTCTTCACACCAGAACGTCCTGGCCAGCTCCGGAAGTGCTGATGCTAACAAAGTTTAGCTAGCAGCTTCCTGTGTACAGATTTTCTCCAAGATGCAGCTTTGCAGCGTGTCTTTGCTCAGAGACCTTCCGCGGGCTTTATATAACTTATTATTAAACGGTATTTCCGCAATCGGCGAACACACTCGAAGCAGTTGCATAAGGTCACGGGAGCATGACAACGCATATTTTCACAAGCACAGAGTCCCCCATTGTCAACCCTGGTTGGAGTTCTGGTGAAGCCTGGTGTGGGTCCTGTTTTGGCTGTTTACGAGTATTTGCAGTCTGCTCGCTCAGTCCGCTAATGTCCCCGTGACCACTTTGCGGCTCTCTGATTGGTCGCCGCACAAACGTCCCAAGGAAAGGATGAGCAGAATCCATCTTCTGTGGGCGTCCATTTTCCGCTCCTGCTCCTCCCCTTTGACTTTCCCGCCAAGTCTGTGCGTCTCTACTGAGCGGTCCGTGCGTGTGTGCCGAGAGGTCCGTGCGTTTTGACGCTCGAATGCGTGTCACCATTGACTTTGCATTGAAAGCCGACGCAACGCATGATCCGGTCTGAACCATAGACTGTATATATTAACGGACAGGGTCGCGCCTATCTCCGCCGTTCTAACTAATGGGCCAAAAAATGTGCTCTACTGGAGCTATCCAAAATGGCCGTGAGTGGTCCCGCCCACAAGAACATTGTGAAAACACGCATCTGCGCATGTGTCAGCTGGCGCAAGCTCCATTAATTTGAACAAGATACTTCAAATATTCACAGCGAATAAACTACAGTGGTCCAAAAAAATTCACCCCCCTCAGCATTGACACACATGTGGAATGGAGCTTTGTGCCAAGAGCCAACTTTTGGACCATCCTGTAAAGACGTTTTCCAGAGGTCTGCCAATGCTAGCCAATAGGTCTGCCAATGTAAGCATTGGCTAATTCTTCTTCTGGGTCCACCCCCATCGGCCCGGGGTGGTATTGCAAGCATGTCAGCACACGTCATTTTGGCCACTTTTGAGCCCCCACTGATCTGAACGCTGCATAAAGAGGACAGGCAGGGTCAATGTTGGGCGGGTCTTGGTTGTGATTGACACTTGACATCAGCATTGCCGTGTCTAAGATGGACTGTGATCACAGTCAGTGTTGCCAACTTAGCGTCTTTGTCGCTAGATTTAGCGACTTTTCAGACCCTATAGCGACTTTTTTTTTAAAAAGCGACTAGCGACAGATCTAGACAAAGAATTAAAATCATTAAATGTTGTTAATGTGGAAATTATTTTTGTACATTTGTAGTTCTAAACATATTTAGGGTGTTTTTTACTCACTTTTGTCTCTCCCACGACGTTATTCCTCTCTCCTACAGCGTCCGTTACAGTTATTTGCAAATGGCCAATTATGCAAATTAGGCGATGACGTTTTATCGCCTAATTTAGCGACTTCTAGCGACTTTTGGGGCAGCCAATAGCTACTTTCCTTACTGAGGAGTTGGCAACACTGATCACAGTGACAAGAGGAGGCAGACAGCGGCCGTCAGCCCTATCAATTTGAGCTCGTGAGCTAGCTGTGCTAGAGCTAGCGGACACCACCTGGGGATCCAATGCTGCAGAGGCAGCAGACCGCCACAGAATGGGACCAGTTTCTGAATGATATAGATTAGAGAATTTAACAATTGTAAACCGCTTTGAGACTCAGATCTGCAGTGAAAAGGCGGTATATAAATAAAAAAACTTAGAGTAGAATATAGTGGACTATACTACAATATTTAACAACAACACTATTAACACTACACAATTATCTATAATGCAAACAGCTATGCTAATTAAAATCTACCTAAATGCTTTTTAGGTAGATTAGTCTCTGCTATTCCTTCTCCAACTTGCTTCGGGGGCGTGACCATGGATGTATTATATTAACTGGATAGGGTATTGTAGCTGAATAACTCACGTGCTCAGGGGATTCTCGCGGTACTGCAGACTGAACCAGACTAAATTCACGTGGGCTACCCAGAAATTTTCCCCATAGAACTCAATGCATATTAAAACAGCTCAACCTCAGCTGACAGAGAACCTACAGCTTTAATAAATATCGGATTTTGTGGGGATTTTAGTGTCCCTTGTCATCCTGAACTTTTCTTCTTAAATCCTTCGGTTTTCTTTAAATCCACACTTTAGTGCCACAAACTCTGCTCCTCTGGCTCTCGCTCTAACCCCCGCTCTGGTGAACTGCTCTGATTGGTCAGAGCGCGGCCGAGCCCCTCTGTGCACGTGCGTGAGACCCGGTGTGAGACCCACACACGCGTGTTTGGCGCAACGCATTATGGGAGATCATCCACTGTGCAGAACCGGGAGGACCAGACAATGCCCAAATACAGGCGAGTTTCCCATAGATCTTTGCGAGTTTCCCATAGATCTTTGTGAGTTTCCCATAGATCTTTGCGAGTTTCAGGCAACTTCCGCTAATCTTTCAGCCCCCATGCCGTCACAAAGCGCCACTGAGCACAACCATTCATTTGAATAGGGCGCCATCTTGGATCGCCGGGGCTTGGGCGTGACTGAGACTGGGCTGCTTATATACCTCAGGGCAACCGATGTCAGCAATCCCTGCAGACGTCAGCAATCGCGGCTGCGCCAATGGTGGCGCCAGATTCAAAATTCAACTGTTGTAAATACAAGTCGCCTGCAGATGGCGCCTCAATGACGGTTTTAGGCAGAAAATTGATCTTTCAACTAATTTGCACTAAAGTGAGAAAATTATGACCAGGATATGTAGACAACACTATTAGACACTCATTTATACCGTTTCTCAGCAAAAAAAGGATTTGAACAGTGTTAGCCTGCTGGTCCTAGCATGTTAACTGTTTGTTTCTCTTATCTGTTGTTGAGGAATCGACAACTTTTCAAAGTCTTCTAAGACGATTGCTGCTGCGTTCATACATTGTTGTAAAAAATAACCTCTGGAATCTAGTTGTTTACTATATTATTGTAGATAGACATTTGTTTTTGTCTGTGTCATTTAAATTTATTAATGGCACTTATGCAGCTGTGGTGAAATAGTTAACGTTGGTACATTTTATTTATGTTAATGGAATGATAGGTTAATCCATATTCACATATCCTACCATTTTAACAGCTGGACAGAACAGCCAATATCTATTCAATTTTATTTTTATTATATATATGTTATCAGTGTATTTGAGCACACATTTGAACACATACAAGACATTGAATCCACAGTCGTTTAATTGCAAGTTTGTGTGTGTATGTGCTCAGAATTACACAATCGCTGCCGATGGGGTTCAGACACTAAAACTATACTTACAGCGTCTGTGACAAGTCAAAGTCGACGCAAACTCGCTGGAACGGGGAGGTTAGAATCAGATCCTGCTCCACAAATAAGGCTATTAGTGTGCGGAGAAGTGCGCTAAGCCTCTTACGCCTGCAGACACACCTCAAGCCCCGGACCGCTCCCTGCGCTAATCCACATATGCGCTCGCTAATCTGACACCGTGCTGATCAAACGGCCCACCGACAAATGCTTGTGTGCCGCCTGTTACAGCAGCCACACTAAACAAATCGTATTACACATTTTAGGTGGCTCAGGCATCTTTAGAGCATGGGTACATATAACTGTGTATACTAGGGATGTATATCTCCACCACTGAGGTCGATTCGATACACATCTCGATACACTACCAGCGATTCTATACATTAACGATACACTGAAGTCCCTGTCGATACGATGCAATACGATTCGTTCCTATTCACGAAACGATGCGATTCAAAGATGATTTAATAACAATATGACTGATTGGCAACAGGATTCAGTTCGACATGATGTGATCCTGTTCGATACAGTTAGTATGAGAGTTAATTAGCCCACATCAGGTTTATTACCTCAAATTCTGCTTTACTCTATCAATATGAGGGATGTATTTAATATTTGGTTATGGTTATTACAATTTGTGAAGCGTCTGAGTTCTTGAAAAGCGCTATATAAAACTGATGTATTATTATTATTATTATTATTATGGAGGAGTATTTATTTATTTGAATCCTTCATTCTCTAAAACGCTGTAGGGCTGGATATCTTTGGAGACGAAGTAGACTAACTAACTGCTATAGCAGTAAATTTCTCCTCTGTGAGATTAATCAATAATCTTATCATAGCATCAGTTATGGCCTGGGAGCGGGCAGAGTTAGCTGCTTGAGGCGTGTTTTGACCAAAGAAGTTTGTGATAGACCTACTGCTCGCGTCGCCAACTTTCGGTATAATCCAAAAGAGAGGGGGTAGCAGCCGCGGAGGTATCCACGCCGTGCCGTCTTCTCAGGTGCGTTGCCAGGTTCGTTGTGCTACCCACTTTTTTGATAGGCGGCGCCCGGCATTTCCGCACGCTTGTTTTTTTGGGGCCATTAAAAATCTCGTTGCCGTTTATGTTGTAAGCGTTCATGCTTGTTTTGGACCCGAAGCTTACGTCAGAGCCCGAGGAAGCAATGGTGCATTCAGGTTGCCTCGGAAATATGACAGGGCAGCGAATAGAACAATCGACTTAACCATGGAATCTACCGATGCAGACAGTCTGGAAGAGATGCACCGCAAATTCACACCTAAATTATATCCGATGCGCCATGAATGTATCCGTATAGTTCCATCACAGACGTTAGTATCGGACCACCGATACGAATCGGTGAATCTTCACATCCCCAGTGTATACGCCAAGAGCACCAAGATGGAAGCCAGTTCAACTGAGTGGAAGACATTGCTGCTCAAACCCGTCCCCACATGGACAAGGGGCCACCCACGGAATGTCAGCACCCTGATTGGTCAGAGCACCCTCATGTCTCTCAGTGCAGAGCAATGTGAGCGTCCATAGATAGCTCACTCTTATTGGTCAAAACGCTCTCGTAATAACCTGGTGCTGTTTACGTAGAACCACTAAGTACCTAATGCACAAGACCCGGGAGAACCAGAGCTAGCCAGAACGCGTCACTTCTGCTTATGTTTGGAACGTCCATGATGCGACCACGAGTCAATGAGCACAGGCCATTTATCCGAGTAGCCAGACATCTTGGAGACACAGGCAGATACTTTGAGACACAGGCAGACATCTTGTAGACCTGGGGCTTGGTTAAAGCGGGTTGACTTCTAAAAATATAGATAACAATGGCTTTCAAAATATGTAAAAAAGACAGGTAGAGTAGGGCCAAGTAGGGCTGGTGGAAACGCAGCTATAGCAAGTATCCATCACTGTTATTTATTTCCTGTGTACTGTATGTAATGCTTTTACATTCCACACTAGAAAAACGCCATTTTTGAAGGAAAAGAGATGAGCTGGAGGGAGCAAGGCACACAGACACAGCGGCAGAATGATTAACAAAACTGCAGCAGTTCCACATCGCTGTAATGTGCTCCGGCTGTGAGCTCACGCGCTCTCTGTGGCCTTCACATCACACTCTGAGCTACACTCACACCAGCTGTTGGCTTTCTCATCACTTCTTAAGCAGAAAATACACAAATAGTTCAATATTCCATGGAGAAAGACTTTTCTAGTCATATGTGAGGGGCCTTTCATTACTGTCAGTCCACTGCCTAAAGATCAAACATTGTTTCAGCTTTCATTGGTGCAGACCACTGTGGTGTAAATCATCACACAGCCGCAGTCCTGGATCTACAGTCTGTCCGTCGGAGAAGATGCCTCTTCTTAGAAAGAAGGTCCTGGGTTCAAATCTGAACAGGGCCTTTCTGGGTTTCTATGTTCTCCCCGTGTCCTGGTTTCATCCAGTGGCTCTGGGTTCTCCTAACACTAAAAACATGTTCAATTGGTAGACCCTCCAGCTCTGGTCCTGATCAAGAGCATCAATATCTGGAGATGGGTCCCTGTTATTAAAGCGACCACTGCTACTGATTAAGGCCTGAGAGGCAATGAGTCATATGCCGAGGACACATTTCACTATGGGGGTAATGCAGTATAGTGCTGACACATTTCGAGTAAATAGTAACACCGGTCGATTGTCATTTGTTTTGCCATTTATTTATTTTTTATTAAATAATTATCATATATTTTTTTTTTATTAAATAATTATCATATAGGGGCGACAGTAGCTCAGTTGGTCGAGCATTGGCCTTAAGGCCAGAAGGTCGTGGGTTCAATTCCCACCTCTGCACCTTCTCCATCGACTCCCACTGATGACTGCTGTCGGTGTGTCCTTGGGCAAGACACTTAACCCCACTTTGCCCAAAAGCCCCCACTGAAAGATCAAGGCTATGCTCACACTCAGAGCAGCCGTCCTCCTGTGGACTCACCACCTGCAGAGGGTCAGTGAGGGGCTGGTGCTATGAGACTTGGGTGGCATCTCTGATTGCCACCCCCCTGACCCAGAAATGGATTAAAGGGTAGAAAATGCATGCATGCATGCATAATTATCATATACATTCTGTCTTTAATTTCTGAAAATATCTAGGTGAAATTCACTAGTTTTATGCATAAAAAAATGGTGATATGTTATGATAAACCTATTGTTAATGTTATGCCAGGATCTCAGTCTTGAGAGAGTCTCAAAAGATGGGGGAGCTCAAGTCAAGGGAGTCTGAGGTAGCTGCTCACTTAAATGTCTCAATCTGCTAAATCCTGGCGATGGCGATGCCCTGAATGACATGATCATGGATTATTTCACATCCAGAGATCCAAGAGACGATGAAGGATTGAATTATAATGAAATTCCGAAGAAGAGGAGTCAGATGAAGCTATGCTAGCCATGCTAATCTTAAAGTTACTGCTAATTTACACAGGAGGCATTACAGCATGTACGTGTTGACACAAGATTTTTCCACATTAAGCAATGGTGGTATTTCCACTACTAGTGTTATACGCACTTATGACATGCGCATAATTTAAAATGGATTTCAAATTTTGCACACGCAGCAACGCGTCTCCCAGTTTTGAGAAATTATAGTAATAGTAGTTTTGAGTAATAATCGTACTACTAGTAGTGGCCAACACATGTCTTATGGGCATAGACATATTGCAATGACCTGTGTGCTGGATTTTCAATGTTGAATATTAGTAATAATGGAATTCAGCCCTTTTCATTTAATACATGTCTTATAGTTATCATTCAGATAGTGACCATCCCACATCTATTGTTGAAGATGTAGCAGAGATACTACCACCGGTTCCACAGCAAGTAGATAGTGGTGATGTGCAAGAGTTTGTATGTGCATGCAAATACAAATAACGGTCATCCATGTTCAACACGTCTCATGCAAGAGGAGTTGCAGATGATTCGTAACTGTTTCTTGGAAATAACAAGGGAAGAGCTAGATATCCAGAAAATTGGAGAGGCTATATCGCCACTCCCACTCGGAGCCTGTCCACAGGGAGTGGAAAGCAGGTCTCCGAAACTACAAGAAGGCCCTTCGCGGGGCTCGAACTCAATACTATTCAACTTTAATAGAAGCGAATAAAAACAACAGTAGATTTTTGTTTGGTACCGTCGCTAAACTCACAAACTGCCATAGCGCAATCGAGCCTAAAATTCCAAGCTCACTGAGCAGTGTCGACTTTCTCCACTTCTTTAATAATAAAATTACATCCATCCGTGACAAGCTGGAGGAGGTTGCTCCTGCTGTTAGTGGTGGACAGGTTGAAGCGGCATACGTGACTTCCCACTTAGACTCTTCAGTGGGCCTTAATAAATTCATGGCTGTGAGCCAAGCAGAGGTGATCTCTGTGGTCACATCCTCAAAAGCCTCAACTTGCATGTTAGACGCAGTCCCGACATGGCTCTTCAAAGACATACTTCCTTTGATAATTGAGCCTATCGTAAATATAATAAACGCATCCATACAATGTGGCTATGTCCCACAAGCTTTTAAAACCGCGGTAATCAAACCCCTTCTGAAGAAAACAAACCTGGACCCAGAAATACTTACAAACTACAGACCGATCTCGAACCTCACTTTTATATCTAAAATCCTGGAAAAACTTATAGCTGAGCAGCTCCGCTGCCACCTGCAGGAAAATGATATGTTTGAAGTCTTTCAATCAGGATTCAGAGCTCATCATAGCACTGAAACGGCACTAGTCAAAGTCACAAATGACTTACTACTAGCTGCCGATAATGGACAAGTGTCAGTGCTGGTCCTACTGGACCTTAGTGCTGCATTTGACACAATAGACCACAGCATTCTACTGCAGAGGCTAGAATGTGATATAGGTCTTAGAGGAACAGCCCTTGGCTGGTTTAAATCCTATTTATCAGATCGATATCACTTCGTCAATGTGAATCAGGACTCGTCGCCTTATTCTGGAGTGGAATTCGGTGTGCCGCAGGGTTCGGTACTCGGACCGATTCTTTTTACTCTCTACATGCTGCCACTGGGAAACATTATTAAAAAGCATGGAATTAATTTCCACTGCTATGCAGATGACACACAGCTTTATCTGTCGATGAAGCCTAATCAGACAGATCAGCTAGAAAAGCTCAGTGCCTGCATAAAGGACCTTAAAATGTGGATGACTCTTAACTTCCTACTTCTCAACCCGGAGAAGACAGAAGTGATCCTACTCGGTCCGAAGCGCCTGCGTGACTCCCTCACTAACCAGATGGTTACTCTCGATAATGTCAGTATAATACCCAGTAACACTGTGAGGAATCTTGGAGTCATTTTTGACCAAGAACTCTCCTTCAAGGCTTATATAAGCCAAGCAACTAAAATGGCGTACTTCCACTTACGGAACATCGCTAAAATTAGGAATTTCCTTCCTAAAAGTGACGCGGAAAAACTCATTCACGCGTTTGTCACCTCAAGGCTTGACTACTGTAACGCTTTACTGGCAGCGTGCCCTAAAGCCTCTTTGAAGAGCTTCCAGCTCGTTCAGAATACAGCAGCTAGGATCTTAACAGGTACCAAAAGGAGGGAGCACATAACTCCGGTGTTAAAATCACTCCACTGGCTCCCTGTGGAGTACAGAATAAAGTTTAAAATCCTACTCTTAACATATAAAGCCATAAATGGCTTGGCTCCTTCTTATCTCCAAGACACGTTAGTGTCGTATCAACCAAGTCGAGCGTTGCGCTCACAAAACGCCAGACGTCTGGTGGTCCCTAAGGTCTCAAAGGTCACTGTTGGTGGCAGAGCATTTAGCTACCAAGCTCCTTTACTGTGGAATCAGCTTCCCATTTATGTTAAGGAAGCAGATACGGTCTCCACATTCAAGGCCAGGCTTAAAGCACTTTACTTTAATTTAGCATATAATTAGGTAATATATAATATGTAGTGTATATATTATATATATATGCTGTATTATGTTATATATTATGTTATATATTATTCAATAATGTATTGTGTTATGTTGTATATTATGTTATATATTATGCTGTATGTTATTCTTTATTCAAGGCTAGGTTTAAAACAGTCCTCTTTAGTTTAGCATATGGCTAGGAAGGTAAGACTCGGAGAAGGTTAAACTCCTCAGAGTGTTAGTCAAGCTGCATAGGGAGTCAGTTTGCTGGGAGAAGTATGGTAACTTGAGCACTATCCTCTCCTCCTTCCTACTTTATCTGTTTAGCATTTTTAGGATTCTGACTGTAGTTTGTTCATTGCTATTCACCCGTTGTCCCATTGTCTGTTTCATGGTACGATGACGGGATCTCTGAGCCTGGCCTCTTCCATCTACACCTGCGGACTGCCCCGCCCGACCCGCCTGGGAGTGCTTCGGTCCTGCACCGGACCTGTCCACGTTCAGCGTCCACTGGTCCACGTTCTGTAGCTAGCTTAGGTCCTAGATCATTAGTCTGTCCGTCCGGAGGAGCGGATCCCTTTCTCATATGGGTCTCCCTCCCTGTGGGTTTCCCTAGTTCTCCTCCAAGGTTTCTCACTTTTTCCCACTGGGTTTTTTAAGAGTTTTTCCTTGTCGATGCAGGAGGGTCTTGTTGGACAGTTAGTGTCCAACAGAAAGGATTGGTGATGATCAGGACACTTTAGCATTCTACAACATGTATGGACATTTTCTTCTGTGTGTGCTTTATACTGTATTCTTCATGTGTTTTAACTGTTGATTCTCTGACCTGTGTTGGTGATTTCAATGGTTTTGTTAAGTCCTCTGAGATGACTTCTGTTGTGACCTAGGGCTATACAAGAATAAATTGTATTGTATTGTATTGTATATCGCCATTTTAGCTACACTCTCGTGTGGAATGCATCTTTCTCAGCTAACATCCCGCACCCATTAAAAAGAACAGACAGTTCGGAAGTCCCAAAGAACTGATTTCTCCAACCACGGGGAGAAAATATGCAGGGAGGCATAGATGACTTTCACGTTACGTGACATCCTGTGAAACGAAGCTCCGCCTACCGGAAGTCAGCCATGTTTGTGGTATAGAACGCTGCTGAAGCAATGCCTCACAATTGTGCTGTGTATAATTGTGCTAACAACAGCAAGCGTGACAAAGCCAAATGTAGTTTTTAACGTTTTCCAGCTATAATAAAACATCAGGGTGAACAAACGAGACTTCTGAGCACAGAGAGACGACAATCGTGGGTAAATAACGTGGCAAGAGATAGCAACAATCTAACGGAGGGAAAGATTGAGCAATCATATACTACATAAATTGACAAAGATTGAGATTGCGTGAAATTTGAATTTGAAACTCCTGAAAATATTAATTTCAGTTCTCTTTTGCCTTCGTGGCAAGTCAGCTAGCTAAACTGTACGACAAGGCAAATCCTGACTGGGCTCCAACGCAAGACATGGGCCACAACAAATCTGTGATAAATGTCGATGCTGCTGTTTTGTCCCGGTACGGAAGAGTTGCAGTAAGAGGTAAGAAGAGAAAGCATGCCCAAGAAGAAGAGGCTGTGCTGCACGCCGGAAAGATTGTACGTGAGAAGGTGGAAGCTGAAGAGCGAGTTCGATTGGGGCAACGTGAGTAGATTTCTCACAATGTATTACATTTATTTAGTTAATAATTTAGTATTATGAAAAGGACACTACTTAACTCTTCATTTAATTGTTTTTGTAGGTCGTGAAACAGAAACGTGCAAAAGCTGTCAAACAGAAAAAATCAATATGGTGGATGGAGGTTGTCAAACGGATTTAACTGGAGAAGAACTGGAGAAGCAAAAACTTAATGTGAGAGATACAATATCACTGCAAGCAGAGACAAATGAAAAATTGCTGTCAATGAAAATTAATGAAGCGGAATTTGAAAATAACAAAGAGAAAGCTACATTTTACACAGGGCTACCAAATTTTGCCATTTTATATTGCGTTTTTTATCTTGTGTCTCCTTATATATAGTCCAACACAATGAGTTCATCTCACCAATTTCAGCAGTTTATTCTTGTTTTAATGCGAATCAGACTTGACGCTCCACTTCAGGATTTAGCTTACAGGTTTGTGTTTCTCTCCCAACTGCCAGCAGAATTTTTAACAGGTGGATTGATGTCATGTATTTTAGGTTACAATTTTTGATCCTGTGGCCAGAACATGAAGAACTAAGGTGAACAATGCCTCTAGTTTTTAAACAACATTTTGGCTATAAAGTTGCAGTCATAATTGACTGCTTTGAGATATTTGTAGAAAGACCACCAAGCCTGATTACCAGAGCAATGACTTGGTCAAACTACAAGAATCACAACACAGTAAAGTTTCTTATTGGGGTTACACCACAGGGTTCAGTGTCTTTTATATCTTTTATTGCCTGGGGATATAGTTCTTGCAGACAGGGGGTTTGACATTGCCGAGAGTGTAGCAGTACATCAAGCAAAGTTACATATCTCTGCATTTACAAGAGGCAAAAGCAACAAAGTGGAAAGTAAGTTGAAAAACCCAGCAAAATAGCCAATGTACGCATACATGTTGAGAGGGTGATAGGTTTAGTACGCAGTAAATATGTCATACTACAAAGTACTTTGCCGATCCATTTGCTAACCACCAAGGTTGGATAATCTGTAGCACCAATTGGCAAGATTGTGAGTGTATGCTGTGCCCTAACAAACCTAACTCAAGTCCATCTGGAGTCAATGTTCCAAGTCTTTGTGGTAGAGAGGATGGCACTGTTCTTTTACCCATGTATGACTTGGGTACATACTTAAATTACTAGGGCTGTCAAACGATTAAATTTTAATCGCATAGTAATGGTAAGTTAACTCACGATTAATCGAATTTAATATTATTTCAAATCCACTCCAATTGAAGTTGAATGAGATTATCAAATGTAATGACACATTGTCATTTATACCAAATGTGTTTGATTTGTTCACAACCTTTTTTTTTTGGGCACAACCAAAATGAGCTGTTAATGACGTACCCCAGCTTTAATTTAGCGAGTTTAGTTTAGTTTAGTTTCAGGAGGGGACACGGACACTTCCGCAGTGTATATGCTTGCACAAGTTACGCACAGGTTGCAAGCACACAACATGCATAGTCCTGTGGCGTGTATGGTCTAACCGCGGCGCCATTCGCTCACAGCCGCTAACAACAATGAGAGCGGCCGCAGCTGCCCCGGGGAGGCGGAGGCGGATTTCAGTTCATAGCAAACAACAGCCCCGCGGTCATGCGTGTATTCTTTTAAAACTTGAAATTAAAACTTCAGTGCCTACCTGCTCTGCTGCCATCTCACACTCGCATGTGTCCGCAGCATTCTGAGTGATATTATGGATAAATGGGCGAGTCATTCGGACATGCGTTAATTTTTTCTTAAAGCGTCAATGAAAAATGTAATTAGCGTGAGTTAACGCGATAGTTTTGACAGCCCTAAAAATTACCCACACATTTTTTCATAATTTATTATTCTGTCAGGGCTGCACATTTGTAACAATGAAAAAAATCCTTAATAGTTAAGAAGTTTCCCAAGACTCGGGGAGAAATGGTGCAATTGATGAACTTGACCCAAATGCTTTGCCTGATCAATCCCTCCCAAAGGGGCTTGATGCTAAAAGGCAACAGTATTTTTACAATTAAATCAGGGAATATGTGACAAAGGACAAGCAGAACTTGGTTTGCCCCCTCCCTCAGGCTGTAACCATGAATGAGAATCAATTCAGTGATTCTGGGGACAGTCATTTAATTGCCTTGAATACAAGGGTTGAATCTATAGTCAGTGTTGTTACTCAACTTTTCCATTTGAATTTGCAATAAGTCATGATATACTGATAAGTCATAAGATAAGATAAGATATGCTTTATTTATTTCACAAAGGAGAAATTTACAATAAGTCATGATATATTAAATATTTGCACGCTTTTGTATATATATATATATATATATATATATATATATATATATATATATATATAAAAAATATAAATATATACTGCATATTTCAGATATTTTATGCATAGTTATACTGCATTTTTATTCTATTTTTTTGGATATTTTTACTGCATGATTTGATAATATTCTGCAAAACAATATAATATTGAATAGCCTGTGTTGTTACCTCAACTTTTCCCTTTTGAATTCACAATAAGTCATGATAAACTGCATATTTCTGATAACTGCTATATTTTCCATAGTTATACTGCATACTCTTTATATTTTCTGCATATTTATACTGCGTGATTTGATAATATACTGACTAATGATAGAATAATACTGGCATTGTCTAATACATATATACTGTTCAGTAACTTATAAAGAGAAAGACACATAAAAAGAAGAGACATAGTTACGTAAAACAAATTCAATTCGTTGAATGAATAAATACATTCTTGATTTTTTTCATCTAATTAATGAGTGTTGTGTGTTTTCTTGGTGCCAAAATAACATTTAAAAAAAACAAATCTTTTACAACATATACTGTGACTAAAATAAATGTGTGCCATAATTTAACATGTTATATTTGATTGTGGTGATTCTATTTAGAATGTCTATCTTTAAAAGCTGTTTTTCTCAAAATTCCGTTTCATAAAATCATGTTAATAAGCTGAAAATGATAGCATTTGTCACAGATATGCTTTGAAAAAAAGGAAAACAGATTTGAAAAGAGATTGAAAGCATCTCAAGATGGTATCAGAATCTTAAGTTGGTCAAATTTCACCATGTGATGGGTTATCCCAGATCGCATCACATCATATGAACTTCACTTAAATGGTGTGATCAAATTGAAGGCTTTTTATATGATATCCTGGTCAGAGACTTTTTCATAACATAACAAGTTTGAAAATGGAACATCAATTTGAAAATCAGAAAAATGCTAATGAGAACACATGAAAGAAAAAAAACTTGTTTTTGTCACAAATCTGCAATGGAAACACTTTATTGTTCACAGAACGTTACTTTTATTTCTGTTGTGATGAACTCAATGTGCTGTGAAGTTAAGTTAGCTATTACTCCAGCTTGAACATGCATAGTTGACACATGGGCTGCCCAAGGTACTGAAACAGAGAAAATAAGTGTCTTTCCATATAGTTTAAAAGTGAAGGATGGTTCACTGAGCGCGACACTAGCAGAGGAGCTTAATTGCTTCTTTGCTCGTTTTGATAACCCCCCATCTGCTCCTGGCCTGAACTCACCATCATTGGGTCGCTGTGTTACTCCAGCCCTGCTCCCACCTTTACACCGCTCTGACACTTCCCCTTTCACTGTTCAGGAGCACGAGGTTAGAAGGGTGCTTCTATCCGTGAACCCCAGGAAGGCCACGGGCCCTGACGGAGTACCGGGCAAGGTGCTCAAAGCATGTGCTTTCCAGCTCGCCTCCATCTTCACAAAGCTCTTCAATCTCTCTCTGGCTCAAGCGTCCATCCCCTCCTGCTTGAAATCAGCCACAATCATTCCTATCCCAAAGAAGTCTCCCATCACTAGCCTTAATGACTACCGCCCTGTGGCTCTCACTCCGGTAATCATGAAGTGCTTTGAAAGGCTGGTCTTGCAGCACATCAGAGACCTTCTCCCAGTCAATTTCGACCCTTTCCAGTTCGCGTATCGGGCGAACAGGTCAACAGAGGACGCCATCGCTGTAGCTCTCCACTCTGCACTGAGTCATCTAGAGCAGCAGCACAGTTACATCCGCATGCTGTTTGTGGACTACAGCTCGGCGTTCAATACAATCATTCCGGACATCCTCACCACTAAACTGAGCACGCTAGGTCTTCCATCCATCACATGTGCCTGGATTAAAAACTTTTTGATCAACAGGCCTCAGACTGTGCGTCTTGGTCCTCGTCTCCTCTCCTCCACCCGAACACTGAGCACAGGCTCACCCCAGGGCTGTGTGTTGAGCCCACTCCTGTACTGCCTCTATACCCATGACTGTAGGCCAACCCACAGCAACAACCTTATCGTTAAATTTGCTGACGATACCACAGTGGTTGGTCTCATTTCAAAGGGTGATGAGGCAGCCTACAGGGAGGAGGTCCTGAAGTTGACAGCTTGGTGTGCAGAGAACAATTTATCTCTTAACACTAAGAAAACCAAAGAGATCATTGTTAACTTCAGGAAGCACAACACAGACTTGGCCCCTCTTTACATCAACGGTGAGTGTGTGGAGATGGTCCATAGCTTTAAGTTTCTCGGAGTCCTCATCACCGCTGATATTTCCTGGTCTGAAAACATCTCAGCAATAATAAAAAAATCTCAGCAGCGGCTACACTTTCTGAGGGTACTCGGGAAGTACAATTTAGACTCTAGTCTGCTGCTGACCTTCTATCGCTCAGCCATCGAGAGCCTGATGACTTACTGTATCACAGTGTGGTACGGAAGCTGCACTGTGGCTGACAGAGAGAGGCTGCAGAGAGTGGTGAGGACAGCACAGAAGATCATTGGCTGCTCTCTGCCTTCTCTGATGGACATTTACACCAGCCGCTGCCTCAGCAGAGCAGAGAACATCATTAAAGACAGCTCTCACCCTGGATTCTCTCTGTTTGACCTGTTACCCTCAGGGAGGCGGTACAGGTGCATCAGAGCAAGGACAAATAGACTGAAAAACAGCTTTTTTCCAAAAGCTGTGACACTATTGAATTCTCACATGCACTGAATTTTATATCTTTTATATTATATGTATAACTCCTGAGCAATAGATGCAACTGCGCACTTTAATGTCTCTAATAATTTCTGTGTCTGTGTATTAACTTATTCTGTGTGTACATTCCTGCACTGGTGGAGTTGCTTTTAATTTCATTATGCATGTGCATAGTGACAAATAAAGTCTAATCTAATTCTGACATGTTTCAAGTTAGACCTGTGCCCACAGCTCCCTTCCTTTTTGAGTCCATTTTTTCAAAACAGGAAAGTTGTTGGCCTGTCATGCCTCTGCTGTGGACCTGCTGCTGCCGCTCCCCTCCTGTGCATTATCGTTAGTGATGTATCCAGTCATCCTCTCTTGATTTTTGGATCTAATTTTTGAGAATACTTAGCTTTGTCCCAGTGTGTTTAGCCTGTTGCTCCAGATCCAGTCTGTATAATCCTTCAGCTCCGCTCCCGACCCTGCTTGCCTGCCCTACCATCTAGAGTATACTCTTCTTAGGGCTGGGCGATATATACGGTACAAGCGGTATGCGATATAAATTTGGCCCACGGTAGAGATTTTTGGTATACCGGCATATTGCGATAGGTCATTATGTCATCAAATTGCGCAGGCTCTGACGCCAGCAGAGAGCATCAAAACAAACCGGCAATCGGCAGCATTAGCCTAGCGCATGAGCACGGCATTCACACCGTGTTTCTGTCTCTGTATTGTTGTGACAGCGGCCCCAGCAGAGGTAAATACACACACAGTAATCACAGTTTAAGAGTCTACCTTTAGGCCAGCATCATCACATCAGAAGTTTGGGAAAGTTAGCGTCAGATTTGGACCTCCGCGGTCAATATCTCACGAAAGCTACTTTGTTAAACAAAATTAATTGTGCCAAAATGACCATTTACATCAATTGTTCAAATCCAACGTGCTGTTTTAATGCAGATAAATCCATTGAATCATCCAGTTCACTGCAAGTGCAGTGAAAAACGCTCAGGAAGCGTCAACAAATGTCAAGACCAGCTTTGTAAACGAACAATAGCTTTTACTGAAGCCATGTACACGCACAAAACTCTCAGACACTATAAATAATGACCATGTCTAACTGCTACAGGCTTTTGATTTCAACATTCACAAGTTTTTAAAATATTTTAAAATGAATGCATATGTTTTTCTTTTTCATTTGCTTTTACTGTAACATACATAAATAATGTATGTTACAGCATTTGTCTCACAACTATACTACAATATAATATATAAATAAGTAACAATCTTGACTATTTTATGCAAGAACCTGCTAGACCTACATTGAAATTCACACACCAAATTATACTGCAATATATACCGTCTACCGTCTGTGTCCCAAATTATACTGCAATATGAATTTTAGGCCATATCGCCCACCCCTAACTCTTCTCTTTCATTGTGCCACAAGGTCCATGATATAGCCTCATGGATATATATGGCAGACCCAGGCTCTGATAAATCCCAGAACTGAGAACTTGTCTGTACAGCTCATCTGTGTACAGCACACCTGCGAGGGGGAGCTGATCACGCCTGCTTCACGCCACTGTTGACTTAATGACCGTGTGAACACCATACAGAAGGCGATAATGAGAGGTGGATCGACACATGTAGACTCATTCAACAGGGATTATTTGTGCTCAACCCCACTGTATGTAAAAGTAACTTGAAAAAGGTAATTTTTGTTGTGCTTTAGTGCCTTCATTTTAGTTCTGTTCAATATGTACAGAAAAGATTGGATAGTTATTAGTAAAAGGAGGAACTTGGAAAGTGAGTTGGTCAGGCACAGGCTTTTGATAAGACATAAGTTCAGACAGTTCTCATGTCTGTGTGGAAAGAGCGCTCTTTAATTCCCACATCTGTATGCCGGCTCGCTCGCCTCATGCATGGCAATGGCTCAGCTGGATTCGATTTGAAAAAAAGTGCCTCTAACCTTCTCAAACACCAACAGTAAGCTTGTTATGAGGGCTGTTGTGCTGCATGTGTAAGACTGATCAAAGCATGTGTGCACACGAGCTAAAGTCCCGGCCCAGGCCGTGTCATTGCTAGCCTGAGGTCCCAGAGCAGGTGAGATCAAGACCATTGACCCTATCGGTCTGGGCCTGCCTGCAGGAGCCCCTAATGTACAACTCAGCCGTATTTCCATCGTACAAGCAGACAGCAAATAAAAATCCATCAGACTAATTTTGAACGATCCACAGTAGATTCGCTTGAGCAATTACTCTTTGGTTTTATTTTGTTAAGCAAAGGACATAAGCAAATGAAGGGAGGCACCTTTTTCAGCAGGAAAAACCTACAAAATCACAAAAGTAATTACGTTTGGTATGAAAAGCATATAAGCCCTTATCAAGTAGCAAATACCTTCTAGGATTCTGTTAAACACAAGAATTCTCATGGTTTTGAAGCTGTGTCGGGCCCTGCATGAATAACACACAGCACTCCTTTATAAGAAGCAGAGTAGAATAACTCGACAAAGATACTTGAAAAAGCCTACAATAAAAGCTCAACAAAGTAATTATTGTTGAAGTGTAGACTTCATTTTTGAGTCTTTATGCTGCAATATTTCCTGGATCTTTGCTTAAACCACAGTCTGTTCTTTGTAGTTGGTTCATTGCTATTCACTTGCTGTCTCATGGTCTGTTTCATGGCATGAGGATGAGACCCTGAATCCGGCCTCTTTAACCTGCACCTGTGAACTGGTCTTGGCCTGATCATCCTCAGTTCTCGTTCTACATGCTCATTGTTGTCCCATTGTCTGTTTCATGGCACTACGGGACCTCTGAACCGGCCCTACCCATCTACGCCTGCGGACTGCCCTGCCCGACCCGCCTGGGAGCGCTTCAGTCCTGCAACGGACCTGTCCACGTTCTGCGGCCGCTGCGTGGCATTGGTCCTTGTTCTGTAGCTTAGGTCCTGGATCATTAGCCCGTTCGTCCGTGTCGGAGCAGATCCCTTTTTCAACCTGCCCGAGGTTTCTCACTTTTTTCCCCACTGGGTTTTTGTGAGTTTTTCCTTGCCGATGCAGTAGGGTTTGTTGGAGTTAGTGTCCAACTAGAAGGACTGTGGTGATGATCCAGGACACTTTAACATTCTACAACATGAATGGACATATACTGTATCAACATTCATGGACATTGGTCTCTCCCTATGGACCAATACATATGTGTATATTTTGTGTCTTAACTGTTGATTCTCTGATCTGTGTTGGTGATTTCAATGGTTTTGTCAAGTCCTCTGAGTTGATTTCTGTCGAGATTTAGGGCTATACAAGAATAAGTTGTTTTTGTTGTTGACGCCCCGTTTTTGCAACAAAACGGAAGGCAAACTTTTGAGGCTTACAAATAGTACGAGTTTATTTTTTTCCACTTCATTCACAATGGTCTCAATCTCCTGTCTCCAAAAAACAAAATATTGAAAGAGATGACAACATCTGTAAACAGCATGGGGTCTGTGACACTCCTGAAGAGGTGCCAATATATGTATTCATATGTATTGTAACCTTAACGAGAGCAGTCTCAGTGCTGTGGTGGGGTCTAAAGCCGGACTGAAACATATCAAATGAGTTGTTGATTATAAGAAATCTAGTAAGCTGTAGGTAGACAACTTTCTCAAGGACTTTCCCCATAAATGGCAGATTTGAGATGGGACGATAGTTGTTAAGTACCGTAGCATCGAGACTGCTCTTTTTTAGCAGGGGCCTGATGACTGCAGTTTTCAGGGCCTTTGGGAATATTCCAGAATGAAGGGACATGTTTACTATCTGTGTGAGTGAAGGTAACAGACTGCTCAGAACAGACTTCAGAAATCTAGTGGGTAGTACATCCAAGCTGCATGTGGAGGAGCTCAAACTGGAGATTATCTCTTGGACAGTTTTATCATTTACAGGTGCAAAGTGAGTTAGCTCAGAGAGGCCTTTCTGGCTGTTGGATTGTTATCTGTGGATTGGAGACAATGGCGTTTTTGATGCCTTGAACCTTGTCATTGAAAAAATGTGCAAACTCATTGCATTTACGTTTGGAAGTTAGCTCTAATGGCATTTGAACAGGGGGGTTTGTTAATCTATTAACTGTTGAAAACAGAACACGCAGATTGTTGCTGCAGCCTTCAATCATTTCAGAAAAATACCTTTCTCTTGTACTACGTAGCACCTGGTTAAACTCGCACAACTTATCTTTGAAGATCTTGTAATCAACCTGGAGGTTGGACTTGCGCCACTTCCGCTCGGCCCTCCGGCACTCTCTCTTTTGTGCTCTGACCGAGTCTGCTTTAGCCCACGGCGCCTTCTGCTTATTTTTCACTATTTTAACCTTCACAGGAGCGATGGTGTCCAGAACTTTCAAAACACTAGAGGTGACAGAGTTAAACAGTTCATCTACAGTAGAATACGATGCATTCTCAAAGTTTATCATTCCCATAAATAGTTCACCCGTATTTTCATTTATGTGTCTTCTTCGTACAGTTGCAGAGTCCACTGGTGGTTTGTTAGTGAAACACATGTCAAAAAATATACAAAAATGATCCGAAAGCGCAACATCGACCACGTTTACATTATAAATGTTCGCCCCCTTTGTAACTAACAGGTCTAGAGTGTGCCCTTTGCTGTGGGTGGGGCCACTCACATGCTGAGTGAGACCAAAAGATTCAAGAAGAGAACTCAGCTCTTTAGCATTTCTGTCATCAACATTATCCACATGAATATTAAAATCACCTGTAATAACTAAACTATCAAAATCTGTGCATACAACTGAAAGCAACTCTGTAAAATTATCAATAAAACTGTGACATGACTGCGGTGGCTTGTATAGGACAACGAAAAGTATTGGAGGAGATTGTTTTTGTTGTATTTTAAAAGACACATATTCAAAAGACGGAAACTTCCCAAGAGACATTCTATGGGAGACAAAGTGGTCTCTGAAAATGGCAGCTAACCTCCTCCTTTTTTGTTTTCCCGTATTTCAGATTCAAATTTGAAATTTGGTGGTGATGCTTCTATTAAAACTGCATTTTCTGTATTTTGGTCAAGCCATGTTTCAGCCATGAACATAAGATCTAGATTATAAGAACAAATAAAATTATTGATTAAAAAAGACTTGTTACAAAGAGATCTGACATTTAGCATAGCAAGTTTAAAAGTTTCAGGATCAGCGGTTGTGGTCGGCTGATTCTTACACGGAACAAGAATTAGATTTTCCTGATTAGACTGATTAACTCCAGATGTTTTTCTGTTATGTATTCTTTGTGTGATCACTAAGGGAATGGCACAGGTGGCTTCACGACAGGGCCCCAGCCGGGTCTCTCCTCTAACTAGACTGCCAGTGGCTGCGAAGCAGAGACCCTGTGCATCCTAGTGTTTAGAGAAAAGAGGGGAAGGGGAAGGCGCGGGAGGAGGATGGAGAGGCGGGTGGTTCTTGGGAGTTGGACGGGGAGGGGTTGAAGGTGGATGGGTTTTTGGTGATGGGTTAGGGGAGGGGCAGGCTGAGTTGGGTGGTGGACGAGGGGGGAGTGGAGGTGGAGGGTTTCTTGGTGCTGAGTTAGGGGGGAGGTGGGCTAAATGAGCAGGAGGGGGGGGTGGAATACTTATGGGGTTAGAGGAGGGACGGGTGGATTTTGTGGGAGAATTTGAGTTGGACGCCCTAGGTGGCTTTGGAGGTACGTATGGGGAGTAGTTTTGAATGTTAGATAGGACTCTTGATCTGGCTACAGTGGGTGTGAGAGGAATAGTCTTCATCGCCGATCTTATCATGCCTGCAGAGTGTTCCGGGGAAAACGTTAACGATACAAAAGGAAAGAAAACAAATTCAAAAATACTAGGGTATATTATGTTCGTTTTGGGGCTCATTTTTGAAACCTGGTTTGAGAATGGAAAGATCAGTCAAGGGAAAACAAAGGGAAACCATAGAGAGAGATAGTAGAAAGAGAGAGATTCCAAAGAGAGGACAGCAAGGGAGAGATCAGTTCTGTCTTAGAGAGCAGGAAGAGGGACTTACAGTGGGGCAAAAAAGTATGTAGTCAGCCACCAATTGTGCAAGTTCTCCCACCTTCTTACGGAGCCACTCCTTCGTTGCCCGGGCGGTGTGTTTGGGATCATTGTCATGCTGGAAGACCCAGCCACGTTTCATCTTCAAAGCTCTCACTGATAGGAGGTTTTGGCTCAAAATCTCATGATACATGGCCCCATTCATTCTTTCCTTAACATGGATCAGTCGTCCTGTCCCCTTACCAGAAATACCAATACTGCCATTCTTCTTCCTCCAAACACGACGAGTTGAGTTTCTACCAAACCGTTCTACTTTGGTTTCATCTGACCACATGATATTTTCCCAATCCTCTGCTGTATCGTCCATGTGCTCTCTGGCAAACTTCAGACGGGCCTGGACATGCACTGGCTTCAGCAGGGGGTGTAGCCAATAATTCCCTTTGGCTGACGTGTCCACAATTTGATACAGAAATCAGACAAAAAGATTCTCCAAGTTTAACATCTGCATTTAATTATCTTTACAATCAGATACAGAATATTCAACAAAAGAGAGCTCTTAAAAGCTAATTCCATGTCCCTCTCTTGCCCTCCGCTGACTGACTGCCAATCTCCTCCCAGCAGTTTCTATCAAAGGGTCCGATGACGTCACAGATCTGGGACTGGTCTGGCCCCTGGTCCTGGTCTGGACCCGGTCTTCCATCTCCACCTGAGCAAACAATGCCCCCCACCACTGGGCGCCTGATTGTGTTGGACTTTTGCCCTCGTCGAGAGTGGGAGAGAGCATTTGTTTATTCTTGGAGTCAATAATTGTCTGGTTTTGTAAGCTGGTCATCTCTATGATTCCTGAGTGCATATTCCTTTGTCTGATGTGCAGCATTTTGTGAATATTCGTCAGTCCCTCTTTTGACCTATATTAACCAATAGGTCACAATCTTTCAATATTCTCTGGGTGACGGGACTGGGGAGATTCCATCATCCTAGTTCTGGCTCGATATCTGTGAAGAGTTAATACAGGAAGACAAACAACACACAACCACATTGAAACATTCCTTCACTAAACTCTTTGATGACCACTGCTGTCATTCTGATTCTTCTTCAACCTCGTCTGTAATGTATACACTAAAACTATTCACTATAGTTTAAACTATTCTAATCTATTTACCAATATGTTTGCATCTTTGCTTTTATTGAGCCATATTCTTAAACATATGTTTTATCTAATAAATCTATCTATACTGTGGTTTGCTTCCATTATCAGTGGCTTTGGGCCATTTCGTGGGGCTTTGCTCATTTTTCCAAAATACATTTTGTTGAACCAGGAAGTGCTGTCACTTCCTTCTCTCAGACCGTTTGGGATAAATGTACATCGTTAATCAAATTGGTATTATCCGTACAGGAGCTAATCTATTTTAGCAGGTTTCTCTGGGGTCAGTCCCTATACAACGGTATTTTGATTCTCTAATCTGTTGCTGACAAATCGACAGCTCTTAAAATTCTCAAAACTACCTAAAGATCTACTTTTGTGCTATACCCAAATACATTAAAATGCTTTCAAATGTTTTTGAATCTGTGTTGGTTCTAATCGATATCATTAATCTATCTCATTAGCTTTTTGCATTGTCAACATTCACCTATGTTTGAAACAAGTGAATTTGACAGTATCTAATAAAACTGTGCATAAACTGTAATGAACTTTATCTACCTTTGAAGTAAATACTTTTGGACATAATATGAAGGAAATGGTCTTTTTACCGTTTGATATTAGCACTGGCTAAAAATAATCTCTATTTTTTGAAAGCATCTATCTATTTTACACTCTATTGTGACTCCAAATCTTGGTTGTAGTTTGAGCCAAAGCATATTCCCAATTTTTGAGTTCTGATTGTAACAATTGCATTGGCAATAGACGATTTTTCATTGGCCGGTCCTTGTTCTGCAAATCACTATTCCATGTATTGTATTTCAGACAATTCCAAAAACAACACAGTCGTTCTCCAATATTTAAAGACATACATCTAAATCAAGTTGCCTGAAAGGGATTTTAACTATTTTAAAACGTTCTCTACGATTATAAGGCTATGAAATTAATTATTAAATAAACAAAAGCACATTCATGGCTTCTGTCCACTGCTTATAACTGTTTAAAGAGTTGTCCCAAACTTAATATGTGTAAATACATCAGCTGTTTGTAATAAACAATAACATTTAACCTGTTCTCCAATGGAGCAGCTCAGAGGCTGCGTCAAGAGCAATGTTATATTTGAGCTATTTTTAGATTTAAAATTGTGTTAAAGCCTGTCGTTCTATGTCTGCATTTTAATACTACTCTCTATAAACACATCTGCACTAGTTCCTACAGATGTGGAAAACAGAAACATCTAAAATCTGACTCCATTTGATTCCTTTTTACTTTAGTTATTAGAACAATTTGACCTTATTGATACTTATTTCCACAATAGAACTATTTTGATTATTCACTAGTCTAACTATTATTACTATTGTTTATTCTGACACCTCTTCCTAGCGACCCTCCAACCTATAGCTCCTCGAATCCAATGACATTATAGCTCCAGACTATTTCATTCTATTCTATTATTATTATTGTATGATCTATTATCTTAAAGAGTAGATCTGTTTGATGTTATAAGCGCTATTATTTCTCCTTTTGAATTTGCACAACACTAAATTTAGAGTGACCCCCTATGGGACAAATATAGAATTTTATTCCATTTTGGCAACTCCGAAAATTACTTAATAATTTTCCCATTTTGCTTTTTTAGGCTGCCCTTTCTATTATTTATTTGTTCTTGTAAATATATGTTTTACACTTCTTTCTAATGATTTAGAAGGTTAAGGACCATGACCACCTATGACAATAACATTACTATACTCCCTCTCTTGGTCATGGGCCAAGTATAAAACATGCATCTGTATGTGTGTGTAGATTTACTGTTCCAATCATCTCCAGTTGTTCCTCCCGGATCGTCCTCAATTCATATTGTGGGCTTTGGTGCCAAAGTAGAGGCTCATTTCCTCATGATCCATACTACTGTCATCCCTGAAGCAGGTGCAGTTTATCTTTCATCTGAAAAACAAACATTAGAACACAAGAAACGCCCACTTCCCCCTCTTCGCATGGTGCAGCCTGTCAATCAATCCAATTGGGCAAAACATAACTGCATTGACAGACGGTGTGTGGCATCAGGGCAGAGGCTGTAGCCAAATACAGACTTAACAATATGTATGTTTCTAATTTTATACTCCCCTAAATGTGAGTTACAAACCAAAGTTGTCCTCCTCCCAATGACAGCTCACTGCGGTTGGACCGAATCACTGTCAGGACAAACAGCAGAGGGAGGGGCTCCCAGTACCTTCAGCAAGGTATTTCATCTCAGAGTACTTTCTCAGAGTACTTTTCTCAGAGTACTCATCCCAGAGTACTCTCACTTTTACACCTGTTCAATAAAGCTTGTTATCTTTGAATCTCTAGTACTTACACCGTATGCTGTTGACAAAACATAATTATTCCATGATCACATTAAAACATTACAGAAAACTTTTGTTATTCCATGATTCCGTTCAGCACTCCTCGTTCACTCCTCATTTCACTCCACACTCGCATCACTCACTCAGGCCGACTCCCCACGTTAGTATTTTGGTCCAGAGTTTGTTAAGGTCAACGTAGTGCAATTGACATGACGCACAAACATATAACACACACAAACATATAACATACACAAACATATAACATACACAAACATATAACACAGAAGGCCTGTAATTTTAACTTTGTTATATTTTTCCATGTCCAATTACAATTGTCTCATGAGCTATTTCTATTGTTGCAACTTTCAGAGCCTGCAGAACATGCAGAGCTTTGAGAGATTTTTCCTAAAAGGATCCATTTCCAACTTTAGTGTTAAAACCACGTGGTCTTTACTCGGGCTTGTCACAGACTGTGTCCCCTATATTTTTAATGAGCTCTTGTTACTTAAAAAAAAACTCATGCACGTGCAATAAATGTTTTTCCCTTTTTTTTTTAAAGCCAGTTCGGATTCCTTAAAAATGTAAATTAGTTTCAAACTTTAATACTTCACCTTTGTTTCACGTTCATGTGGAGAAAAGACCATTGTTTTATGTGTGTGTACTTGCACCAATCATGTCTCAGATAAACTGCCAACAGTTATCAAAGACATAATTGTCCTAATTGTTTCTAATTTAGCTATTTGGAAGAGAAACATGTCATAAAAGATTTCATAAAATGTCCCTACATCCTTGTTTTCAACCAATGAACAGTGTTGCGTCAATGTGTTATCAGAAATGATCCAAAATCACCTTTAGCCAAAATTTAGAAATGCTTTAAACCATTTTTCAAACTTTAATTGTCTGAACAAACCATTTTGTACTAAATGCAGCGTCCATTAAAAGCTGCAGTTCTCTTTCTAGCACCAGTTTCAACTGTGCATGTGATTGTTCTTAAATGAGAAACGAGCCACGGTTCAGAGGTTGAAAAATTGCCTTAAATATCCGTATTACCAAGATCATGCAGTCAAAATCAATAATTCTAAACTTCTCCGCGTCTATAACTTTAAATAATAATACTAGTTTCAATAATAGAGCTCCTCTACTTTAAATATACTGCTGTTCTAATCTCCTTGTGTCTCATGCTAAAGCAAGAGTCTAATTAATTTTAACGATTGTCCTGTATTCTTTCATGCAGCTAAATGTGGTGTTATGAACGAATGACCTAAATGTGTAAATATGACTTAATATGTCTCTGTGCGTTTGTTGCCTGTCTGTATATTTACCTTCTGTGTGTCTCATTTAGGCCAGCCACGTCTCAAATGTCCGTTAATGTCTTTCTTTTACTCATGGCGTCTTTCAATGTCTTTTGTCTCAAAGTGTCCAATGTCTTTGTCTCAATGTCTTTTTTCTTCTTCTTTCAACAATCACTTTCTTTCTTCTTCCGATAACTTTTCCTCATAATGTCTTTCTTCTTCTTTCATATCTGACGCACCCAAATGTGTCGTGTCCTTCTTCTTCTTGTTTGGTTTACACAACGTTCTTCTCCGTGCACATAACTCCACTCGGTTTGTGCAAAAGTCTGGTTTTTCTCCATGAAATGGGGCTGGAGGAGTCTTCTTTGAGAGTTCCTGTTAGCTGCTGCAGCCGATGCTGCTGTCTTTGGTGCCCCCTGTGGGTCTGGGGGAGACGCTGATGGTCCGTGCTGATGGCACCCGATTGTGGTTTGTGGCAGAGACGATTTTTGGCCAAATGAAACAGACAGAAGTTTTCTCGGAAAAAACAGACAAACAAGAAGCACAAACAAGTGTGTTAATTACCATACGAAACCAATGATTAATTACAAATCTACATAAACCTATGAAATAATTAATATTAACATTTTAAACATTAAATTCTGAAAACCAAATCTGCATTCAACTGCTATCCTAAGCCCTATTTTTCCTAAAGTATAATGCTCTCTAAGATCATTCTAACTTTTATATCACCAAAATGTAGGGAAAAAAACTTGTCTAGACGCCTTGGAGATAAAAAATAAAAAATAAAATAATGCCTCTTTATAATCTAACTCAAAGTTCTGTGATCCTATGACTCCATGTCAGTAACATTATCGTGTGTATAAATGTAATTTTCTACAAATCAAAAAATGTCTTTGGTAATAGTTCTGTCTTCACGAGAGAGAGAGAGAGAGAGAGAGAGAGAGAGAGAGAGAGAGAGAGAGAGAGAGAGAGAGAGAGAGAGAGAGAGAGAGAGAGAGAGAGAGAGAGAGAGAGAGAGAGAGAGAGAGAGAGAGAGAGAGAGAGAGAGAGAGAGAGAGAGAGAGAGAGAGAGAGAGAGAACGAGGAAGGGGAGGGGCCTCCCCGAACAAAGGAAACATGGAGTCTGAAATACTTTCCTCGTTTTTCTCGTGACAAGGTTTTAAATCAGTGGTAAAAGTTTCTTTCACGTCAAACGACACTTTACATTTTATCCTTAAATACGTCAGTTATGGAAAACATTACCATTTGCTACATGATTAATGTATCGAGGGTTCCAGCAGAATCTTTTTTGTTTTTTCCTGATTCTCTGTAACTATCGAAACATTACATCAGAATACAAGAGAAAAACTCCCAGACTGATCGTTTGTCATTTCTTCACATGAAACTCGTATACTACAGCCAAGTGGCTCTCTTTTTTTTCTCATTAATCAGATCATTATTATCAGAATCCACATTTTAAATACTTGGCTTTTTTCTGTTTAAATTAATTGTACCCTTTTCCCCGCCCCCGGGGGATATGGAGTTTTTTATTATCCTATAACTTCTGACCCTAACTGTCCCTATTTTCTAATCCTATTTATCTAAACACTTGTGCCTCTTTTGCACTTATAACCCTGTGGCTTTCCTGTATATTCTTTTTTTTGAGGGGACCAATGCTTCCCTCAAGGTTCAAAAACGTCGAAAAAAACCTGACTATTGTTCTATCGCGTCCGATAGAACGCCCGTCACGGCGGTCGTCTGGCCACGCTGCAGTCCGCCGAGCCGAATTCTCTCTCTCTCTTCCATTTAAAACAATGTGCAGATTTTCAAAAGTAACGATCCGCTTACCTCTTTCGAAGAGAAGAGAGAAGAGAAGAGAGAATTCTCCCGGCCGACGGACCCAGTCTATATCTGAGCTCATCTTGCGTCTTCTTTCTGTATCAAATCACGTCTCGGGTCACCAAATGTAGCCAATAATTCCCTTTGGCTGACGTGTCCACAATTTGATACAGAAATCAGACAAAAAGATTCTCCAAGTTTAACATCTGCATTTAATTATCTTTACAATCAGATACAGAATATTCAACAAAAGAGAGCTCTTAAAAGCTAATTCCATGTCCCTCTCTTGCCTCCGCTGACTGACTGCCAATCTCCTCCCAGCAGTTTCTATCAAAGGGTCCGATGACGTCACAGATCTGGGACTGGTCTGGCCCCTGGTCCTGGTCTGGACCCGGTCTTCCATCTCCACCTGAGCAAACAATGCCCCCCACCACTGGGCGCCTGATTGTGTTGGACTTTTGCCCTCGTCGAGAGTGGGAGAGAGCATTTGTTTATTCTTGGAGTCAATAATTGTCTGGTTTTGTAAGCTGGTCATCTCTATGATTCCTGAGTGCATATTCCTTTGTCTGATGTGCAGCATTTTGTGAAGATTCGTCAGGGGACACGTCTGGCACTGCAGGATTTGATTCCCTGTTGTCGTAGTGTGTTACTGATGATAACCTTTGTTACTTTGGTCCCAGATCTCTGCAGGTCATTCACCAGGTACCCCCGTGTGGTTCTGGGATTTTTGATCACCGTTCCCATGATCATTTTGACCCCACGGGATGAGATCTTGAGTGGAACCCCAGATCGAGGGAGATTATCAGTGGTCTTGTATGTCTTCCATTTTCTGATAATTGCTCCTACAGTTGATTTGTTCACACCAAGCTGCTTGCCTATTGTAGATTCACTCTTCCCAGTCTGGTGCAGGTCTAAAATTCTTTTCCTGGTGTCCTTCGACAGCTCTTTGGTCTTGGCCATAGTGGAGTTTGGAGTCTGACTGTTTGAGGCTGTGGACAGGTGTCTTTTATACAGATAACGAGTTCAAACAGGTGCCATTAATACAGCTAACGAGTGGAGGACAGAAGAGCTTTTTAAAGACCTTAT
This sequence comes from Knipowitschia caucasica, assembly GCA_964034765.1. NCBI lineage: Eukaryota > Metazoa > Chordata > Actinopteri > Gobiiformes > Gobiidae > Knipowitschia > Knipowitschia caucasica. The sequence continues at coordinate 12,729,816 of OZ035830.1, forward strand.
GCCGGGTTTAAAAAAAAAAAAATGTGGATATCAAAATTGCATGACAATGTCGATCTGAAATAGATTCCGGCAAAAAAAATGCAATATTTTATAAAAAATAAGGTCTTTTTCATGAATTTAAGTTGTCTATGCTCTAACCTGTGTGTGACGTCATAGCGGGTTACGCCCATGCATTGAAAACCATTGATCTATGCCACAGGAATGCCTTTTCTCTCTCTTCTCCACCTCTCCACTGATGCCCAACACAATACTGCACTCTACAGGTGACAATTGCTCACTACACATAAATTGCCGTTTTGAGAGTGAAAATGTGTCTGAGCTGGGATTTGAACCCCAGTATCTAGATTGGCAGTCCAACGACAGAACCACTGGACTATCTCAGTTCCAACGAAGAGTTGCAATCTAGTAGTAATTTGATACTCGCTGTACACGGCCTTGTCATCTTGAATATCCGCGAAAAAAGAACGAATACCAAATTGTAAACATCTTACAGCGTTGAAACGTACCCACTCTGACGTCACCAGGGGCTGTGAAGTTTTTTCGTCTCTAAGGGCGTTGCTATGGGGTTTTTTCGATTTGGGGGGATCAGACAAAAAAAACAACTGATTTTGAAACCTTTAGTAGTTCTCTTCTAATATAAAATGGTATTAAAACTGTATTTCTAAATAAATCAAACCCGGCATAAGGTCTTTAAAGAAGAAGTTACAGGTCTGTGAGAGCCAGAGATCTTCCTTGTTTGAAGTGACCAAATACTTATTTTCCACCATAATTTACTAATAACTTCTTTAAAATGTGAAAGAATGTGAACATTTTCACATTCTGTCTTTCACAGTTGAAGTGTACCTTCAACTTATCCAGGTTACCCAGTGGAAAGATCTCAAAACAACGTACAAGCCGCTCTGTGGTTACTGTTTCTCTGCAGAGATTCTGAGATCTTCATTTTGACCCCACGGGATGAGATCGTCTCCTAATGAACACGCATGCTGACATACAGTGTTTGTGTTTCCTGCTGAAGCTCATGAGTGATGAACACTATAACAGCAACTTCTCCTGAAGTCTGTTACACATTCAGCAGTGAGCATACCCATTAAATCCCTTCATGGGGGTCTGTCCTTGATTACATGACTTTAGACCTGTGATGTCACTGTGCATTGTGGAAACGCAAGGTGAGTTAGTTGGCAGGCTTTGATACAGATGTGTTTGAACAGCATTTTGTGTTCCTACAAAAAGTTCAAAAGTGAATCTCCACATTGTTTGGGTCCTGAGATCCTCCAGAGAGGTCAGATTACAGTAGTGCTCACGGGCTGCACCAGAATGAACTGGTACTTCCTTTGCAGCTTGATGGTGTTAGCCGAACTTCTATCCAGTCATGGTAGAATGTGAACTCTGGGTGAAAGAATATGTTCACCATTATACTAGGGTTTGACGGATATCTCCCCTCTAAACTAGAGGGGAAACGTTAACAATATGATTGGTTGGGGCACCCCAGGGCAATTGAGGTCTTTCAGCTGTTAAAATTCCCTATATCGTCTCCATATCAGTTTTCAGCATTCATTGTATTTGCTGAGGACAACATTCAACATAAATTCAATGGCTTGCATTTGTATCAGATGTAAAAATACTTTTTTCCTTTTGGCTTAAGAAAGGGGAACAAGGCTCCAATGGTAAAGGTTGTTGTCTGTTTGTGTCAGTTAAAACACCACTGATTTGTTTTGTTTTGTTTGCTGTTTAATTTTGTAATAGCATACGTGATTAACTTTAAAACAGTTGCTTGTCTTTCTAATTGAATAGTTAAAAATGCATTGTGACCATGAGCATGAACTGTCTGCTGAGGTTTCATGTTAAACTAAACCTGAAGAGAAAAACCTTTTTCTGTAATTTTTTCAACTGCCATCACACTGGGCTCTCCAAACAAGCAGTAAAACAGCTGCAATATATAATAATAATAATAATAATGCATCGGTTTTATATAGCGCTTTTTTTGGACACTCAAAGACGCTTCACATGTCATTATTCTTTCACTCCATACACGGTGGTGATAATCTACTTCTGTAGCCACAGTGGCCCTGGGGCACACTGACAGAAGCGAGGCAACCAGTATGTGCCATCGGCCCCTCTGACTACCACCAACCATTCACACACACACCAGACTCATTCTAGGCAATGGGGGTGAAGTGTCTTGCCTAAGGACATAACAATAGTTTGGCAATCAAAAGCTACAGCCGCCCCACTGTGGCACCGGGTATTCCCAGAGGTTAAGTGTCTTGCCAAGGACACAACGACAGCAGACATCAGTGGGAGTCGATAGTGAAAGTCTTGTGTATCGAACCCACGACCTTCTGGCTAAAACGCCAATGCTCTACCAACTGAGCCACTGTCGATATTCAAATATAATATCAAACTTGTCCAGTTCTCAGGTCTCTGCACTGGCTTCTTGGGGCTCACAGAATAGACTAAGAAGCTCTGCTTATGAACAAGTCTTTACATGGCCTCGCACCTAAGTACTGTACATCTGAAGAGCACAGGGACTGGTCTCCTGCTGGGACTCTTAGGTGCGATGCATACAACTGAAGGATTGTGTCTTCACTAATGTTTAATGGACTGTAATTATTATTTGTAATGCCCTCTGTGATTTCAATGTTTCTGTCTTGTTTTTTTAGCACTTTTAGTTGCCTTGTGTATGAACTGTGCTATACAAATAAACGTGCCTTGCCTTGATCTGTTGAACACGTTTAATTTACGTGACCTCTTTAACAATCGTCTTAAGGTGCAAACTTTAACAGTGGAAAAGCTTAGATCAGGGGTGTCCAACTCATTTTGGTCCGGGGGCCACATACAACCTAATCTGATCTCAAGTGGGCCGGACCAGGAGATGCTCTACAAAAATATCCAAAAACGGTACAAAGTCCAACTTTTTGTGCACATAAACACATGTATTTAACCTTTAATACTCAGTTTTCTGTTACAAACTTAAATGTAACAATGAGTTTTTCATAGTGCAAATAATGTAATGTATTTACAATATTACATTGAAAATGGTATTTCACAATATTTATATTAATATTTGTATGTTAGCTTTGTTTTAAGGCTCATTACAGAGAAAACTCGCTCACAAAGGTAAAGTAGGTAGTTAGAAAAAAAGCACTTTAACACAGCACCTCAGATTAACCATCTTCAGTGTGGTAAGGTCCATGGTTATGTTATTATCACATTAACCATCTTCAGTGTGGTAAGGTCCATGGTTCTACAGCATAGTGCTAACGCCACTTAGGCTTCGCTGTGGGTATACTCAAGAAGCCCGAGTTTCCCGCCAGAGAGAAATCAACGCTCCAATCACGTGCCAGTCCCATCTATAAATAGCCCTCTACAGCCCGCACCTGCCACTTTTCACTCTGGTGCCATAGAGAGAGATCTACTCACCGTTAGTCTTAAAACTGAGGATGTTGCTGCCTTCTGCTTTCGTCCGAGTTCCACTTCGCCCTCCGGCGTCTCTAAGAAGAGAAGAGCGCTGCCCACAGAGTGCGCATCTTTCTCCCCAGTGAGGAGAGAGAGCACCGCGTGGCTCATGCTAGCGCGCGCAGGGACATGACCAGACTCCCCTCAGAAAGAGGAGTCTGAGGTTCTTATGTCCCCTTCAACCTGCCTCTTTCACCAAGGCAGTGAAATTGTGCTGTGGAGACCAAGTTGACGAAGACTAGGGGTCTCTCGTCACGCGGGAGGAGGCCATGTTGAGGAGAGCTCTGCCTACAGGGTGTGCTGTTATTTCCCCGGGGAGGAGAGAGAGCACCACGTGGCTCATGCTAGTGCCGCAGAGACATGCCCAGAGATGCCCAGACTCCCCTCAGAAAGAGGAGTCTGAGGTTCTTATGTCCCTCTCGACCTGTTCCCTGCACCCAGGGAGTGTAGAGGCGGTGTTGTGGAGACGAGGGGTCTTTCGTCAATCGAGAGGAGAGAGAGAACACCGTTTTGAAAGTTTTGAAACGCGAGGGTCACAAAAGCTTGCACCACATGCCGTCGCAGGCAGAGGGCAGTGTGGTCTTACCTACCCTCAGACCACCGCTCTAAGTACCAACAGATATAGCGCTTCACCTCTCAAGGGAGTTTTTGAAACGCGAGGGTCTTGCTAGGGGAAGGCCTATGACCTCTGCCGCTAGCTCCTATATTTCTCTCACTTCCCCATTTGGAAGGTCTGGAGAGAGCAGGGACTCCTCTCAGACGCGTGGTTGGACAAGACGTTGCGCAGAGGCTATGCTCTGCAGTTCGCGAGGAGACCACCGCCATTCCAGGGCGAGTGTTATTATCACATTAACCATCTTCAGTGTGGTAAGGTCCATGGTTATGTTATTGTCTGATTCAGTTGAAATTAACAAAACAACTTCCTTAACGTGATCCATTCTTAACGACTGCAGCAGTGTCTCTGTGTAAACTACAGTCAAATGTCCAAAAATCATCACCTCCATTTGTCACTACACCTGTTTTTACCATCGGTACCAGTCCACACTGTTTAACACACCAGCAACAACAGCAGAACCAACAGCAGCAGCGCTCAAAACTCCTCTGATAGTTTCAGTAACACCACAAATGAATATGCGACATCAGTAACATCAGTCTCTTATCAATGGCAACATGTTGGTGACAGCGAGTGGTTTCTCAGACCATGTCTGCAGCCTGTGAGAGTTTTAACAAACTCTCTCTCACTGTGCGGCTGCGATGCTAATGCTATGTTTTTAGCACTCAGACTCAGGTAGCTTCCCTTTACAGCAGCAGCACTAACCTCTCGCTCTGGGCACAAACAGACTGCTGTGTCTTCAGGGGCAGACAGGTTTATCCTCAGTCTTCTCAATTCTCCGCTCAAAGAGCCGTATTTTTCGCCAAGTCTTGTAGTTTAAGATGTTATTCCTTCAGCACCGCTCTGGTGGAGCTACTACAGACACACTGGACTCGCTGCTGAGCGCGGCGCCTTGCGTCGCGTCACGGATTTTTAAAATGTATTATTATTATAATTTTACATAAATGAGCCGCGGGCCGTATGAATGACACCCCTGGCTTAGTGTGTCATTCCGAGCAGTTTAGGGGATGGCGTCAGTCCAATTTACAGATGCCCTGCTGACTAGTATAAGTCCAGACGCAGCAGTAGTACAATCTTCACATTGTTGCCCCTGCTTATCCAGATAGTCGTCATGTAGATTTAAAATAGGGCTTTATTCTGTGCTTTTGCTTGAATGATAATCGTAAAATTGGTTGGAGTGGCCCTAAAATGACTTTGCATAGGGCTCCAAGAAGAATAGATCTGGCTCTAAATGTCTTACTTTTTTTTGGCTTCCAATTTCTGCCTTTGTAGAATTGTTGTACAAATATTCCCAGGATCTACTTTTTATGAAAACAGTGGTCAAAAATATTTGTGCTATGCGAACAGCAACGCCAGTGTACACCAGAAGCAATGCAGGCTGGTGGGACGGGGTTACCAGGTTGGCTCTTGCTTCTTATTACATCACAGAAATCCTTTATCTGCGAAAAGCTGCCATTCACACTCCACAAGAGCTATTACACATACACGCACACACACAAACACACACACACACAAAGTTATGAGGCGTGGAGTGGGAAGCCTTTGCAAACTCTCTGCCTGCACCTCTGACCCACGCCCCCACAGCGCTGAGTTCGTGAGGGGGAAATTCTTCCATTTGAGGAAAGGCTCTTTGCTTGACCTGTCGGTATCTGACATTATTTTTTCCATCTTGCAGAGAAGCGTCTCCAGGGTACCGCCGGCTCACTCACGGTTTGAGGCTGGTCAAGAGGTAGACTGCAGGCTATTTGTTCAGTGTTGGAAAACTAAGAATGGGGTTTTATGCTTGAAGGATTATAATATCTATAATTTGTGCAGATTAAAAATAGTAAAAACAAAACAATCATAGCCTGAGCACAGAACAGGGGTTGTCAGAGCAATTGTGTTTTGAATGCAAAAAAATACATAAATCACTTCCATGAATCAATCTATTTACAACCACTGTGGTGAAACCATTGCATTACATAGATAAAGACCAACAGCAGTTCATTCCACAGAAAATGTCTCCTAATAATCTGGACTGAATGCTCACTAGACTTGATCATGTGAAGATGTTTACTGCTCATACTTGAGTGAACATGGTGGAAAGCTTGTTCACTCTGCTGCTCTGAACACAAATGCTGGACGACAGAGCTCCTCATGCAAACTCTGTACAGGTACATGTGTGAACTCAGACAGAATCACTGGGAGACCTCTTCCTGCGGTAGTTATTCCCCATGATGGCAAAACTGACCTACACAAATACAAGATACAAGAATTTTATTTGCCATTTGCAGTAAAACCACTTTGGAAAAACTGTGCAAGACTACCCCAGTGTGTACCAGACAGAGAAGACGGCACAAATCAGAACTCCATCCACGGCGCCATCTATTACAGCGCCATGCAACAAAAAGTATAAAAAACAGCAGAGGGCAGTAACATACATTTCACAAAGACAGTTTGGATAGACAATTAGGGGGGTGAGGAGCACGGGACAGGAAGGCAGGGGGGGAGGGGGATCCGGAGCTGGACATACTGTGAGTCTGTGAGGCTTGTGTTGAAGAAGAGTCCCGTTATCAAACTTTGGCCTTGGCCAATGGAATGTGGAAAGTGTAGGTGAGGAGCCACAGTCACATGAGAAAAACACTTCTGGGACAATTTGTATAAGCAGATCAAAACACTGGCAATTATACTATAGATCCAATTGAGACGAATTGCTGGTACCCTACGTAGACAGGGGCCTTTCCATGTGTCGTCAGAGAGTTTAGCCATAAGACCCAATTTCATTCAAATTAATACAAGGTCAGAGTCTGCAGACTTCAGTATTCAGGGTTTTTACAGTCATGGAGAACTTGCAAAAAATATATGTATGTATATCAATGTATGAATAGTTATGCTAAACGAATTAATAATGTTGGGTACAACAAAGCCTCAGGTCTCCAAGATGTCTGCACATTCAGATCTATGTTCTGTGCTCACTGGCTCATGCTCGCACCATGGACGTCCCAAACATCATCATCAAGTGACCCTTCCTGGTCAGAACGAGTAACACATGCTTATTCTGACCAGTCAGAGCTGACTGTGGACAACGGGTCTTACTCATGCACAGAGGGACATGTGATTGGCCAGAGCGCCGCTGATAATCTGTGGCACTTAAGTGTGGATTTATAGAAAGATGAAAACAGTGAAACTAGATCAGTGAAACTAGATCCCCAACTTTGTGAAAGCTGTAGGTTTCCTGTCATAGGGGAAAATCGCCTCACAACCCATATGGATTTAAGCTGCAGTGCCGTTGCCCTTTGTTCATGTGGGGATGAGGATGATGATGATGATGATGAGGATGAAATGGATGGATGGCTGGATCCCGTTATTATTACACATCCCAGTAATATTGATTGCCACCAGAAGTAATTAGCCCCATATCCACCAGCACTACTATACCCGACTCTATTGTACCAGGTACTTTTTAGTCCCTCTTGGCCCTGGGGTTATCCAGACCTAACTGGTTAGAACACTAAAGTGTCCTAACATGTTTTTCTCATGTTTTGAAAAAACATGTTGCCATGTTTTATTCAAGGTATTTCAAGAATACTGGTTTGTTTTTGGTAGGTTGCAAGGATACGGTACCAAATACTAAAGTGCAATGGAAACGCAACCAAGTATAGCGCTGAGTAGAGTAGAGCCAAGTAGAGTAGAGTTAAGTTGGAACAAGTAGGGATGGTGGAAACGGGGCTTGAGATACTGATGGAGCCTTTCTTCAGTTCTGCTGTTTTCAATACAGTTCTTTTTGTAACTTATAAACTTTTTTTAAGATCACATCTAGAAAAGGTAAATTCTTATGCAATGTTGGTTTATAGGTGACTTTGACTACAGATTTTCAGCCAGCCACGTCCACTTTGGATTACTGATGGGTCTAAAGGGGCGTTCACACCGGACTTAACTTCGGCGTCAAAAGCGTCAGGTTTCCATTGAAAGTGAATGGTGAAGCGCGTCAGGTGAAGCCGAGGGGCCCGGAGTCACTTGGCGCGCGTCAAAAGCTTCAAGAGTTGCGCGTACTACGCGCTCACTTGAAGCTTTTGACGCGCGAAACGCTCGCGTATCAAAACAATCCCTTTGACGCCGAAGCTGAGCAAAGCTGAGCTTTTGAAGCTTTGACGCGGGCTTCAACCAATTAGGAGACGAGGAGCAGCAGCAGCAGAGTCATGTATCTGCTGCTGCTGTTTTGTCATTATTGTTATTAGTAATATTATTTGTATGAGTAGTAAAATTCAGAGTAACAAAAATCATTGTACACATGCTGTGTAGTAAACGTAGTTTATTTAATATAAGAACAGGCTGACGATGAGTCTGGCTCAGAGCAAGGCAGCTCCGGGCGGGCGAGAGCCGGGGAGAGGCAGGGAGAGGCGAGCGAGAGCCGGGGAGAGGCAGGGGGAGGCGAGCGAGAGCCGGGGAGAGGCAGGGAGAGGCGAGCGAGAGCCGGGGAGAGGCAGGGGGAGGCAGGGAGAGGCGAGCTCCGGGGTTTGAGAACTCAGACTGGGCAAGTGACATGCGGAAGTACCGCTGAAAGCGAAACTCCTCCGTACGCAGCTCCTGGAGTAAATGACGGAACTCTGCAAACACTGCAGCCTCTCAAGTCTGTGGTGAACCCAGAACATGTTTTGTTGAAGCCCTACAACAACGTTATTTTGCTTTATATAACAAATAAAGGCTCGCTGCTCATTGAAAAATCCATCGCTGTCCTGACTACAGACAACAGAGAAGCTCCTCCCACCGGCGTCAGGCGCGTCACTCGCGTCACTCGCGTCACTCGCGTCAAAAGCTTCAAGCACCAAAATGACAAAACTATCCCGGCGTCAGTTGAAGCGCGTCAGAAGCTTTTTGAAGCTTTTGGTCTGAACGCGCCTTAACTCTGGAGCCCTTTATTTAAACATCTTAGCCACGTCCACAGTGTGTGAAGAGGAGAAGGAAGCAGGCTGCTCTTAATCAGCTCCGGTGGTGCACACACTCGTGCTGGTGTTTGCTGGACACATCGGCGTGAAAAGACTTGAACCACACTCACTGTCTGACAGAGGAACTCTCCCTCCACTAATGAGTGTGTGCATACGTCTCCAGCAGCAGAGCTTAGTGAGGCCGCGAGGAGCTGAACAAAGACACCACACGCTCCCCCAGCTCTTGGAGGAGCCCACACCAGGCCTGTCTGGGGCACTGGAGCGGAGGAGGACCGGACCCGCTGTACAGAGCAGTGATGGGGGTCCCTAAAGAATTGACTTGGGACACACCGGCTTTAACCCAGAGCCGCTTTCTATTCATGTATAAGTGTAGCACAAGAGGATCAAGATATGGAATTGTGTTTAGCTCTGTTCACATTAAAAACACACTGTTTCAACAGTTCATTTTGTCCCAGTGCACTTCTGTTATGAAAACTTATGATAATGTTGTAAGTGGCAAATTTTCAACATTGTAAGTTTGCTTTCGCGATCTATGTATGGAGTCTCCCTGGTCTATAGGAACGAGGATTAAACCAATGTCCATTCATGTTTGGGATCATCCCATCCCCGCCTACGTCTGCAAGGAACCCTGAAAAACCCAGTGGGATGAACAGAAAAACCCTTGAAACAAACCTGGAAGGAGTATTTCTCACTATAATTAAAGGTCATTTGCCCCATTTACTCCAATACAATCCACAGCTATCAATGCATCGATACTGTTATCAGTGCCGATACCATGTCCAGGACTCAAACTCCTCTGCAGGAGTTTTGAAAGGTTCGTCTTGTCTTCTTAGTAGAGGAAGACATAAACTCATTACACTCAGGTAAGGCTGTGGACCGCACCCCTTCCCCCTGCCTGGGAGCCCCTTCAGTCCTGGATCTACAGTCTGTCCGTCTGTGGGAACGGAACCCTCTCTCAATGTGGACCTTCCAGATGTTTATCAGATTTTTTCCCAACAGATTTTCTGTGTTGTTCCTTGCTTCAGACAGTGATGATCTGGGACATATATGGACATTTATTAACATGTAGGGACAGTGGTCAAATGTTCCCACTATTTTTTCATGGGTCTGAGCGAAAACACTATCCCCCTGAGTGGGAGAGATAGCTCGGCAGAGATACTGTATCTCTTGAAAACTTACTTCAGATTCAACCAAAACATGATGCGTCCTAGCCCTGTTCTGCGTCAGACTTCTGTGTGGGGCTTTTCTTCCGCACTTGCAGACAGCTCATAATCATCACAGACAGAGAGCTTTAGGCTCTGCCTTTTTCTGGTCAGAGAATGGGGCCTGCGCACCCAAATCCAGCACAAAATACTGGATTTTTATTTTGTGCGCAGGACAGAGCTTTCTGTGCGCTGTGACCCCAAAAGCAATGCGCAATTGCGCACGTCCGTAGCTTAGAGGGAACACTGACAGTGGTTCTCTTGTTCCCTTTGGACCAATGACTCCTATATGTTTGTTATTATTATATTTACTGTGTTTGTTACATTCTCTGAGGAACTAATAAATAAATAAATTGAATTGAATAGAGGTAGGGAGCCCTAATATATAATATTACACTGTGCTTCTGTTGCCAGGGAGTTGCTATGGACAGCAGATGAGCCAGTGCATGTTACAGTCCGATATGGATGACTTGCTGTATGCTGCAGCGTGAGCACCTTGGTGGAGCCGGTCCCACAGGCGATCACTGAGTACAAGTGTTCAGAGGACAGAGAGCGCAGTCTATGTCCCAAATGGCCCTGGTACACTGTGGCCTGATGGAAACCACACATCTACATGCTCATTGATGAACAGGTAGTATTTCCCACTTTGAGAATATTCTTATTGGGTGGTGAATGATTCACAATGTGATTGATGTGTGTAACCTGTATAGAAGGAGGAAATATGTGGGTCATCCTCAGAGTGCATTTAGAGACAACACCTTTGTTTGGAAAGGTTTAAAACGGATCCGTCCAAGTCATCAGATGACGTCATAATCTGAAAGTTTCTTCACAGTGTACTGGATTTAAAAAATATCCCGATACATACAGGGACAGGGAGACGCTGGACAAGGTCATCAGGAAGTCCAGTTCTGTCCTGGGCTGTTCCCTTGACACAATGCAGCAGGTGGGGGTCCTGGAAAAACTAACATCTATGCCGGACAATGACTGTCACCCCCTGCAGGACACTCTGTCTGCTCTGGAGAGCAGATTAAGGGTGTATTCAGACCTGCACATTTGCTCCACTTTAAACGGACCAGGATTCGTTTGGAACTCTGATCCGAATCTTTTTTGCAGGTCTGAATACACACAAACGAATCCTGGTCCGGACCAAAGAACCGAACCGAGACCCACTTTTTGAGGTGGTCTCGGTCCGCTTCCAAACGAATTCTGGTCCAAGTCGAATCAGGTCTGAATACATCCGGTGTCGATCCGACACAACTCCAAGATACGTGCGCATTTTTTGGGCTTAAGCCGCAGACAGAAACTGTGAGGAATTAGCCATGCAGCGGCTAACTACGCTGCTAACTATGCTGCTAACGCTACACAACAACACTGAGCCGTGTGCAGACCTGGAGCAGTGAGGAGACGCTGTGCAACAGGCTTATGGAGTTAAAACTGTTCACAGTATACATTGATGAATGGCAGCATCTTCAAACCATTTACATTATTAAAAGCCTGACACTGTTTGACTCACGTCTCAAAGAGCAATATTCCGCATCATGTAGTGAATTGTGTTCTTTGGTTCCTACCTGATCCTCAGCGTCTGTTTGTCCCGTGGTTATTATAGATCCATGGTTTATCCACAATGCTGAACAGGGCCGTTATTATAATAGATCCATGTGTGGGACAGGACACGGAGCGCACAGACAGTCTCCTTCGGCTTTCTCCTCACGCATTCTCCGACGCTGTTCCAATATTTAAAACAACGTGTTTCGCCTGCGTCATATGAGCTGCTGCTGTTGATGTTGAAGATGGTTTTGCTCTAAAAAGAGCAAACAGAGGCAGAGCAGACATGCTGCACATACGAGCCCTCAATGTTTTCCTCCGGTTCCGCGTCTATCCTCCGTGAACTCTCGCTGTCCAATAGGAGCGCCGATCGTCACACGTGTCGATATGTTTATATAAAAAAGTTCACTTGCAAAAAAGACAGTCTGAATACAAACCGGAGCAAAAGAAAAAAGTTTGGTCCGCTTTTGATTTGGATCAAGCAAGCGGAGCAAAGAACTTTTCAGGTCTGAATACACCCTTAGTGACAGATTTATTCACCCTTACTGTGTGAAGGAGAGGTTTCCTACAGGGGTCATTCTACGCACCAGGGCATTGCTGGAGAATGTGTGTGGAAGAAATTGTAATTTTGTATAGTATTATAAGCGGTTAAACTTCCACATAGCCACTTTAACATAAATGTAAATTTAATCCCAGGCCAGCTGAGAGACCTAGTCCCTCCAGCGTGTCCTGGGTCTTCCCCGGGGCCTCCTCCCGCCTGGTGGGACGTACCTGGAACACCTCCCCAGGGAGGCGTCCAGGAGGCATCCGGAACAGATGCCCGAGCCACCTCAACTGGTTGCTTTGGACGTGGAGGAGCAGCGGCTCTACTCCAAGCTCGTCCCGTGTGACTGAGCTCCTCACCCTATCCACCCTAAGCTCATTTCGACCGCTTGTATCCACGATCTCGTTCTTTCGGTCATTACCCAAAGCTCATGACCATAGGTGAGGGCGGGAACAAAGATTGACCGGTAAATCGAGAGCTTTGCCTTTCGGCTCAGCTCCCTCTTCACCACAACGGTCCAATACAGCGACCGCATCACTGCGCACGCTGCACCGATCCACCTGTCAATCTCACGCTCCATCCTTCCCTCACTCGTGCACAAGACCCCGAGATACTTGAACTCCTCCACTTGAGGGAGGACCACTCCACCCACCTGGAGAGGGCAAGGCACCTTTTTCCGGTCAAGCACCATGGCATCGGATTTGGAGGTGCTGATTCTAATCCCAGCCGCTTCATACTCGGCTGCAAACCGTCCCAGTGCATGTTGCAGGTCCTGGTTCGTTGGAGCCAGCAGGACAAGCTGGACATCTGCCACAGGAGTCCCACGAACCATCATGGCTCGTTAGGACTCCTTCTTCAGCCTGACGGCATCCCTTACTACCGGTGTCCACCACCGGGTTTGGGGGTTGCCACCGGGACCATCACCAGAGACCTTGCGACCACAGCTACGAGCCGCTGCATCGGCGATAGAAGTGTAGAACATTGTCCACTCAGACTCAATGTCCCCCTCCTCCCCCGGGACCTGGGAGAAGCTCTCCCGGAGGTGTGAGTTGAAAGTCCGTCTGACAGGGGGCTCAGCGAGACGTTCCCAGCAGACCCTCACTACACGCTTGGGTCTGACCGGCTTCCTCCCCTGCCAGCGGCTCAAACTCACAACCAGGTGGTGATCGGTTGACAGCTTCGCCCCTCTCTTCACTCGAGTGTCTGAGACATGCGGCCGAAGGTCAGATGATACGACAACAAAGTCAATCATCGACCTCCGGCTTGTGCTTGAACATTGTGTTTGTGAAGGACAAATTTTTAACTAGCACAGAAGTCCAACAACTGAACACCGCTCGGGTTCAGATCAGGGGGGCCGTTCTACCCGATCACCCCTCTCCGAGTGTCACTGGCGCTTCCCACATCCCGCGTTGAAGTCCCCCAGGAGAATAACGGAGTCCCTGGGCGGTGCACTGTCCAGTACACCTCCCAAGGACTCCAAGAAGGCTGAGTACTCTGCACTGCTGTTGCCCGTAGGCTGTCACAACAGTGAGAGACTTGTCCCTCACCCGAAGGCGGAAAGACGCGGCCCTCTCATTGACCGGGGAGAACTCCAACACGTGGCAGCTGAGATGGGGGCAATGAGTATGGCCACCCCCGCTTGCCGCCTCTCCCCGTAAGAAACCCCAGAAAAGTGGAGTGTCCAACCCCTCTCAAGGAGTTGGGTTCCAGAGTCCAAACTGTGTGTGGAGGTGAGGCCGACTATATCTAGTCGGTATCGCTCAACCTCCCCCACGAGCTCAGGCTCTTTCCCCCCCAGTGAGGTGACGTTCCACGTCCCAATAGCCAGATGCTGCGTGCGTGTACTGGGTCGCCGAGGTGGAAGCCTTCGACCGCTGCCCAATCCTCTCTGCACCAATGCCCCATGGATCCCTCTGCGGGTGGTGGGCCCACAGGAGGGCTGGCCCACGTCGTCCGGCCGGGCCCCGTGGGCTAAGGCCCGGCCACCAGACGCTCGCTTTCGAGCCCCAACCCCAAGCCTGGCTCCAGGGTGGGGCTCCGGCTGCGCCATGCCGGGCGATGTCATGTGTTTTCTTTTTGTCCCCCAAGACCTGTTTGCCATGGGAAACCCTTCCAGGGGCATGAAGCCCCAGACAAGATACAGTAGCTCCCAGGATCATCAGAGTACTCAAACTCCCCCACCACGTAAAGGTGGCAGTCCAGGGGGGGAGCCTGGACTGTCATGCGTCAATGGCACTCTCACATTTCCTGTTCAAATCTTCCTCTAAATGGGCGTAGCCTGGAGGACTAAAGGGGGCGTGAACGAGACTGGGCCGTTTATATAGCTCTGGGCGGGGGGCTGCTGACGTCAGGTCTTGCTTCAGACCTCAGGTCTTGCTGCCGCGCCAGTGTTGGCGCCAGATTCAAAATTCAAATGTAGTAATACAGGTCGCCAGCAGATGGCGCCTCACAGACGGTTTTAGGCAGAAAGTTTAACTTTCAACTAATTTGCACCAAACTGACAAAATTATGACCAGGATATGTACACAACACTATTGGACACTCATTTAAATCGTTTATCAGCAAAAAAAAGTGGATTTGAGGGTGAGTTGTCCTTTAAGTAGAAAACAACCCTATACTTTTAAAATAAGAAAAAACTATTTCTAACTTTATACGGCTTAATAAAGAAGCCGTATAAATATCATACAGGCCAAGAGGTAGTGTGGAAGGAAAAGAGGAGCAAGCGTCTTCAGGTTGTTTACAAAGTCAGAACCCTGTGATTTCTTTATTCGTCAGTTTAGCCAAAATTTGCTCTTAAATTACTTTTCAAATTTGTTGTACAAAACAAGATGAAATAATATAATTTACTAAATTCAGTAGTGTGTGTTAATTTAGCTGCAATAGCCTTGTAATTTAATTCAATTAATTCTTGTATCTGTATGCAATGTACACATACAAGAATATTTAATTAAAGTTACATTACATGCAAGTTACATTATCAATAGCACAATTATAATTTTCTTACCCACACCAATTTTCTTAATATATTGACATTATGAATGAATTAACTTGAATGAATAGCAGAAGTAGAGTATTTCTAATCAACTCTTTTATTTGATTCTAAAACAGCTTTGTTCTTGACATTAACAGCGCTGCTAAGCAAACATTTCCTTACATTACTAGCTTGCCGAAACAATTTAAAATTAAAACGTCGGCATATGCTCACGTGTGGACATTTTCTCTTTACTACATTCGTAAGAAGGTGGGAGGGTAGAGAGAGACAGAGAGAAACTTTCCTAGAAAAGCATAAGGAATAATGAGACAACTTATGAAAGCTGGTATATTGAACAGATCTGTATGTTTACAGATAAACAATTTTCAAAACAATGTTCAATAAAAAAAATTGTACATACACTTGTGCACTTTACGCATGAAGTACATGGGAGGGTGGAAGGAGAGAGGGATGGAGGGGGGAGTAGAGAGATATTGTGGGTGTTTTCTGCAAAAAGAGGAACATAAAACATTTCCCACAACTGCTCACAAGTTAGTTTTTTTCCCCAGGTAGCTCATATGAGACACATCAAGACGGCACAGGCTCTCGTCGCATCAATGCCCCCAGTAAAGAGTTGTCCTCAAATATTATTGTTGGCTGGACCAGCCCCTTGGGTTTTCTTCATTACAATGGTTTTCCCTCCATTCTGCTTGTCATAGTCCTGATAAAGTGAAGCACAGGAATGCACATTGTTATAAGGGGGTCCTAAGAACTTATGATCAGAATACAAAATCAAATGGCATTACCAAACAAACACGAGCCTCGGTGTTCCTCGAGAAAACCCTTCTCCTTTTCACCAAGAAGACAACCAAGTAGAAGATGGCCACTTCTTGTCGCCACTTCAATTGTATCGCCCTGAAGAGGAGGAAAACAGATACTTACTTCTGGACATCCCTTACAAAAAATAATATGAAGCAACAGTTATTTTCCATAGCATATGACTATTTCCCAAAAAAGCCAAAAGGCTGACCATGTCAGAGTAACATGGTGTGTACTTTCGCCATTCACAAGGCCACACAAGTACCTAATGATAGGGGGGGGGGATAAATGGCATAAAAATTAAAAAAATAGAAAATGATTACACCCACTTGAGGGATGGTGCATTGGGTCATTTGAGAGATATTTTGTATTGGAAGTTTGTACCTACCATGAAAAAAACCCCCCACCCCACCCAAAAAACTGGATGGATTATGCTTTTTAACCCTTTTCCCACATATTATACATTAAATAAAATCAAATATTAAATAAAATAAAGAGGGAAGGTTTTTGTTCACCTCTAAAATGTTGGACAGTTCTATTGTAATAAATATATAGTTACAAAATACATTTTGGCTTTTGGTTAATTCAAGCGAACCTTCAAAATCCTCAAGCAGATGATCACATTCAAAACACCTTCAGCAGTTCAACAGTCGCCACAGGTATGTTTTTTGCTTTTTCTTAAAAGGAAAATCATTATATTATAATTATATTATAATATTTAGCATATAGTATATTTTTATACATTACTTGAGCTTGGTTTGTGTCAGGTTCCAGCCAAATTAGTCACCTTTTAAAACATATTTTAGCTAGAAAGAGTAAGCTAGCTGGCTAGCTAGCTAGCTTAGTATAACAGTTGATTTGACTTGTTAGCTCATATTAGCCAGACAAATAGATTATACAGTAATAAATTAGTAGATATCACATAAGTAATTGACACTGGCTTAGTCCTAGTGCTTGTAACTCAATCCAATTTAGAATATTCATCTTTTTCAGAAAAGTACATCATCATACATCATCAAGGATGGCAGAGCCCAGACACTCGTCCAAAACTAGATCTACTGGAAATATTTATAATGCAGATATCGACTTTCCTCCCTGCAAGAACTTCCAACCCCCTACAAAACTCCCTACACTGCAGAGTGTCATAAGCGTGATACGGTACCACCTAGAGAGGGGCAATGGGAGAGTGACTACAACCATGGCAGTACGGGAAGTGACAAAACAGGTTTACGCCAAGTACTACCATGACACTGTGTTCTGTGTCTCCTTGAGCACCATCCAGAGGAAGTTAGAAAGGATCTGGAAACAATTCAGTGAGGGCAAAAAGAGGTATGGACAGACAGGAAAAGAAGATTCACTTGCTGTAAAGCAATATAAAGAGTTATTTCATTCAAAGTCTGAGCTTTTTGATGTATTTGCTCATGACCCTAAACGCCGGCAATCACTGGAGAAAGAGTGGTGTGTAAGTATGAGTGAAATGGAACACAAATATTATGAAGATCAGAAGACTGAGCGGCGGATGTTCTGTTCCAAAGGTGTGGACCCAGTCTGGTACCATAGCATGATGCGAACCCAAAGGCTGAGGGAGAGGAGCGAAGAGTATCAGAGGAAGAGAGACCAGCAGTTCTCATATCAAACTCTGGATCAAATTACAGATATCTTGATGGAAACCGGTGAGATATCCAGCTCTAGCAGCGATGAAGAGAAGGTCACACCCCCAAAGCGATTGAGACAAACTCAGGGAGAACAGAGTGAGGTGCGAGCAGAGCCCAAAGGGAGGAAACAAATCTTCAAAGATGTTGCTGACTTACATATGGATGAAGATCCACTACCACCAGAATTTCAACAAATCCGATTGTCAGAGAGAAAGGTCCGGGAAGAATTCTATACAACTATAGCCAATCTGTCTGGAAAGGGACTTTCTATCTTTGAGGCGAGTACAGCTGTAATTGAAGTAGGCAACAGTATGTTTGGACGATGTTGGAAAAGTGCTGGGGAATGCGATGAGATTTTTGATAAGGATACCGTGCCAAGTACTAGAAGTATAAGGGCTGCTCTACAGCAAATTGAAGCACAAAGTCTGTGTCTAGTTGTGGAAAAGCTGGAGGAGGAGAAGGGGAAGGGTAAAATGATCACACATGCGTCGGACAGCACCACAAAGAAAGGTGTAGGAAAGTTCATGGTACAAGGGTTACATGTGGGTCAAGACAGCCCATTTCCTTTGCCAATATTACCAATCCATCAAGAAACAACAGAGGACATAGCAATGCAAGTGGATATGGGGTTCGAAATACTGGCGTCAGTGAGAGGAGTCAGTGTGGAGGATGTGTATAAACTTGTAGATGCTCATATGACTGACAGCACAGAGCACAACAAAGGGTTTTCAAAGCTGTTGGCAGAGATTTACAACTTGGAAACACCAGCAGGGCAGATCTTTTGTGGCACCCACACTACACTGGGCTTCAGCAGTGCAATGAATAAAGTGATGCGGTTGGTGGAGGCTGATATGAAGATGGAGCAAGTGCTTCAAAGTTTCATGGTGGATCTAGATGTAGACAGCAAGAATGCCAGTGTGGCTGGACAGGCACTGGACATGTGCCTTAAGTTGGTGGCTCCTGAGTACGCCCACAAACCCTGGAACCGCTATAAGGAATTTCTCCACTTCCTTGAGCAAAAGCAGGTATCCAGTGTGCTGTTTTCATACAAAGACAGCAGGTTTTGGGTGTCTCTCAAGGGCAGCAGCCGTCCTAATACACCACTTTGGCCATCTAACAGAGTTCCTGAGCCAGAACCCTCACATTAACAACCGTCTGGCCTGCCTCGTCAAAGAAGTGATGGAGCTTCCCTACTTAAAGGTGGTCCTTGTGGTGTTTGACTGCCTGGGTGTGCACTTGGTGGAGCCTTTCTATGCCCGAACCATCGAGAAAGATGCTACCCATTCTCAGCTCAGGGAGTTCTACAAGGGACTCCACACAGGCTTGGGTCAGCCAATCAGTGACAGTTACACTGCATTCATAACACCTGAGTATCCTGTAGTGTCTGAAAAGCTTTTCAGTAGCGTAAAGAGGACCTACACAGAAGAGGTGCTGAACTCTGTGTCTGACGTGGCTGCTGAACACTTGGATGAGGTGAAGAAGCTGATTGCGCTCATGCAGCCCCACCTGAAGACAGTCCTGGCCAGGCAGAGAAGGGACTATGGGATTGATGAGGAGACCTTCCCAATGGACTACCCGGTCAGTGAACAGGCTGGTGATATTGATGGCACCCCTGTGCACAACATTGGGATGGAGAGACAATGTGGCAAGGTGGACTACAGACTGAAGAAACTAGGTACACTGAATGCAGTGAGTAGGTCAATCATTTTACAAAAGAGCCAGGAACTTAGGAATGGACAGATTCCATCCTTCAGAGGATTCAAGGCAGCAGCCCAGGCAAAACGAGAGGTTGAACTAAATTGGAGTAAACTAATGAAGGCAAAATTCCAGTGTGGGGCAGAACAGAAACAGGAGATGGCTCAAAGAAAAGAGAGGAAGAGACTAGACCTGCTGGACATTCTTAAATCTAGAGGTGGCCCCTTCACTGACAGCGGGGAAGTTGAGAAGTTCCTTGTAGATCAAAGTCTGAACAACATTGAAAAGCTGCAGAGAATGAAGCTTGAGGTTCAGTTTGCCAGAGAAAGTACCACACTTCTGCCTAAAGCTGATCCCATCTTCAGAATCCAGGTAACACTGGCCAGTGGGAAGAGGAGGATGAAAACAGCACAGGAGTTTGGAGATGCTCTCATGGCATACCTAGGCAAGAGGAGTGACCGAACCACACTGGAATATGAAAGATTCCAAGAAAGTCTTTAAAGACTAAGATCTGTACCTTAGGTTGAGTTTTGTATGTTAATAAAAGTATTTTCCAAAGTTTTCCAATTGAGTCGTTTAGTCTTAGTACACTATAGGAACAGTAAAAGCATAGAAAGGTTGTAACAGCCTAGAATGTATGGGGAATTGTTTTCAAGATAGAGTTACTTTGAGGTGTAACAAATCTTCTAATGATAGTGTTAAATAATTCCAAAATGAGTTTTGAAGCATTTATTTAACAGTATACAAGCAAACAGTAAGAATAGCTTATGCATACCGGGCGGAATGTGCAGAAAATTGCACTTTTGGGTTCTTTTTTTCATTTTCAAGGGGTGGGGGGTTATTTTCAAGATACAGAGATACGTTTGGTGTCAAATTTCCTGTATTTATAGTGTTAATCAAGTCCCAAATGGGTGCATTGAAATTTTGAAGTTGATGATTATCCCCCCCCCTACTAATGAGCCCTAAAAAATACAGGTCAGTGAAATTTACACACTACTTGAATGTACCTCATAACATGTCATAACAGGTGCCATGACAGTAATGACACCTGTTATGATGTGTCATAAGGTACATTAAATCAAAAAGTAACCAGGTTTTATGAAGTCACCTTAATGTTAACGTATGTGGATGTCCCTTTTACAATGAATAGCTAGCTAGATCATACCTCTAGCAGCATCTTTTTTATATTGTGCATCCTCATTTACGCTGCTCCTCCCCGCAAAGAATACAACACCATCATTTTTGGAAGATAGCGGTCCAGTCTTCCCATGAGGTTGACTCGAGGTAGATGATAGTAATCCTCTTTATTTATCTGCAAAGAGAAAACACAATAATCTACAAATACATAAATTGTTCATTAAAAATATGTTCAAGCAACTGATATTAACCTGGTGCATGTGTATGCATGCGTGGGGGACACATACACACACCCCTGGACAACATTACTTGTTTGAACATATGTCCCATGGGTTAATTCAACATTTCTGGACTTTTTTCATCCATATCCACATCCAAACGTGATAGCGATGGTAGCTGTGCATATCCGATTCATTGTTTTGCTTGTTGTATAGCTTTAGAGGGGCAAAAATTGTTCACAAGCACAAACAATATGTTACAACCAGTGACCATTTGTTGACAAACGAAAAGAGGAGACATGCAGCATGAAGAATTTCCAATTTGTATGCTAGCATAACATTTAATACCCAGGTTTCAAAATGTAAGACTGTTTCAATGCTTTCTAATGTATAATTTACAAATTCATTCAACTCAATGCTTGAAAGACTTTTTAATACCCAGTAGGAACCAGTCAACCAAACATATGCGTGCTGTCCCGTAGCTTTGCTAGCTGCAAACAAATGAAATCCTTTCACCTTTTGCTAATTGCATTCCGTAACAGACCCTCTTTCATTTTTACATGTCGTAGGCTTCTTGATACTTCACCAAATGTTGGAGCACGAATGTGTCTCGGTGTGCAAATTGCCGTGGATTCACTAGTCAGCCAACTAAAAAAGTACCAGGTAGCGGCTAAATCGAGCCGGTGGAAACGCCCGCAAACCGGGTAGAGTTAGAGCTATCTATCCTGCTCCTCATCTCCATTATGCTATCTCTTTTCCTTCCCTTCTTCCTCCTAATCTTCCCTCTCTCCCACATCCTCACCATATCTCCTTTATAGTGTGCTTGTCCATAATCAACATTTAGGCAAGTTAATAGTGCAATTATTCAATCTTTACATTTCAACCTCAGCACAAGACTCAAATCAATGTATTTTTTAATTCAACCAAAAATCATATATATTATATAAATATATAATATGAAATAGCTGAATATCTTTATCTAACAAACCGTGGATGGAATCTGACAGCCTTATCAAACACCTACCTGTGTTTGGTGTTTTTCTCTATCCTGTGAAGCCTTATTTTGCTTTTGCTGGCCCTTTGACCCACACACATCACACAAGGCATAACCTCCCGCTGGGCCGGCCGCGGACACCCTTTTGAAAGACTTCCTTTGTCCCCTCACCCCATCGCGCTCACGTGGAAGGCTTGAAAGCACCAGACCGCACGCTGGCCGACTTCAAGGCCGAACAAAATAGTATATTTTTGTGTATTCTCCCTGACACTGGTGATTCAGTCCCTCCGATTACCGAAGCCTCATTCAGAGACACGTTTACCTACAGCATTCACCAAAGAGTGAATACTGGACATGTGAGCGCTGCAGAGAGGGGGATAGGCAGTGAGAGAAAGCTCCTCAGTTACTACCGGCGTTGATTACATGATTTCAAAAAGGTAAGTGGTTATAGTTACCCCTTTATAAGTCCATGTTACTGCCTACTGTTAAAATCATTAGCTACCATTAGCCTGACAAAAGCCCACAGCGAAACATTGCACATCTGTAAATAAAAAAACACTGGTGTATGCAAGTACAGAGTGCGAGAGTTCTTTTCTTCTAATTCAAAGTTGGCAAAGCTGTGTGCGGAGATTGCTCTTACAAACTTGTCACAAAGTCGGATGTACAAAGTTTTCCGCTTTTAAAAATCATTGGCTATAAAATAAAACTGAGTAAAACCAACTTAGGAGTGATATCTAAAACGCCGGGGTTAGATGTCACGTCCTCACTTTTTTGATTACTTTTCCAAAGTAAACACCAATTTCCTCCCATGGACTCAAATATACAATTTTGCGGTAATCACTTTTTAATCTTTGAATCACTCTACTGTACAATTACAGCCACTAGCACCTGTGCCACACACACATAGTCGTAGACTTGACAGCAGTTTGACCAAACCCACTGATCTTGATCAAAACAAACACTATGTGACATGAAGTTGGCTAGATGACACTGTGAACACTGCGTGTCGAATGGAAACTCCAGATGAATGTGTCTGAGTAATTGCAACAGTTCACTTCTTGGATGGGCTTTTACCACATGTGCTGTATACTGGTTTGTGTTCACAGGCGTTCTGTACAGTCTGTTTCAATCATCCATTATTACAGAAAGTCAAATGTTTAAATGTTTAAATGTTTAGGAATAAAAAGAGCGGAGACACTAGCGAACAAGTGCCTTTGCAAATGCCAGCCTCACAGGGAAAGGAGCTCCTCTTCTTCAGGAAGAAGGCCACATGTCTGTGACAGCTGATCACATCCCGAGTCCTCCGACCACAGTGATGCCAACGTGATCCTGACCTTGTTGTAAAGCTCAGGATCTCTGGAAGAGAGGTGTTGACTATTTTGACTGTTTTTTTCCCTCTGATTTCTTTCACTGGTCTCAATCTCTAGTCTCTTTGGTTTCTCTGTGGTCTTCCTCTGGTCTCTGGAATCCTGTTGTTGAATTTGTTTGGTGAGAAAACATTTGTCATTCTTCTTCATCAAATGTGGACAACAGTTCATACCTCATGTTAAAGCTCGGAACTCCCCTCATCCAGTCGATCCGTGGTGTCGGCCCCTAGACAATTTAGTGGAGTAAAGTGGCCCTTTCCTATGAAGGTGTAAACGTATCAATGTTTTGAAAAGTAAAAATTTGCTTTGAATGTTGTAAAGTGTAGGGGTTGTGAGGGTTTGTAGTCTTCATTTCATTGAGATCTTATTTGTTCTACATTTTTGTCTTTGTGCTCTTGCATTGGACCTGTGTGTGTTTGTGTTCATGTTTTTAACACAACCACCATGGAGGATCAGCGAGGGACTGGTGCTATGAGCATTGAGTGGCTGCACTGATTGTCACCCTGCCCCCCCACCAAGAAATGGACTAATAAAGGGGTTGAAAATGAATGAATGAACATTTTCATGTGTGCTATAGTTCTAAGAATGAATGGTTACAAAAACAAATCCATTTCAAAGTTGTTGATTCAATAATAACAAACACATCTGGACCAAACACATTGGTCCATAGGGAGCAGGATGACCACTGTAAATAAATGTCCTGGCTCATCGCTGTCCTTAGACCCTCAGACGTCATAATGATGATAGAGAAGAAGATAAGGCTGGTATCATACCTCTCAATAACCAGAAGGACTGAAAATCATCATTTCAGATTCAGATTATTTCATTTGCCACATTGGTGTGCACAAGAAAAGTACATAAATTAACAAGGTCAAAAATAAGTAAAACGGGAAACAATTGACACCGTGAAATCGATTGACAATAACAGTTTCAATACAAAAGCAAGATCACTAAAGTGCTCTGTTCAAACTGATAACAGCTTGTGGAAAGAAGCTGTTAGAATATTGAGCTGTCCGGCATCTCAGCGAACGATATGACTGCCAGAAGGAAGAAGCTGGAACATGGCTTTTCTAGGGTGGCCAGAAGAGTCATTGATTTTTCTAAGACCATAAAAGTCTGGATTTATAAAGAACCTCCGGAACAGGAAGCTCACTGCTCACAGTCCTTTTTGCAGAGCGGAGCACCTTTGCTTTTTTACCCCTCATACATGTATTTCGCCAATTATATTTCAAAATGTTGTTGTTTGACCTCAGTTTTTGCCTCCCGTGAATCCAAATCCGTCCTCATCAAATCTCAGAAGATAAATGTTTTCGTATTTACATGTGTAAGACTCATATCTGCCTTGTCTCTGCACTATATCAAATCTTGTTCCAAACACCCAATCCATTATAAAGAGCGGGCACTGCATCAGTCTACAACTTTATTGTATCAACAAGCCGCTCCCTTTTCACCGACGCTCAATTAAACCCAGGGAGGAACCTTCCCTTCCACTACTGTACGATTTATCACCCGGGTGTACGAGTGCGGGGTATTGTATATCTTTCACGCTACACGACGCGCGTATTTGCCGGGGCGCACCGGCAAGAGCATCACCTGTCGGCAGAAGTATGCAAATGAGATAATGAGCGCCAACGTGGAGGCGGCGGAATGCAAACGAGCTGTCTGCGGACACCGGTGTCATCAATAACTGTGTGCCCAATGGCACCCAAACGCGCTTAGCTAAGGTTAACAGCAAACAAAGCGTGCGCTCATACATAAATACATGGGAGGATGCGCCATGCGTGTAAGCGGGGGAAGTGGGCCAGCGCAGAGCGTACACACAGACTAATGGAATTCAGTTCCTTACACTAAACAGAAGGACATTTATCACAGGCGCGCCATCCAGGCTGTTACTCAGATAAACCGCGACCAGCCCCTTTGTGCCCCACAGACGCTAAGAAAGCGCCTCACGATTCATAAATCCTAGATCTTCATGTTTACTGAGGCTTTTTTACGGAGCGCTTGTGTGAGTACAGGTGGGAAGTGCCCCCAGGTCTGCTGACAAGGCGCTATGCCGGCCGCTTACGCGGAACTCTGATGGCAGCAACTGTGTGCGCAGGGCTGGAGAAGGAACAGAGAGTGATACAGCGATTGCTATCAGTTTGAAATTTATTTTCTGGTTCACTCACATATATTGTGTGACAGGATGTTCACAAGACAAACAAACACATTTTGATCAGTGCGAGATATAAAAACATATTAGTTGCCAAGGGACCAAAAGTATGAAAGTTTTTGAAGCTCATTTTTGCATTTGTGGATAATTAATAGGGATTTATGTTCTACTAGTTTGTTCTTAAAGATTGGCCAATGATTTACATTTTTTAATGAAGATTTTATAATGTCTTGTAATTATATGGTTGTTTTCTTTAGAAGATTAGTTTAAAAGGTATATATTTTTGACATTCCTGCATTTTTGGGTCCTCCTTCTCACCATGTGACAGCAAGTTTATAGTTATTTTCATAACTTCAGGGACCACAAAAAATTGTTTGACGGACATTTGACCCTTAGAGTTTGTGTTTGACAAAGAAAAGTTTTGGTGGAGGGCATTGTCAAAAAATATATGACGTACATGACTCAGAATCTGATACAGAGAAAAGACCAAGAATTCAGAGTTAAACAGTATTTAATTCTCTTTACAATGAAAAACAAAAACTCAGTGCTCCTATTCAACTGGCTAACCCTGCTCTAACCCTGTGAGCTGAGGCAAATAAGTAACTGTCCCTACGGCCCTAAACTATGGAGGTCAGCAGGCGCTCTGTCAAGACGTGGGGTCCCTGATTAGACTGACTAAGATTATCATATATTACGTAATTTAAATGTGCAGAAGGGGGCGTAGCTTCTCAGGAGACGTCCTTTGGAGAGGAGTCCAAACTAGGTCTGTTCTTGAACTTTTGGTCCAGTGGGGCACATGGTCAGCTTCCGTATTAATTTGCCACATCATCATTTTTCTGGAAAACTCTGTTTGAGAAAACAGGAAGCTATGTTCCTAAATGTGTCTACTGTCATCAGTTTAACACTTGACATTTTAGGTCAAAATAATCCCCATGTCTGTGTCCGGCACAAAAACATATCAAACAATGTAATTGTTAGTACATAAAATCACTGACAATAAATGATGATTATAGTCATTCACTACGTTCTCCGTGTCAGC
Organism: Knipowitschia caucasica; assembly: GCA_964034765.1. Lineage (NCBI taxonomy): Eukaryota > Metazoa > Chordata > Actinopteri > Gobiiformes > Gobiidae > Knipowitschia > Knipowitschia caucasica. The sequence continues at coordinate 12,756,148 of OZ035830.1, forward strand.
GTGGGCATGTATTTTATGCAACAAAGGTAATAATCAAATTGAAAGAAAGGTGAGCCCATAAATGCATGTCAAGTCCAAAGGTATGTCAGGCAACCATGGATCTATTAGGGTATAACTAGCTTAAAGCTGTCCCACCAATGGGCACAGGGGGTATTGCAGACTAAATTCACACGGGCTACCCAGAACAATTTCCCATAGAACTCAATGTAAAACAACACGACCTCAGCTGACAGAGAACCTACAGTTTACATTAAAGAGCGACTAAACACCAGTCCATCGTGAGGTACCATTGTGGGGAACCATTTGGATGCTGTCTTACATAGAGCATACTTAAGCCTCAGTCCTATCTTTAATACTGTCTGTAAAAGCTGATCGAAAGATGATCATAGATCAGGTCAAAAACATATACCTATGAGAAGATGGAATCATCATTTTTTAAAGAGACTTAAACCCAAATGCAATATAATTCTTATTAAAATAACCTGATACAGCCTCAGTCCTGGATCCTGGCTCTACAGCCTCATCCCTCTCCCTTGGGAGCAATGGCTCCTGTGTTTGTTATTATTTTATTTCCTGTGTTGAAATTGTGTGCTTGATCTGTTTCTGAGGAATCATACACCTTACTGTTTTGATTTAGGGCTTATTTACAAAATAAATGTGCGCTATATTTGTCTCTGTAGGGAACTTTGTCCTCTGCATTTGACACATCCTTAATACATAATTCATATGACTGTTTTAAACCAATTGGACAAACGAAAGAGTTTGACTTAAACGAGAATATACGTTTATCATGATAATTACTTTTTAAATGAACGACACTTGGCTTCATCGTTGTGCATTGATGAAAGGTTAAGGGGGGATGTATTCTTTTTTTAATCTACACCAAAATGTAAGTTCTTTGGATGTAATTATCTTGAGAAAAATATCTCTTTCAAATGCTGTTAACCATGCTACTATATCAGTGTCAAGCCATAGAAAGCATCAAAGGGAAAGTTCACCTTGTAAATGTTTAAAAGTTAATAAAAGTATGCTAAGACCACAGAACACAGTAGAGCACCAGGGTCTGAGAGCCCTGTCCCTGGGGTAACATTAGGCCCAGGTCTCTGGAGAGAAACTGGTCCAACTCTGGATCCTCATTGTTCTCAATAACAGCCAGGATCTATTTATATTTAGGGCTCTTTATAAGTGAGACAAAAGTTCAAAGTTGTTCAGGGCCTTTGCAGATTCCTCAAGGGCGAGAGGCCTGATGCCTTTCTACTGTATTATAACAGAACATTGTACAGAAGCTCATGGAAAAACAAGCTGATGGAATTTTTAAATAACCTTGAGACTTGTATAAGTGAGATATATGTGTATAAGACTCATATTTTCAATGGACATTGACTGGACTTAAACGCAGACCAAAAAAAAGGAGACGTCCTTCTCTCTACAAATACATGATTATTATTTTTCACATTTCTTTAGTTGATAAATCATAATAATACATCATACTTATATAGTGCTTTTTCATTTTTGTTTTCAGCCAACTGTCCATAGTGAATCAATATAGACTGTCATACCTCTTTTTAAAGCACATTAAAACAGTTTTAAATTTGGGTCCCTGGACTATCCTGGTGGACTAGAGTGGTAAAAAATCATCTTAGTGCAGAGCCGCTGCTTCTCAGATTCAGATTCAGTTTATTTGCCATTTGCAGTAAAAACACCGCATTGGAATACATTAGCAAAAGTCTCCAGTGTGCACAGACAAATACAGACATAAAACAACATTAAAAGACAAAAATAAAACAAATAAAACAGTAAACAAATGTCACTGTGAAATCGATCGACTAAAACAGTTTCAAAACAAGTGCAAATCATTAAAGTGCTCTGTTCACACTGATAACAGCTTGTGGATAAAAACTGTTAGCGTAACGAGATGTCCTGCATCTCAGAGAGCGATATCTTCTGCCAGAGGGAAGAAGCTGGAACATGGCTTTCCCAGGGTGGCCAGAAGAGTCATTGACAATCCTAAGAGCTTTGTTTAAAAGTCTGGATTTATAAAAAAACCTCCAGAACAGGAAGCTCACAGCCCACGGTCCTCTTTGCAGAGCGGAGCACCTTGTTTAAAGCTCTCTTTTCTTTATCTGTGATGTTTCCAAACCACACAGACACAGAACCAACAAGTAAACTCTCAATGGTGCAGCGATAAAAGTTAAGCAGAATCTTAGAGTTAGTGGTAAATTCCCTAAGTTTACGCTGACGAGCTTTCTTAACGACTCGGTCAGTGTTTTTAACCCATTTCAGGTCGTTAGACAGAGTTAAACCCAGAAACTTGCACTCCTCTACGATCTGTACCTGGGAGTTGTCGATTACGACAGGCAAATGAGAACTATTGCGACTGAAGTCGTAGACCAGTTCACATGTTTTCGATGCGCTCAACTGGAGGTTGTTAGTTTTACTCCACTGAACCACATTTTGTATCACTGCTCTATAAGAGGATTCATCATTGTCACTGATGAGACCGATGATGGTGGTGTCATCAGCATATATGATGATCAGGTTTGAGTCAGAGGAGGACACACAATCGTGAGTGTACAAAGTAAAAAGCAAAGGACTCAAAATACATCCCTGTGGAGAACCAGTGCTCACAGAAACAACATCAGAAAAACAGTCTCTACCAAAGTCCGGTGAGTCCCGTTTTAACACTTTGGGATGAGAGCTGGTTGGTGTGAAAATAAGCTGATATAAATAATACACAAAAAATTGACTTCCTCAGGAAGTTCAGTTTTGTCCTGGACTGTTCCCACAGCACAGTTGAGCAGATGGGGGACCAGAAGGTCCTGGACTCAGTTAACCCAAGACCCTCGTATCCTTCACGTGCTGTAAGTAAGTAAGTAATTTATATACCGCCTTCTCACTGCACATTGGAGTCTCAAAGCGGTTTACAATTGTTATTTTTTTTGGGAGTGGGGGTGCCAGTACAGGAGGCACATGTCAGACCTATTGTACATATTTTTAGTGGTAGGGGAAACCGGAGCACCCGGAGGAAACCTACGCAGACACGGGGAGAACATGCAAACTCCACTCAGAAAGGCCCTGGTCCAACCGGGATTCGAACCCAGGACCTTCTTGCTGAGAGGCGAGAGTGCTATCCACTCAGCCACCGTGCCGCCTGTGCTGTTCTGACATCCATCTGATGCAATAATGTGATGGCGTGACTGTTTACATCTGAGCCCCCTCGGACCCCGCCACACTCCCCCGCCTCCTCCTCACCAGCACCGGTGGTGAGCTGTGCTGACTCCCTTCTGACTCTGGGAGCTAAACAACAACAACAAGGGTTTTCACATTTTAGGCCAATTGAGACTGTGTGTGTTCCTCGCACCAGCTCAAAAATGTTTTTAAATTCTAAGAAACGAAATCAAAACAGGACAGCAGTTAGACGGTCCAACTCGGCAAATCTAATTTCCGTTCCCTGTAGAAATCAATCAACCACATTAATTGACTCTGATGTTATTTTTAAACTTGCTATGCTTAATGTCAGATCTCTATGTAACAAATCATTTTTAATTAATCATTTTATCACTACTTCTGATCTTGATTTTATGCTTATGGCTGAAACATGGCTTGACCAAAATACAGGAAATGCAGTTCTAATAGAAGCAACACCACCCAATTTTAAATTTGAATCTGAAATACGAGTAAACAAAAGGGGGGGAGGCATAGCTGCAGTTTTTAGAGACCACTTTGTATCCCATAGAATGCCCCTTGGAAATTTTTCATTGTTTGTGTATGTTTCTTTTAAAATGGAACAAAAGCAATCTTCTATTCTTTTCATTGTCCTGTATAGGCCAACACAGTCATGTTGCGATTTTATTGGCCATTTTACTGAACTTTCAGTTGTGTGCACAGATTTTGATAGTTTAGTTATTACAGGTGATTTTAATGTGCATGTTGATAATGTTGATGACAGAAATGCAAAGGAGCTGGCTTTGGTTTCATTCAGCACGTAAGTGGCCCCACTCACAGCAGAGGACACACTCTTGAACTGCTAATTACAAAGGGGGTTAATGTATCAAATGTTAATGTAGTTGATGTTGCTTTGTCAGATAATTTCTGTGTATTTTTTGACTTTTGCTTGCAAACCACCAGCTGAATCCACAATTGTTAGAAGAAGACACATACATGAAAACATAAGTGAACTGTTCATGGGAATGCTAAATTTTGAGAACACTCCATGCTCTAGTGTTGATGAATTGTATAACTCTGTCACCACCAGTGTTCTGACTGTTCTGGACGCCATTGCTCCTGTGATGGTTAAAATGGTTACCAGTAAGAAAAAGCCCCCATGGACTAAGGCAGACTCGGTCAGGGCACAGAAGCGAGAGTGCCAGAGGGCCAAACGGAAGTGGCGAAAGTCCAACCTCCAGGGCGATTATGAAATCTGTAAAGATGAGTTGGGTGAATTTAACCGGGTTCTACGTAGAACAAGATAAATGTATTTTTCTGACATTATTGGAGGTTGCAGTAACAATCTGCGTGTTATGTTTTCAACAGTTGGTAGATTAACGAACCCCCTGTTAAGTTGCCCCTAGAATTGACCTCTAAATCTAGGTGTAATGAGTTCGCACACTTTTTTGATGACAAAGTAGAAGAAATCAAAAACACTATCACCTCCACAGCATGTATAACAATGCAACAGCCAGAGAAGCTTTTTGAGCTAACTCACTTTGCACCTGTGGATACTGAAACTGTCAAAAAGATAATCATGAGTCTGAGTTCCTCCACATGTAGCCTGGATATATTACCATATTACCATATCAAACATTCCATTCAACAATGGAACACCGAAAAGATCCAAGTCACCCTACAACAAAAGGGCATTGATAGGTTGTTTAACACCCCTTCAGCCTCACATCACGGGGCGTATGGGAATGTTTAATATGGTCCATTCGGGGAATCCTTAACGCTACCTTACGGACACAAACCCTGCCTTTGTGAGGCAGAGACCATCCTTAACAGTCGTTCTATCACTAACCCAACCAACGACCCCAATGATCTGGAGGCTCCAACTCCCTACCACCTCTTGTTGTTGAAAACACAACTAGTGCTACCTCCAGGACCTTTTGAAGACTCGGACCTGTGTGCACGACAAAGGTGGAAACAAGTCCAGTGTATGGCCAACTTGTTCTGGAAAAGGTAGATCAGGGAGTACCCGAACTCCAAGTGCGTCAGAAATGGGCCGGGGGTTAAAATAAATTTCTCTGTTGCGGATATAGCTTTGCTGGTGGACGATTCCGCACCTCGAAATTCATGGTTTATGGGCAGGATCAGTCAAACCACACCAGACAGGTTTGGTCTTGTTCGTACTGTTTAGGTAAAGACCAAAACTAGCGATCTTGTCCGACCCATAAGGGAGGTGTGTCTGCTGCTAGAGCACCTATAAGTGAATTTAAGTTGTTTGTATGGGTTTCAAGATTTTGAGACACAGAGAAGATGTGGACTGTTTCTTGCAGTGCTGTATTTATTGCGTGCACTGGTTACGCAAAGACACACACACAACAAGAACAGTATGGTCCTGTGAGAGTATTGCCGCTTAGATGGTCTTGGCTACATGGCCATGTTACGGCTGCGCTGTCCAAAGTGGCCGCAGCTGCTCCAAAACACTGCGTACACGTAGGATGTGGAATCTCGTTCAAGTTCATATAGCAATCAACAGCGCGTGCCCCCCATGTGTGAATCTTTAACAGATTTACACATGGGGTCCAGTCATGTGTAAATCAGATTTACACATTTCTCAAAAATGGTTTGTGTATGAGGCTGACAGGCCAGCCCAAATATGGGCATCAGCCCTTCGGGCATTGCCCGGTGCACCTGATGGCCAGTCCAGCCCTGACTGTAGTTCACAGCATAGATGGCATAAGATCACACTCTTGCTAGCAAAGCGGTCGAGTCTCAAATGAGGACAAGACAGGATTGTCCAAACCAACCCCAGTAACTCAAAAGAAGAAAGTTGAGCCAAAGTGTTGACATAGTCCTATGTTTTACAAAACCTAAGCCTTTCAAATACAGCTGTAGTCAGAAGTGTTTGAGCATTTTGTCCAGTCGCACGAGTTGTGTCTGCTAAAGCTTTTGACTTTTGACTGACTATAGAGCTACAAGTAGCATAAGCTACATGTAGCTCTATAGTCAGTCGGTTGTGTTTCCATCTAAAACCACAAGAAAAAAATGCATTGCCTTTTTGTTAAATGAAAAAATCTTTACCTTACCTTCAAAATGTCTGAAATTGGTGAATTTTTTTGGTATTAAAACAATCTATGAGCTGGAAACAAGAGAGAGAGAGATCACGTACGCAACAAGTAACCCAATATGGCAGCGTGATTTGATGCCCACCTTTTCTGCTCTCATGGTCACAGGCTTAAAGCTACAGAACTGAAACTCATATAACTAATAGTTGATTATATATGGGAGACCTCGGAGTTAGAGGAGTAGTATGTAAAAATCTGGCCAAAAGTGGTACTGCAGTCACAGACAATATTTTGTAGTCCTCTTCCCCTCTCCCTGACTCAGGTTACACACCAAATCCAGCAGCTAACACAAGGAATTATTTTATCAGTTGTGTGTCTGTCTCCATTCACATTGCCATGAGCCGTGCTAACGTTGATTGATGGGTTTTTTTATTTATTTTTATTTGGACATTTGAGATGAGAAAAACAAAATAAAAGCAGTTTAATTATACATTGATTATGCAAAATAAATAAGCAATTGATGTCCAAAATAGGAGTGGGAAGAATGGATGTTGGAACATATTTCTTCAGCGTATCAACATCAGGGTTTCCTCAAGAGGATATCACCCTTCAATTTGATTTAATCCCTATTTTTTAGACACACGTGTATAAGTACCACATCAAATAGAGATACATAGAGAGAAACATTATTTTAATTGGGGTACATGTAGGCTCAAATTATTCTTTTTACAAATAAGCTATAATCTGCAAAAAAACGTCTTGATTATTGTCTTTTACCTGATTTTGAGCAATCTGTCATAAAATGTGATATTATGCTATTAAACACAAATCGACACTACCCTAACTTGAACCCGGGTCACTGGAACATATACTCAGTGGCTTAACCATTAGACCACCATTACACACAACAGATGGGGCGGAGGAAAACGCATCAATCCAGGTTTTGCATCACACAAAAACCGCTGTCTCAATTTTTCAAAGGCCTCCCGATATAAATCCTCGTTTTAGTCTTTGTTTTGTCATTAATGATTTGAGAGTCATAACAAGACCTTTTTTAGTTCTGCGGCCACATGTTATTTTACCAGTGAGATTAGCCGCCAGGAGTTCTGGCAACCCGGATCACTCACTTCCTGATTGGCGAAACAGCGGCGGGTGGGACATCGAAATGAAAACAATAACAACTTTTACGGGTCGTAAAACTAATTTTGGTATTCAAATATCTCGGCTGAACTACTGTTATCAGTTAAAGATGTAGTCGAAAAAAGCATGATTTAATAATGAAATATTGATTTAATAATAAAATATTGGGGCCATGTAATGATGACTTGACATGCAAATATTACATATTGCTACTTTAAACAGGTTCTAATCTGCACAAAAGTTGCAGGGTCAAATCTTTACATCCATACGATCAAAATATTACATTGAGCAGAGGTTGCATGTGCCACAGTTGACTACTAGGGGTGCACTAAATCCTTTAAATGAGTTTTTTTTGCATAATCTTTGTCCGATCAGGCTGGAAATTGAACACTTGGGAGGTGGTCACAAGAATGGCGACGGCTTTCTGTGACCTAAAGTGCTGTTGCTTATTATTACTATTGTTAGCTTTTTAGAATGTTCACTTTATTTGTTTTTTTTGTGTGGATGGATGTGTTTCTGCTGCTACTGGACACCTGAATTTCTCCTACAGGGATCAATAACGTATCCATCTATCTATCTATCAACGGTTTTGTAAAGTCCTCTGAGTTAACTACTGTTGTGATTTAGGGCTATACAAAAATAAATTCAATTGAATGATTGATTCATTCTGAAGTCTGATGTGTGTGAATGGTTGGTAGTGGTGGGAGGGGCCAATGGTTCATACTGGTTGTCTCACTTCTGTCAGTGTACCCCAGGGCACCTGTAGCTACAGTTGTTGTTTATCATCACTGTGTAGAAATTGTTACATTGCATTAAATTATTTCCCAGTTTGACAGAGATGAAGCTGAAATGAAGCCAATGAGATGATAGTAGAAAGTGTCCAGGGTCAATTGACTGATGAAAGTAAACATTGACAGCAACCCATGTGTGAATGAGGTTTATCGAGGTCAGGGCAATGTTGGAGAAAGGTTTATTGCTTCAAAATGTGTTCAAAAGCGGGTTATAACAGCCTTTATTGTGTGTGAAAGAAATAAACCTGGCATCATGGTACTTTTTTAATAAATTGAAAGCCCCTTGAGGTAAAGCGTTTGGTTTTCAAGCAGAGCCCAAATTATTGGAAACGGCCTTGGAAGTAAAAGCATGTTTATCCATTGAATTTTGTTATTTCAGTGTTGACAAAGCAGTTGCTGTTTGGCTGACTTTTCACCTACTTCACTGCAATTGTAGGGCTGAACACTAGAACTCCCAGACGAGTCAATTTGACAGGTTATAGTTTTGGAAGTATAATTACTAAGCTCCTGTACTTAGTACTTAGTAGTTAATGACTTTTTCTGTTCCTATATATAGCCATTAGGCAAGGCAAGGCAAGTTTATTTGTATAGCACAATTCATACACAAGGCAACTCAAAGTGCTGAACAAAATAAAATTAAAATTAAAAGAGCATTAAAATCATAAATAATCACAGTGCATTAAAAATAAAGATAAAAATATAAAATATAAAATCCCTCAGTTGTATGCACAGCTAAACAGAACTGTTTTTAACCTGGTTTTAAACATTGTCAGAGAGGAGGCCTGTCTCGGACCCAAGAAGGTCGTGGGTCCGCCATAAGACCTACTTCACGACTCCCACTGATGACTGCTGCTGTTGTGTCCTTGAGCAAGACACTTAACCCCACTTTGACTGAAGCTCCCACTGAAAGATCAAGGCTCCTGTGGACTCACCCCCAGCAGGAGGATCAGTGAGGGCCTTGGTGCTAAGTGTACTGGGTGCAGCTCTGACTGCCTCCCCCCGACCCAGAAATGGATTAAGGGGAAGAAAATGGATATATATATATTATATAAATGGTAGTGCCCATGGTGATCGGTGCTTGCACTCGGGGCAGTGGGTAGGAGTGATTACAGCGGATCCCTGGAACAACCTTGGAAATCTCGGTCCAGAAATGTGCAGTGCTAGGAACAGCATAGAGACTGCGCAGAACTCTCAAGCTCCCAGGCCTCTGGTAGAGGACCCGAGCTTAGAGAGGGATAACCGCCCGTGTTGGGCGAAAGTTGTGTGTTTTTTATACATATATATATGTCTATATATCTATATATATAGATATATAGCTCGTATATATATATATATATACTCGTATATATATAGCTCGTATATATATATATATATATAGCTCGTCACTCGCTGCTCTAACCATGTGGACGAGCCGTCTTTTGCTTAAAAATGCTTTAATCCGCAGCACAGCAGAATGGGAAGAATAAAACAGCAGTTCTCTGTGCGCAAAAGGTGCCAAAGCTGTTGCGGGTTTTGGCGCCGCGGTCTCTGCTCTGATCCATTAGGACGCATAGCTGCACTTATGGAAAGTACGCGGCTTGAAATGGCTGTTATTTCAAAGAATGTGGACTATTTTAAACTACGCGATTAACCGGTTTCAACCGGTTAATGAGGCTCGGTGGTCGGTCATGAAAATTCATAGTTTTTTACATTCCTAGTAAAATGGACCCATCTCTAGGCCTGTTGCGATATTCAATAATTCAATTACAGTTTTTTCCTGTTGCTTGAACACTATAGACAGACGCTTAGACCAAAGTTGCAGAACTTGAAGCTTTTGTTCTAAACCTAAAACACAGTCTAACCATTCCTTAAATAAAAGTACTGCTTTGCACTTTACTTTCATTTCTACAACACTTTCTCCTTTTGCAACACACATTGGCCCCGTCCCAATTCTCACCCTTGCCCTTAAAAAGCACACTTGCCCTAGATTGTGCGCGTGCCCGCGGGGGTTGTAGGGTGTCCCAATACTTAGGGAGAAGAGGCGAGTGCCCTCACACCCTTAAAAACCACCCTTGAGCGCAAGTGAGGTCCGGAGCTCACTCGCGAGCGAGGATGATCCCATGATACATTATGATAGTTGTTGGTAAAGTAGCAGTCGGGCAAAGCCACGCCATAATGAAAGAAAACAACATGAAACACCTGCGTTTGTGCGGAACGGAAAGAAGCTCTGAAGCGTGTGTGAGCCATTCAGATTTTTCAATGCGTGTGTTGGTGCCGTGTGTGGTGACGTTCGCTCCCGAAGCAACTGCAGCGTGTGGCGTTCACTGAGGCTTCAGAGACGTAGATCCATGTTATTATTATAGATTCATGATATAGTTCAGAGCATCGCTTTGACACAGTTTGTTTTGTGATCCGCGGGACCGCGGCTGTGCCCATCTGTGTCTGTGAACATACGTGTATGTACATGTGTCTGTCTGTGTGGTACGTCTCTGTGCGCGTATGTACATGCGTCTGTCTGTGTGTGTGCGTGTGTCTGCCTCTGTGTGTGTACATGTGTGTCTGTGTGTGTCTGCCTCTGTGTGTGTACATGTGTGTCTGTGTGCGTGTGTGTGTGTCTGCCTCTGAGTGCGTGATGTGCAGCAGTTCTGTACCTAATTATAGCAAAACTTCATATGAAATAGAATTAAAAACTTCTCATTTTAATAAATACTTTGTTTCATAAAGTCATGTCTGTGTCAGATCTAATCTGTGGTGGAATCAGACACATTGATAATGCGTGTGACGTGGAACACGTATGCTGCGTCATTTGCATATGTTCCCCTAGATCCATGGGTGTCCCAATTCTCAGGGAGAATGTTGTGAGTGCACTCACCACTGGGAAGGCCCTTTCTCTTTCAGGCAACACACTTTCTCCTGCTCACTACACACTGTGTCATACATAAGACACTTTGTTCATAAATGCATCATTGGGAAAACACATCTATTCAAAATACCAAACACCTTGTGTGATTAAAAACACTGAAACACACACTTGAAAACACTGACACAAAATGTGACACACATCAGACAGACATAAACAGGGCCTCAGTTTAGCCATAGTCAGAACTTTGCTAGTCTGAAGGCAGGAAGAGCAAGAGGACGAGGAAGACAAGGAGTAAAAGAGGACAAAAACAACACAATATTTCTGATGACATTAGAGCATCTTTGGTGGATCATGTGTGTGAGAGTCCAGCCACAGCTCCATCTTCAGGAAACATGTCTCCAACGCTCTACTGCAGACTGTATCTACAGTATTTACAGTACTGTATCACATGTATGCTGTTGTATATTTTAAATATACACTAAACAGATGTGACAATATTTGACCATTTGAACATCATAGCCAAAAAAGACCTGTGCCCTCAGGTCTTAAGTCACAAGGACACAAGATAGTACAGGAATCATAAAGATGACCAGCTTACAAAACCAGACAATTATTGACTCTAAGTATAAACAGTGTTCTCTCCCACTTTTGGCAGAGCAAAGTCCAACACAATCAGGCGCCGCAGAGGTGGGGGCCTTGTTTGCTAAGACTGATATGGAAGACCAAAACCAAGACCAAAATCCAGACCAGAGACCAGTCTCAGACCATGTGACGTCATCGGACATGTTGATAAAACTGGGGGTAGGATATTTTGAGCAGTCTGAGCAGGGATAGATAGACAGGGAACATCGCAGAGCGCCTGGATGTCCCCTGCACATTTTTCAGGCCTGGAGGGAAAGTTTAGAATGGCTCAGCATAGGGTTAGTTTTAGGGAATTAAGAGCTCCAAGAGTTTTGTATCAATATTTAATTGTAAAGAGAAATAAATGTTCTATTTTTAACTCCATCAGTCTTGGCCTTGTAAATTCCAACAGACAAGGTTCTTGTTGCAGAGAGCAATTTTTATTCAACCGCCATATCTCACACCAGGAAGAGCTCTCCCCCTCACGCTCCCGCGTAGTGACGCAGTAGAACCCGCAACAGAACCTAACATGTTAACAATCTCCCCCTTTCTTTAAAAATAAAAAACATTTAAGTGTGCTTGGGAGACATACACACATCCAGAACAATGTACACAACAAAACAACAACAGTGCTAAGAGCCTGTGTAAACAGAAAAAGAAATTACAGTGACCATGAGCCCTCGTCTAATGCTTTAAGAAGCATAAGTGGTGAAGCTCCCTTTTTGGTTAAACAATCAGCAAGGTGTGACTTTGCCTCTGACCAACAGATCTGTCTGATTTTATTTGCATGTAGTAGCTCTTTAATGCTACTTATTTCTAGGCTCAATCTCTTCTCTGTGACCTGCTTTGTGGACTTAAGAGCATCAAACAGTGAATGGTTATCAGTAACACAAACAAGAGGAAGGGCATTCATGTTAGCATTACCAATAGTAAGCTCTGAAAATAATGTGGCCAGAAACATAGCGTTGTCTATGCCATCTGCCATAGCGAGAGTTTCTCCTGCCAAAGTGCTTCTTACCACACGCCTGATCTTCTTAGACTGCCAAAACAAAGGGGAAAACATGCCTCCTTTACCCATAAGCACAATTAAAGTCCCTCCTTGAGTTGCACCATCTGGGAGATTGCCAAGTGAAGCATCACTAAAGACCACAAGACTCAGATCATCTTTGTTTCCTAAAGGCTGAAACTTAAGTGTGACCTTCTCTGACTTAAGTTTACGGATTACCTTGTTCACTTCATGTATGGATTGGACAGTTGCATTTGTAATGTTAGATGCTAGGCTACATGTGTCAAACATAACATCTGGCCTTGTTTGTTTAGCAACCCACAGAATCTGTCCTATTTTAGACCTGAGCTGCTCTTTCTCTGTCTCATTTAAAGGAGCAGCTCTCTGCACTGCCCGAGCTGCCTTTAAAGACACTGGTTGGAGATTTTCAATGTAACTGTGCTGATGTACCAATATATTGTCTCCAATTGTGACAATATCCATACCTACATAAGAAAAATTCTCATGTTCTTCACGCCCCACTTGAAAGGTAGACTTTACCACAGGAATCACTTTTGTCACAAACTGCTCAGATCCTGCCCAAAGGAAGTCATCTACGTGACATGACAGTACACCAATGACCTCAGAATTTTCATTCATCCAGAAAAACACAGCTGGATCCACCTGAGACATTTTTCCACCTGTGTTCAGCATCAGTTCTTTGACCTTGTTGTACCAGTAAAGAGAAGCGTCTGCAAGTCCATATACACATTTCTTTAGTTTCCACAATACATTGTCTCCTTCAGCCTCAGGTGGGGGCTGAATGTAAACATCTCTTGAGAGTTCCATTCCCTGTAAAAAGGCAGACTTAATATCCATAGAGTGAATTTTCCACCTATTTTGACTGGCAACCGCTAATGTCATTCTGAGAGACTCTGATGCACATGTTGGGGAATCTTTCTGTAAACTACTATTATTTACCTCTTCAAAACCCCTTGCTACAAGCCGTGCTTTAGGGAGAATACCACTCTGTGTTTCTTTGAGTGTACAGACCCATCTAGTAGACACACATTTTTGACCTTTGTCTGCTACCTTCTCAAAAACATCATTGTTTTGCCAATTCTCTATCTCTAGCTGTTTGGCACTATCAAAAGAGATATCTTTGACAATAAGAACATCAGCCTCTGCATTTTCCGGCTTGATGTGAAGGTTATCAACATCTGACATGCTAGTTTGTGTCCCTCACTACCATCAGGCTCAAGATATTGTACATTGTACCAGTCTTTGTATTGCCCTTTTGATTTTCCTGCTCTCCCTAAAACTTTGCCAGTGTGCTCAATACCCTCTCGGTCTGTAAATGTGACTGTTTGGCCAGTTTTCAGTTTTAAATCAGCAGTTCCATTACTTTCTGCATCAGGAGGAGTTACATTGGTTTCTGTAGGGTTCTCATCTACATCATTCTCACTATAATCAACAATTTGATCTACTCCATGTATACTTTGTGCTTCTGACACACCAGTATGTACTATTTTTTTTATTTTCTGTAATGTTTTCGGTAGCATTTTCTATTGTATCTGCATCAGGTGTATTTACCTTACTCAACCTAGATTGATGCACACGTACTAGGATTCCCCCATGTCTGATAAATACTACAGACCCATCCTGCCCAATAACTACACCTGGGCCTTTCCATTCTGTACTGTCAGCTCTTTTGTAGTACACTCTGTCTCCGGTCTCATATTTTTCATCTGTAGGCCTAAGCTGCTTTCTGATTGCCCTCCTAATTCGTTCTGAACATTCAACCTCTGTGAAAGCTTTTCTAGAGGCATGCAATGCCGCTATGTGCTGCCCTACTCTGGTGCTCACAGTAGTACCTTCTAGAGCGGGTAGTTTATCAATCAAAACAGAAGGAAGATTGGGATTTTGACCAAACACAAGTTGGTGTGGGCTGTAACCATGCACATTGAGCATACTGTTTTTGGCCATAAGAGCCCAATCTAAAGCCGTTTGCCACCCACACACATTTTCCCTTTTCACCTTTAGAAGGATTTCAGTTAGTGTCATGTTGTGTCTCTCCAACAGTCCGTTGCTCCAGGGACTGTATCCTGCTGTTGTCTTAGTCTCAATATTGAAGTTCTCTGCCATGTCTCGTATCTCTGCATTGTTAAACTCCCCGCCGTTGTCTGTGTAGATCCGTTTTGGTGCGCCATGGACACTTATCCACGAGTGAATGAACGAGTTGACTATTTCCGAAGGTTTCTTGGTTCTCACAATGTTTCCAGCGCTGAAACGTGTAAAATGATCGATGATGTGGAGGTACCATACGCCAGGCTCCAGCTCATGAAGATCCATAGCCACTGTCTCATTGTACTGTGAAGCTAATGGCAGACCAACAGCAGGCTTTGGCTTGGACCTGCTGTATCTTTGGCAGATCTCACAGTCACGAATGGTCTCCTGCAGAATGATGGGGCAGTCTTGATCAGTGTTTCCGGAGCTTTGAATGAGCTTCTGAAGTCTTTCTGCAGATGCGTGGCCAAACTGCTTGTGAAGTTTTAGAAGAACTTTACGCTTTTCTTTAGTGGACATTTCTCCAGTGACAACTAGGACTTCACTTTCATTACAGCTCACTTCAGCATGTTCATCTCTAATAAGATAAGATAAGATAAGATTGCTTTATTTATCTCACAGAGGAGAAATTTACATGTCACATTTGGCATGGATAGAGACACTCAGATTGTGCAAAGGAGGAAATGTGCACACATGTTACATGCAGGATATATGTACAATAAAGTGACAATAATTATGTACAACAAAAGTGACAAGTGTCAATTGGAAACAGTGTCAATAGTAGTGCAGGTTTTCACAGTGATCATTTAAAGTGACTTATTGTACAGTCTGACAGCGGTGGGGATAAAGGCCCTGCGGTAGCGCTCCTTCCTACACTGAGGGTGCCTCAGTCTTCCACTGAAGGAGCTCCTCAGCTCCTCTACAGTCCTGTGCAGTGGGTGGGAGGTATTGTTCCATGATGGAGGTGGCTTTGGCTAGCACCCTCCTGTCCCTCACCTCCTCCACAGAGTCCAGGGAGCAGCCCAGAGTGGAGCTGGCCCTCCTGACCAGCTTGTTCAGTCTGTTTCTGTCCCGCTCTGTGCTGCCCGGGGCCCAGCACACGGCAGCGTAGTAAATGGCAGAAGCTACCACAGAGTCATAAAAAGTCCTGAGCAGAGGCCTGCTCACTCCGAAGGACCTCAGCCTCCTCAGAAGGAAGAGGCGACTTTGGCCCTTCTTGTGCAGGGCGTTTGTATTATGGGACCAGTCCAGTTTATTGTTAATGTGAACACCCAGGTACTTGAAGCTGTCCACCAGCTCAATGTCCTCCCCCTGGATGTTCAGCAGCGTGTGGGAAAGTGGTTTTCTCCTGAAGTCCATGATCATCTCCTTGGTCTTACTGGTGTTCAAGCACAAGTGGTTGCGCTCACACCAGTCGACAAAGTCCTTGATAACCGACCGATATTCCAGTTCGTTCCCCTCAGACACACAGCCCACGATGGCGGAGTCATCGGAGAACTTCTGCAGGTGACAGCTGTGTGTGTCGTGTGTGAAGTCTGAGGTGTAGATGGTGAAGAGAAACGATGAGAGGACAGTGCCCTGAGGGGCCCCAGTGCTGCAGACGACCACCTCAGACTCACAGCTGCGCAGCCGCACGTACTGTGGTCGGTCTGAGAGGTAGTTGATGGTCCATGCAGTGAGGCTACTGTCCACTCCCGCGTCCTCCATCTTCCCCCGCAGCAGTGCCGGCCTGATGGTATTGAAAGCGCTGGAGAAGTCGAAAAACATGACCCTCACAACGCTCCCGGCGGGCTCCAGGTGGGAGAGCGTCCGCTGCAGGAAGTAGATGACGGCGTCCTCTACTCCGATGTTGGGTCTGTAGGCGAACTGCAGCGGGTCCAGGGTGGGGCTGACCACGGAGCGGAGATGGGTGAGGATGAGCCGCTCCATTGTCTTCATCAGGTGGGAGGTCAGTGCGACTGGTCTGTAGTGAGCCGGTTCCTTGGCGTGTGCTGTTTTTGGAACCGGGATCACACAGGAGGTCTTCCACAGGACAGGGACCTTCTCCAGGCTGAGGCTCAGGTTGTACATGTAGCTGAGGACCCCAGAGAGCTGGTCTGCACAGGTCCTCAGCAGCCTGGGACTGATCCCGTCCGGTCCTGCGGATTTCCTCAGCTTCAGGCGCTGGAGCTGACTCCTCACCTGGTCCGGTGTGATGGAGAGGAGGGGGGACTGGGATGTACTGTCCAAGGTGGGGGCTGGGGATGCGGGGGCAGGAGGGCCCGGGGCAGCCGGAGGCAGTGTCCACTGGGCGGTGTCCACTGGGCTGTGGACGTGTGAAGAGGTGGGGGCGGGAGGGGGGGCAGATGGAGAGGGGGGAGAATCAAACCGGTTGAAGTGCTGGTTAAATTCGTCCGCCCGGTGCTGGTCTCCATCTGCTGTTCCTCTGGCACTCTGTCCAAAGCCGGAGATGTTCTTTAGGCCTCTCCACACGTCGCGGGCGTTTCCCTGGGGCAGCTTCTGCTCCAGCTTTTTCCCATAGTCCTTCTTGGCCCTCCTGATCCTCCACTGGAGCTCGTGCTGGATCCTCTTCTGCTCCTCCCTGTCCCCTGAGATGAAAGCCCTTTTCTTGAGGTTCAGGAGGGCTTTAAGCTCAGGGGTCACCCATGGGTGGTTGTTAGAAAAACACCGCACCTTCTTAGTTGGTACAGTGTTATCCACACAGAAGAGAATATAGTCTGTAATGCAGTGTGTCAGGCTCTCGATGTCCTCACCATGAGAGCTGCAGATCATTCCCAATCAGTGTTTTGAAAACAATCTCTCAGCATCTCATCCACATCATCGCTCCACACTTTTACAATCCTCTTCTGCGCTGGATTTCTTCTCACCACTGGTGTGTATTCCGGAGACAGACGGACCAGGCTGTGATCAGAGCGTCCGAGAGGGGGGAGGGGGGAGGAGGCGTATGCGTCCCGGACATTAACATACAGTAGGTCCAGAGTCTTATTGCCACGAGTTGGGCACGTGACATACTGTTTGAATGTCGGGAGAGTGGCGGAGAGGGAGGCGTGGTTAAAGTCTCCGCTGATCAGAATCAGAGCGCGGGGACTGCGGGTTCCTGATCTGGGTCACAGTTCTGTGCATCTCCTCACATGCTGCGGCTGCGTCTGCTGACGGGGGGATGTAGGCACATAGAACCACGGTGTGTGAAAACTCCCGCGGCAGATACCTGGGTCTCATGCTCACAGCGAGCAGCTCCAGGTCCTGTGTGCATGTACGCTGAACCACATGCACGTGCGTCGGGATGCACCACTGCTCGTTCACGTAGACCGCGACACCCCCGCCTTTGCTCTTCCCACTCCCCTCCGCGCAGCGGTCCGCTCGCACAAGTTTAAATCCCTCCAGCGCGACCACAGAGTCCGGTATATTCCCACACAGCCACGTCTCAGAGAAACACATAAGTCCACATTGTCTGTACTCTCTTTGATGGCGGACCAGTGCGGTCAGCTCCTCAGTCTTATTAGAGATGGACCGTACGTTCCCCATGAGGATGGAGGGGAGATACGGTCTCCTCTTTCTCTTTCGGCCTCCTCTGGAGCCCCTGCGTCTCCTACGGCTCTCCAAGGGGATCACCGGCTTCTCTGAGTGCCGGAAAGCGGAGTCTCTCTAATGTCCACGCAATAGTGTCCTGAACTTGTAAGCTCCAGAGGCACAGTCTGCTTAAACATGACAACTCTGTCATTCTCCATGTCTAAAATAGTTCCTGCTCTTTTCAGGGACGTTTTGCTCAACAACAGGGGAATATCAGCTGGGACAACTTCAGTTTCAATGTGGCACTTTGTCTGTTCAATTTTTGCAGGAAGTTTCACTCTTCTGCTAGAGTACACAACTTGACCATCTCCAAATCTGAACGGACGGCTGCTAGGATGTTCTGTTTTTAGCAGTTTGTTGATTTGGCGTTTGTTAAGACCCTTAGCATAACTGTCCAGCCACTTCTGACCACAAACGGTACGTGTACAAGCAGTGTCAATAATAGCAGATCCTAAAGACTCAGTTAGGAATATTTCTGACTCTGTCATAGCTGCTTTAGTGAACAGAGTGATGTTACATTCTTCAACACTTTAATCTTCCATTAACTTAACGTCATTTCTGCGATGGGGACAGTCTTTAGCCCAATGATAGGTACTCTGACAAACAGCGCATCTCGTCCGCTTACCGTACTTGTCAAGTGGATTCGTTCCTTGCTGCTGCCGCTGATATCCGCTCTGGGACGAGCCATTGCTACGTTTGAATTTCACATTGGGTCGTTGCTCCGTGAAAAATGCACCATCTTGAATCTCCTCTATGGCGTTTGTCCCACATGCTGTTTTTCCTCCGAATATGCGTTTTAATGCGGACTTCATTGATGCAAAAGTCAGCTCCGTACACGCAGTCAATGCCAGCTGTCTGCTTTTCTCCTCCAGACATTCCGTGTCCAGGAGCTTGAAAGCCAGTACAGCGTCAGGAAGGGTCATGTTGTACTTTTTCATGCGGTTATACCGCTGCTCAAAGTCAATGATGTAGTCCGCCATGGACAAAGCACTGCCTTTAGTGATCGAGTCAAAATGAGAGTACGCTTCGTACGCGCGGTCCTTTTCCTCTCTCAAAAACACCGCATCCAGTTTTGCAAGTAACGACTCCATACCGTCATCTTTGTTTAAATCCACCGCGGATATTTCCAGCGCCGTTTCTCTGGCTTTCCCTCCCTTCGAGCCCAAGCGCCACTGCCAGCGCTTGTTTTGTCTTGTCCAGCTCCGTAACAAGTCTCCAAATACTAACTTCATTTTTCCAACACTCATACGGCCGAGCTTCGTCAAACTTCGGCGGTACTCTATAGTTGGAAACCATCCTCTGCTACCATGTAAATTCCAACAGACAAGGTTCTTGTTGCAGAGAGCAATTTTTATTCAACCGCCATATCTCACACCAGGAAGAGCTCTCTCCCTCACGCTCCCGCGTAGTGACGCAGTAGAACCCGCAACAGAACCTAACATGTTAACAGGCCTTATTTCTGTATCAAACTCTGAACACGTCAGTCAAATCTTTTTTGACAACAATGCTAACTGTACTGCAGACTGTATCTAGAGTATTTACAGTACTGTACTGTATCACATGTACTGTTTTGCAAGTTGGCTGTTGCTCCCTTTGAAAAAAATGTGGTTTTGTGAAATACACAAGACAGTAAAGTACATAAAACGTACACATTTGAATGTAAAAAACGAAACCTATAGTAACAATTTGTGGTTTCATATTTATACAAAATGACTAGAAGACCTTCTGGAGGTGGGGGTGGTCGGCAACTGCAACCAACAGCAGGAACTTGCCTTTGTGGAAATAGTCAGAGCAGGAACCATGATCCATAATCCACACTTGCACAATTGCCTTGTTTTACATTAGAGTTTTTTTGTTTTACTGCATTGACAGAAATGCAGTAAAGTATACTGTAGAACTGTGATGTACAGTATTGCGTTGATATTCTTTGTAACCTTTCAGTTCTTCCTGGTTGTTGGCAAACCTTTGTTGAGAACAAAAGCATTTCCATTGAGCTTCACACAAAACTAACTGATAAACAGAATAAAAACAGTAAAAATGACTGCAGTGTTTCATATAAAGTACTATAGTGTGGTGCTTCCAATTGGAAAGTGTGTTCATATGATGCAAGTGTGTATCATTTTGTCCTCAGAGTTTCATTTTGACAAATTATTGTTTAGTTTTAAGAGCAGAGTTTGAGTTTTGATAAAGGAGTTTCATTTTGATTTGTCTGGTTTATTTAGAGAGCTGCAGCAGGGACAGCAGAGAGCTGCAGCAGGGACAGCAGAGAGCTGAAGCAGGGACAGCAGAGAGCTGCAGCAGGGACAGCAGAGAGCTGCAGCAGGGACAGCAGAGAGCTGCAGCAGGGACAGCAGAGACAGCAGAGAGCTGCAGCAGAGACAGTATGGAGCTATTATTGTTTCAATAATATTTGTGTGTGCGTAAAAAGATTTGTGCGTGCGTTGTTAAGGAAGTTTCTATCCAATGAAGGAGAAAACTCAAAGGTCTTTGTCTTAATTCAGGAGCGTAAGTTTATTGTAACACACGTGCGGAGAGCCAGCATATACAAAGAAAGGCAGCATATCCCAGCTCTGGCTCGCAGAGCTCAGGCTTCCTGTTTACATAGACATCACATGAAAGACAGTCACGCCCACAACAGATGGGAGGGGGCCACCGGTGCAGGAGGCGCATAGGGAGAGGCGCCATCCCCGTGGTGACAGTGGCATGGAGGTGCGAACAGACAGACAATGGTAGAAATGCAGGCATACAGATGCAAGACGCGAAAGGCACAAGGGTGTGAGGGTGATTTGCGTCATTGTCTGGCGGTGCGGGACCTTCCTGCCGGTTATCTGAATAGAAATGCAGGCATACAGATGCAAGACGCGAAAGGCACAAGGGTGTGAGGGTGATTTGCGTCATTGTCTGGCGGTGCGGGACCTTCCTGCCGGTTATCTGAATAAAGCAGCGGGGGGGGGCGGGGCAGCAGATTCCCACCACATTCCTCTCCCGTGATAATGTAGAAACTCCAGTTTTACAGAGATCACATTCAGGTGGGTGAGTATTGACCTTGACCCCTGAGCAAAACACGAGTTGTTGGTGGGCAGGCTAGGCTGCCGTCACCCAAGCCTCTTGTATTACGAGGGTGTGGTCAAAGCTCTTCACTGTGATACCCTCCCCCTAAATTGTAGGCGAAACAAGTGGAAAAATAAAAACAAGGTAAACAAGAAAGAAAACATTAGACAAAGTCATCGTCCGAGTCGCTGATATAATCAGGATCGGAGTTCAGTGGGACAGCGGCCAGGTCCGCCTCGGATCTTTGTATTGAATGGACACAAAGTGAGTGGATATCATTTTACCAACGGCCCGAAACACCAAAGGTAATACACATGAAAATAAAACCATAACAGTCAATAGGGCTAAACCAAGATTAATGAGCACGCTCCGCCAGGAGGACAGGAGCCAGTCCAGACCGTGAGGAGTGTCCGTGACATTGTCCGCTTGCATGACGTCCCGGAGCCTAGTCAGATTGGCTATGCCCTGTTGGATAAGACCTCCGTCCTCATCATTAGCCGGAATATATGTACAGCAGGACGACCCGATGATCGTGCATACGCCTCCCACAGACGCGGTCAGGTGGTCCAGGACCAACCGGTCCTGAAGAACAACGGCACGTAGGTCGTGAAGTTCAACTCTCTGTGATTCAAGTATGGACACTGTGGTATTGACAAAACCTGAGAACCTATAGCTCAGGGTCTCCGTCCTTAGCATTAGTTTACCTACACCCAGGCTGGGAAATAATGCTAACATTATTTTCTGGCCTGTGGTCCATAATTTGTGGTCATCGGGTACATTAGTGCCCCACAGGGGGTCGTGTGGTGTGTAGAGTTCTCTCTTGTCTCGGTGTTGGGCCTTAGGGAGTGTGGAGATGATGTATGAATGGTCGGCAGGAAGGGCGGCCGCACAGCGTCCCTCCCATTTTGCGGGCAGACAGTCATACATGCGATATCCGCACAGATACATGTGAGACTCTACGGGCCGCGTTCCTAAAATGTCTGGTACCGTATAGTACGGGACACACACGCTTCCCGGGGCTGCCTGGGAATCGTTAAGTTTGCTGCTGTTGGCCATGTATGTGCAGGGGCTATATACAATAGAGCAGAACTCAAGTGGGATATTTCCCACATGAATGGGCTCTTTCGGGAGAGTAAGGCTGGTGTTGGCCCGAGACCAGGAGTGGGTGTAGCATATAAATTTGGAGCCAGGTTTGATGTGCACTGGGCCGAAGATTGGCTCTTCCCCCGGATGGCTGCCGGATTTGAGACGCAGCTCTCCCTGGGCAAGGGGCTTGAGTTTTGGGGGCACCGCAAAAAACATTGCTGGAGCCCTGGGATCGGACATTGAAACCAGGGTGTGAGGGATGATTTTGGAAATATTTGGCACCGGTAAGGGGATTATGTGGGGGTTTGCGGCGGCTATAGGAAGGTGGGTGCATACGTAGCAATTGGATCTATTGTGGCTATCTGCGACGTATTTTGCATACTGATACCAAAGGTTGAGTGAATAAACTGTAGAATGTTTGTAGGATTTACTCAAGGCCTCCAACCAAGCAGTGTCGTCGGAAGCAAGGCTGCGTGTAATGCGTGTCATGGCTTGAATCACAGGGTTTTGAGTTTCAGAGGAAGACAATATTAACATAATAAACACAGTCAGCACGGAAAGTAGTGTCAGTGTGGCCAGCATAACAGTCCAAGGGCCCATGCCGGTCTTAGCCGGGCTACATTCGGTAGTCTTTTCCGCGGGAATACTCACGAACAGTGCCGCCTTGCAGTCAGTGGCACCGCTCCCTATGAGCGTGTGTGGAGCGTTAGTGGTCATGACGATGTTTGGTCTTGGAGCGGCAAGACTCTATTTGCGTTGAAGCCTTGGCCTCAGCACTCGGTTGGGCAGAGTGCTCGGGGTTTGGGGTGTGGCCTTGGGGTCCGGGGGCTGGGGAGTTGGGCAAAGGGGGGTTGCCTCGGCAACGCTGGGATTCTCTGGGTGTTGTTGTTGGCCTGCTTCACCGATGGTGGCCGCACGCCGGCCGACCTCTTCAGCGTAGGGAGCCGCGGATGGGCCTGGTCCGTCCGCGCCCTCGGTGTCCTCGTCTATGGCCCTCAGTGGCAGCACCGCACGACAGTGGTTGGCGTGGATCCACGTTGTCCTCTCCGCGACCTTAACGGCAGTGTCCGTCACCAGGAGGACGAGGAATGGGCCGAGCCAGCGCTTGGACCGCCAATGCTTTCGTCTCGTTTCCTTCACCAGGACCCAGTCGCCTGGCTTGATCCTGTGCAGAGCCGCCTGCGCAGCCTGTGGCAGGGCGCTCCTGACCTGGGCAGAAATAGAGGACAAAAGTGCATTAATTTCCTTAAAATAGGACAGCATGTCGTCATCACACAAAGAGGTGCTTGGCAGATCTCTGTTCGGGGGTCCCGCGCCCAAGTTGGGTGGTCTGGCGAAGAGGATTTCGAATGGGCTTAGGTTTGACCTTGACCTGACTCTCATCCGCATGTACATGAGGGCTAGCGGCAGAGCTTTGATCCAAGACAGGTCTGTCTGTTCGCAGATTTTAGCAAGTTTGTTTTTCAGAGTGCCATTCTCTCGCTCGCACGCGCCTCCGCTCCAGGGGGCGTAACTGCAATGTTTACGTATATCAATGCCCAGAAATTCACCTACTTCCTCAATGACTTTTGCTACAAAGTGACTGCCATTGTCACTAGAGATTTTTTCCGGGACACCCCATCGTGGTACAATTTCTGTGAGCAGAGCTTTCACCACCGCATTGCTCGTGGCGTGTTTACGTGCAAATACTTCAGTCCATTTGGACCAGAGATCGACAAGAACCAGACAGTATTTCTTACCTTGGCATGGTGTGAGTTCAACAAAGTCCATTTGGACATGTTGAAATGGGCGCAGGGGCGGGGGATGAGCAGCCTGTTGGATAATTTGAGACTTACCTGGGTTGTGCGCGAGGCAGATAGCGCATGTTTGGCAGAATCTCTGTGCAAATGCCGTAAACCCCTTTGTATACCAATTTTGTGTGATTAAATCACACATCCCTCCTTTCGAGGCATGGTCTCGGCCATGTGCTAAAATTGCAAAATGTCTGAAGAAATGCCGTGGTAAGCACGGTTTGCTGTCTGGTCCCAGCCACACACCATGCCGTCGTTGCGCCCCATTTCCTTCCCACAGCACTGTCTCTGCTGGAGTTGCCAGCGCCTGCATTGCTGACAGAGAGGAGAAAATATCAACGTCTTGAGTGAGGTAGTGTGTGTGTGTGAGTAGAGGTGCATATGCCGCTGCCTTCGCTGCTTTGTCCGCGCGCCGATTCCCTGCAGAGATGGGATCAGTGGCATTAGTGTGGGCCTGGCATTTGCATACAGCGATCTCTAAGGGCAACATTACAGCTTTCAGCAGACGTTCAACCTGTGTGGAATTAAGAATTGGTTTACCATCAGATTTCATGAAATTGCGGTGTTTCCACAGTGCCCCCCAGTCGTGCACCA
Organism: Knipowitschia caucasica; assembly: GCA_964034765.1. Taxonomy (NCBI): domain Eukaryota; kingdom Metazoa; phylum Chordata; class Actinopteri; order Gobiiformes; family Gobiidae; genus Knipowitschia; species Knipowitschia caucasica. The sequence goes on from OZ035830.1 coordinate 12,780,909, forward strand.
CAGAGAAACCATAGCGCGTATCACAGAATATGTTAACAGTTTTGCCCTCTGCCAGCTCACAAGCCCTGGTGAGGGCAACCAGCTCAGCGGTTTGTGCTGAATGGTGGTGGGGCAAACTACCAGAGTCTATAGTATCAAAATCAGAACACACAGCATAGCCGACTCGGTTCTTCCCAGTGTGGTCACGTGATGCTGATCCATCTGTATAAAAAATCAAGTCAGGATTAGTCAGAGGCACCTCTTTCAGGTCTGGCCTGGGAGTGCATATCTGTTCTATTGTGGCGATACAGCAATGTGCCTCCCCTTCCTCTGGCGTGGGCAGCAGTGAGGAGGGGTTCAGCTGTGTGCATCTCTTTACCGTGACATTTGGGAGTTCAAGGAGCACCGTGTTGTATTTCAGCCAGCGAGCCGCAGAAAGGTGAGAGGTTTTCTGCTCTAGCAGGATCAGGGAAACAGCATGAGGCACAAGCAAAGTTAGTTCAGTGTATCCCACAAGGTCACTTGATGCTAGGACCGCTTTCTCAGCAGCAGCCACAGCCCGCAGGCAGCGAGGCAGCCCTGCTGCCACGGGGTCGAGTTTTGCTGAGAAGTAAGCAGTGGGTCTCAGTGGCCCTCCGTGAGACTGCAAAAGTACCGACACCATGCACCCACATCGCTCATCCACAGTCTGAGTGAATGGGCGGGTTGGATCAGGGAGACCTAGTGTGGGTGGGCTTTGTAGGGCAATTTTCAGATCACAGAAAGATTTTTCAGCTTCTGGGGTCCATGTGATCCTGTCACATGTGCGCAGACCCTTCCCATGTATGAGTGCACCGAGCGGAGTTTCCAATACTGAATAGTTGGGAATAAACTGTCGACAGTAGGAGCACATCCCTAAGAATGACATTAATTGTTTTTTTGTCTGGGGTTTTGGAAGGTTTTGGATTGCCGCCACTCTGTTGGTGGAAAGGCTTTTGCCGTGTTCAGAAATCACGTGGCCAAGGAAGACAACTTCCTTCTTCACAAACTGTAATTTGGACAAACTGGCTCTGTGACCCTCTGCATGCAGATGCTGAAGTAAGGTCACAGTGTCGGTTTCGCATGTTTTCTCGTCCAAAGCACAGAGTAAGAGGTCGTCTACGTACTGGAGGAGCGCCGTGCCTGGCGACAGAACCAACGGGGCCAAGGATTCACGTAAGGCCGCATTGAATATTGTGGGTGCATCGCGGAAACCCTGGCAGAGGCGGGTGAAATTATATATGCGCCCATCAAACGAAAACGCGAACCAGAATTGGGAGTCTCCGTGCACTGGAACAGAGAAAAACGCATTAGCCAAATCAACAACAGAGAAAAATTTAGCTTCAGGCGGAACCTGACTCAGGATCGTGTATGGATTTGGTACCACTGCCACCATGGGAGCCACAGCATCATTTACAGCTTTAAGATCATTAGTAAACCGCCACTTTTCAGGCGCTCCTGGATCAGTGTGTTTTTTTACTGGGAGGATGGGGCTGCAAACACCCCCGGACTTGCAAGGGACGATTACACCATTCTCCCGTAGCGCTTCGAAGACTGGTGTAATTCCCCTGATAGCCTCCTCACGCAAGGGATACTGCTTCCTGCACGGACGGAAATCAGATTTAGGCACAATTATAACCGGCTCACAATTTTTGATGAGGCCCACGTCGGTTGGGCCTTTTGCCCACAGTCCCTCTGGGACCGCGCGAAGTGCAGGCGTGGCCTCTGCATCCGCTGCTGACAGCATGAGCTCTGTCCCCTGTGGGACTGAAGTCATGCTGTCATGATCAAAACACACATGTCGGCTTGCTGCGAGAGAAGACTTAAAAGGGCTTCTCCAGGCGTTAGCATTTTCAGAGAACCATGTGTCCTCATCTTGGACCTGTGTCCAGTCCCCAGCATTGCTACACTTATTAATAAGGACAGAGGCCTCACTCCACGCTGCAGTCGTGGGTTTGGACAAAGCTATGTGCAAAGTGGGACATAGTGGGTCGATAAAATGTTTTTGTTGCTCATTATCAATCAATCAATCAATCAAAGTTTATTTGTAGAGCGCCTTTCATACACATGGCAACACAAAGCGCTTCACAGTCCACATCACAAATCATCACATAAAACAAACACCAGAATCACAATTAAAACATTAAAATCACACAAAAGATTAAAACACAATTAAAACATTAAAATCACACAAAAGAATAAAACCATTAAAACTTTCAAAATTACACAAGAAATTTAAAAAAATAAATAAATGACAGCAGTGCATTAAAAATGGAGATAAAATCCTTCAGTTGTATGCACAGGCAAACAGAACAGTCTTTAACCTGGATTTGAACATTGACAGAGTAGACGCCTCCCTCACATTTTCAGGGAGATTGTTCCAGATCTTAGCTGCATGGATCTGAAACGCAGCCTCCCCATGTTTGGTTCTCACTCTGGGCACCAGCAGGAGGCCAGTCCCTGTGCTCCTCAGAGTCCGGGCCGGTTCATATGACACCAACATGTCACTAATGTATTCTGGTGCAAGGCCATGGAGAGACTTGTACACAAGCAGAGCCGTTTTAAAATCTATTCTTTGAGCCACAGGAAGCCAGTGCAGAGACCTGAGGACCGGACTAATATGGTCATACTTCCTGGTTCCTGTCAGGACTCTAGCTGCTGCATTTTGGATGTACTGCAGCTGCTTACAGGTCTGTTTGGACAGACCTGTAAGCAGGCCATTGCAGTAGTCTAGCCTGCTGGAGACAAATGCATGGACAAGAATCTCCAAGTCTGCCCTGGACACTATATTTCTAACTTTGGCAATGTTCTTCAGATGGTAAAAAGCTGTTGATGTTATTGATTTTATGTGGCTATTGAAATTTAGGTCTGAGTCCAGTATTACCCCCAAATTTCTGACCTTGTCTGAAGGAAGTAGGGAGAGAGACTGAAGTTGACAAATGACGCCCTCTCTTTGTTTCTGGGGACCAAAGACAATGATTTCGGTTTTGTCTGTATTTAGCTGGAGGAAATTATTTTGCATCCAGTCACTGATCTGTTGGATACAGTGAAGGAGCAAATCCAGTGGTCCATGTTCTCCTGCAGTCAGTGAGACATAGATCTGAGTGTCGTCAGCGTAATTGTGGTAGGACACTTTGTTTCTTTGTATTAACTGACCTAACGGCAGCATGTAGAGATTAAATAGGAGAGGTCCCAGGATCGACCCCTGTGGTACACCACAGGTCAGGGCCACATCATCTGAGACGCAGTCTCCAATCTCCACAGAGTACTTCCTATCCTCCAGGTAAGACCTAAACCAGTCTAGGGCTGTGCCAGTGACACCAGCCCAGTCCTCCAGTCTCTGCATGAGGATCTCATGGTCGACAGTGTCGAACGCGGCACTAAGATCTAACATGACCAAAACTGTGACTTTACCTGCATCAGTGTGAAGTCGAATGTCGTTTGTTACCTTCACTAGAGCGGTCTCAGTGCTGTGGTGGGGTCTAAACCCGGACTGGAACATATCAAAAGAATTATTCATTGTTAAAAATTCAGTAAGTTGTTGGGAGGCCACTTTTTCAAGAATTTTTCCAATAAATGGCAGATTCGATATGGGGCGATAATTTTGAAGTCCCGCAGGATCCAGACTGCTCTTTTTTAGGAGAGGTCTTATGACTGCTGTTTTTAGGGCCATAGGAAATGTTCCTGACGACAGAGACATGTTTACTATTTGTGTCAGTGAAGGTAACAAACTGCTCAGGACGGACTTCAGAAATTTAGAGGGCAATATATCCAGGCTACATGTGGAGGAGCTCAGACTCATGATTATCTTTTTGACAGTTTCAGTATCCACAGGTGCAAAGTGAGTTAGCTCAGAAAGCTTCTCTGGCTGTTGCATTGTTATACGTGCTGTGGAGGTGATAGTGTTTTTGATTCCTTGTACTTTGTCATCGAAAAACTGTGCGAACTCATTACACCTAGATTTAGAGGAAAATTCTAGGGGCAACTTTACAGGGGGGTTCGTTAATCTACCAACTGTTGAAAACATAACACGAAAATTGTTACTGCAACCTCCAATAATGTCAGAAAAATACATTTCTCTTGTTCTACGTAGAACCCGGTTAAATTCACCCAACTCATCTTTAAAGATTTCATAATCGCCCTGGAAATTGGACTTTCGCCACTTCCGTTCGGCCCTCCGGCACTCTTGCTTCTGTGCCCTAACCGAGTCTGCCTTAGTCCATGGGGCCTTTTTCTTACTGGTAACTATTTTAACCGTCACAGGAGCAATGGCGTCCAGAACAGTCAGAACACTGGTGGTGACAGAGTTATACAATTCATCAACAGTAGAGCATGGAGTTTTCTCAAAATTTAGCATTCCCATGAACAGTTCACTTGTGTTTTCATGTATGTGTCTTCTTCTAACAGTTGTAAATTCAGCTGGTGGTTTGCTAGCAAAACACATGTCAAAAAATACACAGAAATGATCTGACAAAGCAACATCAACTACATTAACATTTGATACATTAACCCCCTTTGTAATTAGCAGGTCAAGAGTGTGCCCCCTGCTGTGGGTGGGGCCACTCACGTGCTGAATGAAACCAAAGGTCTCAAATACAGAAACCAGCTCCTTTGCATTTCTGTCATCAACATTATCAACATGTACATTAAAATCACCTGTAATAACTAAACTATCAAAATCTGTGCACACGAATGAAAGTAGTTCAGTAAAATGGTCAATAAAATCGCAACATGACTGTGGTGGCCTGTACAGGACAATGAAAAGAGTAGAAGATTGCTTTTGTTCCATTTTAAAAGAAATATACTCAAACGATGAAAAATTTCCAAGGGGCATTCTATGGGAGACAAAGTGCTCTCTAAAAACTGCAGCTATGCCTCCCCCCCTTTTGTTTTCTCGTATTTCGGATTCGAATTTAAAATTGGGTGGTGTTGCTTCTATTAGAACTGCATTTCCTGTATTTTGGTCCAGCCATGTTTCAGCCATAAGCATAAAATCAAGATCATAAGAAGTGATAAAATTATTAATTAAAAATGATTTGTTACATAGAGATATGACATTAAGCATAGCAAGTTTAAAAATAACGTCAGAGTCGATTAATGTGGTTGATTGATTTCTACAGGGAACAGAAATTAGATTTGCAGAGTTGGACCGTCTAACTGCTGTCCTGTTTTGATTTCGTTTTTTAGAATTTAAAAACATTTTTGAGCTGGTGCGAGGAACACACACAGTCTCAATTGGCCTAAAATGTGAAAACCCTTGTTGTTCTTTAGCTCCCAGAGTCAGAAGGGAGTCAGCACAGTTCAGTGTTTGGACTGGTAATGCACTGCCAGACGGACAGGGAGCAGTGTTTGCACCGTTGTACTCACCCGGTGCTGGTGAGCAGGAGGCGGGGGAGTGCGGTGGGGTCCGAGGGGGCTCAGATGTAAACAGTCACGCCCCCCTCGGGGAACGCTGAACAACATAACGTATGTAATCCATCAACAGGCTGCTACCGTATCTGTTTGGGTGTAATCCGTCTGGACGATAGGCTTCGTAACGTTTCCAGAAAAGGGCAAAGTTATTCACAAAGACAAAGTTAAAAGAGCTGCATGTAGCCTGAAGCCACACATGCAGCGCCACAACACGACTGTAGAGGCAGTCACCTCTGTTTACAGTCTGGATTGGACCAGAAATAAAAACAGATAGTCCGGAGGATTGAAGGAGGTGGAACAGATCCATAAAATGTTTCTTCGTGACTTCTGACTGCTGAAGTTTCATGTCGTTAATTCCCACATGCACGACTACCTTGGAAACGGTATCAGGCAGGGACTGAAGCAGAGGAGGGAGACGTATGAGCAGGTCTGGTACAGTAGCTCCGGGAATACAGCGAGTGACCGCGTTGAAGAAGCGGACGTGTCTCACAATGGAATCTCCAATAATCAGAGTGGTCGGGGCGAAGAGTGGCCTCGGAGAAGGAGCTCGGTGGACGGAACCAGCGGGTTCACCCGAAGCAGGACCCGAGCCTGAGCGCCGCTGAACACATGGAGAGGAGGAGCGGGGGTGCTGACTCTCAGCTACAGGCGACCCACGCTGTGTGCTCGGGGACGCTGGAGCGGTGAGAGGGCTGGCTCTGGGCGCTGCTGCTGACCCGTGGAGGTGAGCGGTGGTGATGATGGCTAGCTACCCCAGTCTGAGGCTGCTGCACTGGGGTCAACATGGCTGGTGGACCGCTCTTTCGCCTGAGGACTGCTTCCTTTAGGAGCGTTTTCCTCGCAGTGGACTTGGATCCTCGAGCAGTAGAGTTTGCTGCAGTGTCCAGGGATTCTGCTGAGGGGGCCGGGATGTCGGTGGAGAGGGCTGCATAGCGGTTTGCCAGACTCAGGACATGGGCCACGGCGCAGGATGGCTCCTCGGAATCCGCGGGCTCGTTATTCGTAAGCGGGCGCTTAGGTGTAGAACAGGAGGGTCCGGAGCTGACGGATCTCTCCCACACGGCAGTGTCACAATATGCAGCGCTCAGTGACATCAGCCGTGAGTGCTGCCCACCAGCGACTTCAAAAAGTTTGGATACTAGAGATTGTTTCTCATTCAACTCTGCGGTGAGACGAAGGACTTCTTTTCGTAGATCTGCAATGGTGGCACGGTCGCTCTCACGGAGCTCCAAGGTGAGGCGACTAATATTGTGCATGTTTGAGCCAATTTCATTGTCACTTTCCATGTCCTCGTTAGCTTGTGTTAGCCTCTGTGCTACTAGTGGGTTTCAGTCGGGACTAAGTGCTATTTGCTGAAACCACTGAATTAAAAAGATAAAACACTCAGATATATTAAAAAACTGAACAATAAAAACGCGCTAAAAAGTTGTTAAAAGTTTACTAAAAAGGTGCACAGAGCAGCCCTGCAGTACTGCTTACATGTGGGTGGGTTGGGCCTGTGGGGCTCGTGCAGGGGACTACGCACCGAGTCGTAGAACTTAAGGTACACACTATTAATTCTTCTCTTATATAAATGGTACTCCCCCCTGTCACAAGGCCCGCACAACACCCCTCTTGAACTCTGCCAAGCCGGGCTGGCCTGATGGGCTCGTAGCTAAGGGACTACGCACCTATTCGTAGAACTTAAGTTACATTAAGTAACTATTAATTCTACGTCATGGTGCTACGTCCCTTAGGACTTCGCTAGTGGGACACACGCGGAGGCCGTAGGAAAATGTACTCCCAGCAGGCCAGCGAAGGGTGATTGGAGCTCCGCCCGAGCAAGACCCTCACAACGTGAGAGGACTCAGGGCAGAAGAAACAAGCGTGTTACGGGGCCACTCCTACCAAGGATACCCCCACGTAACACAAGCCGTAGGTCATCCGTAGTCACAGGACGCCTCTCCCAAGAGCTCCTGACGTGGACTACCAGACCGACCACACACACAAATGTACCGCACCTGTAGGATGCCTCTCCCAAGAGGCTCCTGCACCAGGGCGGAAAATAGACCGAAGGCCCCCCCTCAGGGGAGGGACCCAACGGTCTAACTCATCCGCTGCACTCAGCACGGAATGGGCCACCGACCGGTCCGACACATCCGAAAGATAAGACCGGACGAAAGAGGAGGACGACGCCCAAGAACGCCGCACGGGCAAACGTCCTCGACCGACGCCCCCCTGAGAAGGGCCGTAGAGGCCGCCATCCCACGCGTGGAATGCGACCTGAAACCCACCGGGGGGGCCAGACCCTGCGTCTGATACGCCCCCGCACCGCCGTGGCGACCCAATGCGCCAGCCGCTGAGCCGACAGCGGGGCGCCCCTGTTCTTGGGGCCCAGACACAGACAACAAACAGCTGATCACCCGACCTGAATGACGACGTCATGGCCAGGTAATGCCTCAGCATTCTGATAGGACACAGAAGGTGCTGCCGCTCCTCCTCGGGGGAGGCATGCGGCGGCGGGTGGAAAGCCCTAATCCTGATGACTCTCGACCTAAAGGCCGACGTGATGACCTTGGGGAGAAAAGCCGGATTGGGCCACAATTCCACCATTGCCGTCGTCCTCTCCAAAGGACATGGCACGACGCATGGACGGAGAGCGCACACAAATCGCCCGCCCTCTTAGCAGACGGCCAACGCCAGTAAGAGGGCCGTCTTAAAGGCGATACACTCGGGACTCGCCTCCGCCGCCGGTTCAAAATGGCGGACCCGACAGCCCCCTAAGGACCACCCTGAGGTCACCAAACCGGAGGCGTTCTCTGGAGCGGGGGCCTCCTCCTGCGCGCCCCCCCCCCCCCCGCAGAAAACGTTAACCAACGGGTGAAGAGCGGGCTGTGAACCCCCCGAATCCCGTCGTGACCCGAAGTAATGGCTGCCGCAAACACCGCCAAGGTAGCGACAGCCCTTCCCTTGTCGAAAAGCTCCTGTAGGAATCCCAGGAGGGACCCCCTCCAGTGGAGCGGGCAACACCTAGGGATCCCAGGAACGGGAATCGCACACAGAACACTGAATAGCCTCCACCCTCGTGGCGTAGGCCCTCACGGTGGACGGCGCCCTCGCTCCCTGAATAGTCTTCCCACCTTACCGCAGGGGGAAGACCCAGATCTACGAGGCTCCGCCTCTCAACCTCCAAACCCAGAGCCTGCGGCCGATTATCGAGGTGAAAACAGGGCTCCTGCCCCCTGGACTAGAGCCCCCAGCTCGTCCGGGAGCTGGCCCAGGGCTCCATCAACACCGCATACCCCTCCACCGGGAACCCCACCGGCAGCGACTGTCCGGAGCCACCAGAATCATCACTCGATCTCCTACCTCCTGTTCGATCCTCCGCAGCAGGACCGGCAGGAGACGCACCGGTGGGAAAGCGTACAACAGGCCGCCTGGCCATGGGTAATGGAGCCTGTAGCGTCCTACGCCTAAAGGCGGCTCGTCCGCTTAAGGCCCTTAAGGCGATCCAGGACGGGCACTGTGCGTTCTCTGCACTGGCGAAAAGGTCGACGATACTGGACGGCCGAACCTCCGCCAGATCTCCGCAGCTACCCGTGGGGCCAGGCCCCACTCGTCCTGGAGTGGGCCCAACCCCTGGACATTCTGTCGGCTCCCACGTTCCGGACCCCCGGGACGTGGCGCGCCCTGAAGAGACAGGAGGGTGAAGCGCACCGCCCACAGCAGCGTCACCGTCGCCCCATGCGATGGAGAGCGGGGGACCTGGTGCCCCCCTGCACTGTTCAGATAGGGAGACCACTGTGGTGTTGTCTGAGCGCACCATCACGTTCTCCCCTGCAGCTGAGGGGCAAAGTGCAGCAGTACTCTGTGTACTGCCTCCATCTCCAGCAGGTTGATGTGACGGGTTGAGTCCGACCAGCAGCCTCCTACAGAGCTCTGGCCGAGGACCCCGCCCCATCCTTCGAGCGACGCGTCCGTGAACACCTCGACGTGAGACACAGCGCAGGCCAGAGTCACTCCGTCCCGCAATAGACCCGGAGTGAGCCAGAACCTGATGTCCGATGCTGCCCCTTGGGGAACCCAGATCAGCCTCCCCCCGTCCCGGGAGGGGTGAAGCCTGAGGCGCGAGAACCACCTCTGAAAATTTCTCATGTGGAGCAGGCCTAGCCGCACCACAGCATGAGCCGCTGCCATCATTCCCAGCAGGGACCTGAGGCGCCCGAGCGGGGACTCTGGGGCCCGCCAGAACCTCCCGGGCCAGACGGGTAATACTCATCCGTCTGTCCACGGACAATGCAGCACGGAATATCACAGAGTCTAGCTGCAGACCGAGGTAAACCATGCGTTGGGCTGGCTGCAGTTTGCTCTTCTCCCTGTTCACCACAATAGCCCAGACACTGCTGTATGTGGGACAGGACCCCAGTGCAGTGTGGCTCACGGCCACCCTCCCTGGATGGGGCACAGTATTAAACCAATCGTCTATATAGGTTAATATTCTTACCCCCGCACGTCTGATCGGCTCCAGAGCTGCTTCCACACATTTGGAAAAGGTGCGAGGCGCGAGTGCGTACCCGTAAGGGGAGACGGCAGTACTCGTAATTCCTCTCTCCCACTGCGAAGCGTCAGAAACCTCCTGTGTTCTGGCACTATGGGCACGTGGAAGTATGCGTCTGTCAGGTCTATGGAAGTCATCCAGTCTCCTTCCCTGACACACTCGAGGAGCTGCCTTGTCGACAGCATCCGACAACTGCCGAATTGGCATGAAATGCACTCGTTTAACACGCGCAGATCCAGAATGGGACGCACCCCGCCCTGATTTCTTTGGCCACTAAGAAGTAAGGGGAGTACAGCCCCCTGGTGGCGTCCTGGCGGGTCTACCTCCACTGCCCAGCGCCTCGACTCAGCAGAGAGGTGACCTCCGCTTGCAGTGCCTCTGTCGATCCCCGTACCTGAGAGTGTACTGGCCCCGTACGCCTCGGACATGGTGGTGGCTTTCGGAAAAATTGCAGCGCGTTAACCATCTGCGCAGAGTTTTCTCCAGCCATAATATCTGTCAGTAAGCCCTGCTCCTTCCAGATGACTGTAGAAATCTGTGAGGGGCGGAATGGAAGTTGGAACTCACGAGACGTCACGGCCCCGCCCCCTCCTGGTGTTCCTGCAAGGGAGGGGGGGGTGGCTGAAAGGGCCGGGGGGGCCCCTGCGTCACACCGTGAGCGCCGAGGGCGGTCTACGTGTTCTGCAGGCCCGACGTCATAAGTACGGGACTGCTACAACCACACACGTGACTCGGCTGCTGTGCCCCCCCCTGCTCTCGATGCCTCATGGAGGGGGGGGCGAGCCCCTGGAGCGGGAAACCCCGTGTTAGCCTTGTAGCTCTGCTCACCACACGTGACACGGCTGCTGTGCCCCCCCCCTCGGCTCTTGCCTCATGGAGGGGGGGATGAGCCCCTGCATTGGGAAACCCCGTGTTAGCCTTGTAGCTCAGAGATGCTAACACCACAGCGTTCGGCCGGAGCACACACATTATCACTTACCAGATCAACCTCCGCCTGCCCTCTCTCCGGGAGGCAAAACATGAACCCGTGAATCGGAGCCCGTGGCCCCTTAGCGCGCTGCACGCACCTTCTCTGGGGGCTGCAGGCCTAGCGGAGCCACGTTATATGCTCGAGAAGTAACACAATCAGAATTCAAATCATTTGACATGTTACATACCCCAAATGTGACTCAGACAGCGAGTACTGATGAAATGCCGGACGGCCTTTATTGAAAACATTTTTCCCCACCCCGACCTCCTCTGCCATAGGGTGGTCGTCGGTGGGTGTGTTGGCCCCGCGACACCTCCCGTGTGCCCTGTCTGGCCCGGGGTGTCTCGTCGCTCTGGGGTACGATGGACCACGGAGCGTGGATATGGTCCAGGGCGCCTTGCCAGGGCGAGCGCTCCCTGCCTCTGTCTCAGGCTCCGCGCTGGTGGGCGGAGCCTCGCGCCTCGCAGCTTAGATGCTTGGCTAGGCTAGCAGAGTCCTTAGCTGCGGTGTCCAGCCTCGTCATCAGCGTCTGCATCTCCGACCGAAGAGTGACGTTTGGGAGATGGGCAGTCCAGCAGCTGCCTCTTCTCCGCCTCTCTGAGATTCACCGATCCCAGCCAGAGGTGTCTGGCCCCAACTTGTGCTGCTGCCATCGTGCGCCGCCATCGACAGCTAGCGCGTGGCACATGCGCAAGATCGCCGCTGAAGTGGTCCTCGCCTGGGATAAGTGTCTCCACTGAGTGCCTGGTCAGTAGGAGAGAGACCTATCCAGGGCCCCGTGGATGATAATGCGCCATGTTGTTAGCCACACACGCGACGACCTGGGCCGCATTGGCGTAACATCTTTCGTGCATCGCCAAAGACATCCTATCCCGCTCGGGAGGGAAGGAGAGTGTCTGGTGCTGGGCCACACGGAATGTGGAGGGGTACAGGGCCGCCCGAACCGAGTCCTCGGATGTCCGGGACCCCGCCGGTCCAGGCGACCAGTTCCTGCACGTTACAGTACATGCCATACCCCAAAGCGGGCCTCTTGGCCGCTAGGGGCTTTGGCCACTCACGTGTCGCGTAAAGGACGATCGGGGTCCATACGCGGGCACAACGTGGGCTGGGCTCTCCTCCACTCCCTCGAGGGGTGGCGTAACCAGAGGTGAAGTTCCTCCACCCTCTGGTTCGGTTGCGGTGGCAGGGGCATCCATGATGGCCGCCGCCGTGGCGTAGAGCCCAGGCATGTGGTCCAGCGGGATAGCGGTCCGGCTCCGGGTTGGACACCACCTCGTCCAGCGTGAGGAGAGAGCCGACCTCCGACACCTCTCCGTCCTCGCAGTCACCCCACTCAGCGGGGCACGGGTGGAAGGTCGAGGGGGGCCCAGTCAATCGCAGACTCCTCGTCCTGAGAGGAGTCCGGACGGGGCGCTGTAGCGGCGAAGAACGCGCGCCTGCGTTCACTCTCCTCCCTGGGAGAGCGACACACGAGGCGCAGTGGCGCTCAACGCCGCATGGCCCGAACCCAGGCACAGGAAGCAGCTGGAGTGCTGGTCCTTGCGCTGGAGCTTGACCCGACAAGTCAAGCAACGACGACGTCCGACGCCGGATGGCGAAGGGGAACTCGGACGAGCATCATGAAGACATCTTTCCTCAGGTAATTGAATGTAGATCTCAATCGGCGCCAGAGTGAAAGAGGGGGTGCGGCCTTGTGCAGGGGCATTTATAGAGGAAGGTGGCTGGTGATTGGAGCAAATTATTTTGATCTCTCTGGCGTGTGACCTGGGGTCACGAGTGATATCCACTAGCTGGAAGTCCGAAGTCCAGATTTGTGTGCGTAACCAGATTTTTGCGTGCGTAACCAGATTTGTGTGTGTGTAAAAGAAATATTTGTGCGTGTGTAAATAGATTTGTATGTACGTATCAAGATTTGTGTGTGCGTAAAAAGATTTGTGTGTGCGTAGAAAGATTTGTGTGTGTGTAAAGAAAAAAAAAAGTACGTTTTACACACACAGTTTTTTTTTTACACACGAATCTTTTGACGCAGTCCTGCCTTCGCAGATTCGCAAGTGTAACTTGGACTGTGTGCGTGCGTAAACAGATTTGTGTGTGTGTAATTTGACATTTGTATCTGTAACAGAACAATCTGTGTGTAAATAACCGCGTTGTACAAAGAGAAGAACGGGAAAAAGCCTAAGTGCTAAGCACAGGCTCTGTTTTACACACAAATCTCTTTTTGACACACCTCTGCCGCCAAGCGTGTGTCAAAAAGATTTGTAAGTGTAATGTGGTTGTTCTAGCAGTACACCAGCAGATGGTGCTGTTGTAGCTGGTTATTACCTACACGCAAGCAAACCAACAAGTGTAGATAGAGAAAACCGAAGGATTTAAGAAGAAGAAAAGTTCAGGATGACAAGGAACACTAAAATTCCCACAAAATCCGACCTTTATGAAAGCTGTAGGTTATCTGTCAGCTGTTTTAGTTTACTTTGAGTTCTATGGGGAAAATTTCTGTGTAGCCCACGTGAATTTAGTCTGCAGTACGTGAGAACCCTTCAGCTCCAAGCTAGTAACACCCTATCCAGTTATTATAATAGATCCATGTATCATACAGTGGTGTGAATGACAGGATTTTGAAAATAGGAAAAAAATATCATAAACAGCTGCGGTAGTGTGTCTTGTCAAGGCAGTAGGTTTTGGTTTGCTTGCGTGTAGGTAATAACCAGCTACAACAGCACCATCTGCTGGTGTACTGCTAGAACAACCACATTACACTTACAAATCTTTTTGACACACGCTTGGCGGCAGAGGTGTGTCAAAAAGAGATTCGTGTGTAAAACAGAGCCTGTGCGTAGCACTTAGGCTTTTTTTTTCGTTCTTCTCTTTGTACAACGCGGTTATTTACACACAGATTGTTCTGCTACAGATACAAATGTCAAATTACACACACACAAATCTGTTTACGCACGCACACAGTCCAAGTTACACTTGCGAATCTGCGAAGGCAGGACTGCGTCAAAAGATTCGTGTGTAAAAAAAAAACTTGTGTGTAAAACGTACTTTTTTTTTTCTTTACACACACACAAATCTTTCTACGCACACACAAATCTTTTTACGCACACACAAATCTTTTTACGCACACACAAATCTTGATACGTACATACAAATCTATTTACACACGCACAAATATTTCTTTTACACACACACAAATCTGGTTACGCACGCACAAATCTGGTTACGCACACACAAATCTGGGTACGCACACACAAATCTGGTTACGCACGCACAAATCTTTTTACGCACACACAAATATTATTGAAACAATAATAGCTCCATAAGACAGCAGATAGCTGCAGCAGAGACAGTTGAGAGCTGCAACTGGGTTGTCCATGTGCTGAAAGGGAACACAGCAAACAAACTTTCTGCTCATAAGTGTGTGATTCGTTGAAAATTATAGAACATTGTTATAGCACTTTTACATCAGTCCAGTGGCACTTTGTGAAAAAGAGAAGAACAAACGGGAAACATGAAACAGTAAAGCGTTAAATTTCTTTTATGTAAGACATATACATAATACCATCCAATTTAACCACAGAAATACATTCTACCGACAGTGGATAATGAAGACAAGCTTTGGTCTGTGTTTACTTTGAGGTTGCTAGGTAACTACTTCCACCTTTGTGAAATCTTCTGTCCAACCAGGAAATCAAATGATAGACATTGTTTTGAAAATGAGGGAAAACTCTGCGGGTGAGATTTCAAGTCGGCTCTTAAATTTAAAACATTATGCAAATGTATCTTTTCAACAGTATCAACACGGCTCCTCATCAAAAAGCAGACCGCCACCCACAATAGTATCAGGAACTTCTACTTAAAGGAGCAATATATAATATTTGCATGTCAAGTCATCATTAAATGACCCAAATATTTCAAAAGGCATTAATAAATCATGTTCTTTTCAAACACATCTTTAACTGATAACAGTAGTTCATCCGAGATATTTGAATATCAAAATTAGTTTTACGACCCGTAAAAGTGGTTATTGTTTTGATTTTGATGTCCTACCCTCCGCTGTTTCGCCAATCAGGAAGTGTCATGTAAGTCCGTGATCGGGTTGCCAGAACTCCGTGCGGCTCACTAATCTCAGAGGTAAAATAACATGTGGCGCAGAACTAAAAAAGGTCTTGTTATGACTCTCAAATCATTAATGACAAAACAAAGACTAAAACGAAGATTTATATCGGGACGCCTTTGAACAATTGAGACAGCTGATAAAAGTTTGATGCAGAATTTGCTAGTTTGAGTCCGTTCTTCACAGTGAGTCCAACTGTGTGAATCGGTGGTCTAGTGGTCAAAACTGTGCGCTACCGATGCAGGAACCCGTGTTCGATTCCGGGCTATGTCTTTTTGTATTTATTGCATGTTATCACATTCTATGACAGATTGCTCTAAAAACGGTAAAAGACGAAGGTCAAGACGTTTTTTTGCAGATTATAGCTTAATCGTAAAAATAATCATTTAAGACCACATGTACCCCAATTAAAATAATGTTAGTCTCTTTTTGATGTGGGACTTTTACATGTTTGTCTAAAAAATAGGGAATAAATAAAATTGAAAGGTGATATCCTCTTGAGCAAACCCTGATGTTGATACGCTGAAGAAATACGTTCCAACATCCATTCTTCCCACTCCTATTTTGGACATCAATTGCTTATGTATTTTGCATAAACTATGTATAATTACATTGCTTTTATTTTGTTTTTGTTTTTTATCTCAAATGTCCAAATAATAATAATAAAAAAACATGAATCAAAACATTTATTCAGCATTAGCACGGCTGTCATGGCAATGTGAATGGAGACGGACAAACAACTGATAAAATAATTCCCTGTGTTTGCTGCTGGATTTGGTGTGAATCTGGCTACCTGAGTCAGGGAGAGTGGGAGAGGACTACAAAATATTGACTGTGACTGCAGTACCGCTTTTGGCCAGATTTTTACATATCGTTCCTTTAACTATTCTATAAAGTCACATTCTTTACTATACTTTGTGGCCATCTTCCATTGCCACCAGGGCCTCTGTCAGGAGCAGTGGTCACTACAGAGCAGGCTCCAGGGACCCAGATGTGGCTTCATCAGTACAACTGAAGCTGGAGAGTTTTACCTATGGTGCATGTTGTGGGTGGGGAGAGACACTGGAGCACCTGGAGGAAACCTAACCAGACACGGGGAGCAACTCCACACAAGACCCATTCGTCATGGCCACAGACCGGCACTGACTTGAACAGGAGATAATGGGCCTCATGCCTACGGCCAAATCATGGTGTAAATGATGCGTACGCAAAATATTTACACTTTTCCGCATTTATCAATCTGGACGTAAGCGTACGATACGCAAAAAATATACGCCAGGTCTGGCGTACGCTCATTTCAACCTTCATTACAACACGCCAAAACACGCATGAAATGCAAGATTTGGACAAAAATAAACATATTTCCACTCTGGCAAGATTGTAGGCACACCTCTAAATAATAATAATCAAATACATAATTTGAAGATAATTTTAATTCTTTATATTTTCTTTTGGATGCTTTGGTCTGGCGGTCCTCCCCCTGGGCTGCTGAGCACTTCTTTTATGGGCTGCGCTAAACGCCTTTTGTTACCATTTTAAGGTTGCTCCCTTTTTTTTTCACTTGTAGCATAAATTAATGAATTCTTACTATTGGCCCAATATATCAACTGTTTAATATAATATAGCGTATTTTTCTTCGAACATGAATAAACTCACCTCTTCAGGAGTGCGTGTTGCAGGCCCCACGCTGTTTACAGATGCTGTCATTTCTTTCCATATATTGTTTTTTGAGCCCCTTGATGCCACTTTTGAGAATTCCATATAGTAAGACTTTATTCTTTTTCCCACTTCGTTCATAATGGTCTCAATCTCCTGCTCCGTGAAGTTATTTTTCCTTAGCCGTTTACTCACTAACCAGACCCTGCGCCGTATACGTAATTACACATATGTTTTGCCTCATTCACCTCTGGCAAAGCAATGTGGATTTTCCTTAGTTTTGTGCATAAAGCCCCATAAACACAATTGATCTTGCTCAAAACTGCTCATCCACTGCCCTGTTCTCCGCAGCAGAGATAGGATGCAACGCGCTGATGTGGGAACTGGTTCATTCATTCATTTATTATTTATTTATTTACTTCTAAATTTCAGGAGAGGTGAGTGCTGCAGTGGGTCTAGACACTAGGGAAAAATGCGTATATATAATAGAGCGTATATATATTTTTTAAACGTGAATAATCTCAGAAGGGGGTATTTTTTGAGGCTTCCAAACAGTCTTCTTAGCCGACTTCCTGCTGACCTGTTGCAAAAACAGGGCGTGGAACAGGCAGTTTCTGAATATTTCTACGCGTGACTTTCATAAATACGCTAGTTTTGAGCGCGGCATTTATTAACAGCCGCGGGTGCGTACACTCAGATCTGTGCGTATCTCACACGTTCATAAATGCCACGTCGGATCTTGCGTAAATGGAATATACACCCAAAATATACACCCTTTTCATACATGAGGCCCAATGTGACAGTATTATTTTGAGTTAATGATAATAATAATAATAAAGCATAATACTTAAATAGCGCTTTTTGGACACTTAAAGGTTCCATATTGCTCTCTTCTTCATGTTTCAAAGTCTATCCTACGGACATGTAAATGTAAGTGTGCACTTTATTGTCCCCGTAGAGAAATTCGTCCTCTGCATTTGACCCATCCTGATGCCATTAAAGCTTCCGTCAGGAGCAGTGGTCACCGTAGTACATTGCGTCGGAAACCATTCTCCAGATGTTGATACTTGGCTTGGTCAGAACCAGTGCTTTAAGTGGGCCGGTACACTTCCAAAAGTAGCTCTTGAGCGTACCGCCATCTCTCTGTGCGCAAAGAATGTGCTTTTGCCGTATCGGTACTTAGTCTATGTGTGATAGAGTGGGATACTCTGGTGTGTGCTGATCTGGGCGCCTGCACTGTAAACGGGGCTCCGGTCAGAGAGAAGGGCACGGAGAAGGCTGGTACATCCAGATGGGGAACTTTATTGTGGATATGGAGGCAGTTACAGGTGGGAATGGACCCTGTATGGGTGGATTATGGGTGGGGTGAGTTAGTGTGTGTGGTCAGCGTGTGGTCTGGAACAAGAACAAGTACAAACGAACATTAGAATTTACATAAAGTTGGAACAAATATTTACACTATTTACATATATAATAAAATAATATAATTATAACAAAAAACAAATCTAAAAGAATAAAATAACTATTTACACATATTCAGGACATTAACAGGTACACAGAAACGAGGTGGGGGATCTGACAGTAATTAGCGATCTTGTGGCTCCCTCTAGTGGTCGCGCTATGGCAACACACTAGAGGCGCCGCGTGCTCTGCAGTCACGCTGAGGTGTCAGGTTACACTCCCGCTATAAGGGCAGAGACAGGCCGAAGTGAAAGTAACTTAGCGAACTAAACTATAGAGAACGGAGAAGAATACTAATATGGTGGAACAGGCGATGGGGAAAGGGATATTAGTACAGAAGGCCATATTAGCAGATAATATAAACTATAGTATAACTATTTACAGGCTAATTACATAAATATAGTATTACAAACAACTCGAAAATATACATAGTGAACACAAACAAAGGGCAAGTCACAGAAATACAATTCTAATAGTACTACCTAGTAATGCAAACTTTCACACTTACTTCTGTCTTATGCACGCACACGTCTACTCACACAGGGGAACACAGCAGACTAACCAAAAGAGCAGAGGTGAAAGGGGGGGCAGGTGACCTCACTAGTGACGTCACATAGATTACCAAAATAAAATGGCCAAACAAATAAGACTTTCTGACAATGCCGCCCCCAAATTTATCTCTAAATTTGAAGAAAAAAGAAAGTCTGATTTAGCTGGAGTCTTTTTCGTCTTCCCAGGCTGGCAACCGCACCAGACGCACGACTGGAACAAAAAACAAATAGGGTCTGTAGGTCTGTCCTTTAATGTCCACTTCAGCAGCTCTGACTCGTCCGTCTGAGCCTGGACTTGTCTTCACCACTCGCCCGATGGGCCAATGGGCTCGCGGTAGCTGGGAATAGACAACCATCACCACTTGGCCAGCAGTGACGTTGTCTGTGTCCTTCTGCCATTTGGAACGCTTTTGGAGGTCTGGAAGATGGCGACGAATGAAGTTGGACCAGAAATGGTCCGCCAAGATCTGGCTATGACGCCAGCGTCTCCGGCTAAGTAGATCGCTGGATGCGTAGATGGCCTGCGAGAGCGATGCATCACGTCGTCCCATGAGAAGGAGGTTCGGTGTAATGGGGTCCGGGTCTGCAGCATCAGATGAGATGTACCCCAGAGGCTTTGCGTTGAGTAGTCCTTCAACTTCAATCAGGACCGTCTGCAGCACAGGGTCTGGAACAGTCTGGTCACGGAGTACAACCTGGAGAGCCGTCTTTATGGACCTGATCTCCCGTTCCCACGTTCCACCGAAGTGTGGGGAGCCAGGAGGGTTGAAACGGAACTCGATCTTCTGTCCTGCCAACTGTTCTTGCAGAGGTGCCTCCAGTGCACCGAAACTAGCCTGCAGCTCAGCAGCGCCGCCTCTGAAGTTGGTTCCTCTGTCGGCAAGGATCTCAAATGGCTTTCCGCGGCGTGCGATGAATCGACGGAGAGACATCAGGAAAGCATCCGTGTCCATGCTTTCCACGAGGTCGAGGTGCACGCAGCTTGTGGTCATACACTTGAAAATCAGTCCCCACCGCTTCTCTGTGCGTCGGCCCACCTTAACGTTGTAGGGGCCAAAGCAGTCAACTCCGGTTGACCAGAAGGGGGGTTTGTAAAGGCGGAGTCTTGAGGGGGGCAGGTCTGCCATCTGTGGGACTACAGGTGCAGCGCGCCACCTTTGGCATTCAGCACAGCCATGCTGATGGTGCTTGATGGACTCTCTTCCCCGTAGAATCCAGTATCTTCTCCGGAGTTCAGCGAAGACTCTTTCGGGGCCGGGATGTAGGAGGTCACTGTCATATTTCTTAATAAGAAGCTTGGTGACGTAGTGCTTTGGGTCGAGGATGATAGGGTGTATAGTATCGGGGTCGAGGTCTTCAGCTCTGCGGAGTCGGCCTCCCACTCTCACCAGACCAACAGCTGCATCGTACTCTGGAGCTAGCGTGACTAAGCGACTCTGCCTTGAGATTGGCTTACCAGCAGCGAGAGCGTCCACCTCCTCAGGGAAACTGTCTCGTTGTGACTGTTTGAGTAGATGAAGTTCTGCTGCTAGGACGTCCGCTGCTGTCATCGTAGGGCTGCTATTGTCCTGGGCCGCCCCGTGAAGGGTTTCATGGGTGGCTTTGATGAGACTGACCCAGTAGTGGATGTTGGGGAGGGATGAGGGTGAAGGACACGTTGTTACACCACAGAAGACTGGTTTTCTGAGCTCTTCCTCCTCTTCTTGCGCTTCTTCGATGCGGAGGACGGGCCAAGATTCTGGATGTTGGCGTAGGAAGTCTGGACCTTGACTCCACCGGCTGGGTTTGCTGAGGTTGCGAAGTGGTTTACCTCGGGTCAGGTCGTCTGCAGGGTTGTCAGTGGTGCTGACGAATCGCCAGTTACAGCCTTCGGTCAGATCTTGAATTTCGGCGACTCTGGTGCCCACAAAGACCTTGTACCGGCACGAGTCAGAGTTGAGCCAGTTCAAGACTGTGGTTGAGTCAGTCCAAAGTGTAACTTGCTGGGGGGAGAGTGAGAGCTCTGTCATGGTGACTTTGGCTAGCTGTGCCCCGGCGAGAGCGGCACAGAGTTCGAGTCGTGGCACGGATAGCTGTTTGCGGGGACTGACTCGGGACCGAGCCATCACAAATGCCATGTGTAGGTCACCTCGACCGTCTTGAGTGCGGAGATACCCGACAGCACCGTAGGCTCTCTCAGAGGCATCACAGAAGATGTGTGCTTCTCGTTGGGGTGAATCGGAATCTGCTTCCTGTGGAATGTAGCATCTCGGGATTTCCACTTCTGGGAGGTGGGACAGTTCGCTCTCCCATTGTGTCCACATATCCAGCAGAGCCTCGGGTCGGATGGGGTCGTCCCAGCCAACCCCCACTTTCCACAAGTCTTGGATGAGGATCTTAGCTCGGGTGGAGAATGGGATAAGATAGCCGAGTGGGTCGTACTGGGTTGCCATGACCTTGTAGACGTTCCTCAGGGTCGGCTGTGAGTATTCGACTGGTCTGTGTCGATATCCGAGACGGTCGGTGAGGCAGTTCCAACGGAGGCCTAGGGCTGGCTCTTCTGGGTCTTGGTTGTGTTGTGATAGCCACAGCTCAGTACTGGCTGCTTTAGCTTCGGTCGGGAGTTGTTCGACAACTGAGGGGATGTTGCTAGCCCATTGCCGTATATCGAAGCCACCAGTCGCGAGAAGCTTGCGCATACTGTCAATGAGGGTTCTGGCTCGGTCAGCGTTGGTAAGGCTGGTCATGCAATTGTCGACATAGAAAGCGGACTCCACCAGATGGAGGATGTCTTTGTGATCTTGACTGTTGTCCTTAACGTGCCTTTGGAGGGCGTACGTAGCACAGCAGGGACTGCATGTTGTCCCGAACGGTAAAACCTGCCACTCGTATACAGTCGGTTCTTCTTCCTTCTGCATGCCTCGCCAGATGAATCGGAGTAGGGGTTTGTCTTCCGGCAGCAAGCGTATCTGGTGGAACATCCCTTTGATGTCGCCACTTATAGCTACGCTATGTTCGCGGAACCGAAGGAGTACACCAAGAAGGGAAGGACCTAAGGTTGGGCCGGGCAGGAGTTGGCTGTTAAGACTCTGGCCGTTGTGTTGGTAGGAACAGTTGTAAACAATTCTTGCCTTGCCGTTGTGGTGGACAACGTGATGGGGAAGATACCAGGACTCAGTGGAGCTGTCGACTACTTCAGGTGGGAGAGGTATGGCATACCCAGATTGCTCTAGCTTCTGTATTTCCTGGCAGTAAGTGGCGGTCAGGACATGGTCTTTAGCTAGACGGCGCTCTGTACTACGTAGTTATGGGAGTAAAGTGTTTTTAGGTGCCCAGAGATTGGGACTGGTCTTGCGTCTGAGCAGTGGTGTGGCATACCTCGTCACTCCGTCCACATCGACTTTGATTGTGCGTTGTTCAAGGAGTTCTACGGCCTGCTGGTCTTCTTTGGAACGGGTAGCAGTTTTGGTATTGGTGTAGGGGGAGACGTCTACTTCCCATAAACGTTCGACGTGTAGCTGCAGCTCGGAATTGGGAGACAGGGTGAAGTAGCAGTGTGATTGGTCGGCAGGGAGATGGTTGATGTTGGCTGGACCCTGGAGCGCCCATCCAAGGGCGGTGCACACTGCGAGGGGGCTCCCGGGAGGACCTGCTCGCACTGGTTTTGTGGGGAGGAGCAGATGTGGGAAATCGGAGCCGATCAGCAGTATGGGTTGAACCTTGTCGACGACTGGCAACGGAAGCTTCTGCAGGTGTGAATACTTGCGTTGGAGTGTCTTTACGGGGTAACAGTGCTCGGACAAGCTCAGCTCATCAGCAGTGAAGGCGTGATGGATGGTGTGCCTTGAGTTGGTGGAATGAGCTGGAGAGATGTCGAAAGAGACTGCTGAACCTTGCAGGTGGATAACTTCATGGTGAACGGTGCGTAGAGGAAGACTCTCTGGTTCGGTGGTTAGGTGGAGGTGTCGGACTGCAGAGGGCATAATGAGTGTCCTCTCGGATCCGTTGTCAAGGATGGCAAACCCTTCCAGTGAGTGCTCAGCGTTGTATAGGCGTACCTTTACTAGCTTAAGCATGACTCGTTGTGGACGGCTTGGACGGTCAACGTAGATGGTGTCTGGGGATGTGCTGACCATTAGAACTTGCTTCGGCTCGGGCTGGCTCACTTCATGCAGCACTGTGAGGTGTAACTGTTTGCAAGTGTGGCAGGGTTTCTTCAGAGTGCATGCCTCAGGTGGATGATTTCGTCCACATCTCCAACAGCTTCGGCCTTTGATCCATGCAGAAACGTCTCCCGTGGAGAGTGCTTTGAACTTTGGGCACAGGCTGAGGTAGTGCTCTCTGTTGTCGCAGTAGGGGCAGTATGGCTTGAAGCTAGGGTTAGCCTTGGGAGTGGTGCTACTGGCTGGATTGGGAGGAGTCAGTCTGGCTTGACTCTCTGTGTTGTAGTACACGTTGGATGGGTGTTTCCTCTGGGGCTTCGGCGGATCTTGGAACATGAGCGCTGCCCTGGTAGAGATGCGTTTAGCTTGTGACTTGAGTTGGAGCCAGGCTGAGAAGTCGATAAGAGTGTAGGTCTTATCTGTACCAGTTCTTAGGATGTCGTGGCTGATGCTGTACTCGATGAAACTATCTCGGTAGTTGGCGGGTAGTTTGCTGAGCAGCCGGTCGACGTGAGAGCCGCATCTCAGTTCGTAGCCATTCTCACCCTCCAGGGAACGAAGCATGCCCACTAAAGCTTGTACTGACAGAGCAAAGTCATCAAATGCTTCTGGATCTCCATACCTGATTGGTGGTAGATTCAATATGGCACCCAGTTCACTCTGTACAAGCTGTCGTGGCTGGCCATATTTATCTTAAAGCGCCTGGAGCGCCGATGTGTATGGCTTAGGGTCGTGCATATAAGCTTGGGCGAGTTTATAGGCACTTGGGAGCTTCAAATGGTCAAGGAGGACTTGATATTTGAACTGTTCTGTAAGATGGGCGTGTGAACTGAGCAGATTGTCCAGAGCCATCTTGAGAAGGGTGAAGTCTGATTCTTTACCGGAAGTGAAGTGGGGTAGTGCTGGTTTGGGAATGCCGTATGATGTAGCGATTAGTAGCTCCATTAGATCTGTGCTAGGTGCTCCCCTGAAGCCGGGGGGTGGTGCAGTGACGTGCGGTGGTAGGGGCTGCTGCACGGGAAAAGGTATATTGTTTGTAACCTTTGGCACTGGCTGTAGATGTGGCGGGGGCACGTGTTGCACTCGAGCTTGGGGGAGTGGGACAGGAAACTGCACTTGGGATGGCGGTGGAGCAAAGTTTGGTGCTGGAGTGGGGGGAGGAGGCATGGTGATGTAAGTAGATTGCGTTGTCATAGCAGGAACTTGGACTTGAGGCGCAGACATTTGTGAAGGGGTATTTGAGACGGGGGGATAAACTGCTGTAGTAGTGACTGGGGATGGAGCAGGAAGGTAGGGAGTAGAATGGAGTAGACCAGGGGGGCCCTGTGAGTGTGGTGGTAGATGCAGAGCTCCATCAAAGAGCTTGGGGTTATACTCACAGTCACTCAGGGGCCTCGAGGTGCATGGGCTCGTAATCTCGTCTTCGGTCAGGAATTATGCAATTAGAGCCGCTTTCTCGACTTCCATCTCTTTCTCTTTCAGTCGGCGTTGCAGTATCTGTTGTTTGGAAATAGCCTCTTTTGCCTTGTGTGCCATCTCTTGCTCGTTAAGGGCGTCTCGTGCTTTTCTGTCCAGCAGTAGGCACTGTTCGTCCACTAAGGTCTGCTCCATGACTTGCCTCTGTGCTTCTGCTAGTTCCATACGCTTCATTCTCTCCTCCAACCTGGCACTCTGTAGCTCGGATAGCCCATCAACTGCTGAGCCCTTGGACAGTGAGCGGAATGAGGATTGGGATTTCCTGCTGTGGTGAGAAGACACTGAGCTTCGGCGTGAGTGTGGTTTCTCCCTTCGTGGAGATAGTTCCACCAGTTTGGGTATTGCAGCTGCTCCAGAATCAGCTGTAGTGGTCGATGCAGGCAGGGTTATGACTGCAGAAGGGGTTGTAACTGAAGGTTGATATCCAACTTCAAAGTTATCCAGATGCTGTGGTAGCCGTATCTCCCGCTGGGGTCTGGCTCGCACTGCTTCGTCAGAATGCAGTTGTAGTGACTCCATGTTGTCTACAGGGGGTGCTCAAATCCGGCTCGAAGGACCATGTGATAGAGTGGGATACTCTGGTGTGTGCTGATCTGGGCGCCTGCACTGTAAACGGGGCTCCGGTCAGAAAGAAGGGCACGGAGAAGGCTGGTACATCCAGATGGGGAACTTTATTGTGGATATGGAGGCAGTTACAGGTGGGAATGGACCCTGTATGGGTGGATTATGGGTGGGGTGAGTTAGTGTGTGTGGTCAGCGTGTGGTCTGGAACAAGAACAAGTACAAACGAACATTAGAATTTACATAAAGTTGGAACAATATTTACACTATTTACATATATAATAAAATAATATAATTATAACAAAAAACAAATCTAAAAGAATAAAATAACTATTTACACATATTCAGGACATTAACAGGTACACAGAAACGAGGTGGGGGATCTGACAGTAATTAGCGATCTTGTGGCTCCCTCTAGTGGTCGCGCTACGCCAACACACTAGAGGCGCCGCGTGCTCTGCAGTCACGCTGAGGTGTCAGGTTACACTCCCGCTATAAGGGCAGAGACAGGCCGAAGTGAAAGTAACTTAGCGAACTAAACTATAGAGAACGGAGAAGAATACTAATATGGTGGAACAGGCGATGAGGAAAGGGATATTAGTACAGAAGGCCATATTAGCAGATAATATAAACTATAGTATAACTATTTACAGGCTAATTACATAAATATAGTATTACAAACAACTCGAAAATATACATAGTGAACACAAACAAAGGGCAAGTCACAGAAATACAATTTTAATAGTACTACCTAGTAATGCAAACTTTCACACTTACTTCTGTCTTATGCACGCACACGTCTACTCACACAGGGGAACACAGCAGACTAACCAAAAGAGCAGAGGTGAAAGGGGGGGCAGGTGACCTCACTAGTGACGTCACATAGATTACCAAAATAAAATGGCCAAACAAATAAGACTTTCAGACACTATGACTTCAGTACTTCAGATGCTCCACTAAGTTTCAAAGCGCCCTTCACATTGAATGCTTGCTACTTCGTCTCACCGAGAGCAGACACTACATTACCCATAAGTTTTACGAGCGAAAGGCGCATGCGTCACTTTTACTGCTGTAAACAACTCAAAGTGGTGCTCGCGGGTGCTGGTCACCGCAACGAGTGACGAGCGGCTCTCGGGCTCTCCTCACACCAGCCGAGCGCTCAGAGACGCATTGACTACACCAGGAGTCTCCAACCTTTTTCAATCGGAGCGCTACTTTCATACAACAGAAGAGGCAAAGAGATACTCTTTTTTAAACCTCTATGTAATATTTATGACAAAACATGGAAA
Organism: Knipowitschia caucasica; assembly: GCA_964034765.1. Classification (NCBI taxonomy): domain Eukaryota; kingdom Metazoa; phylum Chordata; class Actinopteri; order Gobiiformes; family Gobiidae; genus Knipowitschia; species Knipowitschia caucasica. The sequence continues at coordinate 12,807,075 of OZ035830.1, forward strand.
ACAGATAAAATACCATAACACTGTATAACCCTGTACTTATAATAGATATGTAATGACTCAAAAGTGAATCATTCAATATCATGTGTTAAATTCTAAATCCTTTGGGTAGCTACCTGAATGGGGCTGGCAATATTCTCAATGTTAAGAATATTGAGATTTAATGAAAGAAAAAAACGTCCAGAATCAGTGTCAAACCAGTCCTCCTGGTTAGATACAAGTGCTATGTGTGTGTGGGTCTAATGTCAACAACCTTTTGTTCAACATTCTTTCACTGAATGCACGGTGGCTGAGTGGATAGCACTTTTGCTTCTCAGCAAGATGGTCCTACCACTAAAAACATGTACTATAGGTCTGGCATGCGCCTCCTGTACTGGCGATCCCACTCCCATCTCTCTGTGTGGAGTGGGAGACAATTGCCCACAATTGTATTTGCTTTGTTACTCTAGTCTGTGAAAGGCGGTATATAATTAAGATTACTTACTTACTTACTACTGTATATATCTATGTGATATATGGTAGCTAAGATATAGCTTAAATTGAATATAATAATGTCCTGTGTGCCTTCACAGATGTATGCGTGATTCTACGAGTTAATTTTGATTAGTTAAATGAAGGGAAATTACGTTAAACACGTTACGATCTAATTAAAATTGCATTTGTTTCAGTCTCATAAACTGGCGGCGTGGGTACTTTGAACCAAACAGAGAATTGTGTATTCTGTTATATATTATAACGTAGCAGCGACAACAACAACAACAATGATTTCAGCAATACAGTGAAAGTTGTGGGTCACAGTACAAACCCAAGTTACACCGAATCACACGGTCATTTAGCCACAAACAGCACATTCCCGAGGGACCTTACGTTGCGGTGCGTTGCGTCTTTGTTGAAGAAAAGCACGTAGTCTGTGTGGAAGTCTCGTTTGGAGCACGTAATGTCCACAGTCTCCCGTGAGGCCGTGGAAAGAAAGAGGGAGAGAGAGGCTGGGAGATACATGCTGAGCAGGCTCGTCTGTAGGTTCCGTTACGCAGCGCCGGCACCAGTGTTTCTGCACAAAGGCCCAGAGATCGGCTTGGCATGGGCAGATGTTCCCTTTGTCTTGGTCCAGACAGAGAGTGTCCAGGGTAATTTTTGGAGGGGGAAGTAGGGGCCAAACAGGGCTTTGAAATCCACCCCGCTCTGACCTCCTACATATCCCCCGGCGTGGATCTGCCTTCCCACAAGACTGATCCTATGACAGAGTTGGCGAAGAGCTGTGGGCGGCTCCCATTTGGTGATGCTGTCTGTTTGAGCGCTGTCCACGAGTGGTTCGGGGCAACATTTTGGTTTTGGTGTGACCCGGTGGTTAGCCAATGTTCTGCTAAGGAATTTAGGTCCTGGCCAATGGGCTATAAACCACAGTTTAGTTTTCTGGTAGGTGGGTAAAGTTTCCCCTAGGGCAGTTAACTAACTTTATATACTAATTCTAACTGGGGCTAGGACAAGTGATAGGTTTGCGCACCTAGCTCTCAAGTCGAGACCTTCTGACGGGGTCTGGACTTGGGCGTGTCCTTTTAAAGATATGTTTATTTGTTTTTGTTTTGTTTTGTAGGGGTCGAGGGATTAGTGAGCCCTAGATCTCGACCGGTGGTTTTAGTGACGTCTACCCCTGAGGTTTTGGCCTCTGGAATAGAGAGGGAGTGATCGTCTTGGGTTGGGTTCTTCATACTCTGGGTTGCTAGCCTGGAATCGCACGTGCAAACCATCCTGCGCTACAATGTTCTCACGGTTTCAGTGCAGACCTACCACTTTCTGTAGACGTCTAAGGGAGGATTTACTGGTTGCCGTGGATATCCCCATGTTAAAGGGGGTGTCCACAGCGGAAGCGGCACAGAGGAGTGTTCCGATAAGTGGTTTAGGTCTGGGGGGTGTTGTTGAGTTCTGTTTTAGTGACCTCAAACCTTTGTAGCTGTGCTGGCCGTATGCTCTGTGAAATGTAAGGCGGGGGTATTCAGAGGTTAGACGGTCAGGTTAGTAAGGTCTTTGATTAGTTTGCTGGAGAGAGGGTCAGTAGACGCTTCGGTGTGTGTGTGTGTGTGAGAGTGTGTTCAGTGTGTGCATGAGCTGTTTAGGTATGTGTCTGGGTGTGTTTGTACATATGCGTGTGTCCGTATGTTTCTCAGCAGGAGCCCGACAGAACAAACTCCCTGATTACGCACTTCTCAACTGCTGCTAATTTAAGACGACATCTTTGATAAATTAACTTTTATTTCCACACGTGCAACTTCTTCCAAACCTTGTTCTCCATTACTGTGAGGACGTGGACAGGTGATGAATAGAGTCTGATGCCCTGTTCTTCCAGAAATGTTTGGCTAAATGGAGCAAGGATAAATGTATGTATTAATCTGCAGATGTGATAAATATAGTGACATAATGGACCTTGTCACAAAAATAAAGGATTAGGGAAAGAATCGTGGCTGTTCCCCTGGGAGGTTTGTAATGGAGACACATTGTGCTTATGTCTGCGATAAAGACTTTATTTATGACAGCATGGATTATACTGTTGGAGAATTTTAAATCTCTATGTTGATCTGAATTACTATGTCTCCTTGTTGATCTGAAATTACATCAATCAATTTTCAAAAATGTCTTTTAAGGGACAGCAGAGAGCATGTGAATGCAGACACCTCTCTGCACTGTAGCCTAGCCTCATTTGAACCTGTCCCAAAGTTGCACTCACAAACACACTCACATTCACCCTGCCCCTTAGGTGAGGCAGGGGCAATCTTCACAGACACAGGGAGAACATGCAAACTCCACATAGACAGGGCCCCATCTGGATTTTGTGACGAATGTGAATCCATTATATATTGTTGCTGCAATTATTGCGTTTTGTTGTTGAGCCTGGGAAACTTTGAATCAGGTGTTACCCAATCCGCAGAGGGTAAATATTCTCAATCTCTTGCTTGTTATTTGAATGTATTTTTTCACAGTGAATACATGAGTCTTGGTACAGTTATTACTTGTCTCGCACCTCCCAGTGAGCCTCATTAGTTTCTGATTCATATTTCTATCATCACTGGTACAACACATTGTATATGCCAAAGAAAAGTGAAACATGTTATATCATTCATATTGTCTGACAAATAGCCAAGAAATCCTAAATCAAACTAGGGTGTGCAAACTGAACACAACTACAACTGAATATAATATTTCTAATTTCAATCATAGAGTGATACAACACATGCTCAGCACACACTGATGACTTTGAAATAGTTTGTCACTCACAACGCGCGTTGCTTTTCTAGATTGAACTAATGGTGTTTGCTGTGGGCTAAAATAACTTTGCCACAGGATTGAGGCGGTGGAACTCGTTAGACGCTCTGATTGGCATAATCAGGTTACGAGGAAGCTGAAAGCAAGCGCCAATCCACCGGCATTAGCGTCACAACGGTAACACCATCGCAACCGGCTTTCTAACAGCGTCCACAGAGAAGGGCCCCTGCTCCGGATCCTGGGGCCAAAGCCGACGGCAGAATGTAGAGGACTTCGGCTGAGCGGGTGCTGAGGGGCCAGCCAGGTGCGGGGATGAAAGCGCCAAGACGGATTGGAGGTGACAGCGCGCGATCAAAGCACTATCAGAGGCGCTGAAAAAAGACTGTCAGACGCTGCGCTCGCTCTTTTCAATACAGAACCTAGTCTCAGGTTCAATTTTCCAATTTAGTTTTATTTGTATGTATTATTTCACCTATCCAACTTCATAAGTATTTTTTAGAAGATTTAAATAAATGTCTGCGAAACAGTTATAATTTACCAACAGTGGTTAATATATTAGGAACATATTACATCTCAATATAGAGTGTAAAGTTTTGATTCTTCAACAACAAATCACAGAATAAATTAAAACAAACACATAGGAGCCATTGATGGATGACCACTGTCCATAAATGTCCTTAAATGTCCTGGAATAACGCTGAGCTCAGCAGCGTCTGTAGTGGCTCCACCAGAGCGTGTTCTGTGACTGACTGTCATGTGATGAGAGATGGAGGACTCAAACGCAGGAATGCAAAAATAAAGGTTTTAATAAAACAAAGTCCAAGGCATAAAAATAAACTCGAAAATCCAAAGAAACCAGAACAGGACATGAACAAGACAAGAACAAGACAATGAACCAGCAACAAGGGGAGAGAAGCACAGGGTACATATAGACACACACAGACACAGGTGAAACACATCAGGGCGGGGCAGACAATCAACAGGGAACAGGGCATGAAGCAACTGTCAAAATAAAACCGAATACAAAAATAAAATCCACACCATGACAGTACCCCCCCTCCAAGGGACAGCTCCCAGATGTCCCAAAAAGCCCAAACGCGCGCCAGGGAGGGCGGAGGGGGTCCGGCGGAGGGACCAGAGGCAGCATAGAAGCAGGGAAAGCCTCAGGTCCGAAGCAAAGTCCAAACGAGTCAGGAACAGAAGCTGAACCCCAGTGACGACCTTCCACAGGGAAACTGGCACACCCCGGGCGAAGGCGAATGCCCGGCGGTGACCCAGACACAAAACAGAACCACCCCAGACGGACATCAATGTCTGGCGGTGGCAACAGGTGAGGGGAAGGAGAGGTCATCGCAGGGCTGCAGACAGACCATCCAATGCAGGGCGTCGCCGTTTTCCTTGACGGGTCAGGAGGGAACAGGGCACCAACCCGGGCAGAGAACAAAGCCCAGCGGTGGCACAATGACAGGCACAGCAGACAACCACCCCAGACGGAGGTCAATGTCTGGCGGTGGTTCCAGGAATAAGGTGGTCAAAAGTGGAACAAAGAAAAAAAGCAAAAATAAATAAAAACCTGAGTTCTGATCAACTGAGAGCAGGTGTGGGGAAATACGCATTCTGCTGAGTCCTTTGAGTGGCTGGTTCATTCTGTCATGTGATGAGAGATGGAGGACTCAAACGCAGGAATGCAAAAATAAAGGTTTTAATAAAACAAAGTCCAAGGCATAAAAATAAACTCGAAAATCCAAAGAAACCAGAACAGGACAAGAACAAGACAAGAACAAGACAATGAACTAGCAACAAGGGGAGAGAAGCACAGGGTACATATAGACACACACAGACACAGGTGAAACACATCAGGGCGGGGCAGACAATCAACAGGGAACAGGGCATGAAGCAACTGTCAAAATAAAACCGAATACAAAAATAAAATCCACACCATGACACTGACAGTGACACCCTCAGCAACAAAATGTCTCTGTCAAAAAGGCCAAAAGTGGACATAAAGTGTGGACTAATTCTTATTTGTTCGCGGAGGAGAATGAAACTATGCTTGGTGTCATAAAGCAAGTGACAGTGCTGAAGCAATATTATCTTAAACTACGAGACTCGGTGAAAAATACGGCACTTTGAGCAGAGAATTAAGAAGACAGAAGATAAGCGTGTCTGGCCCTGAAGAAACAGCAGTCTGTTTGTGACCAGAGCGAGAGGTTAGTGATGCTGCTGTAAAGACAAGCTACATGAGTGCTAACATAGCATTAGCATCGCAGCCACACAGTGAGAGTGAGTTGTTAAATTTGTGGTGTTACTGAAACTTTGACTATTTCAGAGGAGTTTTGAGCGCTGCTGCTGGTGCTGTTGGTTCTGCTGTTGTTGCTGGTGTGTTGAACAGTGTGGACTGGTACCGATGGTAAAAACAGGTGTAGTGACAAATGGAGGTGATGATTTTTGGACATTTGACTGTAGTTTACACAGAGACACTGCTGCAGTCGTTAAGAATGGATCACGTTATTGAAGTTGTTTTGTTCATTTCAACTGAATCATGGTAAGTTTGATGCTTTCTCTCTGATAATAACATAACCATGGACCTTACCACACTGAAGATGGTTAAGCTGAGGTGCTGTGTTAAAGTGCTCCTAAAGTAGCAAGTTTTCTCTGAAATGAGCCTTAAAACAAAGCTAACATACAAATATTAATATAAATATTGTGAAATACCATTTACAATTTCATATTGTAAATACATTACATTATTTGCACTATGAGAAACTCATTGTTACATTTAAGTTTGTAGTAGATTTACAGTTAAAACTGAGTGAGACAGTGTTTTAAAGGAAGTTTTAAATAAATGTGTTTATGTGCACAAAAAGTTGCACTTTGTACCGTTTTTGGGTATTTTTGTAGAGCATCTTCTGGTCCGGCCCAGTTGAGATCCATTTAGGTTGTATTTGGCCCCCAGACCAAAATGAGTTTGACACCCCTGCTTTAGACCATCCAGCATCTCCAATCTTCAAAGAACAACTAATATGAAAACAGTGGGACAAAGCACATGTATTGAGGACATCGAAGCAGACATGGGGAGAACATGAACAGACTGCACACAGAAATTGCAGTCTGGCCCAGGGATCAAACCCAGGACCTTCATAACTTCAAAAATAGGAACAAAATCAATTCTTGATGATATTCACAGGAATCTAAGGTTGTTTGTAAACTGAAATTTGTACCATTCTAATTAAAGAGATCATTCTGGATATTCTGTTTGTGAACAGGAATAAAATATGAACATAGGCACAAGTTAGAGCAGATTCAGGGCTCCTCTACTCCTTGACGTGTTCTCTTTTGCCGTGGCGACGCCGGTGTTTGGCAGAGTGGCAGATGTGTTGCTGTTTAATTACCTCAGAACAACTGGACGAGCTGTGGTTGGACAGACGCTTGGCTGTCAGCTCACAGCGGGGAGGGTACCATCACCAGGAACCACACGCGTCTGTCAATTCCATGGAACTCGGCGCTATGTGTTTGACTGCTCATTTCAGAGCAGCAAAACTATTTATGTTCGAGCCGCGGAAGGAGTTTAACAATCAATTAAAGCGGAAAAATGGCTAAATTTATTGAAAGTAGAGATTGTGCCAAATTTTAAAGTTTGGTTTAATGTATGATTATAATATAATGTAGTCTGTCCAATCATAATTCCAGTGCCGATTCCAGCAGTGCTGGAAACATTTAAAATAAAATCAAACTGAGATGCAATTCTAAATGTTTTTATATACCATTTCCAGCCTGTGTGCTTTTTATACAGCCTTCTCCTGATGAGCTGCATGTAACATCATGGAAAAAACATTATATAAGATTACAGTTACCTTTCTCTCTCTGGTCTCTTTCTAGTTCCCAGTCTGATCAATCAATCAATCAATCAAATTTTATTTATAAAGCGCTTTTCATACAAAAGATGCAACACAAAGTGCTTTACAGTTTGGTTAAAAACAATCCCGCCGACCCTAGACCCCGACCCTAGACCACCCAACAGACCCACCCCAAACCCCAGACAAACACACACACGCGCTCATGAACACTCATACACACACACACCAGTAAAACAATAAAACCATGATGAGAGACTTGGCAGGGTTCAGATGCAACCAGCTGATATCCTTTCTGGATATTTGGTCCTGCTCCGGCACCTCAGTGCAGTGTTCTTTGCAGCTGCAATTTACTGTGTATGCATGGCTTTTGACAGCTGCAGCACTGCTCAGACCCACAACCGACAGGTTTTATATCCCGGTGATCGCACTTCAGCAAGTTCAGGTTGTTGGAAGTGTTTAAAGTGTGTGGAGGTTGGAGGTGTTTAAAAATGTGGTGATGGGTTTTGCTGCCTAGTAGAGCTGCTACTTAAAGCATTTAACTTATTCTGGGTTATATTTAGAACGTAACTCTATGATAAACCAGTGTATTGTCTTAACAGTTCTAACCCTGAGGAATTAGACTTAACTCATCCAACAAGGGGAAATTCAAGTGACCATCAGTCTTGGATGCAGACAAAACAGAGGAGACCAGTCTCAATACCAGCCAAAGTAAAAAACTTCCCAGAAATTGCAATACATTCTTCCACAAAATCACATCATTATCAGCTTTCCAGAGTTGATAAAACGATCAAAATAGCTTGTAACCAGTGAAATCTCGAGAGTCGTCTGAAATGGTTCACACCTCAATGTGTGAAATACAGCAAACAGGAAAAAGTACCATTTTAAACTCACTGCGTGTGCACAAAAGAATGTTTGGTAAGTGGGATTGGACAGATGTGTTCGTACAGTGTGAAAGTGAATCTGTTCAGATGTGACTGTACTCCTCTGTATTCAGCTCAGCTGTGGGGGAAATATGAAAAGGCTTCACTGCAGAAGTGCTCGAAGTGGCCTGTAATGAAGCTTTCAGGATAATGCTAACAAAGCCTTGGTCCAGTAATCCAGTCTCTGTCCAGTTTGCTGTCCTGTCTCTGTGAGAAATGTTTAGCAATGAGTAGTTTACTTGTATACACAAGGCAACTCAAAGTGCTTAACAAAACAAGAAATCATAAATAATATGTACATTAAAAAGAGTGAATATACAATCTTGCAACTTAACAAAACTGTTTTTGTCCTGGATATGAACATTGTCATAATAGAAGCCTGACTTTTAGTCCTGACTCTGGGCACCGGCAGGAGGCCAGTCCCTGTACTCCTCAAAGTAAAATCAAGCAGGGGAGTTTTCCCTCTGTGTGTCCAGGAGTAGTGTTGAGTACTGATTATTATTTCTATTGTTAGAAATATATTTATTTGTTTATTTATTTTTCCCCCAATTATCATTATGATTATGATGATGTTTATTATAATATAATTGTGATTGTAATATGTATACCATAATTTAAATATTCCTAGTGGAGGTATCGGCAGCGGCAGTCAACAGACCAGGTGAATCCCCACATTATCGAGATAATAAAAAAAATATATAGAAATTGTAATGACACTTGATTGTTGAGAGTGTGGACAATAAAATGACTCTGATGTTGTGCGTGAGTTTATACAGTATATGTGTGCTGCGCGTGTTGAGTTTATCAGAGGGATGTGCGTGGCGTTTGGTGGTAGTGGACAGCAGTAGACAGAGAGTAGCTAGTGTTGGTTTATAGTACAATGGGTTGTCGTCAAACTATTAACTATGTTCAAGTAGGTTATAAAGGGATTCCAGGTTTCCGTGAGGGACCGTCTGTCACCATCATGACGAGCGGCATAGAGTGGAGATGAAATGTGCTGAGAGAGGGAGTTAGTCCAGTGGTTGATATTTATAGAGTTTTTTAGAAAAAATGATGCAACTGAGTAATTCCATTATGTTCCCATGAGTGAAAGTGAATAGGTGTATTGTTTGTTTTGAAGTCAGGATTGTGCCAGAGAGGTTTGTATTTAAAGGGTGTAGTGGGTAAGAGTGGTAGAGATGTTAAACTTTAAGCTGGTACTTATGGATAGGGTGTCGTCAAAGGAGAGTTCATTGAAATGCAGCCAGCGTAAGTTCAATTTGGTAGACGTCAGCCAAAGGTAACCCCTCCAGGCCGGTTCTCATCCCCAGCCTATCGCACGGCAAACGCCCCCTTCCAATCACCGGTCCAGCCAGGCAAGCTGCTTAAAAGCGGAGGAACTCCCATTCTCGGCCTCTTGAAGCTGCAGCAAAGAGCGAAGCCTTGCAAAGAGTCGTTCTGGAAGAATCGCTTTGTTCTACTCTCACTTACTTCGTGCGTGTCCCTGCTGTCCTCTGTCCTGCTGCGTGTCGTCTGCTCCTCCTCCGCGTCGCTGCACCTGCTGCGGGTCTCGTGCTGTGGTCCGTGGGTCTTTGCCGCTCTCCTCCTTTGCGGGCTCTTTCTGCGGGTTCGCCGCTGCTCGTCTCGTCGCGGCCTGCTGCTGCATACGGCCGGTCTGGACCGGTGCGGTGGGAGCCGTGCGCATCCCTGCCTCCTCGTGCCATACGGTGTGGTCCCGTCGTGTTGTCCCTTATCTTCTGGCGTTGCGGGTAAGTATGAGATCTACGGACGGTTTATTCCCCTCGCATTGTCCTACAGGCTCAGTTGGCCCCGCGCTTGTAATGCAGGCTCAGTTGGCCCCGTGCATTCGTGGGCAAGCATCAGTTTAAAGCCCTCGCATTGGTCTGCAGGCTCTCTTTAACCAAGCTCCGTTTAAATCCTTCACTCTGACTGCAAGCTCCGTTTAATCCCTCAAATTGGACTGCGAGCTCTCAGTTTAATCCCTCACGGAACTGCTTATATCTGGAACTGCTTACGTATTATGGAACTGCTTACGTATTGTGGAACTGCTTACGTATTATGGAACTGCTTACGTATTATGGAACTGCTTATGTATTACGGAACTGCTTATGTATTACGGAACTGCTTATGTATTATGGAACTGCTTTTATGGAACTGCTCATATTGGGAATGCTCATACCTGGAACTGATTATATGGTACTGCTTATACCTGGAACCGCTTATACAGTGCATGGAACTGCATATATTGGTTCTGCTTATATCTGGACCTGCTTATATATGGATCTGCTTATATACGGAACTGCTTATACATGGATCTGCTAATATATGGAACTGCCAATATATGGAACTGCTAATATATGGAACTGCTAATATATGGAACTGCTAATATATGGATCTGCTAATATATGGAACTGCTAATATATGGAACTGCTAATATATGGAACTGCCAATATATGGAACTGCTAATATATGGATCTGCTAATATATGGAACTGCTAATATATGGATCTGCTAATATATGGAACTGCTAATATATGGAACTGCTAATATATGGAACTGCTCATATTGGAACTGCTCATATTGGAACTGCTCATATTGGAACTGCTCATATTGGAACTGCTCATATTGGAACTGCTCATATTGGAACTGCTCATATTGGAACTGCTCATATTGGAACTGCTCATATTGGAACTGCTCATATTGGAACAGCTCATGCAATATATGGAACTGCATATGTTGGTACTGCTTATATATGGAACTGCTTGTATATGGAACTGCTTGTATATGGAACTGCTTGTATATGGAACTGCTTGTATATGGAACTGCTTGTATATGGAACTGCTTGTATATGGAACTGCTCATGCAATATATGGAACTGCATATGTTGGTACTGCTTATATCTGGAACTGCTTGTATATGGAACTGCTTGTATATGGAACTGCTTGTATATGGAACTGCTCATGCAATATATGGAACTGCATATGTTGGTACTGCTTATATCTGGAACTGCTTGTATATGGAACTGCTTGTATATGGAACTGCTTGTATATGGAACTGCTTGTATATGGAACTGCTTGTATATGGAACTGCTTGTATATGGAACTGCTTGTATATGGAACTGCTTGTATATGGAACTGCTTGTATATGGAACTGCTTGTATATGGAACTGCTTGTATATGGAACTGCTTGTATCTGGCTCCGTCTCCTCCCTCAACGACGCTGTCTGCCCGGACGCGGGGTGCCGCTCCGACCTGGCATTCGGGTCCCGTCTGCAGAGCCGCTGGGACGGTGTATCTTTTTTTTACAGTGACGTCATCCCGTCCTCAGATGCCCTGCGGTTCTTCACGGACGCAGCCCCGTCCGTGGGTTTTGGGGGTCTCTTCCAGGTCCAGTGGTTCGCCGGGCCCTGGCCCGACGCCTTCCCTCAAAGCATCTCCTCCGCGCTCCCGATAAACCTTCCAATGTCATCCGTCTGTTTCAGAGCCCAACTCAAGTCCGTACTGCTGCTTGTAACCTGTCTCCCCATCTCTACACAGCCCACTCCTTCGGATAGGCGCCGCCACGCGCGCCGCGTCCCTTGGGCTCCCCTATTCCGCCCTCCAGCAGCTGGGCCGCTGGTCATCATCGGCCCTCTCCTCATACATCAGGCCTGACACTTCGACCATCCTGGCAGCCCATCGCCTCTTTGCATCTCCATAAAACACTTGCAAACTTCCTGGTGGCGGCAGCAGCTGAGTATCCGTGAGCATGGTCGCAGCAGCTGAGTATCCGCAAGCATGGTCGCAGCAGCTGAGTATCCGCAAGCATGGTCGCAGCAGCTGAGTATCCGCAAGCAATGGTCGCAGCAGCTGAGTATCCGCAAGCAATGGTCGCAGCAGCTGAGTATCCGCAAGCAATGGTCGCAGCAGCTGAGTATCCGCAAGCAATGGTCGCCCGCAGAGACTGTTCGGCAGAGACTGTTCGGCAGAGACTGTTCGGCAGAGACTGTTCGGCAGAGACTGCTCGGCAGAGACTGCTCGGCAGAGACTGCTCGGCAGAGACTGCTCGGCAGAGACTGCTCGGCAGAGACTGCTCGGCAGAGACTGCTCGGCAGAGACTGCTCGGCAGAGGATCCGCAAGTTTGGTCACAATAGATAGCGGTCACAGCATATAGTGATAGCGGTCACAGTATATAGCAAAAAATGCTTAGCGGTCACAGTATATAGCGATAGCGGTCACAGTATATAGCAAAAATGGTTAGCGGTCACAGTATATAGCAAAAAATGGTTAGCGGTCACAGTATATAGCAAAAAAATGGTTAGCGCGCGATGGTCGCGACTCGTCAGCATATAGCGATAGCGGTCACAGTATATAGCGATAGCGGTCACAGTATATAGCGATAGCGGTCACAGTATATAGCGATAGCGGTCACAGTATATAGCGATAGCGGTCACAGTATATAGCGATAGCGGTCACAGCATAGAGTAGTCTCGACGTCTGTCCCCTTCAAACCAGGCTGCAAAACTCCATCAACTCACAACCTTTTTGGGGATTGGCATGCTCCATCGCAGAGCCCCTCCGATCTGAAGGCCGCACCGGGGCCTAGGGCGCCAAACCTCCTCCCAATAAATACTCAAAAGCTTCTTGTTTCACGTCTCTCCAAATTGAAATGCAGCCAGCGTAAGTTCAATTTGGTAGACGTCAGCCAAAGGTAACCCCTCCAGGCCGGTTCTCATCCCCAGCCTATCGCACGGCAAACGCCCCCTTCCAATCACCGGTCCGCCTGTTTTTTTCCCCCAGTAAAATTGTGTTATTTTTGAGTAGAGAGATTGAAACCATTTGTCTGGAGGTATGGTGGGGATGTTAGCAAATAAGCAGTTGAGTTTGAGGAGTATTTTCATTTCAACAGGAGCGATGCGTCCAATTATTGAGAAAGGTTTGTCCATCATTCCAGGTCGTGTTGATTTGTTTTAAGGAGTGGATTATATACATATTATATACAGCCTGGAGGAAATGTTAATACCCAAGTACATGATGTTACCTATGTGCAGAATTCTCAGGGTGTCCTGAGTTGCAGAGTCCCATGCGTTATCCAAAAAGGGTAGCATTGTTGATTTGTTCCAGTTTATTGTTTAGTATTGTGTATTGTTGGGGTGACTGTAAGAAAAGCAGGATGTCATCTGAGTGTAAACTTATTTTTTTGGCATATTGCGGCTGCGAGTGGTTCTATGAAAAGCCATGTGCCCCTGTGTAAAGTGAAGGTGGGTGAGGTGATACCGTTAGTAGTGACTGTGGCAGTGGGTCAAGTGTAGAGTGTCTTGATAATGAATAACTCCCCAAAGCCAAATTGGTAGAGTGTGTGAAAAAGGAATGTCCAGTTTACTTTATCAAAATCCTTTTCTGCATCTAGGGATGTAATAATACTGTTTAATCTATGTTGTTGCGATGTATTAGTTAGGTTGAAGAGCCTGCGAAGGTTGTCTGAAGAGTTAAGGTTCTTAATAAATCCAGTTTGGTCCAAGTGAATCAGAAGTGGAGTAGTGTAATATGTAATGTAATTAATATTTCATATGTAAATGTGGTCGATGTTTCTCTGTTGGATTCTTTTTGTGTATTTTTTTATGTGTGTCAATAGTAAACCACCAGCTGAATATGAAATTGTTAGAAGAAGACATCTAAATGAAAACACAGGCACACTGTTCATGGGAACAATAAACTTTGAGAATGCTTTGTGTTCTACTGTAGATGAACTGCTTAACTCTGTGACCTCTAGTGTTTTGAATGTTTTGGACACCATCGCCCCTGTGAATGTTAAAATAGTGAAGCCTGGATGTACTACCCATACAATTTCTAAAGTCCATTCTGAGCAGTCTGTTACCTTCACTAACACAAATAGTAAACATGTCTCTTGAATCTGGATTGATGCCATCATGCCCCTTGTAAAAATGTGTAGCCTGGATAGCATGGTACTTAGACATTACTGTCCCATTTCAAAGCTGCCATCCATGGGAAAAATTCTTGAAAAAGAATGCAGTCCAGTTCTTTCGTCATGCGGAGACTAGAGGACTGGGTTGGTGTCGCTGTCACTGCCCTAAGTTGGTTTAGGTCTTATCTAGAAGATAGGATGTACTTTGAGGAGATTGGAGACTGTCTCAGATCACAATGCCCTGACCTGCAGAGTGCCACAAGGATCAATCCTGGGGTCTCTTCTTTTCAATCTCTACATGCTGCCATTAGGTCAGTTATTACATAAAAACAATGTGTCCAATCACAATTATACAGACAACACTCAAATCTATGTCTCACTGACTGCATGAGAACATGGACCAGTGGACTCACTCCTTCACTGCAATCAACAGATCAGTGAGAAACAAAGAGAGAGCGTTATCTGTGACCTTGAGTCTCTCTCTTTAAAACCTTTAAAAACTTAAATCAGGCCAGAAATACAGGGGTAATATTGGACTCAGACTTGAATTTGAATAGCCACATATAATTAGTAACATCAGCAGATTTTTACCATATGAAAAACGCTCCCAAAATAGCAGACTTGGAGACCCTTATCCGCGCATTTTTCTCGAGTAGGTTAGACTACTGTAATGGCCTACTCACTGGTCTCAAAACAAGCGATGAAACAGCTGCAGTACATTCAAAACACTGCAGGCTGAGCCCTGACAAGGACCAGGAAGTATAATCACATTAATTCTCAGGTCTCTACACTGGCTTCCTGTGGCTCAGAGAACAGACTATAAAACAGCTCTGCTAGTGTACAAGTCTCTCCATGGCCTCGCACCAAAGTACATTAGTGACATGTTAGTGCCGTATGAACCACTCTTGTTGGTGTCCAGAGTCAGGACTAAACATGGGGAGGCAGCATTTCAGATTTGGTCAGCTAAGATCTGGAAGTCTTCCTGAAAATGTGAGACAGTCGTATACTCTGACAGTATTCAAATCAAGGTTGAAGACTGTTTTGTTTCCCTGAGTAAATAACTGAAGGATTTTATGTTTACTTGTTTTTTAATTGACCGTGGTTATTTATTTTGTTTAACCCCCTTTAACGTTTTAATTTTTGATGTGTGCCTTGTGTGATGTGGACTGTGAAGCGCTTTGTGTTGCCCTGTGTAGGAAAACCGCTCTACAACTAAAGAGGGAAATGCAATTGATTGATGCATCAGCTGATTAATGATTTATTCTGGTATGGTGAGCCATGCTCACAGTGATGAGGTACAAATAAATATAACAGAGCGATACGGCTGGACCGGTCTCTTTTATTTCATAGTTTTAGATCCATCTTGAGATTTCACAAATACTAGATTTAAATGAGAAGAAGTGAAGTAAGGACTGATCTTTGAGACTGGCAGATGAGTGCAGAGTGATGCAGTTGCTGTGTCGGACTGGGCAGCAGGGTCTGCAGTCAAAGCTGGAGAGAGAATTCTCTACCCCTTAACTCGTAAACGAATTAAGCAAAAAAAAACATGGACAAACGGATGGATAAATGAGAAGCATATATGACATCCCAGTTCTGTAAATCGCGACAATTTGCCAAGCACTCTACAAAACAATATTGTAGAAGAAACAAGAATTTGAAACGTCCTGCAGACCCTCCATTACAAACTACAAAGTTGCCGTTTCCACTTTCTTTGCTCTTCTCCAAAAGTCAATTAGTGCTTGGCCGTATATATGAAAAGTGAAGTGCAGTACATGTGTAAAAGTCCACCAGGGGAAGAGCGAAGTAGGAGCCAAGCAGAGACAGGCCCTCCCTTGTGACCGAGAGCCCTGAAACGCTCTGCTGCCTCCCCCTATTACATCCAGCACATACAGGCAATTTAACCCCCACCCACAGCTGACAGGGGGATAAAGAGCACAGGCCCAGATCTGCGGGCGAGCCAGGGACCATGCTGCACTTTTGACTTGACGTGATGCGATGAAATTCAATTTGTCTTCAAGTCATTTTTTATGGCATCCAGGCTAAGGAGAAGATTGAGATCCTTTATTTGTCCCACAGCGGGGGAAATTTCAGTGTTGCATCACAAGTTTGGGGCGACAGTGGCTCAGTTGGTAGAGCATTGACCTTTGAGCCTGAAGGTCGTGGGTTTGAGCCCACCTTAAGACTTTCTCCACCAACTCCCACTGATCTCTGCTGTCGTTATGTCCTTGGGCAAGACACTTTACCCACTTTGCCTTTAAGGAGTGTGGAAGTAATGTTCGCTTTATGCCTCGATGTGTATATTTGTGTATTCATCAAACTGAAACTGTGGGACGAATAAAGGACCTTCTTCTCTTCTCAAGTTACAGAACTGTAGAAATGAGGAGCACACAGCACTATAAGCGAACAATAACTAAACTGAATGAAACAAAACAAAATCAAAGAAACAAGTATAAAATCTTTATGTTGAACACAAAAAAGAGCTACAGTGTGTATACAAATTGTACATAAGCAAAATAAGAGGCAAGTATAAAAGTACTGTATATACTAATGCAAGCAATATGTAGCTATCTGTACATGTTAGCAGCAGTATGTTTACATCTGTATATGTTAGCAGCAGTATGAGCAGAAGACCGTGTGCATCTTCAAAATCATACTAGAGAAAAAGCAAAGGCAAGTAAGAAACAAACACCAATGTAGCCACACTGGAGAGCCAACAATCACCTGCATCTTAAAGCAAACCTTCAACCTTCATTGAAGACTTATGACGCATTCAGACCGCCGATGCTGGGGCACAACTTCTGCGCACGTCAGATGCACATTCTCTAAATTTCAGACCAGAAGTCTTTGGCTGCGGTGGTGCCCGTCGGAAGTGGCGGAAGTAGCGGAAGTAGCGGGTGGACTTTGATGCAAACTGAGTTATGCTAGAGGCTTTTTTGTAAAGTTCTTCTCCAATAATGCAGCTTTGCAGCGTCTCTGTGTCCAGAGACCTTCCAGAGACTTTATATAACAGCAGTTTGTGTTCACGGAGGTGCGCCATACGTTTACTTTATTATTAAACGGTACTCCTGCATTGGCGAACTCGCTCGAAGCAGTCACGGGAGTATGTTCACAAGCACTGTTTCCCCCGTTTTCAACCCTGGTTTAGTCCTGGTGTAGCTTCTGTTTCGGCTGTCTGCTCGCTCAGACCGCTAATGTCCTCGTGACCACTTTGCGGCTCTGATTGGTCGCTGCACGAGCGTCCTAAGGAATGTTTATCTCCTGCGTGCGTCAATTTTACGCTCTTGCGCCTCTGCCGCGCAGTCCGTGCGTGCATCCCGAGACGCACATGCAGTTCCACGTTCAAACACGCATCACAATTCACTTTGCATTGAAAGTTTCCGCAACGCATGATCCGGTTTGAATGCGGCAAAAGAGATGAAATGGCTGATTAGAACAAGAAAGGCGAGAAACGAAAAAGTAACGCAATAGTTACTTTTACTGGTAACTAGATACTTTTATAGTCAAGTAACTCAGTTAGTTACTCAATTATTTTTTGAGAGAAGTACTGTAACTAGTAACTATAACTAATTACTTTTTCAAAGTAACATGCTCATCACTGGTTATGATGTAGTTGATTAAACCTAATTCATTTGAAAGGAGACCTCTAAATTAATCATTCATTTTAAGAATTGTATTCAATTTGCCTCCTGGCCTTAAATGTTGATATAAAATAAGTCCTTTAATGAATTATAATATTACGAGTAATATCCCTTATCTTAACTATCGCTCAAAATCCACGGTGCCGTCCACCTGAACCAATCAAGTGATGCCAAGGGCTGTCGATCATCGTAACTGCGCGCCCACTCAGTTGTCTGTTTTCACTGAGCCTCCAAATCAAGCCTCCACCATTAGTCCCGAGCGCAGCCATGGATCAACATTCAGCTCAAGAGCAGAAGATCCCCATTTCACGTGTCCCTCCCACCTCCGATAACTCCTTTGTTGACGGCGCGGCTTCAAGACCAATCAGAAAGGAAGGGGAAGGGCTTAGGTTGTTTTTTTCCCCCAAAATCATGTACCTCTCTCTCTTTTTTCTGACAAAGTCCTGACTGTCACTTTAAATAATATTTAGGGCATCACTCTAATAACCAATAGAGTTTGATTAATTACATTACTTCAGACTCAATTCTGGATGTGTGAATAGGAGGATCTATGTTTACATCCGCGTACGCATGCGCCCCTCGCTGGGTGGCAAAAAGACAGAGCGGCACATACTGAAGCATAGATACAACGAGTACTTTTAAAAGACTCAGTGGGCCTTTTCCTGGAAGTGGCGGCGCCGACCCTAGATAGCGCATCTTCAATTACTGCCTCTCCCGGGCCCGGCTGGTGGTGGAGGATGCGTTTTGGATTTGGTTATCGCAGTGGGGGATGTTTCGTCGGGACCTCGAGATCCGGCCAGAAGTTGTGGAGAAGTGTGTGAAGGCCACATGTGTCCCGGATGCAGCTCTTCCTCCCTCTCTTCCTTTGTGGACCTGCAAACACCACAGCACATTGAATTTTAAAAGATAAAGTCATGGAGTATGTAGGATCTGAAAATCTATGAACAACTTTTAAATCCTTTGCTTTTGTTAAATTAAATTAATAGATTTTCTATAAAAACATTATTTAATTGGAACATTCCTATTTCATGACCACATCTTCAAAAATATATATGAAAGGTTTAATATGTGTTATACTCTCACAACAATCTAATTGAATCCCTACACAACTGTAGGTGCAGCAGCAGGGGAACGACCAGCAGCAGAGGACAGTCCAGGAGCCGAGGATGGTTCAGCACCAGCAGTCGGCTCTATCTCCGAGCCAGATACGGCGTCAGCTTGTTCTGTTGTTAAATTAATTACTTT
Source organism: Knipowitschia caucasica (assembly GCA_964034765.1). NCBI lineage: Eukaryota > Metazoa > Chordata > Actinopteri > Gobiiformes > Gobiidae > Knipowitschia > Knipowitschia caucasica. The sequence goes on from OZ035830.1 coordinate 12,825,894, forward strand.
TAATTCACAGCATGTGTACATTTACTTTGTTACTTGCTTATTAAGATTGTTACTACTCATACAAATAATATTGCCAATAATAACAATAATGACAACTGCTGCTGCTGGTTCTTCCTCTTGTAGGTGGTCCTACCCTGTGCTCTCCTCCTCGGCCCTTGGCACTGGCATGTGATATGGGTCAGTTGATGGCCTGGGTGCCACGAAGGGCTCAAGGAAGGAGAGCGAGGCAAGGTACTTCCACCTCATCACTGTCCCTGCTGCTGCACCACTCCGCGTTCTCTCCTTCTCCTTCTTGCACTCCCTTATGTATCTGTCCCTTAGGCTCTTCCACCTCTTTTTGATTTCTTTCTCTATATGAATAAATCGATTTGTGAGCGGGAACAGGATTCATGGCGACTGTAAATTGTACGAGCGGAGTTGACTAAACATGGAACACAGTAGTGAATTTTTTAGATAACTTACCATCATACACAATCTCCTCGCTTATCCTCCTCCAAGCAAGGTCCTTTTTATTCCTGTCCCTGTATTGCGCGCTGGATATAGTGTATAGCTCAGGGCGGGCACTCACAGCCATGATTATACTTTCCTCCATTTTCTTGAATAGGGTATTTTCCCGCTTCCACCGGCTTCATCCTTCACTCAAGCGACCCTGTCTCTTGATTGGTCGACACCCGGCATGATGCTCGAAAAGCTCAGCTTTTCTCAACTTCAACGCTGAAAAGGTTTTTTGAAGCTTTTGACGCACGCCAAGTGACACGGGGCCTCTCGGTATCACCATTCATTTTCAATGTAAACCTGACGCTTTTGAACTCCAAGTTTAGTCCGGTGTGAACTCAGCTTTCTCGTGGGCTGATGGTGTCCGGTCTTTGTGATAACTGTCTTTATCTCTTTTTTCCTGCTGTAAACTGAGGCAGGACCGAGACTGTGTCAACATATAACACAACTTACCACTTTGGGTAATGTTAAAATTAAGACAACCACATATTCAACTGAATAAAACAGTCACTGTAACTTGCATGTTAAAGTAGCAATATGTAAGATTTTCATGTAGAGTCATCATTAAATGGCCCTAATCTGTCAAAAGGCATAAATAAACCCTGCTCTTTCCGAATACTTCTTTAACTGATAACAGTAGTTCAGCCGAGATATTTGAATTTCAAAATTTGTTTTACAGCCTGTAAATCTTGTTATTGTTTTCATTTCGATTATCTGCCCTCCACCGTTTGATCCAGGCATAAGAACTTACTGCGTCGAGCTAATCTCACTGGTAAAGTAACATGTGGCCGCAGACCCTACAAATGGTCTTGTTACGATTCTCAAATACGACAAAACAAGGAATAAAACAAGGATTTCTATCGGGGCCTTTGGGAAACAGGTGTTGGTTAAAGGTTTGGTGTTAACAAGATTCTTGTCTATTCAGATATTATGATCCCAGCTGAATATCTGGCAACCTGTCAGTCAGGGAGAGTGGGGGAGTGGGTTGCAGTACCACTTTTGTCCAGATTTTTACATACTGTTACTTTAAGTAAATCACCTTTCAAACCAAACCCATTGTACTAAGTAATATAATATATAACACATACCTGCCTCTGAAACTGTTCATTTTAATAAGAAGTTCAAATTTAGTTTTAGTCTTATGACTAAATGTATTGTATTGAAATATGAAGGGTGCCATTTGTTTCAGCTTTTTAAAGGCACTTTTGAAAATGTTTTGTGCTCTTAATAATATTGATAATCTTCAATATCAATATTATATAGTTTTATATAGTGCTTTTTTTTACACGCAAAGACGCTTTCACTCCATACACAGTGGTGATAAACTACTACTGACTGCCACAGGGGGCACACTGACATAAGCAAGACAATTAGTATGTGCCATCGACCCCTCCAACCGCCATCGCGCGCGCACGCCCACACACCTTCTATGCAATGTGGGTGAAGTGTCTTGCCTAAGGACATCAATTTGGCACGTTTCAGTCACAGAGATCTCCCATCACAGTACTAACTGGGCCCTGTCTGACGGGATCTGGCTTTCACATGCAGGTATGGCCACAATCTCATCTCATGTAGAGCTGATTAGCTGAGATGCTTTGACTGTGATAGTGTGTCTACACCTCTATAACAGCTGCACGTGTGTGAACTCACCAGTAAAAGTGCAGCACTGTTCTTTTGAAATGTACTAAAATTAGACAAACAATGGATGAAGTTTTTTAATAACCCCGTTGATTGTGTGTAGTCTTGTGTGCTGTAATGTGGGTCTGCAGTGCTCAAAGGTCTGGTCGGGTCACCTGTCTTTACTAAAGCCATCTCTGTGACACACACTTCTCTCGTAGCCTGGGTTTTCTCGGTCAGTTCACACAGAGCTCTTTGTGCAAGTCCTGAAAAACAAAATGTCTGCTTTAATCTGAAGATAACAAGGGCTTTTAAGTGTAAACCCTGGTTACCTTCAGGGAGAGTCAGCACGCACCAGAGTGGACTGACTGGATGGTCTACATTATCAGTGTGTGTGTTTTCTCTAATGTAGCTGCAGGCTCCTTTAACTGCACTGGGCTCTAAACACGCTTAATCACACGCGACACAACAACAGCGCTTTACAGACTTCAGATTTGAATCAACAAAAACACAACTTCACTCTATTTTTTTAAAGGTTTCATTTATATTAAAACACATAATGTAATAGGGAACATCTTCACAGAATTCAAAATGCTAAAAACAATACAATCAATAAACACATACATTAAAACAGATATTCACTGTACATACATGAAGCTAAAGGTGGTGCTTCAGACTGAAAGACCGAGTGCAAATTCCCCTTTCCAAGCCTGCAAAGCACACAGCTCTGCCAGCCTCGAGCCTCAGCCAATCACACAGTTCTGCCATTCTCAAGCCTCAGCCAATCACACAGCCCGGCCAGCCTCCTGCCAACCCTCTCACAGCAAAGCGGGCAGTTTAAAGGGGACATATCATGAAAAATCTACTTTTTGTGCCTTAAATGCCGGAGCCTCTGGAAGTGCAAAAAAGTTTAAATCAATCTTTTCATGGGTTGCAGAGAACACTTCGTATTCTGTTTAGGTAAGATATTTCAACCCGTTCTGATTTTGCCATTCTCTATTACGTGTTTAGAATTATGACGTCACAGTATTTGCAGCGAGACTGCTATATAAGGGCATGGGCGTCTAACAAAACACTTCCGCCCAGCCCTCCTCTACTGTGCATCACTTCGAATTTGTAGTCCAAGCTCAAGGATGCCAGCGAACAGGGCTGGACTGGCCATCGGGTGTACCGGGCAATGCCCAAAGGGCCGATGCCCATATTTGGGCCGGTCTGTCTGCCTCATACAAAACACATGTTTATGAGAAGTGTAAATCCGTTGAGAATTTTTTGAGCGGGGCGCGCGTATCCGCGGGGCACCTGCTGTATGTACTCGAACGGGATTCCGCCACCTCAGCGGCCGCAGTGACCCAGGGCATCTGCTGCCGCTTTGTAATGAGAAGCTGCCGCGTCCAGCGGCTGCTCAACCGTGTTGTGGCTGAGCGCGCAGCCTCAACGTGGCCATGTACCCAACCCCATAAACGTGCACAGGACCATGCGTGTCTTTGAGTAATAATAATAATAATAATCTTTATTTATATAGCACTTTTAAAAACAGTGTTTACAAAGCGCTGCACAGTCAGCATGATAAACAATAAAAACAGTCATAGTTGAGTTTGAGTTTGAGGGGAGTTTGAGTAATCTCCCCTATCCTCTCGAAGCACGATTAAACGCCCTAAATAAAGCTACCTACATTTTGCATTGCATTAAAAGTTCATGTTTGAGCCCAAAAGTAATATGTTTTGAACAAATTAAACAGATTTAGAGCCAGCAAATGGCTGACAATATGCATTTAAGTCTTTTTTGACAAATTCTCATCCCTGTAACAAACAATAGTGTTGTCTGTGTCCACCTCCCTCACTCTGAGACATGTTCATTACTCTCTTGTAATGTAGACTATTGCATTTTATTTTATTGTTGAAACTGCACATATCCTGATCCTCTACAGTATTTGCTTCTACATACTGTATAAACTAGGAGTCGGCAACCTCTGGCTCCGGAGGCGCATGCGTCTCTTTCCTTCTGTAGAAAGAAAAGCTTTCTTAAAGTTTTTAAATGCTGTAAAATTGTGCATAACTATTATTCAATTTAAACATTTCTGTCAACGCAGTGTGTCGTATCCTGCGACGTAGGCCCGCACCAGGCGGCCGGTGTTGTAAACAAACGTGTGTAAACGGCGTGTGAGCATCATATGTGCGCATGGATCCCAAAGCTAAAAAGAGAGGAGTCGATAATAAGACTGGACTAAGAATGAAAATTAACATTTGCTTTCAGTCAATGACAAAGGACTGCTTCATGTTTGCGATGTAATGAGAAGTTTCTATGAGATAATTGTATCTGTGCTTAGTAACTACAAAAATGGCCGCTCGGGGTGGAGTTGAACCTCTGTCACCTGGATGGGGGCGTGGTCAAAAGCGCCTCATTTGCATTTAAAGGGACAGCACCAAAACAGGTTGCTCTCAGACGCACCTCAGAACAGGTGTAGAAGAAAGGCCCGTGGAGCTACAAATAATGAGACTCAGACCCAGGCATTGCAGTTACGCTTTATATAGGCCACAAATTAATGATTTAGATGTAAAAATCAATTATTTGAAAACACGATATGTCCACTTTAAAAGGCTGCCACTTCCTGACAAGCAACGCTTCCTGATGCTCTTAAACACCCACCACCTCCCCAGCACCTCCTCTGGCTATCGCTCTGGCTTCCGGCTCTGGCTCCTGCTCTGGCTATGCCCCATTCACACCATACTCTAGCCACCACCAGTGCTTGACCCCGGGGGATCTTCAGCTGCAATCGATCTCATAGCTGCAAGTGTCAATGTCGGGGTCAATGCGCCAAACAAATAAATAATTTTATTGCATTAATTGTGTCTTTGGTCTCTTCAGATTGAAATTACAGTAGTCCACACTAACATCATCTTTAATTTTTTATTTACAGTATAGAGCACAATTTACAAATGAAGGTCACACAAAACTCTTTGTTGCAAGATGCAATTTTGTTCTACCTGTACAGTAATTTCCATTCACTCCATCACAGAACATCACTTTATAATGCATACACAATATGTGTTTCAGGCTACGGCTTTATCTTTGAGATTTTGTGTCAAGTAAAAAGTCCATTCCAAAATAAAATATATTATTAATCCTTTATTTTCAATGAAACTACTTCAGAGGGTCATCGTTCATTTCATTCAATTCAATGCATTTTTGTATAGCCCTAAATCTTGTTAAAGCCACCCTGTGTAATTTTTACAGCTGCTCCATATGCAAAAACATGTTAACTAATAACAAATGTGACCTTTGTAAGAATATTTACCTCCACTTCATCCATAGACTTTGAATTTAACGTATAAGTGTCCATGAGAGAGGAGTGCTCTCATGAATATGCGCAGTCTTGGAAAACGGTGGTTGATAAGGGACAAAAAGGATGCGAGAATCGCGAATTTGTTTCACATGAACGACTATCGTTGCTTTCACCGTGCCCTCACAAGTTGGAAGAAGGAACCATGGAAGACCACAGTTATATAAAAGAACCATGTCATTCTCGGGGCTTCATATTGCCATCTCTTATTTTCTTCCTTGACAAACGTAAAAAGACCCCACAGATATCAACTTCTTTTTCTCCCAGTCGTGGACATGTTCTTGTTCTTTTCATCGCTGATGGATACTTTACAAGCTTATGTGAGTAAATGGTACTGGGTAATGCTGTGGTTAGCGTTAGCAATAGCTTCTGGCGCCAGTGGTGCTTATTAAGACAAGCCCTCATTGGTCCTCCTCGCATATAGTCCGGCCAGTGGATTGGTTGTTTTCTCGTTTGCTCTCATCTATTTATCTAATCAAGAAGAATTTTCATTCTGATAGGTCAACCGTGTGTGTGCGTGTGCGTGTGCATGTGCATGTGCATGGCACTGACTGGTAATTATTTCAGTCCTCATGGTGTATGTATGTAGACCAGAGTTCAGTTTTAGTTTTATTGTATTATGAGTTTATGTGGTATCTCAGTGCTTCTCACTTACCTCCTTAGGAAGAAGAACACATATTTTTTTCACATCTTCAGCTTAGCAAATCAGCTCTCAGCCTAAGAGTCAAATAGCTCCACACAAGGCTTTTTCTTAAAAGTATTCAAAAGAGGTTTTTTTTGTTTTGTTTTTTTAAAGATGAAGGCCTCTCTTTCATGCATGATCAATGGGAAAAGTAAGGTACCCCAGCTTTAATTTGATGTGTTTTAGATGAGCTTTCAGTCAGACACAGGGGAGACACGGACACTTTCTGCGTCTCTATAATCTGGTCTTTTCCTTTGAAGCAGATTTTCTGTGTATTTGCCATGTGTACTGTTGTAGAATTACATACCCCAAAGCAAGGAGAAAGCTCAAAAGTATTTGTCTTAATCAGGAGCGTAAGTTTATTGTACACACGTGCGGAGAGCTCACACACAAAGGCAGCATGCATCAGCTCTGGCGCGCAGAGCTCAGGTTCCTGTTTACATAGACAACACATAAAGACAGTCACGCCCACAACAGATGGGAGGGGGCCACCAGTACAGGAGGCGCATAGGGAGCGTAGGCGCCATGCCCGTGGTGAGGCAATCAGACAGTGGCATGGAGGTGCAAACAGACAGACAATGGTCATGCAGGATGTAGAGAGGCAGGCATACAGATGCAAGATGCGAAAGGGACAGGGGTGAGACAGTGATTTGCATCATTGTCTGGCGGTGCGGGAAGGACTGGCTCCTTCCTGCAGGTTAGCTGGATAGAGCAGCAGGGGGGGAGTGAGTTGGCGTCCCCGAGTCACAGGCAGATTGCCATCACACTCCTCTCCCGTGATAATGTAGAAACTCCAGTTTTACAGAGATCACATTCAGGTGGGTGAGTATTGACCTTGACCCCTGAGCAAAACAAGAGTTGTTGATGGGCAGGCTAGGCTGCCGTCACCCAAGCCTCTTGTATTACGAGGGTGTGGTCAAAGCTCTTCACTGTGATACCCTCCCCCTAAACTGTAGGCGAAACAAGTGGAAAAATAAAAACAAGGTAAACAAGAAAGAAAAACGTTAGACAAAGTAATCGTCCGAATCGCTGATATAATCAGGATCGGAGTTCAGTGGGACAGCGGCCAGGTCCGCCTCGGGGTCTTTGTATTGAATGGACACAAAGTGAGTGGATATCATTTTACCAACGGCCCGAAACACCAAAGGTAATACACATGAAAATAAAATCATAACAGTCAATAGGGCTAAACCAAGATTAATGAGCACACTCCGCCAGGAGGACAGGAGCCAGTCCAGACCGTGAGGAGTGTCCGTGACATTGTCCGCTTGCATGGCGTCCCGGAGTCTAGTCAGATTGGCTATGCCCTGTTGGATAAGACCTCCGTCCTCATCATTAGCCGGAATATATGTACAGCAGGATGACCCAATGATCGTGCATACGCCTCCCACAGACGCGGTCAGGTGGTCCAGGACCAGCCGGTCCTGAAGAACAACGGCACGTAGGTCGTGAAGTTCAACTCTCTGTGATTCAAGTATGGCCACTGTGGTATTGACAAAACCTGAGAACCTATAGCTCAGGGTCTCCGTCCTTAGCATTAGTTTACCTACACCCAGGCTGGGGAATAATGCTAACATTATTTTCTGGCCTGTGGTCCATAATTTGTGGTCATCGGGTACATTAGTGCCCCACAGGGGGTCGTCTCGGGATTCGGAGGCAGGGGAGTTGGGCAAAGGGGGTCGCCTCGGGAACGCTGGGATTCTCTGGGTGTTGTTGTTGGCCTGCTTCACCGACGGTGGTCGCACGCCGGCCGACCTCTTCAGCGTAGGGAGCCGCGGATGGGCCTGGTCCGTCCCCACCCTCGGTGTCCTCGTCTATGGCCCTCAGTGGCAGCACCGCACGACAGTGGTAACGGCAGTGTCCGTCACCAGGAGGACGAGGAATGGGCCTAGCCAGCGCTTGGACCGCCAATGTTGTCGTCTCGTTTCCTTCACCAGGACCCAGTCGCCTGGCTTGATCTTGTGCGGAGCCGCCTGCGCAGCCTGTGGCAGGGCGCTCCTGACCTGGGCAGAAATAGAGGGCAAAAGTGCATTAATTTCCTTACAATAGGACAGCATGTCGTCATCACACAAAGGGGTGCTTGGCAGATCTCTGTTCGGGGGTCCCGCGCCCAAGTTGGGTGGTCTGGCAAAGAGGATTTCGAATGGGCTTAGGTTTGACCTTGACCTGACTCTCATGCGCATGCACATGAGGACTAGCGGCAGAGCTTTGATCCAAGACAGGTCTGTCTGTTCGCAGATTTTAACAAGTTTGTTTTTCAGAGTGCCATTCTCTCGCTCGCACGCGCCTCCGCTCCAGGGGGCGTAACTGCAGTGTTTACGTATATCAATGCCCAGAAATTCACCTACTTCCTCAATGACTTTTGCTACAAAGTGACTGCCATTGTCACTAGAGATTTTCTCTCGGGACACCCCATCGTGGACTTCAGTCCATTTGGGCCAGAGATCCACCAGACAGTATTTCTTACCTTGGCATGGTGTGAGTTCAACAAAGTCCCTTTGGACATGTTGAAATGGGCGCAGGGGCGGAGGATGGGCAGCCTGTTGGATAATTTGGGACTTACCTGGGTTGTGCGCGAGGCAGATAGCGCATGTTTGGCAGAATCTCTGTGCAAATGCCGTAAACCCCTTTGTATACCAATTTTGTGTGATTAAATCACACATCCCTCCTTTTGAGGCATGGTCTCGACCATGTGCTAAAATTGCAAACTGTCTGAAGAAATGCCGTGGTAGGCACGGTTTGCTGTCTGGTCCCAGCCACACACCATGCCGTCGTTGAGCCCCATTCCCCTCCCACAGCAGCGTCTCTGCTGGAGTAGCCAGTGCCTGCATCGCTGACAGAGAGGAGAAAATATCAACGTCTTGAGTGAGGTAGTGTGTGTGTGTGTGTAGAGGTGCGTATGCCGCTGCCTTGTCCGCGCGCCGATTCCCTGCAGAGATGGGATCAGTGGCATTAGTGTGGGCCTGGCCTTTGCATACAGCGATCTCTAAGGGCAACATTACAGCTTTCAGCAGACGTTCAACCTGTGTGGAATTAAGAATTGGTTTACCATCAGATTTCATAAAATTGCGGTGTTTCCACAGTGCTCCCCAGTCGTGCACCACAGAGAAACCATAACGCGTATCACAGAATATGTTAACAGTTTTGCCCGCTGCCAGCTCACAAGCCCTGGTGAGCGCGACCAGTTCAGCGGTTTGTGCTGAATGATGGTGGGGCAAACTACCAGAGTCTATAGTATCAAAATCAGAACACACAGCATAGCCGACTCGGTTCTTCCCAGTGTTGTCACGTGACGCGGCTCCGTCTGTATAAAAAAATCAAGTCAGGATTAGTCAGAGGCACCTCTTTCAGGTCTGGCCTGGGAGTGCATCTCTGTTCTATTGTGGCGATACAGCAGTGTGCCTCCCCTTCCTCTGGCGTGGGCAGCAGTGAGGAGGGGTTCAGCTGTGTGCATCTTTTCACCGTGACATTGGGGAGTTCAAAGAGCACCGTGTTGTATTTCAGCCAATGAGCCGCAGAAAGGTGAGAGGTTTTCTGCTGTAGCAGGATCAGGGAAACAGCATGGGGCACAAGCAAAGTTAGTTCAGTGTATCCCACAAGGTCACGTGATGCTAGGGCCGCTTTCTCAGCGGCAGCCACAGCCCGCAGGCAGCGAGGCAACCCTGCTGCCACGGGATCGAGTTCTGCTGAGAAGTAAGCAGTGGGTCTCAGTGGCCCTCCGTGAGACTGCAAAAGTACCGACACCATGCACCCACACCGCTCATCCAGTCTGAGTGAATGGCCGTTGGGTCAGGGAGACCTAGTGTGTGTGTGTAGATTTGCTGTTCCGTTCATCTCCAGTTGCTTTTCTCCCGGATCGTCCTCAATTCATATTGTGGGCTTTGGTGCCAAGGTAGAGGCTCATTTCCTCATGATCCATACTACTGTCATCCCTGAAGCAGGGGTAGTTTATCTCTCATCTGAAAAAGAAATATTAGAACACAAAAAACACAAAAAATGCCCACTTTCCCTGGCATTGTGCCGCCTGTCAATCTTTTTTCCAATTGGGCAAAACATAACTGTATTGACAGACGGTGTGTGACATCAGGGCGGAGGCTGTAGCCAAATACAGACTTAACAAAATGTATGTATCTAATTTTATACTCCCCTAAATGTGAGTTTACAAACCAAAGTTGTCCTTCAACCAACGACAGCTCACTGCGGTTGGACCGAATCACTGTCAGGGCAAACAGCAGAGGGAGGGACTCCCAATATCTTCAGCAAGGTATTTCATCTCCGAGTACTTTCCGCAGAGTACTTTTCTCAGAGTACTCATCCCAGAGTACTCTCACTTTTACACCTGTTCAATAAAGCTTGTTATCTTTGAATCTCTAGTACTTACACCGTATGCTGTTGACAAAAAAATAATTATTCCATGATCACATTAAAACATTACAGAAACATTTGTTATTCCATGATTCCGTTCAGCACTCCTCGTTCACTCCACAACACACTCACAACACCCCACGTTAGTATATTGGTCCAGTTTGTTAAGGTCAACGTAGTGTATTTGACATGACGCACAAACATATAACATACACAAACATATAACAACACAGAAGGCCTGTAATTTTAACTTTGTTATATTTTTCCATGTCCAATTACAATTGTCTCATGAGCTATTTCTATTGTTGCAACTTTCAGAGCCTGCAGAACATGCAGAGCGTTAAGAGGTTTTTCCTAAAAGGATCCATTTCCAACTTTAGTGTTTACCACGTGGTCTGTACTTCGGGCTTATCACAGATTGTGTCCCCTATATCTCTAATGAGCTCTTGTTACCTTAAAAATGTTTATTTTCCTTATTTTTTCTTTTTCAATAAAGCCAGGTCGGATTCATTAAAAATGTAAATTAGTCTCAAACTTTAATACTTCACCTTTGTTTCACGATAAAATGTTTTTGTTGCTCATTAAGTAGCACAGATACCATAGAGTGGTGCCTATCTTCACTACACTGAAGCCATGAATTTTCAAACTCCAAGTTATTGTCTGGGAACGACCGGAGAGAGCAGCTTAGGTCGTTCGCGTGGTTGACCTCCAAATTTTGTGCGGGCGTCACTCTATCCACTGTTGTGGCTAATAGCTTAGCAATCTCAGGGTTTGGTGTCAATTTCCAGTGGTAGTTAACTTTTGGGGCCGGTGCCTCCTTGTGCATGCCGGTGAAACATGGAGCATTTGCTAGGTCACTAGCGTGTACCACCCGTAGGCCGCTTGGTGTTGAGAGCAGATTTAAATTGAGTCTGCACATAAGGTCTCGGCCTAGTAGATTAACCGGGCACAATGGGGAATATAGAAAAGAATGTTTAAGCTGGTTGCCCTGAGAATCAAAACACGTTAGCGGTGACGTAAATTGCTCTTTAGTCGTCTCTCCCCACGCTGCTAATGAGAATGTGAAGCGGCCACTCATTTTAGGGGAGACAGAAAGGCTGTCACTTTTTAGCACAGAATTTGTTGCCCCGGAGTCATCCAGAATTTTAACTTGTACACCACAGATTGTTAGCGTATATTACGGGAATTCAGCATGAATTATCTCTAAAAAGTGCCAATTGCAATTTGTTGTTGTTCAAACTTACATGAGCGGTCGCTTTGGTGACGAATGTGAACCCGGGTTTGGTCAGTCGCTCGTGTTTCCTCCACGCCCGCCTCTGCCGTCCTCTGGCCTCGTGTGAGCTTGAGCGTTCCTCTGCCTTTAACGCCTCCTCCGGTAACAGTCCTTCGACCCATGTCGAGCACACAGTCTTTCCGCCGGGCTGTGGAAGTTTCTCAAAGTCCGCAGGAGGCCCAGGTAGCCCAAAGCGTTCAAATAACGTTAGCCTGTGGTCCATGAGGGTTGGTTAATAACCAAACGTGCCGGTCCCAATGGCTTCTTCTGTTTGCGGTGCGGGGGCAACTTTCGACGGGGTTTCAGCGGGTGCGTTTGGTGTTTCACGCTGCCGCCTCCGTGGGGAACAGTCACGGGATTTGGAGCAGTTTGTCTCTGGCCTCCAAAGCGGTTGTCGGTGTCTCACATATCTGCTTCCCCCGCTTCTTCTTCTGCGGTTTCCTGAGCGTGTATCTGCTTCCGCCGTTTCTTCTTCTGCTCCCGGGTTTGGGCCCACTTCTCGCGGGGTCTCAGCTGGTGCGAGGGCCGCCGTGGTTGGGGCGTGGGGCTGGTGCTGGGGCTGAGGCAGAGGGAGAGCGCGGAGGAAAGCGCCGACAGACCTGGACAGGGAGAGGAAAAGGGGACAACAGTAGTTTGCTCATTTTTTAAAAACCCAACGCCTTGTTTGGGTGCACACTTATTGTTAGTAGGGGAAAAAGGGCGGTAGGGTGGGGGGTGTGTGGGATGTGTGTGTGTTTGTGTCTGCCTGTGTGTTCTCCGCTTCGGTGAAAAGCGGAGGAGCTATTGTTTTTACATATTTCTTTCTCTAACGTCTTTTGCCGTGATATTCTTAAAACCAAGTATATTTTTTCTTCCCTTCTTCTTCTAAATTACCACGCAAGATGCGTAATTGATTCGGAGACATAGAGCCTCCATCGGAAAAAAGCCAAATGAACTGCACCATAGGCAAGCACTCCATAGCTTTAGATCCGAACTGTTTTCCCATGGCCATTGTAACGGGGGACGTCAACATTCCCCTCGGTGTGGCATCTCTAGATTGATTTTTCCCCATTTTCTTGTACAGAACAATGGACCTAACCCGTTTAGTCTCTTCCCTGCTCTTACTCACTTTGGAGCGATCCGTTCCCCCCCCGCTGGTTCAACCAACGAGCGCGCGTTCTTGAAACGGACCGGGTCTGGCTGAAGACACTAGAGAAATTATCAGGGTCGCTTACTGAGCGATTACTAACACGCAGCCGCTAGCTTCAATCTAGAACAAAAGACCCCAAAAAATCCCGCACACAGTCTATGCTGTGGCAATGAATGAAATACCCCAAAAAATACATAAATAAACAAATCCCCGTGTACACTTAAGTGCTGCCCTGGGCTCGTTACGCAGATAAAAAGACAAAACTCACCAAATCAGGTTCTTTTTGGTCTTGTGTGGCCAAAGATTCCTTTCACGCGCAGGATGAGCGCGCCCTCCTTGTCTCCAAATAGAGGAGAGGCTGGTGTTGTTTCCAGGTCGGCCAAACGCAGCCGCTCGTCCCCGCCGAAAGGATCCATGCCAAGACATGTCAGCAACGCCAAATTGTTGTAGAATTACATACCCCAAAGCAAGGAGAAAGCTCAAAAGTATTTGTCTTAATCAGGAGCGTAAGTTTATTGTACACACGTGCGGAGAGCTCACACACAAAGGCAGCATGCATCAGCTCTGGCGCGCAGAGCTCAGGTTCCTGTTTACATAGACAACACATAAAGACAGTCACGCCCACAACAGATGGGAGGGGGCCACCAGTACAGGAGGCGCATAGGGAGCGTAGGCGCCATGCCCGTGGTGAGGCAATCAGACAGTGGCATGGAGGTGCAAACAGACAGACAATGGTCATGCAGGATGTAGAGAGGCAGGCATACAGATGCAAGATGCGAAAGGGACAGGGGTGAGACAGTGATTTGCATCATTGTCTGGCGGTGCGGGAAGGACTGGCTCCTTCCTGCAGGTTAGCTGGATAGAGCAGCAGGGGGGGAGTGAGTTGGCGTCCCCGAGTCACAGGCAGATTGCCATCACAGTACAGTCAGAGACGTGTACTTACTGTATATCCAGCTGTTGCACGTTGGTCAAAATACCGATTACTGCAGGATACTTTTGTCTGTTACTGAATTATATTATTATATGATTTACATTATGTGTCCCTTACTACCCTACGCTACCTTTTAATATGATCTACAGTAGATCATATTGGTAGAGCATTGGCCTTTGAGCCTGAAGGTTGTGGGTTCTAGCCCACCTCTAGACTTTCTCCGACTCCCACTGATGTCTGCTGACTAGGTGCCACAGTGGGGCGGCTGTAAAGTGCCAAACTGCCGTTGTGTCCTTAGGCAAGACACTTCACCACCATTGCCTAGAATGAGTCTGGTGTGTGTGTGAATGGTTGGTGATGGTCGGAGGGGCCGATGGCACATACTGGTTGCCCTGCTTCTGTCAGTGTGCCCCAGGGCAGCTGTGGCTACAGTAGTACTTTATTTATTCACTCCTTACACAGTGGTGATAAAGACATGTAAAGCGTCTTTGAGTGTCCAAAAAAGCTCTACATAAAACTATTATTATCTAATATTTCACAAATCTGCCAGTTACATGGGAGACCTGGTGCCCAAAACAATGCCAGGGTCTGTGTGTGCAGCTCCAGCCTGCAGGTGTGCTGTCCTCCTGGGAGGGGTGAGTGACAGTTGAGATTTTCCTCACACTGTACATGATTTATTTCCTATTATTACCAGTGAACAGGGGCAGAGGCAGCAGAGACAGGAGAAAAAGAGGAGTCAGGCCCGAGGCAGCACACAGGTGCACTGAGCGTTCACAACACTGGCCTGACCTGCGCCTGCACTCCCAGGTGCACAGAGATTGTGTCAGATATGTCATGGTTACACTGGGTGCCAATTACAACAGCCATCATTATCAATCAATCAATCAATCAAAGTTTATTTGTAGAGCGCCTTTCATACACAGGGCAACACAAAGCGCTTCACAGTCCACATCACAAATCATCACATAAAACAAACACCAGAATCACAATTAAAACATTAAAATCACACAAAAGATTAAAACACAATTAAAACATTAAAATCACACAAAAGAATAAAACCATTAAAACTTTCAAAATTACACAAGAAATTTAAAAAAAAAAATAAATAAATGACAACAGTGCATTAGAAATGGAGATAAAATCCTTCAGTTGTATGCACAGGCAAACAGAACAGTCTTTAACCTGGATTTGAACATTGACTGAGTAGACGCCTCCCTCACATTTTCAGGGAGATTGTTCCAGATCTTAGCTGCATGGATCTGAAACGCAGCCTCCCCATGTTTGGTTCTCACTCTGGGCACCAGCAGGAGGCCAGTCCCTGTGCTCCTCAGAGTCCGGGCTGGTTCATATGACACCAACATGTCACTAATGTATTTTGGTGCAAGGCCATGGAGAGACTTGTACACAAGCAGAGCTGTTTTAAAATCTATTCTCTGAGCCACAGGAAGCCAGTGCAGAGACCTGAGGACCGGACTAATATGGTCATACTTCCTGGTTCCTGTCAGGACTCTAGCTGCTGCATTTTGGATGTACTGCAGCTGCTTACAGGTCTGTTTGGACAGACCTGTAAGCAGGCCATTGCAGTAGTCTAGCCTGCTGGAGACAAATGCATGGACAAGAATCTCCAAGTCTGCCCTGGACACTATATTTCTAACTTTGGCAATGTTCTTCAGATGGTAAAAAGCTGTTGATGTTATTGATTTTATGTGGCTATTGAAATTTAGGTCTGAGTCCAGTATTACCCCCAAATTTCTGACCTTGTCTGAAGGAAGTAGGGAGAGAGACTGAAGTTGACAAATGACGCCCTCTCTTTGTTTCTGGGGACCAAAGACAATGATTTTGGTTTTGTCTGCATTTAGCTGGAGGAAATTATTTTGCATCCAGTCACTGATCTGTTGGATACAGTTAAGGAGCAAATCCAGTGGTCCATGTTCTCCTGCAGTCAGTGAGACATAGATCTGAGTGTCGTCGGCGTAATTGTGGTAGGACACTTTGTTTCTTTGTATTAACTGACCTAACGGCACAATGTAAAAAAAGACTGTAAAATTTACAGAAAAACTCTGTGAAATCCCTACAGTTTTGTATGGTAAAACAAAAAACAAAGGAATTTTGTTGAAATCACATACATTATTTGTAAACAATGTAACGAATAATAAATGTAGTGTTTACAGGAACGAGATGCCATTTTAATCAAATATATTTGTTAAAAATACATCTTACGGTAATTAAAACGGTTAAATATTGTAACACCAAAAACGAAATTATTATGTTGACATTACATTAAACATTTGTAAGAAAATACATTTTTGCCAGTTATTTCAAAAGCATTCCAGAATGTAAGTGACTTTACATTTTTGGTTGATACTTTCAACATGTCTGTTAAACAGTGAACATTGAGATCAAATGTTTTTCATCACGGTTTTTGTTATAATTTTAAATGCAGCATTTTGGAAGTGTATCACTTTGCATACAGAAGTTACTTCTCTAATTATGATGGAACAAAAGACCTCGTACAAAACCTCCTGTATATGTTTTAATAACAGATATAATATAAAGCTTTATGATTTATCACAGGCTGAATAACTAACAAGGCCGAATGCTATACCTCAATGTGCACTTTTGAAATTTGTATTCTTTGTCCACTATAAAATTAAAACCACATGTATTGTTGTTTTATGAATAGAAAATAATAATAATTATTATTTTATTTAATGTATCTTTACACGTGTATCCATCATGATCTAACCCTTTACTCAACAATATGATAGTTTGTGAAAATGTTGTATTTCAAAATTCAAAAATCAAAAGTTTTTGATTGGATAACGACTGTGGGCGGAAGCAGCAGCAGAAGCACGCGCCGCGCGCTCCCCATTCGAGCTCCACGTCCTCGCACTGACTCTGACAACGCTACAACGAGCCCACGGACTACCAGAGAACAAAGTGCCGAGCTTTTCGCTGTCAGCCTGCTTTATTTAGTTGGATACCTTGCCATAGTCTTTTTGACCCGTGTCTGTTGCGGAAATTTAAGAGTAAGCATTTACATTTGTTTTAGCACATGGTGTAAGGTGGTGTAAGCTAGCGCGGTGTAAGCTAGCGCGGTGGAGGCTAGCACCTTCAGTCGCAGTTTATAACCAGTTTATAAATTACTTTGAGCTCATGTGAGAAATTAAACATCATTTTCGCAATGATCACGTGCTTCTTTTGTAGAAAGACTTTTGCCTCGTCTAAAGCCAATGTCCTACATTGCAGAGTACACAGAAATGAACCTCGTTGTGTGTTTAAATGTGTTGAGTCCAATTGTATTCAAACATTTACAACGTACTCTGCTTTTAGGGGACACTTTTATCGCCTTCACAATGTACATTTTTACATCACGTCCCAAGTGGTACTTGGCATTTTAAAATGCGCGGTTCCCTTGTGTGGCCGCCATTTTGACACTGTAAAAGAGCTTGTGTGCCATTTAAAAGATCACTTTGGAGAGGGCAGGTCTGTGTCTTGTCCAGTGAAAGGCTGCAACCACGCTTTCACAAAAAAAATCAACATTTACTTCTCATATGAGTAGAAACTTTGAAAGCATACTGCGTGTTCCCCTGATGGTATTGGTGACATGTATAGATAAGATGTGCTTTATTTATCTCACATAGAAGAAATTTACATGTCACATTTGGCATGGATAGACACTCAGATTGTGCAAAAGGAGAAAATGTGCAAACATGTTACATACTGGATATATATGTATATATCCAGTATATATGTGTAAAACGAGAGCTTGTGCGTAGCACTTAGGCTTTTTCCGTTCTTCTCTTCTTACAACGTGGTTATTTACACACAGATTGTTCTGTTACAGATACAAATGACAAATTACACACACACAAATCTGGGTACAGACACACACAGTCCAAGTTACACTTGCAAATCTGCCAAGGCAAAAATATATATATTTTTTTTCACACACACAAATATTATTGAAACAATAATAGTTCTATAGTTTTAACTCTGTAAATAGTACCTGTTCATTAATGTATTTTACCTTCTCCCTTAGTAAATAATGAGTGACTTTCTGGATCAAGCCATCTTTGAGGTCCTACCAGATCTTCCTGCTGTAACAAAACAACTGCAGGCCATTGGAGTAAAGACTTATGATGATCCCCGCTTCATAAAGGATGAAGATTTGACAGCATTAAGACCTGTACAAGCGAGGCGACTCCTTTCTTTTTGGAAACAGAAATGTAAGTAATTGAATCATTTCAAAAAATTTATGACCGCAGTTCAGGACATACTTTGTTTAGATTTCCTAAGTGATTTATTTGTATTTTTTTATAGATCAAACACCTGAGAACAGTTCATCATCTGTGGAAGTCTCACCTGCAAGATCTTTATCATTCCTCTCTGTTTCACCTCAAAGTTCATCGTCAACCTCCTCCAGCAGCTCAGGAATCACCACGCAGTGTGGAGACTTTGAAATTCCATGGCAAAAATTCCCTGATGATTTGGTTCAATGTTTAGAAAGGGGAAAACGATTGGATCCAAAACTTAGACGGAAGATGATCCGGATTGTTGTGACCGAGATGATGGAAAAAGGTCCACGTATTGGAAAAAAGCAAGCAGTAGATGTGGTAAAATATCCTAACTCTCTCAAAGATATTATAGAGGGGAATGTCGTTGGGACTGGTTACTACTCTCTGGTTAAACAATTGCAGAACAGAATCAAAAACGTGCAGCGTAGCTCAACACCCAAAATAAGAAAAAGAAAACGTCAAGCTGATGATTCTGACCACACTGATGAAATTCCAATCGAAGAGACTGCATCAATGCAGGATACCTATGGCTGCATTAAGTGGAATGTTAAATGTATGCCTCTTGAGGAAACAAAAGAAAGCCAGCAGCAAAAGATTGAAAAACTCAAGACGATGAAAAACAGTTCAAATGTTAATCCAGAGGAGGTAAAGTGCCTAATGAAGTCCACCTATTACACACAGCGCCTCCATGTCAACCAGGGAAAAAGTATAAGACACCTGTGTGATGAGTGGCCATTTTTGTTTAATGAACTTGGCATGTCCATCCACTACAAAGAGCTAACTGGTTTAGATCTTCAAGAGACATTCACACGAAATTTGGATTTGAAGGGGAAAAGGCTTCTCAACTACATGACATGTTTGTGTGAAAAAAAGGGACAAATTCCTCCAAGAATATGCAAGGCTTCAGAGGCTGCGAGGACAACAGACGTGAAAGAGATGATCCTGCTTCTGCTCAATTATTTTGATGAGAAGGAGGAGTCTATGTTCAATTATGTAGACGATACATGTCTGGCTGAAGAAGTCCAGCTGGAACAACTGCCATTGACACCAGCCGTTGTTGTCTGTGGTAAGTATGCTTCATTTTGGTTTTACGCGTTATGTACTTATGAATAATAATTCCAATATTTTGTTCACAGGGCAGTCCTGCTATTCAGCCACTAGGTACATGCTGAGTGTAGACCGGGAGATCACAAATGGAACCATCTCTTCATTCATATCTGCTCTGTGCCTCATGTTTGGGAGCTTCTACTGCTTCAATATACACTATCCGTCTGGACTGGGTTCCACTCTTGAGTTTCTTCAAAGGTGAGCAAGCAATCATCTGCTTCAAACTATCTGTCTCTCTATCCATCTATCTCTATTTTTCTATATCTCTGTCTCTATCTATATCTATCCATATTTCTATCTCTATCAAAATCTCTCTATACCTCTATCCATCTCTATCTCTCTTTCTTTCTCTCTATCCATCTATATCTCTCTATCCATCTATCTCTCCCTCTCTCTCTCTCTATCCATCTATCTCTCTCTCTCTCTCTATCCATCTATCTCTCCCTCTATCTCTCTCTATCCATCTCTCTCACTCTCTCTCCCTCTATCTCTATCCATCTATATCCCTCTCTCTATTTATATCTCTCCCTCTCTCTATCTCTTCATATCTCTCTCTATCCATCTCCCTCTATCCATCTCTCTATCTCTGTCTCTATCTCTATCCATATCTCTCTAAATCTCTCCTCTCTATCCATCTCTCTCTATCTAACCATCTCTCTATCTCTAGCTCTCTCTATCTCTGTGTACCAAGAAATATGCAAATGTATTTATTTATATATATATTTTTTATTATATATTATTATTTTAAATACATACTTTCTTTTACCAATGCATTTCAAATGCTTATTTGGTTCAATGTATTTTACAGATGCTTCTTCTCCATAAATCCTGAAAAAGGAACCAAAGTGGAGAATAACAAGAGACATCTCAACATGAACCCCCGAGTACTCGCCCTGATACAGGAACTTTCTGACCATGAGTGGCGTTAAGCAGATGTGGACTTTTGGCTGTTCTTTGATGCACTTTTGTTAAAGCAATTGTTTGTTTGTATAATTGCATCCTGCTGATGTGCATGTTGTTGTTCAAGAGTCATATTTGCATAGGCCTTTAGTCTATGGGTATTGTGTTCGAAACCAGTTGTCTGAATTTATGTCCAAAATAGACAAAAATGAGAATTTGAAAAGGTATTTAGTTCTGTACTGAAAACAGACTAGACTAGTTTACCGATAAAACCTAGTTCACTGATACCTGGCTCTGTCATTAGTTTTCATACATGTTTGACAAGTTGGTCTGTCACATTTTAAGAAGGACTTTTTCAGAGAGAAGAGTGAAAAAGAGGACCACCCTCACTCCAACAGCTCTCAGCAAAGGGATCTTTCTTGCAAGTCTGTAAAGCCTAGTATGTTTTCCAATTAGATGAGTAGGATGTTGTGGTTTTTTTTATCCCAAACGTAACTCTTCTTGATTGATGCAAAAAATGTTTACAATGCTGGCTGCTAAATAAATGTGATACTTTACATTTATGTGGTATTTTTTTGGGTTGGTAGATTCTTTTCAGTGTATAATTTGCTTATTAGAACATGGAAACATTGTATATTATTCAAGGATTTTATGTATTAAATGCAGAACATCACATTACAAAAAACTTACTTTCACTGTAATTCTACCAGTTAAGTCCCTGTAAATTTAACAGGTGTTTGATGCACAATAAGCACATATTTTCTGTATAATACACAGGAAACTGTTAGTCTAAATACAATACAATTATGCTATTATAACGTTCTTTAACTGACAACTTAACAGATTTTTTATGTGGTTCTTCTTGACATTTAATTACTGTAAATTGATTTACAGTTCTGTATGTAAACCTATTTACTGTGCAACTGTATTTTTTACAGGAATTTCCTGGTGACTCCAGCTACCAGCGATTTCCTGTAAAAAACACATTTTTTTTTTTTACAGTGCAGCATGTAGAGATTAAATAGGAGAGGTCCCAGAATCGACCCCTGTGGTACTCCACAGGTCAGGGCCACATGATCTGAGACGCAGTCTCCAATCTCCACAAAGTACTTCCTATCCTCCAGGTAAGACCTAAACCAGTCTAGGGCTGTGCCAGTGACACCAACCCAGTCCTCCAGTCTCTGCATGAGGATCTCATGGTCGACAGTGTCGAACGCGGCACTAAGATCTAACATGACCAAAACTGTGACTTTACCGGCATCAGTGTGAAGTCGAATGTCGTTTGTTACCTTCACTAGAGCGGTCTCAGTGCTGTGGTGGGGTCTAAACCCAGACTGGAACATATCAAAAGAATTATTCATTGTTAAAAATTCAGTAAGTTGTTGGGAGGCCACTTTTTCAAGAATTTTTCCAATGAATGGCAGATTCGATATGGGGCAATAATTTTGAAGTCCCGCAGGATCCAGACTGCTCTTTTTTAGGAGAGGTCTTATGACTGCTGTTTTTAGGGCCATAGGAAATGTTCCTGACGACAGAGACATGTTTACTATTTGTGTCAGTGAAGGTAACAAACTGCTCAGGACGGACTTCAGAAATTTAGAGGGCAATATATCCAGGCTACATGTGGAGGAGCTCAGACTCATGATTATCTTTTTGACAGTTTCAGTATCCACAGGTGCAAAGTGAGTTAGCTCAAAAAGCTTCTCAGGCTGTTGCATTGTTATACGTGCTGTGGAGGTGATAGTGTTTTTGATTCCTTGTACTTTGTCATCGAAAAACTGTGCGAACTCATTACACCTAGATTTAGAGGAAAATTCTAGGGGCAACTTTACAGGGGGGTTTGTTAATCTACCAACTGTTGAAAACATAACACGAAAATTGTTACTGCAACCTCCAATAATGTCAGAAAAATACATTTCTCTTGTTCTACGTAGAACCTGGTTAAATTTACCCAACTCATCTTTAAAGATTTCATAATCGCCCTGGAAATTGGACTTTCGCCACTTCCGTTCGGCCCTCCGGCACTCTTGCTTCTGTGCCCTGACCGAGTCTGCCTTAGTCCATGGGGCCTTTTTCTTACTGGTAACTATTTTAACCGTCACAGGAGCAATGGCGTCCAGAACAGTCAGAACAGTCAGAACAGTGTAGAACAGGAGGGTCCGGAGCTGACGGATCTCTCCCACACGACAGTGTCACAATATGCAGCGCTCAGTGACATTATGATTTGCCAAATGTCTCAGTGTGGACACATTTCAAAAATCTCTTGGAGTTTTTAACCATGTTTAGATTAGTCCCCAGAGGAAACCTACGTAAGCACAGGGAGAAAATGCAAACTCCACACAGAAAGACCCCTTTCCAACCGGGATTCAAACCCGGTACCTTCTAGCTGAGAGGCGAGAGTGCTATCCACGCAGCCACCGTGCTGCCCAGGCTGTGCGAAGTTGCTGGATATTAGTGGGAACTGGTGCACGCTGTCGTATACGCCGGTCAATAACATCTCAAACATGCTCAATGGGTGACATATCCGGTGAGTAGGCTGGCCATGCAAGAACTGGGACATTTTCAGCTTCCAAGAATTGTGTACGGATCCTTGCAACATGGCGCTGTGCATTATCTTGCTGAAACATGAGGTGATGTTCATGGATGTATGGCACAACGATGGGCCTCAGGATCTTATCACGGTATCTCAGTGCATTCACAATGCCATCGATAAAATGCACCTGTGTTCTTCGACCATAACAGATGCCTGCCCATACCATAACCCAACACCACCATGGGCCACTCCATCCACAACATTGACGTCAGTAAAGCGCTCACCCACACGACGCCACACACGCTGCCTGCCATCTGCCCTCAACAATGCAAACCCAGATTCATCCGTGGATAGAACACCTCTCCAACGTGCCAGACGCCATCCAATGTGAGCATTTGCCCACTCAAGTGTGTTACGGCAACGAGCTGGAGTCAGGTCAAGACCGCAATGAGAACGACGAGCATGCAGTTGAGCTTCCCTGAGGCAGCTTCTGACAGTTTGTGTAGAATTTTTTTGTTATGCTAACCAATTGTTTCAGCAGCTGTCTCAGGGGCTGATCTCAGGCAATCTTGGAGGTGAACCTGCTAGATGTGGAGGTCCTGGGCGGGTGTGGTTACACGTGGTTGGATGTACTGCCATCTTTTCTGAAATGCCTTTGGAGGCGGCTTATGGTGGAGAAATGAACATTCAATGCACGAGCAACAGATCTGGTTGACATTCCTGCATGCTGATTGCACGCTCCCTCAATGCTTGTGGCATTTTGCTGTGAGATAGAACTGCACATTTCAGAGTGGCCTTTTATTGTGGACAGTCTAAGGCACACTTGAGCACTAATGATGCCAGATGAGCATCTTGATGTGGCACACCTGTGAGGTGGGATGGTTTATCTCACTATCACACATTTAGACAAATTTGTGAACAATGTTTGAGAGAAATGGTAATATTGTGTCCGGAATTAATTTTAGATTTTTAAGTCGAAAATGGGAGCAAAAACAAAAGAGTATTTGTTGAACCTTGCTGCAGACAGAGTTCACCTGTACATCCCAGACCAGACTTGAGTCAATGTGGACTCCCAAGTATTTATATGAGTGTACCTGGGTTACCTCTGAGCCATTGATGGAGAGCGGGGTGCAATTTCCAAGATTTCTCCTATGTGAGATAAATAAAGCACATCTTATCTTATCTTATGTCCCGGGTCAAAGATGATTTCTTTTGTCTTCTTTACATTAATGATGAGATGGTGATCCTCACACCAGTGCATGCAATTAAAATGTAAAACTCAAAATATTACAGTGATGATAGCAAAGTGGTTTTTTGTCCAGTGCCTTTAAAGCCTGATTATACACTGATTTGAGGGTTTTGAGTGCAGTCTTATTGGCCTGAGACCAGCTGGACAGTATGAAATGTGAGGAACAATCATGGCATTGAAATAGGTGAACGCTGCCTCAACTGTTAGACTGTTCCTTCTGGCAAATGTCACAACTGTCATGGTTTAAGTGTATTTCCTGTTTTATTTTGTACTTTGTTTAAATCCCTG
Source organism: Knipowitschia caucasica (assembly GCA_964034765.1). NCBI lineage: Eukaryota > Metazoa > Chordata > Actinopteri > Gobiiformes > Gobiidae > Knipowitschia > Knipowitschia caucasica. Next base: position 12,850,101 of record OZ035830.1, read on the forward strand.
TGTTCTTTGGTTGTGCCTCCTGTTATCTTATTACCTGCCCTGCCCTTAGCTCCATGTGTTCCTTCACTCCCCGTTCTGTCATTGTTATTTCCCATCTGTTTCTCTGATTGTCGTCAGTCCCTGTGTTTTTGCTGGATCTTGATTTTGTGTTACTTTTTATTAGATCCATTATATTGCAGTTTTGTCTTTTGGGTCTACTTGTTTTTTACCCATGTGAAGGCAAGACAGAACCACACAAGGCCCAAGAAGACTGCTCCATTTCTGTTCTCTGGCCTTTGTCCCCGACTAGTCTTGAGAGTTGCTGCAGGAGTTGGACGTATCCCTCTCTGTCTCTGTCCTGGACCACTGCAGGACACTTTTCTCCATCTTGGGTGGTTGCAGGCCACCCAGAAGATGCAGAAGATGATATACAGTTCTGCTTCAACATGAAGAGTGGATGATAGAAGGATAGTGGCCTTCTGACCACCAGTGTGGATTGACCACTATCACAACAGTGAGGACTGATCACAATCACTACAAGAGTGTGAGTCAATTCTGAAATGTGTTGTTGCAGAGGAGCCTAAACTCTTGGTGTGGGCAGTTAATTACAAATTTTGTTCAATCTTAATCTTAACACCACCCGATACACAATTCATCATTTGGCAGAATTTGTAAGAAATAATGTTAAGTAATAGTGATTGTGTATGAAACAATGGGCTAAATCTTGAAATATTGCTCCAATGTAAGATCTCAGTAAATCCTTTTTCAAGATAAAAAAAAAAAGTCCTAATTTTCACGCTTTAGAATGCAAAATAAGATTACCAGCTGCAAACCATGTCATGTCACAATAATATAATATAATATGATATAAAATAAATATATATAAAATGTGTAAAAATAAACTTACGTGTGTCTTTAAGAGTATGTATATATGAGTATATATTGTTGAAACTAAAAAGGAAAAAGTGTATGTATATTTGAGTGGGACGGGGGTCTTGTTGGCCAATCAGTGTAAGGCAGTCAGCTGACGTCACGTTATGGTGTCACTTTGGCACACTTGGAACCACTGCCGAGGTGGTACAAAAAAAGTACCCTGATCCAAAGCTCAACCCTAGTGGAGATGCAAAATGACTGCGCCGTGCCGTACCGTGACTATGGAAAAGCGGCATAATTCTTACTTAATAAAAAACCCGGGACCCTTCACACAAGAAAAGCTAAAGGCCGGAGGCCTGTTTCTAGAAAGAAAGGATGGGTCATTTTTTTCCCGTGAAACAGAAGTCCGTTGAACTCCGTGTTGAAAGCTGGGGTTGAGTCATCGCGGGATTCACATGTGCCGTAGGGGATTACGAAGGAGAATAGAGAAATCATCACTAACTGTGACAGTAAAACAGGGTTTTTTTTTCTGTCAAAACAGTTCTTCTAAGCGTTCACTCTCCTGATCACCCTCAACCATTTCTCACGTCTTTTGCTTTTCTTTTCGAGGCATTCGAAAACAAAAACTTTATCTGGCTCCAGCAAGCCGTACAATCAACCAGGGACCATCCATGTTTTTTGGTATTTTATGCAGACAGTAAGCTTTTCTAACTGATTTACAGTTTGGTTTCATAGACAGGTAAAGCTGTATGTCATCTGCAGCAGTGGAAGTGAAGTTTCGGTCCAAATTTCATTCCAAGTTTCAGCCTGAGTTTCTGAGGTGAGCATGCAGCGTTCAGTGGGAAGTTGGAATTTTTGAGATTCAAGATTTAATTCAAATACATTTAAAATGTAATTCTGGTTAACCAGATTATCTATAAATTCCACTTTTGTTTATGTTAGATAGTAAATATTAGAGGGCAATTGTTTTGTACATGCAAATAATTCATTTTCATTTTTTATTTTCATCTTCTTTTAACTGGGTCTACATTAAACATCTATTGGATTTGTATCAGAATTTCAGGATTTTACACTTAGCTACCAATTACTTTGAGAGGGGAGGGTTCCGGGTTTAAAAATGGAACAGCCTCTCAAATAGAATGTCTACTTTGGAAAGTTGAGATTTCAGAAGCTGCAAATGCAACATGACAGCGGCGTGCATTTGCAGAGAGTTAAAAGTGTGCTGCTCGAGGCCGGTTTGCTCTTTCTCTGCTCTGTCCATCTGCTGTCAGCGAGCTTCTCCCTGCCTCTAAAGCAGCCGTCACTGCAGGACAGGTGGGAGCATGAAAAACTATCATTCCCAAGTCGGGATAAGGGCTGGAGTGTCAGGTCTCAGACGATAAGCAGATCAGGGCCTGATCGGGGCAGTTAGAAAGAATCTGTTCAAACAGAGTGCTGAGTTATCATTCATCTATAAATAGTAAATACTGATTATGCGCAATACTGCAATATCAGACTGTTCACTGAATGTCACTTTATCTATTTGAAACAAACCAGGAGTTGCTTTTAGCTCCATCTACCTCATTATCTGGAACTTCTAACACAAACACGTCCCCCCCCATTACTTTTTTCTAAATGCTCATGTCCAAACTATGAGGACTTATTTATTAAATGTGCCATATTTCGCTTTTCTTCATTTTTCACGATCCATCCTAATCACTTGTGATAATAACTTGGGTGATACACTATACAACACTCAAAACTTGTCAAATTATAGCCATTTTGTTCATAGAGAGGATGTCACCTCACAGGCCCGTCGGAAGGGCTGTGCGACCTGTGCCGTCGCACAGGGCCTCGCACAACACAGGGGCCTCGCACCACACAGGGGCCTCGCAATCTTTCTTCCTTTTTTTTAATTTTGTAAATACACTAGTTCAAGGGTCCCCAAAGGGCAGACTGCACTCCAAGTCTCTGGACCTCTTTGATTTCGTTTGATCAAAAGAACATTTTTACAAGTAAAGTCAAATTTTCACATTGGGCAGCTATGTACGCAGCGGGTCCTCCGAAAAAACTTTACGGAGCTGTCAGATAACTTTAGCAGTGTCTGAGTGAGATACAAAGAAGAAGAAGAGGAGCAGACCCTTTTGTGTGAGCAGAGGAGGAGGAGGATCAGCGGTGTGACAGGTGTGTGAGCGCTGCTATTGCCAATGTTTAGTCCGAATATCCACATCAAAAACATATTTTTAAAAGCATTAGCAAACACACTGTATGTCTAGCTTTAGCGCCCACTGCGAGTGGAGTGGATTTTGGGCATAAAACGCTGTTTTTGTTGTGGTCAGAGTGTGTGGAGGAGGAGCGTGTAGGTTGTGGTCAGAGTGTGTGGAGGAGGAGGTGAAGAGTATGTTGTTGTGGTCAGTGTGGAGGAGGAGGAGAAGGAGCGTATGTTGTCAGAGTGTGTGGAGGCATGGCAAAAACGTTATTTGATGAGAAAAAAAAAACCAAATACTCCGCCTCATAGCCATTTTGGCGCATTTTGCCAAAATCTAACTATTAGAAGAAAAAGACTCCTTTTGGTTCAATCTTTTGAGTTGCTCCGCCATTTTGCCACAGGATGAAAGAGAAAAAGCTAAAAAGACCGCGACCAATATCGCAATACCAAGCGCTTTAGTCTGGTTTAGTCTGTTCCTAGTCTGTCTAGTCTGGTTTATGTCTGGTTAGTCTGGTTTAGTCCTGGTTGTCTGATTTGGTCTGGTTTAGTCCTGGTTTAGACTGGTATATGTCTGGTTGATTCTGGTTTAGTCTGGTTTAGTCTGTTTCGTCCTGCAGTGAGCACAAGTTCCTTCAGCTCCACGCTGTAATACCCATTATATATATAGATCCAGGTACCATTTCACTGGGTCATCACCTAGAACATAAATACGGAATCGGGACGGAAGCGGAATAAACTATTACAAATTACCTAATAATGCCTAAACTTAACCAGTCCCATTCCCTATAAAATAACCCCAACCAGCCTTAACCCTAACCATAACCATCTTACTCAGACGCCTAAAACTTAACAGTCACCACTTAAGACATATTAGTCTAAAACTAATTCGAAAAGTACGAGTGTTTACTTCCGTTTCGTCCCGATTCACACGCGTAATGATCTAGTGCCGACAAGTTCACTGTGGTTTTGTGTCAGTTGTGTGCGACAGTATAATCGGTCCGTCTGAAACTCTCCAGGATAAATGTTCGGGGGGGGGGGGGGGGGGGGGGGGGGGGGGGGGGGGGGGGGGGGGGGGGGGGGGGGAGGGGGGGGGGGGGGGGGGGGCCGTGCCAAAATAAATACGATTAAAATAGCGTCCATTTTGATTTAGCCGCACACATTTTTAGTTAATTCATTAATCTTAATGAAACTTGTTTAAAGTCCCGCCCCTCAGCCTTAACACAGTGTTATCTTTTGAATACCATGTAAGTGGAACTAAATGTGAGAACAACTATTTGACCATAATATAAACATGAGCTTAAAGACATTCACAGTAACAGATGATTTGTGTGAATCATTTATATTCATTTAAAAGATGTGAGTTTGCAGTTTTCATATGAAAAACCAAACTTATAGTGTGGAGTGTATCTGGTCAGAGAACTGACCAGAGTGTCTCCAGTCGAACAGTCGGACTCTGTGTAGAAAACCACACAGATCAGACACTGCGAATCAGACAGAACGTTTCAGACCATGTCCCAGGAATGTGAGATGTGAAGGGGGTTGGACTCCAAAGCTGAGGCCACAGCGGAACACTGTATCTCTGACAAACCACATTTTCCACAACCCCTGAAATAAAGAAAACATGATGTAATGGAGCATCCGGATCTTATAAGACTACGAATACAAGCTGAGAATTGCTCGTTGCTTTGATATTCTGAGACTGAACTGGTTCCAAATTGAAAAATGTATTAGCAAATGATCCACACGTGTCCCATATATTAATAATCAGAGCAAAGCACATACGTCTCCTTTTAAGATATTAAACCCATTGTCATCACACCCTAGAACCGACAAGAGTCCAAGAGCACAGTGACAGGATTCGAACCCACGACCACTTCTAAATAATTTCCCAGAAGTCCACAGAGCGGCTCAGGGTCATGACCACAGCTGCTGTGGACACATTCAGCCTACTTCTAGAAGCCTCCAGATCAACAACTGACCCTTTTTTTAGTACAGAATAAACTATATAGTTTAAAACAGTGGAATGACCTTCCTGAAAAAACCCACCACTTAGTGAAATGAATAAAAGTAAATGAAAAAGCAAACACATTTATATATTTAATTCTAGACTTACATACACCACATGAGTGCTTTAATTAAAGTCTAAAATAGTGAATCATTCACATTACTAAAAGTGACCTAAAGTTTGTGCGACCAACAACAGAAAAGTGTCCCTAAATGATGGTTGTCTTCACAGCTGTGCTTTATAAAAAAACGTTCTAAGCCTTAATCAAAGTAAATGGATTATTACTATCCATACCCTGAAGCTCCGCCCACATCAAGCTCTATACAACTTGATAACCATACCACTGTTTAGTGCTAAACTGTAATGATTTGATAAACATTATGGTTCATTTAACCTGGTGCTGCTCCGCGCGAGTCTCAGTGTGAGGACTTGCTCCCACAGTTATGTGGACGAAACACAGCTCTCACCAACATGAGGATCCAGAGTTTTCATGAAGGACACTCCCTGAGAGAGGAGAGCTCACAGTGAGGACACCGCAGTCCAGCCCACAGCACAGACACACCTGAGTCCACATCAGTTCATATACGACTCAGATCCAGTGTCAGTGAGAAGGGAGGGGCTGGAACTCCGCGCTGATGCCACCACGAATCACAGTCGTTCACTGAGAGTCTACAGACAGCACAACTGCAACAACTTAGATTTAAATAATGTTAGAGTCAAGATCAGACTTGAAGCAGTTTGTGAGGGACTGACCCGAGCCTAACCTGCAGTTCCTCACAGCAGGTACAGTCCTCCTACTACCTTCTGCAGGACGTGTTGGACTTCTTTGGTTCAGTTCCACCAGGCCCTGGACTGACATCTGTCCGCATGTATGCCAGAGCAGAGCACTGGAACACAGACATTCGACTGCTGATCCCTTCCATACTTTCAGGAGAAGCTGGATTCATCTGCAGTAGAGACTGGTTCCGTTCATCTCCCTCAGACAGTGGAAGATGATGAGCTCTGATCTGAAAACTCCTCCTCTGAGCTCATCTCTTTGAGGTTTTCAATGACTAAGTGGATTCGTGACTGTTTACCACTGGATATTACGCGCAAGAACCTTTCAAAGTCTCTGGTTGGAAGTCCAGACTGAGGCATGAAGGAAGCACGACAACAGGTCCAGGCGACCGTTATGAACCACTCAGGATTGTATCAAGAGACTTTCTGAAAACTCACTTGCACTTAACTTTGTCTGAGTCTTTTCACAGAGAAACTTCCCAACGACTTGCATGTCACTTCCCAAAGAAGTGCAGCAGGTAACCGCTGCCATAACCTCCTGACACACAGGTGGAAGCAGCTGTAGACAAGATTGGTTGAAGACAACACCATTCTTGTTTTGAAAGAATCTCTGAACAGCAGGGGCCTGAGTAGACCGAGTGCCGCGTCTCCAGTCCCACCTGCTCCCGTCTTCCAGGTAGAACATAATATGTTTCCTTGCAGCAGATGTTCAAAGGCCAGTCTGGCCCTTCAGGATGCTTCTTGCTTCTGTCGGCCCCCCCCCCCCACCACATGATGTAGATCTTGTTTTCAGCATCTTAACCTGACCAGACCAAAACCTGTCTTTTCTCTGAACGGCCTCAGTCTCGGTTGGATTTTCTCTAACTGTTGGTCTGCACCAATAAGGAAAGCCAGCGTACATGTCGTATGAGAGTCTGGGCAGCGCTCCGCAATACGATCGGTTAACTCAACATGTGGTCCAGGACGGTGGCTGAGGATCCAGCAGAAGATGGGGCATCTGACACATGATGTGGAAGGTGCGTGCGGGAGAGCTTCTGACTGTGGGACAGGACGTTCTTACACTGATCTTCATCTGTGAACCTCTTCCTGAAGTACTGACTCCTTCTGACCCACAGTGAAGAAGCCTCTGACCTCATTGACTCTGTGCACACTTTCTGTGCTGGGATCTGAAATGGCTGCGCTGTCTGGAGCTGAGATCCATAAAAGGTGCAGTAGGAAGCAGAGTGCCTCTGATGAGGTTCACTATCAGCACACTGACGTCTTAGCTCAGGTGTGTAACCTCAGAGATGAGCTTCACAGTCAAAGTCCAGACCCATCTGCCTCGTCCCGCGCCGTACTAAGATGAAGAGGAGTTTAAGAGGACGGACAGAGAGTGTGAGAGAGAGTCAGTGGACAAACAAGAAATGACAGTTACCAAGTCATACATGATGAATGCCAGCCGATTTCTGAGGCATGATGACATGTGACATCATTTTAGACACCAGGAATTGAAGGTGTTTATATAACGTTATATATTAGTTATGATACAAACCCATCAACACATGCTGGAGAAGTTCTCAATGTGTTAAACACTAAAATCAATGTTTGAAAGTAAACACTGTGACACTGGACTGAAGCAGAAGATAAAGCACCTGTTTTTTCCAGCGCTTGTGATGGAACACTTGTATTGACGCTGCAACCGACTGTAGCGCTGAGCCCTTTCACCGGTTCATCTCTCTGAAGGACACGGCAGCCACCAACTCCAGCTCCTTGTTTCACTGAGCCCTGCAGCCCAGTTACAGACAGAACTTCAGACTGTAGAATGTCTTCCCCACTCCAGCCACGCCACAGGTCAGCACTGCTCTGATGAGACTGTGGCGCCCACCTGCTCGCTCCTGCAGTGGGCAGAGCTTTAAAGATGTCTCAGTCACTGATGGAGGAGTTTCCTGGCACATCTTCTTGGAAGTTCCACAGCCTCTGCTCCTCATTGCTGTTGGGCATCTTCATGGAGAGTTTCCCTCCCCCTCTGGCTCCTCAGCTGGGCAGTCTATCTTGGAGAGTTCCCTCAGCCTCCGCTCCTCATGCAGGGACTGTGGAGTGTTCCACTAGCCCTCTGCTTGATTTACAGCTCAGTGAAGATGCAGTAAGAGGAGCTAACTTCCTGCTCTTCTGTTCCCTCGTCCACACTCCCATATCTGCTGATCAACGCTGGTTATAATGATGCCTGGCAGAAGCCTCTGGAGCTCTCTTCTGTGAGAGGAAGCAGACGTAACAGTTCTTATCATGTTGTTTCTTATTAATAATACTTTCTATTACAGCAATGTTTTCATTTAGACTTATTCCCTGTTTCCAGAGTCTCCTTTTTTATCTGTGCAAGATTAAGTCTCAGCAAGTTACTTCAGCTTTAGTGGCACAGTGCATCCAGAAAGAACTCAACCAACCTTCATGCAGTTGACTATTTGAAACTTATGTACATAGGGAATTCTTTGTGTTTTGATTCTTAACCAACGGCAAAGTGAACCTAAAAAACATCTAAAAACTTGTCATAGAGTATTCCGAGTAGATTGACAGGATAATGAAAACCGTTGAGATAACAAACTGAAGAAATGCAACTTAGGATGTCGCGCCGCTCTGAACACTTTGCCGCATTTTGATATCCGATATTAATGTTTCTATTAGGCCGATACCAGTATTTTGCTGATAACGATGTTTATAAAATAATACTAATAATAATTCTGAGATGATAAAAGTTTGTACATACAGGAATTAATTCCTATTTTTCAGAATGTATTTTTATTTTAGTTAGAAAGCGATTGGCGCAAAAGGCACACAGGAGCTATTTTGTGGGCTCTTATTTTGAGGTGAAAACCTATCTTTAAATGCGCGTATGTAGGTAGTTATAAAAAGAGTAATGATAAAAATAGACAAGAATAATAGTCACCAATAATAAATGATAACATTTAAAAACTATGATAAGGTTCTAACATAGTATTAAAAGTGGTACATTTCAAGCTATCAATAATACGGTTGATTACATAAAGATGAATTAGAGTTCCGTAATCGAGTATCCTCTAGCAACCTGACCAGTGATTGATGACACACCGGCTGATATCGAATTTTTATACCAATATACGTGCTCACTGTTGAAAAATGAAATAAAAGTGAAAGAGGTGGAATACTTCATGAGCAGGTGTCCAGACTGGTTTGTCCACTATCGATTTATATTCAGATTAAACAGGAGGAAATGTTTTCTATAATTGAGGAGATGTTAGAAAGTACAGACTCAGTCTATTTTTACACTTGTTCCAAATGAAAAACATCCTAAATGAGACCTAAGAATAATCTCCTCCACTATATTTGTGAATAGTTGGTTAAAAGGAATAGTATTTTAGAAGTCTCCGGAGAGAAGTTAAGTGCGCGACGTAGCGCTCCAAACTCTCTCCGGAGACTTCTCTCTCGCTGCTACTGTGTGTACTAAAAGTCACGCTGCTTCTATTGACGGAAGTGAGCGCGAGAAAAGTCCTCCGGAGAGAAGTTCAGTGCGCGGACAGCGCACCTCAATTACTACGCCTCACAATATAGTACCTTTTATCTGCTGATAAAATCGACGTTACATAATCTGTGTTACTATACTTTGGCAGTGTAACACTGTCATGTAACTATATACATTTAATAGGGAACACTTGGAAGAGCTTGGTAGCTTCTAGCGGGAAGCTACCTTTGGTACTAATACAGTGACAAGAGGAGCTCGGTTTGTGCACCCGTTTTTGCTCCGTTTGCATGACAAGAGCGCACGGACTAAGACCAGACAGGTACGTAATAACTAGTGCAAAGGTAAGGTAAGAACATATGAGTCATATGTAAAACGGTTAACTATTCCTTTAGAAGAGCTTCAGAATTGACCTAAAATGTCCATGAGGCTGGAAGTCGCTCCGTGGAATAGCACCATCTTCAAACACACAAACATAAGAGCCAAAAAGACGTGAGGATCGAGAGATTGTCTGATCTCATCAGGTGGATACAAAGAAATAATATCGTTGCTCACGTTAACTGATTGGCGCTCGAGAGATGAACTTTAAAATATGATCTCAACGTTAGAGGTAGCAAAAAAGACTATCTTTAAAGCCTTTACTTGCATTTGTTTATATCCAGTGTCGGTCACATTACAAATCCTAGATGGAAACATTTACTGCAGTACAACAATTAACAAGTTAACAACGTTCTTTTAACTGAGTGCATTGTGTGTTTCTTCTACCTCTGGTCATAACCAGGGAAACAGACAAAACCATGTGTCGCCCTGATGCTTGTGTCCCCTGAGGTCTTTGGTCCCAGAGGTCTTGTGGCCCTGAGTCTTGGCCCTGAGTCTTGGGCCCTGAGGTCTTAGTGGCCCTGAGGTCTTGGGCCCGGAGGTCTTGGGCCCTGAGGTCTTGGTTCCTGAGGTCTTGGGCCCTGAGTTCTTGGGCCTCTGAGGTTCTTGGGCCCTGAGGTCTTGGCCCTGAGGTCTTGGCCCTGAGTCTTGGGTCCTGAGTCTTGGGTCCCTGAGGTCTTTGTGCCTGAGGTCTTGGTCCTGAGGAGTTCTTGGTTCTGATGTCTTTGGCCCTGGGTGCTGGAGTCCAGCAGTGAGTATTCTTCTGGACAAAAACATTGGATTTAGAGCAGTAAATGGTTTATTAAAAGTATATACATAACATTATGAGGACTTTGTGTGTAGTAAAGGTGATGTTGTTGTGAGTTTGACCTCGTATGTTAGCTTGTGGTCAGATGTACCTCTGATCTGTGTCTACAGAGCTCCAGGATCAATGGTTCTGTATGTTTTCTGGTGCGGGGTCCCACAAGCAGAGACAACATCCTAAACACTGGATCCTAAAGCATGGTACAGACCACTGTGATGAACTGAAGCACCATGAGCACATCAGCTCTCACTACAAGTCAAATGTCAAACAATATACACTTTATTTCCACAAAAGCACCTATTACTAAAATACACACGTTCCATGTTCATGACCATGAACCCTCTTTTCACATGTGATGTTCAAGGTTTAATCCCACTGGTGATTCTATGACTAATCCTGCTACTCTGTCCAGTCGTAAACTTTAAATATAAATGTAATCTAAAGTCAGATCAGTGTTAAGGCGAGATCAGACCAAACGCTCTCAAAAGCTTTGGACCTCGCTTACAGCTGACGCAGATAGTTTTGTCATTTTTGGTGCTTGAAGCATTTGACGCGAGTTCGCGGACCGCGCGCCTGACGCCGGTGGAAGGAGCTTCTCTGTTGTCAGTAGTCAGGCAGCGTATGGATTTTCAATGAGCAGCCGAGCCTTTATTTGTTAATAAAAGCAAAAAAACATTGTTGTAGGGCTTCAAACAAAACATGTTCTGTGGTCCCCATAGCCTTGAGATGGCAGCAGTGTCTTTGCAGAGTTCCGTCATTTAGCTCCAGGAGCTGCGTACGGAGGAGATTTCGCTTTCAGCGGAACTTCCGCATGTCCACACGCACCACATGTCTGTATTCTCAAACCCCGGAGCTCGCCTCTCCCGCCTCGCACTTCCGCGCCATCTCCCCGCCTCTCGCTCAGCGACCGCCTCTCCTCTGCCTCACCCCCGGCTCCGCATCGCCTCTCCCCGGCCTCGCTCTCAGCCCTCTCCCTGCCACGTCCCCGGACATCTCCGCTCTTTCTCCCTGCCTCTGATCTCCCCGACTCTCGCTCCTGACCGACTCATCGTCAGCCTGTTCTTATAATAAATAAACAACATTGACTACACAGCATGTGTTCAATGAATTTTGTTACTCCCAGAACGATACTACTCATAATCATATAGCAAATAATAGTTACAAATAACAATACTGACACCAAACAGCATGCAACAGATCACATGACTTCTTCATCATGAAGAGACAGACCCGCAGCTGCAGCAGCTGCCTCGTCCTCCTGATGGGTTGAAGCCCGCGTCACCGCTTCAACAAAGCTCAGCTTATCTCCCTATCGTCGTCAAAGGGATTGTTTTGATACGAGCGCGCGTTTCGCGTGTCAAAAAGACTTCAAGTGAGCGCAGTAGTACATTTAAGCTTTGAACGCGCGCCAAGATGACGCCGGTGCCTATCGGCTTCACCTAGACGCGCTTCACATTCACTTTCAATGCAAACCTGACGCTTTTGACGCCGAAGTACGTCCGGTGTTAACGCCCCTTTAGTGTTTCCTTTGTTCTCACTAGTGGGTTAGAAGAATGCCGACTTCAATGAAAGAACTCTGGTGTTCCACATAGACCTTCACTCTTCTAGGTAGCCCAGCACTGACACGTGACTGATCTGTGTGGAGCGAAAGACCAAGGTTACTCTGGTCCATGTTCAACCATCAACAGAACAGGAAAGAAATGTGTTATAATGCATTATACTATGGACTAAAGACAGGCATAGCGACACAAGAGAGAGACTAAGAGACGAGATAAGATACAGTAGGTACAAGATCGAGAGAGACCAATGAGACCAGGGAGAGAAACCATAAAACTTGTTATTTAATGAATTCTCAAGAAAACAACTGTACAGAGAAGATAGCTCCAAATAAACACTAATATTCCTTGTTATTAATATGAGAGAGGAATGAGTTCCACTGGGTGTCTCTCTCTTTGGTCTCTCTCTTTCTGCTGTCTCTCTTTCTCTCCTGGACTCTCTCTGGTCTAGTCCCAGAGTTAGTCCCAATCGTAAATGCATTAAAAAACACATTATCTTACCTTGTCTGTTGATGGGTTGAGAACAGGACCCAGAGTCACATGGTCTTTCTCTCCACACACAGAAGGAGCGCAAACATCACTAGCAAGATGACGTAAAAGAACGCCAATAAAGAAAAAAAATCCCCTCAAGTGTCCCAGTGCTCGAGTCCCTGATGAGTGACATGGTCTATGTGGAATCCACCAGAGTTTCATTCTTGAAGCGCTTCTTCCAAACCCACAGTGAGAACACAGGAAACACTAAAGGGCTTTCACACCGGGACTTAACTCGGCGTAAAGCGTCAGGTTTGCAGTTGAAAGTGAATGGTGAAGCGCGTAGGTGAAGCCGAGAGCCCCGGCGTCACTTGCGCGCGTCAAAGCTTCAAAAGTAACTACGAGCGCTCACTTGAAGCATTTGACACGCGAAACGCTCGCTATCAAAACATCCCATTGGACGCCGAAGCTGAGCAAAGCTGAGCTTTTTGAAAGCTTTGAACGCGGGCTTCAACCAATCAGGAGACAGAGCAGCAGCAGCAGCGGTCGTCACTGTCATGAAGAGAAGTCATTTATCTGTTGCTGCTGTTTAGTTTGTCATTAATGTTCTTATATAATATTATTTTGTTAATGAGTAGAACGTTCTGCAGAAACCAAAAATCATATGAACACATGCTGTGTGTAGTCCAAAGTCAGTTAATTTAATAAGAATCAGGGCTGACATGAGTCTGGCTCAGAGCAAGAGCTCGGGGAGAAGGCAGGGAGAAAAGAGCGAGATCGGGAGAGGCAGGGATAAGGCGAGAGCGAGGCGGGGCAGAGGCGAGCGAGATCTCTTGTACAGAGGCAGGAGAAGGCGAGCGAGAGGCGGGGAGATGCGAGAGCAGGCGGGAGAGGCAGCTCCAGGAGGTTTGAGAATCCTACTGGGCTTGTGACATGCGTGAAGTACCACTGACAGCGAAACTCCTCGCGTACGCAGCGCCAGAGAGTAAATGACGAGGAACTCTCGCAAACACTGCAGCCTCACAAGTCTGTGGTGAACCCAACATGTTTGTTGAAGCCCTACACAATGTTATTTTGCTTAATAAACACAAAAATGTCCTCGCTGCTCAATGAAAAAACCAAACGTCTGTCCTCTGACTAGCAGGACAGACAACCGAGAAGGCTCCTCCCACCGGCGTCAGGCGCGTCACTCGCGTCAAAAGCTTCAAGCACTCAATATGACCAAAACTATCTTGGCGTCAGCTGAAGCGCGTCAAAAAAAGCTTTTGAATGCTTTGGTCTGAACGCGCCTTAACACTGATCTGACTGTAGATTACATTTATATTAAAAGTTATACGACAGGACAGAGTGAAGGCTTAGCCATAGAATCACCAAGTGCGATTAAACAAGGAACATCACCTGTGAAAATAGGGTATCCTGGTCCATGACAAGGAACTTCGCTATTTTAGTAATGTGCATTTGTGAAATAAAAGTGATGATATTGTTCAACAAGTTGACGCTTGTAGTGAGAGCTGCAATGTGCTCATGGTGCTACATCACATCACAAGTGAGCCTGTACCATGCTTTAGGATCCCTGTTTCGGGCGGTGTTCTCTGCTGTGGGACCCCCAGCACCAGAAAACATACAGAACGCATTGATCCTGGAGCTCCTGAGATAACACAGATCCATAAGGTGAAACCATCTGACCACATGCTACACTACTAGGTTGCAAACACAAACACAACAAACAAGCCACTTTACTACACACAAAAGTCTCATCAATGTTATTTATATACTTTTAATAAACCATTACAGCGCTCATATCCATGTTTATGTCCAGAAAAACACACATGCAGTAGCTCCAGCCCCAGGGCCCAAGACCCAGGACCCAAGACCTCAGGACCCAAGACCCTCAGGAGCCCCAAGACCTCAGGCCCAAGACCTTCAGACCCAAGACCTCAGGCCCAAGACCTCATGGCCCTAGACCTCAGTGGCCCAAGACCTCAGAGACCCAAGACCTCAGGGCCCAATAACCTCAGGACCCAAGACCTCAGGGCCCCAAGACTCAGGGCCCAAAGACCTCAAGTTCCCAATGAGACCAAGGCCCAAGACCTCAGTGCCCAAACCTCAGGGCCCAAGACCTCAGGCCCAAGACCATCAGGGCCCAAGCCCTCTAGAGCGACACAAGGTTAGTCTATGTTTCCCAGTTTATGACATCAGGTAGAAACACACAATCCTCAGTTCCAAGAACTGTTGTTTACTTTGTCAATTGTTTTTACTGCAGTAAATGTTGTTTCCATCTAGGTTTATAATGTACCGTGCCACAGGATATAAAACAAAATGCAAGTAAAGGAAGCTTAAAAAGATAGTCTTCTTTTCTACCATCTAACTTGTTGAGATCATAAGTACCGTCAAATCTCGAGGAGCCACGCAGTTAAAGTAGCAACGATATTGTATCACCTTGAGCTCACAAACTCGCAACCGCACCGTCCGTCCTTTTTGTCTCTTATGTTTGTGTGTGTTTGAAGATGGTGGCAATCACACTGAGCGACATTCCAGCCTCCTGGACATTTATAGGTCCACAATTCTAAAGCCTTTAAAGGAAAAGTATCACCGATTTTTACATACTGACATATGTTCTTACCTACCTTTAGAACTAATTAATACGTACCTGTCTGTCCTTAGTCCGTGCCTCTGTCATGCAAACGGAGCAAAAAAGAACGGGAGCACAAAACCGTCAAGGCCATCCTTCTGACACTGTATAGAACCCCAATGAGCTTCCCGCTAGAAGCTACCAAACTCTATCCCAATGTTCCCAATTACATGTATATAGTTCGTGACGTGTTAACACTGCAAAGTATAGTAACAACAGAATGAAAACAGTCCCGATTTCAAATGCGGATAAATACGGGTACTATATGGTGCGGCGTAGTAATCTGAGGTGCCTAACGTCCGCGCACTAACTTCTCTCCGAGACTTTCTCACTCGCTCACTTCCGTCAATGAAGGCAGCGTGACTAGTAGTACACACAGTAGCAGGCGGAGAGAGAAGTCTCCGAGTAGAAGTGTTTGAGCGCTACGTCCTCCGCACTTAACTTCTCTCCGGAGTAGACTTCCTTAGAAACAATTCCTTTAACAACTATTACACAAATATAGTGGAGACGATATTCTAAGTCTCATTTAGATGTTTTTCTTTTCATTTGGACAAGTGATAAAAATACTGCAGTCTGTACCTTTAACATCTCCCTCAATTAAAGAAACCTTTTCCTCCTGTTTTAATCTGAATATCACGATAACGTGGACAACCAGTCTGACACCTGCTCCTGAAAGTATTGCCACCTCATTCACTTATTATATCATAAAAAAAAAAAACATTATTCAAAACAGTGAAGCACGAATATCTTGGTAAAAATATCCGAACTCGCTGCCAGATGTTACATCAATCTCCATGTTCAGGCTTGCTAGAGATACTCGATTACGCGCGCAACTCTAAAATCACATTTCTGAAACACAACAGTCTAATTAAGCATGAACTGTCCACTTTTAATACTAAGTAAAACCTTATCTAGTTTTAATGGTTATCAATTATATTGGTGACTATTTATTCTTGTCTAATTTTATCCATTACTCTTTTTATAACTACTCCATACCGCTGCATTAAAGACGTTTTTCACATCAAAATTGAGCCACAAACAGCTCCATCCTGTGTGCCTTTTCTTCCCACATCGCCCATTCTAGAAAACTGGAAAAACATACATTCAAGAAAATAGAAGAAATAAATTCAGTTATGTCCAGAAGCTTATAACATCTCAAAGAATTATTATTATTATTATTTTAATAAACAACGTTATCATCAAATACGTTATCTCGGCCATCCAAAAACATTAATAACGGGCGAATATCAAAATCGGCCAAAGTGGTTCAATCGTTGCATTCCCTAATTTTCATTTCTACAGTTGTAATCTCAACTGTTTTCAATTTCTCTGTCAATCTACACGGAATACTCTATGACAAAGTTTAAGATGTTTTTTAGGTATCTTTGCCGTTTGTTAAGAATCAAACACAAAGAATCCCCAAGTACATAAGTGTTCAAATAGTCCAAACTGCATGAAGGTGGAGTTGAGTACTTTCTGGATGCAGCTGTGCCACTAAAGTGCGAAGTAAACTCTGCTGAGACTTACAACTTACACAGATAAAAGAGACTCTGGAAACAAGGGAACTAAGCTCTAAATGAAACATAGCAGAATAGAAGATACTATAAAGCAACACATGATTTAAACTGTTCCATGCATGTCCTCTCACAGAGAAGAGCTCCAGAAGCTTCTGCAGGATCATAAACAGCGTCTGATTCAGCAGATGTTGAGTGTGCCGATGAACAGAAGGAGCAGGAAAGTACTCCTCTGAACCAGCATCCCTTCACTGTCTCATGAGACATCACAGAGGGCCACAGGAACCACCACAGCCACAGCATGAGCGAGCGGAGCTGAGGGAACTCTTCCAGGAAAGACTGCCCAGCATGACGGAGCAGAGGCCTGAGGGAACATCTCCATGAAGACTCGAGAAGTCAGTGCCCACATGAGGAGCAGAGGCTGAGGGAACTCTCCAAGAAGACAGTTGCAGGAAACCTCCACATCATTGTGTCAGACATCTTTAAAGCACAGCCCACTGAGGAGCAGCAGGGGCGCACAACAGTCCATCAGAGCACTGCTGACCTGTGGCTGGCTGGAGTGGTGGAAGACCTTCTCAGAGTCCCTTATCAAGTACTTCTGAACTGGTCTCAGGCTCAGATAACCAGGAGCTGAGGCTGGTGGTGCCGCTGTCCCTTCAGATAGATGACCCTCAGGTAAAGGCAGGCGCTACAAGTCTGATGCAGCTCAAACAAGTGTTCCAACCAGCCGCTGGAAAAACAGGTGCTATATCTTCTTCTGCTTCAGTCCAGTTTCACAGTGTTTTTACTTTCAACCATTTACTAATAGTGTTTAACCACAACAGAGAACTCTCTCCCAGCCCTGAGACAGATGGCGTTTTGAATCATAACTAATAAAACGATATAAAAACACCTTCATACATCCCTGGTGACAAGACTGATGCACATGATATCATGCTCAAAACTGCTCTGCCTATCATCAACTGTATGACTTGTGTACTGTCATGTTCGTGTGTCCCACAGACTACTCGATACTCCACACCTCTGTCCGTCTCGAAACTCCTCTTCATCTTAGACGTCCTGGACAGAGCAGACTGGGTCTGGACATTGACTGGTGAGCTCATCTCTGAGGTACACAGAGCTCAGACGTCAGTGAGCTGATAGTGAACCTCATCAGAGGCACTCTGCATCCTACTTGCCTTGATATGTATCACCTCCAGACCGATCACAGCCAATCAATCCCAGCACAGAGTGTGCACAGAGTCACAGAGGTCAGAGGCTTCATCACTGAGCGTCAGAAGGAGCAGACTTCAGGGAATAGGTTCACAGATGAAGAGCAGTGTCAGACAGGTCCTGTCCCCAACATCCAGAAGCCCCGCCAGCCTCACACACATCTCATGTGTCCAGATCCCCATCTCTGCTGATCACCGCCCCCGAGAACGAGTCCTGGACACACCAATGATGAGAACCATCGAAGCGGAGCGCTTTCCCCAGACTCACAGCGACATGTACGCTGGCTTCCTAATTGGTGCAGACCAACTAATAGAGAAAAGAACAACCGGCGACCTGAGCCCGTTCAGCGAAAAGCAGTTTTTTTGGTCTGGGTCAGTTCATAAGCTGAACCAGAATCCAACAGTGTGTCAAACAGAAGCAGACACCTCCAGACGCGGCAGACTGGCCATTTGCAACATCTGGCTGCTAGGAAACATAATGTTTCTACCAGGAAACCTGGAGCAGTTGGGACTGGACCTGACCGAGGCCTCTCGGTCTACTCAGGACTCTGTACAAGATCTTCAACATCAAAAGTGTTGTCTTCAAAAACCAATTCTGTCTACAGCATCGTCCATCCTGAGTGTCCAGACTGGTTTTCATGGGCAGGCGGTATACCTGCTGCACTGCTTTGGAAAGATACAAGCAAGTCCGTTTGAGAAGTTTCACTGTGAAAAGACTCAGACCAAAGTCAAGTGCAAGTGGAGTTTCTCAGAAAGTCTCTTGATAAATCCCTGAGTGGTTCAAACGAGATCGCCGGACCTGTTTGTGTGCTTCCTTCATGCCCTCAGTCTGGACTCCACCAGAACTTTAAAAGGTCTGCTGAATCCAAGTGGAACAGTCCAGAAATACCACAAATCATTGAAAACTCACAAAGAGAGAGCTCAGAGGAGAGTCTTCAGACAGAACATCAATCATCTCCACTGTCAGATGGATGAAGGACCTGTGCTCCTCGCTGCCGCTGATCCCAGCTTCTCCTGAAGTCTGGAAGGGACTCGCAGACGAACGTCTGTGTTCCAGTGCACCTCTCTGGCCTTCAAGCTGGCAGAATGTCAACCAGTACCTGGGAGGACCTGAACCAAAGAAGTACAACACGACTGCAGAAGGTGTAGGCAGACTGATCCCTGCTGTGAGGAACAGCAGGAAGGCTCGGCAGTTCCTCACAAACTGCTTCAAGTCCTGAACAGACTCTAACATATATAAAATCTAACGTCTGTTTTACAGGTTGTGGTGGACTGTAGACTCTCAAGACCGACTGTGAAGTGGTGGAGCATCAGCGTGAGTTTCCAGCCCCTCCCTTCTCACTGAAACTGGATCTGAGTCGTAATGAACTGAGTGACTCAAGTGTGTCAGTGCTGTGTGCTGGACAGCGGAGTCCTCACTGATGAGACTCTCCTCTCTCAGGTGAGTGTCCCTACATTAAAACATCAGGATCCTCATGTTTGTGGAGAGCTGTGTATCGTCCACATAACTGTGGGAGCAAGTTCCTCGCTCATGACCCCAGAGAGGAGTCAGCAACCGTTTAAAACGTACCGCATATATGTATTATTCAACATCCTTACAGTTTAGGCACTAACATGGACTTGTTTATCAAGATTGTTTGAATAGTAGCATTGGAAGTGGGCGGAGCTTCAGTGAGTCTGGAGAGTCAAGATCCAGCTTACTATGGATAAGGCATTAGAACGTTCTTCATAAGACACACTGTGAAGACAACATCAGTGGAACATTTCTCTGTTTGTTGGGACGCACAAACTATAGTATCACTTTTTAAATGTGATTATTCACAATATAAGCCTTTAATATAATTCCTCATGTGGTGTATGAAATTCCTAGACTTAATAATAAAAAGTGTTTCATTCATCATTACTAACTATTCATTCACTAAGTGGTTTTCCATGAATGCATCACTAGTTTTAAACCATAAAGTTATATTCTGGTCTAAAAACGGTGCAGTAGTTGTGATCTGAGGCTTCTAGATTTAAGGCCTGAATGTTAACCACCCAGCAGCTGTGGTCATGAACCTGAGCCGCTCTGTGGACTACAGGCCATTATTTAAGAAGTGTCGAGATGGTTCTCGAATCTGTCCCTGTGCTCTTTGACTCTTGTCGTTTCTCTGGTGTTGACTATGTGTTTAATATCTTAAAGAGACGTACTGTGCTTTTGCTCTGAAGTTTAAACACATGACACGAGTGGATCAATCTTTATACATTTTGGAACATGTTCAGTCTCAGAATCTCAAGCAACGTAGCAATTTCCCTCAGCTTGTATCGTAGTCTATACTAAGAATCACGATGCCATACATCATGTTATCTTTATTCAGGGATTGTGTTAACTGTGTGTTTGTCAGAGATCAGCTGTTCCTCTGTGGCATCAGCTTTGGAGTGCCAACCCCTCACATCGCACATTCCTGGACCTGTGAGCTGAACGATCTGTCTGATTCAGCATGACTGATCTGTGTGGTTTTCTACAGAGTCCAGACTGTCGCCTGGAGACACTCATGTCAGTCCCTTGCCACAGAAACACTAACACACTACAGTTTTTCATATGAAACTGCAAACACACTTTAAATGATTATAAATGATTCACACAAACATCTTATACTGTGAATGTCTTTACTCATGTTCTATTCTTATGTTCAAATAGTTTCTCACATTTATGTACCACTTACATGGAACTACAAATATACAACTGTGTTTTTAATGCTGAGGGGGCCGGGACTTTAACAAGTTCATTTAAGATTAATAATTACACAAAAATGTGTGCGTTAAAAAAATTGGACGCATTTTAATCGTAATTATTTTTGCAATACCGTGCGGAACATTTTCTCACAGGATGAGTTTTCAGACGGACCGCGATTATACTGACAGCACCAACTGCAACCAACCACAGTGAACATGTCGGCCTAGATCATATACGGAATCGGGACGAAACCGTAATTAACACTCGTACATCGAATTAGTTGTTAGACTAATATTCCTTAAGTGGTGACTGGTTAATTAATTTCGGCGTCTGATAAGATGGAAAAGGTGAGGGTTTAAAGGCCTGGTTGGGGTTATTTTTATGGGAATGGGCTGTTAAGGTTTAGGCATTAATAGTAATTTGTTACAATATTTACTTCCGCTTACGTCCCGATTCCGTATAGATATCGTGCTGACCCAGGAAAAGAACCATCGGATCTATTATAATAACTGGGTATTACCAGCTTGGAGCTGAAGGACCATGTTGCTCACGAAGCAGACAAAACCATACTAAACCAGACTACACCGACTAAACCAGACCTAAAAACCAGTCCCTAGAACCAGACTAAACCAGACCAAAATCAGACCAACTCACGACTAAACCAGACTAAACCAGACTAAAACCATACTAAGAACAGACATAGAACAACTAACCAGACTAAACCCGACAAACCAGATTAACACCAGACTAAACCAGTCGAACCATACTAAACCATACCGTTGTTGGCCCGCGGTTGTGATGGGAAGTATATTTCTAAATATGGTTCTGCACTAAAGTCAAAACTTTCACTGGTCCTGTTGGACTTGAACAAAAATAGAACAATATTGTGTCTTAAACTTTAAATAATCATCATTATTAATGTTTACTAAAAATCCATGTGAAAAAACCGCTTCTCTCTGGTTCGCAGGTCAAATTTTATATGTGGAGTGTAAAATTTGATTTATGAACCGTCCGAGGGAACCGACGTGTATATTGATAACCTCTGAGAGGCAAAGCTGCGTTTTGTGCGATGTTGAGAAGGTGACAGTCAGAAGATGGAATCCAGAACTGCAGATAACACGTTACGCTAATACTGTTTCATGTGGCCTATATATGTGCATTTTAGATTTCGGCATACTGTGGCTTATGAATGTTACTTTTATACTTAACAAGTTGGAGACCGAACTCATTGTGGTTAGATTTGGTGGTTTTGTAACCCTAATAAATGATTATTATATGTTCAATATGACTCATATTGACTGTAAAGTAGACAATATCGTGTTTTTCAAATATTGAATTTTACCTCTAAATAATAGGATCAAATTGAGGCTATATAAAGCGTAACTGCAATGCCTGGGTCTGAGTCCTCATTATTAGGTAGCTGCCCACCTGGCCTTTCTTCGTCAACACCTGATCTGAGGTGCGTCTGAGAGCAAACCATGTTAATTGGTGCTGTCTCTTTAAATGCTAATGAGGTAGCGCTTTTGACCACGCCCCCAACCCAAGGAGACCACAGGTTCAACACCACCCCGAGCGGCCATTTTTGTAGTTACAAAGCCACTACAATATCTCATAGCAACATCTCATTACATCGCAAACATGAATGCAGCTTCCTCCATAGACTGAAACAAATGTTACTTTTCAATCTAGTCCAGTCTTATATATCCGACATCTATCTCCATTTTAGCTTTGGGATGCGCACAAAAGTGCTATGATCTCACACGCCGGTTTTGTTTACGAACAGCGGGCCCGGGCCTTGCGCGTGACTCACGCGTCGCATATATGACGCACTATGCAACGATGACCGGAAATGTTTAAATTGAATATACTATCTATGCACAATATTACAGCATTTACAAACTTGAGCAACGTTTTTTCCTTCAACATAAGAAAGAGACGCATGCGCCTCCGAGCCGCAGGTTTGCCGACTCCTAGTTTATACATTATGTTTAAGCAAATTGTAGACAGTGTCTCCCAAAGTGGGGCCGCTGCCCCCTGGATGAGGGCCGCGAGGGTACTTGCGGGGAGCCGCGTGAGGTCATAAAAAAAAAATATATATATAATATAATATACTTTATTTAATGTTTAAATTTATAATGTTTTGTTTGTAATATTAAAATCTTTGGTGTCATTATTTTGACTTGAATAAACCCCTGTAATCATTTTTGTATTAACAATGTTTGTAGCATAGCATTTCCCCAAAATAAAATAACCAGAAGAGCCTATTCTTAATGTTGTCTTCTTGGTTATTATTTTGTGAGGGTGGCCAACGCAACCCGTCATATTTTAAAGGGGGCCTCGGAGTTACTTGAGTTTGGGAATGGCTTGCTGTATAGGATCAGGATAATGTGCAGTTTCCAACAATAAATAAAATGCAATAGTCTAACATTACAAATGTAATGAACATGGTCTCAGAGTGAGAGGAGGTGGACACAGACATCACTATTGTTTGTTACAGGGATGAACTGTGTCAAGAAAGACTGAAATACATATTTGTTCAGCCATTGCTGGCTCTAAATCTGTCTAATTTTTCACAACCTCTTCTTTGGTCTCAACATGAACTTTTTATTAAAAAAAAAATCAATGCAAAACATGTAGGTATACAGAGGCTTATTAGGGCGTTAAATCGCAGCATTCACGAGGAGATGGGAGGCACGCGGACTGTTTTTTCCTGCAGCAGTTGTATTTATTGGGTGCACAGAATACCAAAGACAACGCATGGTCCTGTGCGCTTTATGGGGTTGGGTACAAGGCCACGTGACAGCAAAGTCACGCTCAGCCACAACACGGAGAGCGGCTGCGAGAGGCAGTGAGGTTCCAGCCCCGCTCGCAGCCGCTCCACCTTGTTGTGGCCGAGCGTGCAGCCACAACGTTGGGCCAGTACCCAACCCATAAAACGCGCACAGACCATGCGTGTCTATTGAGATAATCTGTGCACCCAATAATACACTGCTGCAGGAAACCTCCGCGTCTCCCCTCTCCACTTTGAAGCCGATTAACGCCCTAAATAAAGCTCTGATACCTACATTTTGCATTGAATAACAAGTTCATGATTGAGCCCAAAAGTAAATATGTGAACAAATTAGACAGATTTAGAGCCAGCAAATGGCAGACAATATTATATCAGTCCCTATTTGACCAAATTACTCAACCTAGTAACAAACAAATAGTGTTGTCTGTGTACCACCTCCTCACTCTCTAGACATGTTCATTACCCTCTTGTTACTGTAGACTATTGCATTTAATTTATTGATGAAACTCACATAACCTGATCCTCTACAGCAGCCATTCCGCAAACTCAGTAACACCGATGCCCCCTTAAAAATCTGACGGGTCTGCGTGGCCCCCCGAATAATAATAACCAAGAAGACAACATTAAGAATAAGGTCTCTTCTGTTATTTTATTTTGGGGAAATCAGGCCTCTGCTAACATAACATTGGTAATACAACAACTGATTACAGTGGATTATACAATACAAATAATGAAGCCCAAATATTTTTATATTACCAAACAACACATTATTCATTATAACCTTGCAAATAATTATATATATATATATATATATTTTTTTTTATGACCAGTCCCGCGGCCCCCCAGCAGTAAAAGAAAATTGAAACCGCTCGCGGCCCCACCAGGGGCCCGCGACCCCCTTTGGGAGACACGCTCTACATTTGCTTCCACATACACTAGTATAAAAACTGAGAGTCGGCAACTCTGCGGCTCCGGAGGCGCATGCGTCATCTTTCTTCCTGTAAAGGAAAAACACAGTTCTCAAACACACATCATAAAAATGATCATGAGCAAAATGGTGCATAAGTAATAATTCAATTTAACATTTCCGTCAACGTAGTGCGTCATATCCTCGCGACGTAGGCCGCGCGCCAGAGCGGCCGCTGTAGTAAACAAACCGCGTGTTTAGCATCATAGACTGTGCCGCATCCCAAAGCTAAAAAGAGAAAGTCGATTAATAAGACTGGACAAGAAAGAAAATAACAATTGCTTTCAGTCACTGAGGAAGGCCTGCTCATGTTTTGCGATGTAATGAGAAGTTTTTCTATGAGATAATTTGATTTGTGCTTAGTAACTAACGGGGGGGGGTCGGGGGGTGAAGGGGGGGGGGGGGGTGGGGGGGGGGGGGTGGGGGGGGGGGTGGGGGGGGGGGGTGGGGGGGGGGGGGGGGGGGGGGGGGGGGGGGGTTGACAAAATGGCCGCTCGGGTGGAGTTTGAACCTGTGTCCACCTGATGGGGGCGAATGTTCAAAAGCGCCTCATTTGCATTTAAAGAGACAGCACAAAACAGGTGCTCCGAGACGCACCTCAGAACAGGTGTAGAAGAAATCCAGTGGAGCGACAAATAATGAGACTCAACCCATGCATTGCATTGACGCTTTATATAGTGCCACAAATTGCTGATTAGATTAAAAATCAATATTGAAACACGATATGTCAACTTTAAGGTCAAATAAGAGTCATATTAACATATAATCATCATTAATATTTGGTTACAAAACCACCAAAATTCAACCAACAATGAGTTCGACCTCCAACTTGTTAATATAACCAGAAACATTATAACCACAGTATGCACGACTTAAAATGCACTAATATAGGCACATGAACAAGGATTAGCAGTAACGTGTGAATGCAAGTACTGGATTCAATCTTCTGACTGTCACCTTTCCAAACATCGCACAACTCAATTGCCTCATCAGATGATTATCAAATACAACGTCGGTTCCGCTCCGGGACTGTTCATAAATCACATTTTAAACACATATAAATATTTTCTGACCTGAGAACAGAGAGAAGCGGTTTTTTCACATGGATTTTTAGGTAAACAATTAAATAATGATGAATACATTAAGTTAAGCAACACAAATATTGTTTCAATATGTAATTTGTTCAAGTCCAACAGACCATTGAAGTTTGCCTTTACAGTGCAAACCATGATTAAGAAATATACTTCCAGCCACATTGGCCAACACCGGTCTTGTGTTAGTCTGGTTTAGAACTGTTTAGTCATGGTTTACATCTGGTATGTCCCTGGTTTAGTCTGGTTTAGGTCTGTTCTAGTCTGATCTAGTCTGGTTTAGTCTGGTTTAGTCTGGACTTTAGTCTCGGTTGGATCAGCACATTGGTCTGGTTTAGTCTGGTATATACAGGTTTAGTCTGGTTTATCTGGTTTTAGGTCTGGTTTTAGACCTGAGGTTTAGTCTGCACGTGAGCACATGGTCCTATCAGCTCCAACTGTAAGACCCAGTTATTATAATAGAACCCTGGGTTCATAGTTCACTGGCGTCAGCACGTTAGATCAAAATATAACGGAATCGTGGACGAAGTCGGAAGTAAATATTTCAATTACCTATTAAAGCCTAAACATAACACATTCCCATAAAATAACCCACCCCAGCCATAACCCTACCTTAACCATCTTACTCAACCGCCTAAAACTTAAACCATCACCACTTAAGGACATATTAGTCGAAGGCACACCTAATTCGAAGTACGAGTGTTACTTCCGTTTCGTCCCCATTCCGTATATACTAGTGCCGAGCTCATGTTCACTGTGTTTGTAGTCAGTGGGCGTCAGTATAATGCGGTCCGTCTGAAACTCATCCAGTGAGAAATGTTCCGCGGTGCAAAAATAAATACGAATAAAATGCGTCCAATTTTTAACGCACACAAATTTTGTGTCAAATTAAATTAATCTAATGAAACTGTTAAAAGTCCCGGCCCCCGCCAGCCTTAACACAGTTGTCTCTTGCATCCATGTAAGTGGTACAGAATGTGAGCAAACTATTTTGAACATAATATAAACAAGAGCTAAAGACATTCCCAGTAAACAGATGTGTGTGTAATCATTTATAATCATCTTAAAGTGTTGTTTGCAGTTTCATACGCATAGCAACAACTTTAGTGTGTCAGTCGTTTTTCTTGTGCAGTTGATACACGAGACTTAGTCGTCTCCAGTCGACATGTCTGGACTCTGTAGAAAACCACACAGATCAGACACTGCTGAAATCAACAGATCGTTCAACTCAGGTCCAGAAGTGAGATGTGAAGGGGTTGGACTCCAAAGCTGAGGCCACAGAGGAACAGCTGGATCTCAGACAAACCACAGTTCCCCAACCTGAATAAGAACACATATGTACATTAGAGCATCGTGATCTTATAAGACTACGATACAAGCTGAGGAATTGCTCGTTAGCTTTGACTAATCTGAAGACTGAACCTTTTCCAAATGTATAAGAAATATACCACACGTGTCATAGTATTAAAACATCAGAGCAACGCACAGTACGTCTCCTTTAAGATATTAAACCCATTAGTCACACACCATAGTAAACACAAGAGACCAAGAGCAAAGGGACAGGAATTCGACCAACGACCACTTCCTAAATAATGTCCTAAGTCCACAGAGCGGCTCAGGTTCATGACCACCGCTGCTGTCTGCCACATCAGGCCTACAATCTAGAAGCCTCCCAGAACAACTACTGACCCATTTTAACCGAAATAAACTATATTTTAAAACAGTGATGCATACATAGGAACACCACTTAGTGAAATAATAATAGTAAATGAAGAATGAAACCCTTTTATATCTTTAAGTCTAGAATTACATACAGCCACATGAGCTTTCAATAATTACAGGCTATATTGGAATAATCACATTTAAAAGTGACTATAGTTTGTGCGTCCAACAACAGAAAAGTGTCCCAGAAGTTGTCTGACACATCTGTGTCCTTGAATTAAAAGAACGTTCTAAGCCTGAATCATAGTAAGATGGATTTTTACTACCAGACCCTGAAAGCTCCGCCACTATCCAAGCTCTCTATCATCTTTTGATAAACAAGACCACTGTTTAAGGTGCTAAACTGTAATGATGTGAAATAATACATTATGGATCAATAACATATACAACCGGTGCAGCTCCCTCTGTGTCATCAGGAGGAACTTGCTCCCACAGTTATGTGACGAACACACATCACACAGCGCGCGCCATGAGGATCCCTGAGGTTTAAATGAAGGACACTCACCTGAGAGAGTAGACGTCTCCCGTGAGGACACCGCAGTCCAGCACACAGCACAGACACACTTGTAGTCACCAGATTACATTACGACTCAGCTCCAATCATGAGAAGGGAGGGGCGGAACTCAGCGCTGGATGCCACCACGATCACAGTCAGGTCTCTTGAGAGTCTACAGTCACACCAACCTGTATACAGACGTTAATATAAATAGATAGAGTCTGATCAGGAACTTGAGCAGTTGTGAGGACTGACCATACTTCCTGCAGTTCCTCACAGCAGGGATCAGTCTCCTACAACCTTCTCAGACGTGTGTACTTCTTTGGGTCCAGTTCTCCAGGACCTGGTCTGACACCTGCAGCAATGTAGGCCAGAGCAGAGCAACTGAACACAGACAGTTCGTCTGCTGAGTCCCTTCCAGACTTTCAGGAGAAGCTGGACAGTCTGCAGGAGAGACTGGTCCTTCATCTCCATCAGACAGTGGAAGATGATGATGCTTCTGTCTGAAGACTCCTCCTCTGATTCTCATCTCTTTGGAGTTTTTCAATGACTATTGTGGATTCTGACTGTTCCACTGGAATTCAGCAGCCATTTTAAAAGTCCTCCTGTTGGAGTCCAGACTGAAGGCCAATGAGGAAGCACACAAACAGTCCAGAGCGACCGTTTGAACCACTCAGGGATTTATCCAAGAGACTTTCTGATAAACTCACTTGTACACTTACCTGTGGATCTGAGTCTTTTTCACAGAGAAACTACTCAACGACTTGCATGTCACTTCCAAAGCAGTGCAGCAGTAAACCGCTGCCAAAACTCCTGGATCACTCATAAGGACGAAGCTGTAGACAGATTGGGTTGAAGACAACACTTTCATGTTGAAGATCTCTGTACAGAGTCCTGATTAGACCGCGGCTCGTCAGGGTCCAGTCCCACCTGCTCCAGGTCTGCCTGGTAGAACAATAATGTTTACCTTGCAGCAGAAGTTCAAAGGCCATCTGCCCAGCATCATGGAGGAATGTCTGCTTCTGTCCGACATCCACTGTTGTATCTTGTCTCTCATTCCGCTTCTGAACCTGACCAACCCAAAACTGCTTTACCTGAACGGCCGTCACGGCTCTCGGTTGGTCTTATCTCTATCTGTAGGTCTGCACCATAGGAAGCCAGCGTACATGTCGCTGAGATCTGGGGCAGCGCGAGCGCGACTTCGATCGTCTCACATGTGGTCCCAGGACGGTGGCGTTGGAGCCAGCAGAGATGGGGCTGATGACACATTGATGTGGAGGCTGCGGGAGCTTCTGATGTGGGACAGGACTGTCCTTACAACTGCACTACATTCGGTGAAACCTCTTCCTGAAGTACTGCTCCTTCTGACGCTCAGTGATGAAGCCTCTGACCTCTAGTGACTCCTGTGCACACTCTGTGCTGGGATCTGATTGAGGCTGCTGCTGGTCGGAGGAGATCCATATAAGACAGTAGGAAGCAGAGTCCTCGATGAGGGTATCACTATCACACACGACTCTGATTCTCTGTGTGACCTCAGAGATGAGCTCCCAGTCCAAAGTCCAGACCCAGTCAGCTCTCGTACCAGATCCGTCTAAGGATGAAGAGGAGTTTAGGAGACACGACAGATGAGTGAGTGGAGAGAGAGTCTGTGGACACAAGAACATGACAGTTACCAAGTCATACATGATGAATGCAGAGCAGATTCGAGCATGGATGATCATGTTGACATCAGTTTGACACAGGAAGAAGTGTCATTTTATAACGTTATTATTAGTTTCCCTGATTCAAACTCCATCATCTCGGGCTGGGAGAAGTTCTCAGTTGTGATTAAATGTCACTAATAATAAATGTTGAAAGTAAAACACTGTGAACTGGACTGATAGCAGAAGAAAAAGCACCTGTTTTTTTCCTGCGCTGATGGAACACTTGTATGAGCTCATCAACAGTCGCGCTGCCCCTTTCACCAGGATACATCTCTCAGAAGGACAGCGGCACCACTCAGCTCCATCTCCTGTTTTCTCTGAGCCCTGAGCCCAGTTCAGAACAGAAACGTATTTACAACTGAGAAGGTCTATCCCCACTCCAGCCACTCACAAGGTCAGCACTGCTCTGATGACTGGGCGCCCCTGCTTAGCTCCTCAGTGGCATGCTTTAAAGTATGTCCTGACACCTGATGAGGTTTCCTGCACCGTCTTCTTGAGATTTCCTCAGCCTCTCCTCCTCATGCTGGGCAGTCTTCATGGAGAGTTCCTCACCTCTGCTCCTCAGCTAGGGCAGTCTTCTTGAGAGTTCCCTCAGAGCCCCCTCCTCATGCTGGTGCTGTGGTGTGATTCACCTGAGGCCCTCTGTGATGGTACTGCTCCAGTGAAGATGCTGTGTCAAGGATAGTTCCTGCTTCCTCTGGTTCCCTCGGCCACCACTTCCCACATCTGCTGATTCACAGCACGCATTGTCTTATGACCTGCAGAAGCATCTGAGCTCTTCTTCTGTGAGAGGAATGCAAGACTAACAGTTTTAATCATGAGTTCTTTATATTAATTCTATTCAGCATGTTTTCATTATAGCTATTCCCCTGACTACCAGATCACTTTTTAATCTGTGAACGAGAGCTAAAGTCTCATCAAGTTTACTTCAGCTTTAGTGGAACAGTGCATCCAGAAAGTAATCAACACCTTCATGCAGTGGACTATTTGAACCACTATGTACATTGGGATGTCTTTGTGTCTTAGATTCTTAACCAAACTGCAAAGAATCCCTAAAAAACATCTTAACTTTGTCATAGATATTCCTGAGTACGATTGACAGAAAATGACAACCGATGAAGATTACAACTTATAACTCATGCAAAATTAGGATGCAACCGATATGAACACTTTGGCCGATTTTGATCTCCGATATTAATGTTCTATTATGGCCGATAAACCAGTATTTGCTAGATACGATGTTTATAAAATAATAATAATAATAATCTGAGATGATTAAATTTTGAGTACAAGACTGAATTTATATTCTCTATTTTCAGAATGTATTTTATTTTATTTAGAATGGACGATGTGGGAAAAGGCACACAGGAGTTTTGTGGCTCTTATTTGAGTGAAACTATCTTTAAAGCAGCGTATGTCGATAGTTATAAAAAGAGTAATGATAAAAATAAGACAAGAAAAAATAGTCCCCAATACAAATTGATAACAGATAAAAACAGAAACAGGTTTAACATAGTATTAAAAGTGGTACATTTCATGCTATAATCATACTGTTTTGTTCATAAAGAGATTTAGAGTTCTGTAATCAGAGTATCCTCTAGCAAGCCTGAACATGGCATTGATGAACATCCGCTGAAATCGATATTTATACCAATACATCGTGCTTCCCTGTTGAAAATGATAAAAAAGGTGAAAGAGGTGGAATACATACAGGAGCAGGTGTCAGACGGATGTCCACGTATCGTTATATTCGATTAAAACAGGATGAAATGTTTCTATAATAGAGGAGAGAGAGGATAAAGGTACAGCACACGTATTTTTACACTTGTTACCAAAAGAAAAACATCTAAATGAACCTTAAAGAATATTCTCCTCCACTATAATTGTAAATAGTTGTTAAAGGAATAGTTTATTAGTTAGAATTCTCCGGAGAGAATTTAGTGCGCGGACGTAGCGCTCCTAACTATCTCTCCGGAGACTTCATCTCTCGCTGCTACTGTGGGTACTACAAGTCACGCTGCAACTATTGGACGGAAGTGAGCGAGATGAGCAGTCTCCGGAAGATAAGTTAGAGCATCGGACGTATCCACCCTCGAGATTACTACGCCTCACACTATAGTACCCTTTTTATCCGCAGAGAAAATCGACTGTTACATTTCTGTGTTACTAACTTTGCATTGAACACACACGTAACTAACATACATTTCAATAGGGAACACTTGGAAGAGTTTGGTAGCTTCTAGCGGAGCTACCATTGGGTACTAACCGTGACCAGAGGCGGCTGGCTTTTTGTGCTCCCGTTTTTGCTCCCGTTTTGCATGACAGAGCGAACGGACTAGACCAGACAGGACGTATTAACTAGTCAAAGTAGGTAAGAACATATGGTCAGTATGTAAAACGGTGAACTATTCCTTTAAAGGCTTAAATTGTAGACCTAAAATGTCCATGAGCGCTGGAAGTCCCCGTGTGAATGCACCATCATCAACACACCCACACAGAAGAGACAAAAAGGACATGCAGATCGGATTGTGATCTCACCAGTGGAATACTAAAACGTTGCCACCCTACTTTAACTGCGTGGCTCTCGAGAGTTGACTGTAAATATGATCTCCAACGTTAGAATGAGAACAAAGAACTATCTTTAAAGCCTTTTACTTGCATATTCGTATATATCCTGTGTCGTCAACAAATCAAAAACCCCCAACCTAGATGGAAACATTACTGCAGTAAAAAACAAAAAATTTTTTACAAAAGTAACAACAGTACTTTGAACTGAGTGCATTGTGTGATTTTCTACCTCTGTCATGACACAGGAAACAGACCAACCTGTGTATCGCTCTTGGGCTTGGAGCCCTGAGGTCTTTGGCCCTGAGGTCTTGGCCCTGAGGTCTTGGAGCCCGAGGTCTTGTGTCGCCCTAGGATTGGCCCTGATGTCTTGGCCCTGAGTGTCTTTGGCCGTGAGTTCTGGGTCCATGAGGTCTTTGGCCTGAGGTCTTGGGCTCTGCGAGGTCTTGGTCCCTGAGGTCATGGGCCCTGATGTCTTGGGCCGTGAGCTTGGTGTCCTGAGTCTAGGGCCCTGAGGTCTTGGGTGCCTGAGTCTTTGGTCCTGAGTCATGGGTCTGAGGTCTTGGGCCTGGGGCTGGAGTCCAGCATTAGATGGGGGGGATGAGGTTTTTCTCTGTACAAAAACATTGGCTATTAGAGTCTGTAATGGTTTATTAAAAGTAGGGGGGGGGGGGGGGGGGGTGGGTGGAGTTAAATAACATTGATAGACTTTTGTTGTGTATTAAAGGTGAAAGTTGTATGTGATGTTTGACCTACGAGTGTAACTGTAGGACATCTGGTACCTTCAGTCAGTGTCTACAGAGCTCCAGGATCAATGGTTCCTGTATGTTTCTGGTGCGGGGTCCCACAGCAGAAGAAACACTCCTAAACACTGGATCCTACAGCAAGTTACAGACCACACGTGATGAACTGAAGCACCCTGAGCACATGCAGCTCTCACTACAAGTCAAATGTGCCAACAAACACACTTTATTTCAACAAAGCACATACTAAAATACACACGTTCCATTTGTCTAAGGACCATGACCCCTCTTTTCACATGTGATCGTTCATGTTTTCATCCACTGGTGAATTCTATGACAAAGCCTCACTCTGTCCAGTCGTAAACTTTAAATAAAAATGTAATCTAAAGTCAGATCAGGTTAAGCGCGTGTCTGACCAAACGCTTCAAAAAGCTTTTGACGCGCTTCAGCTGACGCCAAGCTAGTTTTGTCATTTTTGGTGCTTGAAGCTTTTGACGCATGACGCGCCTGACGCCGGTGGGAGGAGCTTCTCTGTTTGATCTGTAAGTTCGGACAGCGATGGATTTTTCAAATGAGCAGCGAGCCTTTATTTGAGTTATAAAAAGCACAATTAACAATGTTTGTAGGGCTTATCAACAAACCAATGATCTGGGTTCACACAGACTTGAGAGGCTAGCAGTTTTCGCAGAGTTTCCGACATTTACTCCAGGAGCTGCTTACGGAGGAGTTACGCTTTCAGCGGAACTTCCGCATGTCACCACCGCCCAGTCTCGAGTTACACAAACGCCCGAGCTCGCCTCTCCCCGCCTCGCTCTCGCCTCTCCCCGCCTCTCGCTCGCCCCCCCTGCCTCTCCCCGCTCTCGCCTCGCCCTACCCTCTCCCCGCATCAGCTCTCGCCTCTCCCTGCCTCTCCCCCAGGCTCTCGGCTCTCTTTCTCCCAGCCATCACCCCGGCTCTTGCTCTGAGCCAGACTCATCGTCATAGCCTGTTCTTATATTAAATAAAACTACATTTACTTACACAGCAAGTTATTTCGATGATTTTTGTTTACTCAGAACGTTAACTACTCATACAAATAATATTACTAATAACATAATGACAAACAAAACAGCACAACAGATACATGACTTCTCCTTCATACAGAGACAGACCCCTTCTGCTGCTGCAACCTACGTCTCCTGATTGGTTGAAGCACGCTCAAAGCTTCAAAAGCTCCAGCTTTGCTCAGCTTCGCGTCAAAGGGATTGTTTTTGATACGCGGAGCGTTTCGCCGTGTCAAAGCTTCAAGGAGCGCGTAGTACTTTTGAACATTGACGCGCGCCAAGTAGACGCCGGGGGCCTTCGGCTTCACCTGACCCACGCTTCACCATTCACTTCAATGCAAACCTGACGCTTTTTTACGCCGACGTTAAGTCCCGGTGTGAACGCCCCTTTATAGTTTCCTATTGGTTCTCACTTTGAGTGGATTGAAGATGCAGCTTCAAAATGAACTCTGGTGGCGATTCCACATAGACCGTCACTCCTTCATGTACACAGCACTGACACTGAGGATCTTTTTGAGAGAAAGACCCATGTACTCTGGGTCCCTAGGTTACACACCATCAACAGAACAGGTAAGAATTGTTTTTTTAAAGCATTACGAATAGGACTAAAGACAGGCCGCGAGGAGACACAAGAGAGAGACTAAGAGAGAGATAAGATACAGTATGAACCAATACGAGAGAGACCAATGGAGGACCAGGAGAGAAACCATAAACCATGTTATTTCAAGAAATTCCACAAAGAAAACAACTGAAAGAATAGATAGAGACTCCAAATAACACTATTATTTCTGTTATTAATATGAGAGAGAGGTAGTTCCACTGGAGTACTCTCTCATTGGTCTCATCCTCCTTTCTTGTCACACTCTTTCTCTCTCTGGTCTCTCTCTGTCTGTCAGATTTAGTCCATCGTAACTGCATTAAAACACATTTCTTACCTTTCTGTTGATGGTTGAACCATGGACCGAGAGTAACATGGTCTTCTCTCCACAACACGAGAGATCCTCAATGTCCAGTGCTGTGTCCCAGCGAAGAGTGACGCGGAGCGTCTATTGTGGAATCCACCAAGGTTCATTCTTGAAGCTGCTTCTACAAACCCACATTGAGAACAAAGGCCACCAGCTAAAGGGGCGTTCCAAAAAGAGTACCCTAGACACCGGACGTAACTTCGGCGGTCAAAGCGCAGGTTTGCATAGAAATGAATTGGTGAAGCGCGTCAGTTGAAGCCCGAGATCCCCGGCGTCACATGCCGCGTCAAAGCACTCCAAAAGTACTACCTCGCCACACCTTGAAGCTTTATGACACGCGAAACGCCTCGCAGTATCAAAACAAAGCCCTTTGACCGCGAAGCGGAGGTCTAAAGCTGAGCATATTGGCAAGCTTTTGCCGCGGGCATTCAACCAATCAAGGAACAGAGCAGCACAGCAGCGGGTCTGTCCTCTGTCATGAAGAGAAGTCATGTATCTGTGCTGCTGTTTATTGTTTGTTGTCATTATGTTATTAGTAATAATTATTTGTATGATAGATACCTTCTGAGTACAAAAATCTAAGAACACCTGCTGGAGAGTAGTAAACTGTTTAATATATTTAATATAAGAACAGGCTGAACCGATGATATCTGCTCAGAGCAAGAGCACGGTGGTGGAGAAGGCATGAGAAAAGAGCTGATAGCCGTGGAGATTCAGGTTAGGCAGCGCGCGGCGGGGAGATCGAGCGAGAGCCGGGGAAAGCAGGGAGATGTCGAAGACGACGAGAGCGGTGTAGAGGCGAGAGCGAGCGGGGAGAGGCGAGCTCCGGGTTTGAAACTCAACTGGGCGTGTGACATGCGGAAGTACCTGCTGAAAGCGAAACTCTCCGTACGCACTCCTGGAGTAAATGACGGAACTCTGCAAACACAGCAGCCTCTCAAGTCTGTGGTGAACCCCGACATGTTTGTTGAAGCCCTACAACAATATTATTTTGCCGTCTTAATATAACAAATAAAGGGCTCGCTTGCATCCATTATGACAACTCCAACGCTGTCCAGACTACAGACAACAGAGAATCTCCCCCACGGCGTCAGGCGCGGTACACTCGCTCAAAAGTCTTCAAGCACCAAAAAGACAAAACTACTTGCGTCAGCTGAAGCGCGTCGTAACAGCTTTTTGAAGCTTTGGTTCTGACGCGCCTTATACACAGATCTGACTTTAGATACATGTTAAATTTAAAGTTTACGAGACTGGACAGAAGTGAGGCTTAGTCAAAAGAATAACCAGTTGGATTTTAATAAACATGAACATCACGATGGTGACAAGAGGGTTCACTGTCCATGACAATGGAACGTGTGTATTTTCGTAATGTACTTTTGTGAAATCAAGTGTATATTGTTGCACATTTGACCTTTGTATGAGAGCTGCATGTGCTCATGGTGCTTCAGTCATCAACACAGTTGGACTGTACCATTCTTTAGGCTCCAGTGTTAGGAGGTGTTTTCTCGGGGGGGGGGGGGGGGGGGGGGGGGGGGGGGGGGGGGGGGGGGGGGCAGTGGGACCACCCTGCAACCAGAAACCCAACAGACCCATTGAACCTGAGAGCTCTGCTTAGGAACACAAGATCACAAGGTACCATCTGACACCTGCTACACTAAAAAAAAAAAAAAAAAAAGGGGGGGGGGGGGGGGGGGGGGTGGGGGGGGGGGGGGGGGGGCGGGGGGGCGAGTCAAACACACAACAACATCACCTTTACTACACACAACATTGGAAAAAAGACTCATCAAAGTTATTTAAATACCTTTTAATAAACCATTACAGCTCTAAGATCAAATGATATTATTGTCCATAGAAAACTCACTTCTGTATCTCGCAGCCCCAGGGCCCTAGACTCATGACCCAAGACCCTCAGGACCCAAGACCTTCAGGACCCAAGACCTCAGGGCCAAACCTCAGGACTCCAAGACCTCAGGCCAAGACCTCAGGGCCCAAACCACAGGGCCCAAGACCTCATAGCCCAGACCCAGGCCCGCAAAGACCTCAGACCACCAAGACCTCAGGGCCCAAGACCTCAGGGCCCAAGACCTCAGGGCCCAAGACCTTCAGGGCCCCAGACCTCGAGGGCCCAAGACCTCCTGGGCCCAAGACCTCAGGCCCAAGACCTCAGGCCCAAGCCTCAGAGCGACACACAAGATTTGTCATGTTTTCCCAGTTTTTATGACCAGAGATGCGAAAACCCACACTGCACTCAGTTCAAAGAACTGTTTGTTACTTTGTAATAGTTTTAACTGCAGAAAATGTTTCCATCTAGATTATAATGTGAACCGCACACAGGATATAAACAAATGCAAGTAAAGGCTTTAGAAGATAGGTCTTTTTCTCCATCTAACGTTTAAGATCAGAGTATTTAACAGTTCAACTCACGGAGCGCCACGCAAGATAAAGTGAAGCAACGATATTAGTAGCACATCACCATTGAGAACACAAACTCGATCCTCACGTCCATTTTTTTGTCCTTATGTTTGTGTTGTTTGAAGAAGGTGCATTCCGACAACGGAGCGACCTTCAGACCCTCATGGACATATCATATGGTGCACCTTCTAAGCCTATTAAAGGAAAGTTCACTCCGTTTACATACTGCATATTTCTTACCTTACCTTAGACTAGTTAATAACGTACCAGTATGTCTTAGTCCGTTCGCTCTGTCAGGCCAAACGGAGCAAAAACGGAGCACAACCGCAGCCTCGCTCTGGCGTCACTGTATAGGTACCCAAAAGGTAGCTTCCGCTAGAACTACCAAACTCTCCAAGTGTTCCCTCTTAAATGTCTAAAGTTTACGTTACCCGTTGTTACACTGCCAAGTATAGTAACACAGAAATGTAACAGTCGATTTTCTCAGCGGATAAAACGGTTACTATATTGTAGGCGTAGTAATCTGAGGTGCGCTACCGTACGCGCACTAACTCTCTCCGGAGACTTCTCTCTACGCTCACTTCCGTCAATAGAAGTCAGCGTGACTTGTAGTACACACAGAAGCAGCGAAGAGAAGTCTCCGGAGAGAAGTTAGGAGCGCTACGTCGCGCACTACACTACTCTCCGGAGACTTTCCTCAAAACTATTCCAAAACAACTCATTCACAAATATAGTGAGGAGAATTTACATACGGCCATATAGATGTTTTTTCATTAGAGGCGAACAAGTGTAAAAATACTGAGTACTGTACCTTTATCATCTCCTCATTATAGAAACCTTTTCCCGTTTAAACTTGAATCTAACGATACGTGGACAACCAATCTGACACCTGCTCCTGAAAGTATTCCACCTATCTTCACTTTTATATCTTTGTTCAACAGTGAAGCACGATATATTGGTTATAAATATCGATATCAGCCGATTCATCAATCCATGTTCAGGCTTGCTAAGGCAACTCGATTACAGAACTCTAAATCATCTTTATGAAACACAATCAGTATTATTATAGCATCGACCTGAACCACTTTATAATACATATGTTCGCAACCTCTCTATTTTTTAATGTTATCAATTATTTTGGTGACTATTTATTCTTGTCTAATTTTTTAATCCATCTCTTTATATAAACTACTACATACGCTGCATAGAGGAAAGTTTACACTCAAAATAAGAGCCACAAAAACTCCTTAGTGCCTTTTCCCACACTGCGCCTTCTAACTACAATAAAAGATACATTCTGAAAATCAGAGCGCAATAAATTCAGTATGGTACAAACTTTTATCATCTCAGAAAATTATTAAAATTATTATTTTATAAACATCGTTACATCCGACAATACTGTTATCGGCCATAAATAGAAACAATAATCTTCGGATCCTCAAAATCGTCCAAAGAGTTCATATCGGAGCAGATCCCTAATTTTCATTTCTAACAGTTGTTCTAATCTCACCGGTTTTTCATTTTCCTAGTCATCTACTCCGAATACTCTATGACAAAGTATTAAGATGTTTTTAGGATTCTTTGTCCGTTTGGTGTTTAGAATCAAACACAAATAATCCCAAGTACATAAGTGTTCAAATAGGCCAAACTGCAAGAAGGTGGTTGAGTACTTTCTGGATGCACTGTGCCACTAAGCTAAGTTAAACTCTGCTGAACTTACATCTTTTCCAACAGAAAAAAGCGACTCTAGGAAACAGGGACATAAGCTCTAAATGATACATGCTGCATAGAAAACTACATAAAAGAAACACATGATTCAACTGTACGTCTGCATTCCTCTCACAGAAGAAGAGCTCCACAGAAGCTTCTGCAGGATCATAAACAGCGTCTGATCAGAAGATTGGGAGTGTGGCCGAGGGAACAGAAGGAGCAGGAGTACTCACTCGTGTACCAGCAATCTCACTGAGCTGTTACAACACCGAGGGCCTCAGTTGAACCACCACACCCAGCATGAGGAGCGATGCTGAGGGAACTCTCCAGAAGACTGCCAGCCATTAGGAGCACGGCTGGGGGACTCTCCATGAAGACTGCCATCATGAGGAGCAGAGGCTGAAGGGAACACCTCCAAGAAGCGACACCTGCAGGAAACCTCCATCAGGTTTACAGGACATCTTTAAAGCACTGCCCACGAG
Organism: Knipowitschia caucasica; assembly: GCA_964034765.1. Lineage (NCBI taxonomy): Eukaryota > Metazoa > Chordata > Actinopteri > Gobiiformes > Gobiidae > Knipowitschia > Knipowitschia caucasica. Next base: position 12,889,365 of record OZ035830.1, read on the forward strand.
GAGTCAGCAGGGGGCTGCCACATCCAACAGAAGAGCAGTTGACTGACCTTGTGGGCGTGGCAGGAATGGGGACGACCTGTCACAGAAATTCCTGAAGTACTTCTGAAACTGGCCTCAGGCTTCAGAGAACCAGGAGCTGGAGCTGGGTGGTGGGCCGCTGTCCTTCAGAGAGATGAACCTGGTGGAAATGGCAGCGCTACAGTCCTATGCAAGCTCATACAAAGTGTTCCATATCCAGCAGCTGGAAACCAGGTGCTTTACTCTCTGCATCATTCCAGTTTCACCGTGCTATACTTTCACACATATATTATAGAGTAACACAACTGAGAACTTCTCCCAGCCCTGAGCTGATGGCGTATGAATCATAAACTAATAAAACGGATTATAAACACACCTTCAATTACCCTTGTGTCAAACAGATGTCCACATTAACATCAATGCTCAGAAACTGCTCATGCATACATCATTATGACCTTGTACAACTGTCATGTTCTTAGTGGTCCACAGACTCACTCGGACCACACTCTCAGTCCGTCTCAAAACTCCTCTTCACTTAGACGGCCGGGACGATAGCAGACTGGGGATCTGGACTTTGACTGTGAGCTCATCTCTGAGTCACACAGAGCTCAGTACGTCAGAGTGCTGATAGTGAACCCATCAAGGACCTGCTTCCTACTGCCCTTATATGTAATCACACCTCCAGACAAGCACAGCCAATCAGAGTCCCAGACAGCGTGTGCACAGAGTCACAGAGTCCAGAGGTCTGTCATCACTGCGCGTCAGAAGAGCATAACTTCAGGAAGATTTCCCCGATGAATAGCAGTGTACGACAGTCCTGTCCCCCATCCTACGCTCCCAGCAGCCTCCACAACATAGTAGCCGAATCCCATCTTCTTACTGGAGTCACCAGGCACACCGAGTCCTGGCCCCCAAGTTGATAACCGATCGAAAGCGCAGCGCTGCCCCCATACTCTCAGCGACCTGTGACGCTTGCTTCCTATTGTGTCAGACAAACTACAGATAGAGAAAATTACCAACCGCGAACTTGAGGCCCTTCAGAGATCTAGGTCAGGTTTTTGGTCTGGTCAGGGTTCAGAAGACTGAAACACAAGGATCCCACAGTAGGTGTCGAACAGAAGCAGACATCCTCCTGAATCTGGGCAGACTGGCAACTTTGAAACACATTCTGCTGCAAAAGGAAACATAATGTTTTCTCTCCAGGAAGACCTAGGAACGCAGGTGGGACTGGACCAGACCCGAGGGGCTGCGGCTCGGTCTACCTCAGAACTCCTGTACAGAGACCTTCAACAAAAAGTGTTGTCTACAACAATCTGGTCCTACCAGCTTCGTCCACCTGAGATGTCCAGTGAGTTATGGCAGCTGTTTACCTGCTGCCAACTCTCGTTGGAAGTGACATGCAATCGTGAGAATTTTCTCTGTGAAATACACAGGACTAAAGTTCAGTGAAAATTGAGTTTCTCAGAAAGTCACTGATAAATCCCGGAAGTGGTATCAAACGGATCGCCTGGCTCCTGTTGTGTGCCTCCTTCATATTGGCCTCAGTCTGTGACTCCGAGACCATAGACTTTTTAACAAGGTCTGCTGAACTCCAGTGGAAAAACCGTCCAGAAATCCACAAAGTCATTGAGAAACCTCAAGAGAATGAAGCGACAGGCAGAGGATGAGTCTATCAGACAAGAAGCATCATCATCTTCCACTGTCTTAATGGCGGATGAAGGACCTGTCTCTCCTGCAGCTGATCCAGCATCTCCTTGAAGTCTGGAAGGGACTCACAGACGAACTGTCAGTGTTCCATTGCTCTGCTCTTGCCTACAAGCTGCCGATGTCAGAATAACCAGGTCCTTGAGGAACTGGAACCAAAGAAGTACAGACACGTCTTCAGATAAGGTTGTAGAGACTAGATCCCTGCTGTGAGAACTGCAGGAAGGCTCCGGTCAGGCTCCCCACACACTGCTTCAAGTCTCCAGAACCGACTCTAAGCAAATGTAACATCTAACGTCTTGTTTCTACCGTGTGTTCGATGACATGTAGAACACTCATAGATACCGATCTGATGAAGTGGTGGCAATCAAGCGCTGAGGTTCCAGCCCCATCCCTTTCTCACTGAACTTTATCTGAGTCTTAATGAACTGAGTGACATCAAGAGTGTCTAGTGCTGTTTGCAGGACTATGCGGAGTCCCTCACTGTGAGCTCTCCTCTCTCAGTTATTGTCCATCATTAAACCTCCAGGATCCACATGTTTAGTCGCGAGAGCTTGGTATCCGTCCACATCACGTGTGGGAGCAAGTTCCTCCTGATGACACAGAGGGAAGCATCACCGCTAAACATGAACCATAATTTCTTATTCACCAATCATTACAGGTTTACACTAAACAGTGGTCTTGTTTTATCAAGATGTATAGAGCTTGTGAAGTGGGCGCGCTTCAGGTTCCTGAAGAAAAATCCCATCTTCCTATGAATTAAGGCTTAAGACTACTTTAATAAGACACAGCTGTGACAGACACATCAGCGGACACTATTTCTGTTGATTGTACGCACAAACTATAGTCACATTTTTTAAATGTGATTATCACAATATAAAGCCCTATAAATATAAAGCCTCATGATGGTGTATGTAATACATAGAACTTAAATAAAATAAAAGTGTTATTCATTCTTCATTACTATTATTCATTTCACTAAGTGGTGTTCCATGAATGCATCACTTTTTTAAACATATAGATTATTCCTGTAAAATGGTCAGATAGATGATCTGAGGCTTCTAGATTTATGCCAGAATGTGTCCACAAGCAGCAGTGGTCATGAACCTGAGACCGAAATGGTACGCTCTGTGTGACTTCAGGACATATTTAGAAGTGGTCTGTACTGGAGTCGAATCCTGTCCCTGTGCTCTGGACTCTGTCGCTTCTCTGGTGTGTGACAATGGGTTTTTAATACTTAAAAGGAGACGTACTGTGCAATTGCTCTGATGGTTTAATCATGACGACGTGTGTATCATTCTTCTTATAAAACCTTATGAAACATGATTCAGTCCTCCAGAATATCAAAGTCAACGCAGCAATTCCATACAGCTATGTCTATCGTTACGTCTATAAGATACCACGAGCTCATGTACTCATCATGTTTTCTTTATTCAGGTTGTCGGAACTGTGTTTTGGATCAGAGAACAGCTGTTCCTCTGAGGCCTCAGCTTTGGAGTCAACCCCCCACATCTCACATCCTGGACCTGATTCTGAACCGATCTGTCTGATTCCAGCCAGGTCTGATCTGTGTGGTTTTTTCTAACAGAGAAACCAACTGTCGACTGAGACACTCAGGTCAGTTCACTGCACAGAAACACCCTACCACACTAAAGCTGTTTCATAGAAACTGCAAACACACATAAATATTATAAATTATTCACACAAACACTGTTACAGTTAATGTCTTAGCTCATGAATTATATTAGTTCACATAAGTTTCTCACATTTATAGTACCACTTACCATGGAACTTCAAAGATACAACTGATGTTTTAAGCTGAGGGGGCCGGGACTTTAACAAGTTTCATTAAGAATAATTAATTACACAAAATGTGTGCGTTAAAAAATGGACCAATTTAATCAGTATTATATTTGCACCGACGTAACATATCTCACTGGATGAGTTCAGACGGACCGATTATACTGACGCCAGCCAACTGAACAACAAAACACAGTGACAAGGTCGGCACTAGATCATAAACGGAATCCAGGACGAAACCCGGAAGTTAACACTCGTACTTTCGAATTAGTTATTAAGACAAATATGTCCTTAAGTGGTGACTGTTTTAAGTTTTAGAGCGTCTTGAGTCAAAGAAGTTAGAGGTTATGGGTTAAGGCTGGTTGGGGTTATTTTATTGAATAGCTGGTTTAAGTTTAGGCATTAATAGTTAATTTGTAATATTTACTTCCGCTTCCGCCCCGATTCCGTATATGATCTAGTGCTGACCCCGTGAAACATGAACCATGGATCTATTCGTAAATAACTGGGTAATTACAGCTTGGAGCTGAAGGACCATGAGCACCCTGCAACTGAGAACCAGGACTAAACAGACTAAACCAGACTAAACCAGACTAAACCAGTCTAATAACCAGACAAAACAGACCAAATCAGCACACACCAGACTAAACCAGAACTAAACCAGACTAAACCAACTACGAACAGAATATAACAGACTAAAGCGCGCGTGTGTGTGATCCTAAACCAGACTAAAACCATCATTAAACCAGAACATAAACAATTACTAAACCAGACTAAAACCAGACCGTTGGTTGGTGGGCCCCTGTGGATGGAAAGTGTATATTTCTAATATGTATTGCATCTTAAAGGCAAAACGTTAACTGGTCTGATTGGACTTGAAACCAAAAATAAACAATTATCTGTGTTGCATAAACTAATGTTTTCATACATATTTAATGTTTATACTAAAAAACCATGTTGAAAAAACCGCTCTCTCTTCTCAGTTCAAATATTATTAAATCGAGATCTAAAATGATCTTTTATGAACAGTCCGAGGAACCGACGTGTATGATAACTCTGATGAGGCAATTGCGTTTTTGTGCGATGTTTGAAAGGTGGACTGTCAAAGATTGAATCCAGAACAGCAAACCACACGTTCCGAGCTACATCCGTGTTCCTGGTGCCTATATTGTGCAATAACTTTTCGTGCAAACTGTGGTTATACATGTTTTCATTTATCCTTAACAATTGGCGGTCGCACTCATTGTTTGGTTAGATTTTCGTGGATTTTGTAACCAATAATACTGATTATTATATGTTAAAAATGAAACTCCTTATTTGAACTTAAAGTTACATATCGTGTTTTCAAATAATATGCTTTTTACATCTAAATCATCAATTTGTGGGCCTAAAGAAAGCGTAACATGCATGCCGGGATCTGAGTCTCATTATATGTAGCGTCCACTAGGCATTCTCACTACACCTTCTCTGAGTGTCGTCAGAGAGCAACCTGTTTTATGGTGCTTTCATCATAAAATGCAAATGAAGGCGCTTTTGACGCACGCCTCCCTCCAGGGTGAACACAGGTACAACTCCACCCAAAACCCGAGCGCACCATTTATGTAGTTACTAAGCACAAATACAATAAATCTCATAGAAACTTCTCATTACAACCACTCAAACATGGAAGCAGAGCCTTCCTCATTGACTGAAAGCAAATGTTAATTTTCATTCTTAGTCCAGTCTTATTATCGACTCTTCTCTTGTATTAGCTTTGGATGCGCACAGTCTATGTATGCTCACTAGCCGATATCACGCCGGTTTGTTACAACAGCGCCTGCCTGGCGCGGGGCCAACGTCGCAGAAATGACGCACTACGTTGGACGGAAAATGTTAATATGAATATTACTTATGCACAATTTTACAGCATTTAAAAACTTTGAGAACGTTTTTTCCTTCTACAGAAGGAAAGAGACAGCATAGCGCCTAAACAGAAAACCGGAGCCCGCAGGTTGCCGCGACTCCTCAGTTTATTTTAACAGTATGTGGTAAGCTGAATGTAGAGCATTGTCTCCCAAAGTTGGTCCGCAGTCTCGCCCTGGTGGCCGCGAGGGTACTGCAGGTTGGGCCGCGGGAGGTCATTAAACAAAAAAAATTATATATATATATATATATAATTATTAATGTTAAATTTATAATGTTTTTGCTTTTGTAATATTAAAATATTTGTGTTCATTATTGACTTGAATAATCCCTGTAATCATTGTTTTGAGTATTACTATGTTGTAGCCCATAGGCTATTTCCCAAAATAAAATAACCATAAGAGCCAATTCTTATATGTTAGTTCTCTTGGTTATTATTTTGTGGGCCACGCACCCCAGACCCCGTCCAGCGTTTTTAAGGGGGCCTGCGGTGTTACTGAGATTGGAAATGGCTGCTGTAGAGGATCAGGATATGTGCAGTTTCCACAATAAAATAAAATGCAATAGTCTCACATTACAAACAGGGTAATGGTGAACAAGTCTCGATGAGATGTTGCGCAACATAACAACCCTATTGTTTGTGTTACATGGTAAGTAGAATTGTCAAAAAAGACTGAAATACATATTGTCAGCCATTTGCTGGCACTAAAACTGTCTAATTTGTTCACAACAAATTACTTTTGGCTCAAACATGAACTTTTTATTTCATGCAAAATGTAAGAATCAGAGCTTTATTGAGTGGCTTTAATCGCAAGCTCTCAATAGGAGAGGGGAGACGGCGGACTGTTTCCCTGCAGCAGTTGTATATTAATGGGTGCACAGAATACTCAAAGACCCGCATGGTCCCTGTGCGCGTTATGGGGTTGGGTACATGGCCACGTTGAGGCTGCACCTCAGCCACAACACGGTGGAATGTTGCTGACTGCGGAGGCTGTGAGGGTCCATCCCGCTCGGCCGCTCCACCGTTGTTGTGGCAGAGCGTGCAACCTCAACGGGCCATGTACCCAACCCCATCTACGCGCAACAGGCACCATGCGTGTCTTTTGAGTACTCCTGTTCACCCAAAAAATACACAGCTGCAGCAAAACAGTCCGCGCGCTCCCTCTCCTCTTGAAGCGCGATAAAACGCCCTAAATAAAGCTCTGATCCTACAAATTTTGCATTGAATAAAAAGTTCATGTTTGTAGCCGAAAAGCAAAAGTAATATGTTGTGACAAATGAGACAGATTAGAGCCAGCAAAATGGCTTACAATATGTAAATTCAGTCTTTTTGACCAATTCGACATTCCCTGTAACAAACAATAGTGTTGTCTGTGTCACCTCCCTCACTCTGATACATGTCCTTACCCCTCTTGTACAATGTAGCCAATTTGCATTTTATTTTATTGTTGAAACTGCACATATCCTGATCTCTACAGCACCATTCCAAACTCAGTAACACCGAGGCCCCCTTAAAAATCTGACGGGTCCTGCGTGGCCCCACCAAAATAAAACACCACACAGACAACATTAAGAATAGGCTACTTCTGGTTATTTTATTATGAATTTTTGGGGAAATAGCCTCTGCGACAAACATTTTAATCCAAAAATATTACCGTGGCTTATTCAAGTCAAATAAATGAACACAAAAATTTTAATATTACCAACAAAACATTTATAAATTTAACAATAAATAATTATATATATATATATATAAATTTATTTTTTTTATGACCTCCTGCGGCCCCCTGCCAGTAACCCCGCGGCCCACCAGGGGCCGCGGACCCCACTTGATGGAGAATACACTGCTTCTACATAAGCTTCCACATACTGTTATAAACTAGGAGCTCGAACCTTCGGCTCCGACCGCATGCGGTCTCTTTCCTTCTGTAAAGGAAAAACGTTCTCAAAGTTTTTAAAACTGTACATTGTGCAGTAAGAATATTCAATACTTAAAACATTTCCGTCACGTAGTGCGACATCACCTGCGACCTAGGGGGGGAGGGGCCCTGCGCCAGGCGGCCGCTGTTGTAAACAAACCGGCGTGTGAGCATCCAAAGACTGTGCGCATCCCAACGCTAAAAAGAGAAGAGTCGATAAAAAAGACAGGACTAAAGAGAAACGAAAATTAACATTTGCATTCCAGTCAAAGAGGAAGGCCATCTTCATGTTTGCGATTCATGAGAAAGTTTCTATGAGATAATAGATATTTGTGCTTATAACTACAAAAATTGGCCGCTCGGGTGAGTAGAACTCTGCGTCACCTGGATGGGGGCGTGGTCCCAAAAGCGCCTCATTTGCATTTAAGAGAGACAGCACCACAACAGTTGCTCTCAGACGCAACCTCAGAACAGTGTAAGAAGAGGCAGTGGAGCTACAAATAATGAGACTCCGACCCAAAGGGGGGGCAAAGCAGGTACGACTATATATAGGCCACAAATTGATGATTTTAGCTTTAAAAATCAATTATTTGAAAACACGATATGTCCACTTTAAGTCAAATAAGAGTCCAATTTAACCATATAATAGTCAATAATATTTGGTCCAAAACCACCACAATCTAACCACAATGCAGTTCGCCCTCCAACTTTTTAAGTAATAAAAGAAACATTATAACCACGAGTAATGCACAATTAAATGCACAAATCTAGGCACATAACAGATTAGCATAAACGTGTGATTGCAGTTCTGGATTTCAATCTTCTGACTGTCACCTTTCAAACATCGCACAAACGCACTTTGCCTCATCAGAGTTATCAAATACACGCGTTTCCCTCGACGTTCACTAAATCACATTTTAATCACATATAAATATTTGACCTGAGAACAGAGAGAAGCGGTTTTTTCGCCATGGATTTTTAGTAAACATTAAATAATGATGAATACATTAATTTAAGCAACACAAATATAGTTTTACTTGATTGTTCAGGTCAACAGACCAGTGAAAGATAATGCCCTTTAAGATGCAATACCATATTAGAACTATACTTCCCATCCACAGGGCCAACCAACGGTCCTTGTATAGACTGGTTAGACTGTTTAGTCTGATGTTTAATCTGGTTTGATCTGGTTAGTCCCTGGTTTATTCTGTTCTAGATCATTCAGTCTGGTTTTAGTCTGTTTATCTTGTTTAGTCTAGGTTTGGTCTGATTCATGGTCTGCGAATTAGACTCGGTATTCGACTGGTTTAGCCTGGTTTAAGTCTGGTTTAGTCGGTTTAGTCTGGTATAGTACTGCAAGTTAGCACAAGGTCCTTCCGCTCCAAGCTGTACTACCCAGTATTATAATAGATCCATGGTTCATGTTCACTGTTCAGCACAAGATCATATACGTATCGGTGACGGAGCGGAATTAAATATTACAAATATACCTATTTAATGCCTAAACTTAACCAGCCATTCCCATAAAATAACCCCACATCCAGCCAGCCTTAACCCAAACCTAACCACTTACACAGACGCCTAAAACTTAACCAGTCACACTTAAGACATATAAGTTCTAAAAACTAATTCGAAGTACGAGTGTTTACTTCGCGTTTTTCGTCCGATTCCGTATATGATCTAGTGCCGACCATTTCACTGTGGTTTGTTGTCAGATTGTGCGTCAGTATAATCGGATCCGTCTGAAACTCATCATTGAGAAATGTTCCGCGGTGCAAAAATTAATACGCTTAAAATGCTCATTTTTTACGCACCACATTTTTGTGTACTTAATAAATCTAAGAACTTGATAAAGTCCCTGCCCCCTCAGCATAACACACTTGTATCTTATGAAGTTCCATGGATAATTGGAACATAAATGTTGAGTATAACAATTTTGAACCTAATAATAAACACGAGCTAAAGACATTCACGAGTAACAATGTTTGTGTGAATCATTTATAATCATTTACAGAGTTTTGCAGTTTCATAAGAAGACACTATATAGTGTGTAGTCTGTATTGCATGTGCAGTGAACTGACCTGAGTGATCTCCAGTCGACATCTGGACTCTTGTAGAAAACCACACAGATCAGACACGGCTGACTCAGACAGATCGTTCAGACTCCGGAATCCCAGGAATGTGAGATGTGAGGTGTTATGGACTCCAAAGCTAGCACAGAGCACAGCTTATCTCTAGACAAACCACAGTTTCCAAACCTGAATAAAGAAAACATGATGTACAGGAGAGCATCGAGATCTTAAAATACTAAATACAACGAGGAATTGCTCGTAGCTATTGTATTCTGAGACTGAACATGTCCAAATGTATAAGAAATGATCCACCGTGTCCTAGATTAAACATCAGAGCAAAGCACAGTACGTCTCCTTTAAGATAATTAAACACCTTTGTCACACACCCGAGAAAACCGGACGAAAGATATAAATATGGAAGAAGAAAAAGATGTCCAAGATCACAGGGACAGGATCGAACCAACGACCAATTCTAAATAATGTCGCTGACTTCCCACAGAGCGGCACAGTTCAAGACCACAGCTGCTGTGACACATTCAGAGCCTAAATCTAGAAGCCTCAGATCAACTACTGACCCATTTTTACAGAATAAACTAATGTTTAAAACAGTGCTGCATTCATGGAAACACCACTTAGTGAAATGATAATAGTAATTAAGAATGAAACACTTTTATATATTAAGATCTAGAATTACATACAACCACATGAGGCTTTATATTAAAGGCTTAATATTGTTGAAATAATCACCTTATAAACAGTGACTATAGTTAGTGCGTCAACAACCGAAAAGTGTCCCTGATGTTAGTCTTACACTGTGGCCTTATTAAAAGAACGTTCTAAGCCATAATCATAGTAGAGAATGGATTTTACTTCCATGACCCTGAATCTCCGCCCCCTTCCAAGCTCTATAAACTTGCGATAAACAAGACCACTGTTTATAGAGGCTAAACTAGTAATGAGTGCGAATAATACATTAGTTCATTTTAACCGTGCTGCTCCGCGCTCTGTGTCACATGAGGGAACTACTGTCTCCACAGTTATGTGGACGATACATCAGCTCTCACAAACAAGAGGATACCTGAGGTTTAAATGAAGGACACTCACCTGAGAGAGGAGAGCACACAGTGAGGACTACCGCAGTCCAGCACACAGCACACCACACTTGAAGACACTCATATCATTACGACTCAGATCCAGTTCAGTGAGAAGGGAGGGGCTGGAACACACGCTGAATCGCACCACTTCACAGTCGTCTCTGAGAGTCTACAGTCACACAACCTGTTAACAGACGTTAGCTTTAATATGTTAGAGTCTGATCAGGACTTGAAGGCAGATTGTGAGGACTGACCGACCTTCCTCATTCCTCACAGCCAGGATCAGCTCCTCTACACCTTCTGCAGACGTGTTATGTACTTCCTTTGGTTCCAGTTTCCTCCAGACCTGGTTCTAGCACATCTGCCAGCCTGTAGGCCAAGCAGTAGCACTGGAACACAGACAGTTCGTCCCTGCTGATCCCCTTCCAGACATCAGGAGAAAGCTGATCACAGCAGGAGAGACTGGTCCTTCATCTCCATTAAAAAAAAACAAGGCAGACAGTGAAGATATGAAGCTATATACTGTCTGCCGACTCCCACACACAGACGCTCATCACTTTGAGTTTTTCATGACTTGTTGATTTCTGCTGTTCCCCGTGGTATTCAGCAGACCTTTAAACGTCACTGTTAGGAGTCCAGACTGAGCCATGAAGGAAGCACAACAAACAGGTCGCAGGCGACCGATTGAACCATCTCAGGGATTTATCAAGCAACCTTCTGAGAAACACACATCACTTAACTTATGTCTGAGTCTTTTCACAGATTAACCTTCTCAACGAACTTGCATGTCACTTCCAAACAGTGCAGCAGGTAACCGCTGCCATAAAACTCCTGGACACTCAGTGGAGACGAAGCTGTAGACAGATTGTTGAAAGACAACAACTTTTCCTTGTTTGAAGATCTCTAGAACATAGTCCTGAGTAGAGCGAGGCCCTCGTTCAGTCCAGTCCCACCTGCTCCAGGTCTACCTGGTAGACCATTATGTTTCCTATGCGCAGATGATCAAAGGCCAGTACTGCCCGCTTCAGGAGGATGTCTGCTTTCTGTCGACACCACTATTTGGATCATGTTTCTGCTTCTAGAACCTGACCAGACCAAAAACTGCTTTTCTCTGAACGGTCCTCATTTCTCGGTTGTATTCTTCTCTCATCTGATGGACTGCACCAATTAGGAAGCCAGCGTACATGTGTCGCAGAGCAGTCGGGGCAGCGCTCCGTGCTTCGGATCGTTCCAACATGTGTCCAGGACGGTGGCGGTGATACCATCAGAAGATGGGGCTCTGACACATGATGTGGAGGCTGCGGGAGCTTCTGATGTGGACCTTGTGACTGCTCTTACACTGGTCTTCATCTGTGGAACCTCCTTCCCGACGTACTGCTCCTTCTGACGCTCAGTGCAGAAGCCACTGACCTCTGTGACTCTGTGCACACTCGTGCTGGAGGATCTGATTGGCTGCTGCTGTAACTGGAGGTGATCCATATCAGGGCATAGAAGCAAAGTGCCTCTGTGAGTTTCACTATCCGCACACTGACGTCCTGAGCTCTGTGTGACCTCCGAGACTGCAGCCTCACAGACAAATCCAGACCCCAGTCCTGCTCTCGTCCAGGCCGTCTAACGATGAAGAGGAGTTTAGAGACGGACAATGAGGAGGAAGAGAGATCTGTAGGACACAAGAACCTGACAGTTACCAAGTCATAACATGATGAATGCAGAGCCCGTTTTCGTGAGGCATGATGATCATGTGACACATCAGATAGACACAGGAATGAAGGTGTTTTTATAATCGTTTATAGTTACTGATTCAAACGCCACAGCTCAGGTGCTGGAGAGTTCTCAGTATTTTTAAACACTATAATAAATGTTTGAAAGTAAACACTGTGAACAGGACTGAAGCAGAAGAAAAGCCACCTGTTTTTCTACCCAGCGCTGGCTGGAACACTAGTATGAGCTGCACACATACTGTATGCGCTGCCTATAACCAGGTCATCTCTCAGAAGACAGCGGCACCCACCAGCTCCAGCACTGGTTCTCTGAGCCCATGAGCCCAGTTCAGACCGAACTACAGGACTGAGAAATGGTCCTTCCCACTGCCAGCCACGCCACATATCAGCCAGCTCTGATGGCCTGTGGCCCCCCTGCTGCTCCTCAGTGGCAGTGCTTAAAGATGTCACTGCCACCTTATGGAGGTATGTCTGCACAGTCTTCTTGGAGAATCCCTTCAGCCTCTGCTCCTCATGCTGGAGGCAGTCATCATAGGAGATTCCCTCAGCCCTCTGCTTCTCATGCTGGGCAGTCTTCTTGAGAGTTCCTCAGCCAACGCTCCTCATGCTGGGCTGTGGGTTGTGTATCCTGTGAGCGCCCATCATGTGATGTACTGCTCGTGAAGATGCTGTTCAGAGGAGTAACTTCCTGCTCCTTCTTTCCCTCGGACCACACTCCACACATTGCTGATCAGTACAGCTGTTTATGATCCTGCAGAAGCTTACTGGAGCTCTTCTTCTGTGAGATGGATGCAGACTGTAACCAAGTTTAATTTGTGTTTTCTTTTATATAACTGTCTATTACAGCATGTTTGTCCATTTAGAGACTTATTCCCCAGTTTCCAGCGTCTCTTATTCTCTGTTGAAAATGTAAAGTCCAGCCGATATTTTTACTTCAGCTATAGTGGCACAGTGCAATACCAGAAAGTACTCAACCACCTTCTTAAGACCAGTTTGGACTATTTGAACACATCTGTACATGGACTTCTTTGACGTTTGATTCCTTCACCCAAACGGCAAAGAATCGCTAAAAAAACATCCTTAAAACTTTGTCATAGAGTATTCCCGAGTATATTGGACAGGAAAAATGAAAAGCCGTATGCGAGATTACAACTGTAGAAATTAAAATAGGTGATGCCCCGATATGACACTTTGGCCGATTTTGATATCCGATAAAATGTTCTCTTATGGCCAGATAACCCGTATTTTGCTGATAACGCTGTTTAAAAATGAATAATACTGAATAGATTCTGGAGATGATAAAAAGTTTGTACAAACTGAATTAAATTCTCTCATTATCAGAATGTATTTTATTTAGTTTAGAATGGCGAGTGGGAAAAGGCACACATAGCTTTTTGTTGGCACTCATATTATTGAGTGAAAACCTATCTAGTAATGCAGCGTATGTATAGTTATAAAAAGAGTACATGGATAAAAATAGACAAGAATAAATAGCACCAATAATAATTGGATAACATTAAAAACATCTAAGTTTTAACATAGTAATAAAAGTGTTAACATTTCATGCTAAATACTCACTGATGTTGTTCATAAAGTATGATTTAGAGTTCATGTAATCGAGTAACCTCTAGCAAGCCTGAACCTGGATTGATGAAACATCGCTGATACGATATTTATACCAATTTATCGTCTTCACTGATTTAGAATGAGATAAAATTGAAAGAGGTGGAATACTTCAGACAGGTGCAGACAAGGTTTGTCCACGTAACGTTATATTCAGATTTAAACAGGAGGAACTCTGCTTTCTATAATTGAGGAGATTTTAAAGGTACATACTCAGTATTATTACACTTGTTCCACATGAAAAACAATCCTAAATGAGACCTTAAAATATTCTCCTCCACACTATTTGTGAATATTGTTTAAAGGAATATTTTTAGAATTCTCGGAGAGAAGTTAGTGCGCGGACTGTCAGCGCTACCTAACTTCCTCACGAGAGAACTTCTCTCTCCGCTGCTACAGTGTGTACTACAAAGTCACGCTGCTTCTAATTGACGAAGTGAGCGAGAGATAAGTCTCCGGAGAGAAGTATAGTGCGCGGACGAAGCGCCTCAGATTACTACGCCACCATATAGAACCCGTTTTATCCGCTGAGAAAATCGACTGTTACATTTCTGTGTTACTATACTTTGCAGTGTAAAACCCGTCACGTAACTATAAACATTTAATAGGTAACACTTTGGAAAGAGTTTGGTAGCCTTCTAGGCGGGCTACAACCTTTTGGGTACTATACAGTGACCAGAGAGGCTGCGTTGTGCCTCCCGAGTTTTTGGCTCCCTTTTTGCATGACAGAGCGCACGGACTAAGACCAGACAGGTACGTATTAACTAGACGTAAGGTAAAGGTCAGACAATGTCAAGTATGTACCAAACACGGTGAACTAGTTCTTTAAAGCTTAGAATGTGACCCTATAAATGTTCCATGAGGCTGGAAGACGCTCCGTGTGAATGCACCATTCTTCAAAACACAAGCACAAACATAAGAGACCAAAAGTACGTGAGAGATCGCAGTTTGTGATCTCACCGGTGAATACTAAATCGTTTCTACTATTAACTGCGTGGCGCTCGCGAGTATGACTGTAAAATATATCTCACGTTAAGCATGGAGAAAAAAAGACTATCTTTAAAGCCTTAACTTGCATTTGTTTATATCCTGTTCGACACATTCTAAAATCCTAGATGGAAACAATTACTGCAGTAAAAAAACCAATATACAAAGTAACAACAGTTCTTTGAACTGATTGCATTGTGTGTTTTCTACCTCAGGATCAAAAACAGAAACAAGAAAACCTTGTTTCGCTCTGAGAGGTCTTGGGCCCTGATGTCTTGGGCCCTGAGGTCGTCTTGCAGGCCCCTGAGGTCTTGGGCCCTGATTCCTTGGGGCACCCTGAGGTCTTGGGCCCTGAGAGGTCTTGGGCCCTGAGGTCTTGGGCCCGAGGTCTTGGTCCCTGAGGTCTTGGCCCTGAGGTCTTGGCTCTGAAGGTCTTGGGCCCTGAGGTCTGGCCCTAGGTCATGGGCCCATAGGACTTGGAGTCCTGAGGTCTTGTCCCGTACGATGTTCTTGGTCCTGAGGTCTTGGTCGCTGAATGTCTTGGGTCCTAGAGGTCTTGGGCCCTGGGC
The DNA here is from genome assembly GCA_964034765.1 of Knipowitschia caucasica. Lineage (NCBI taxonomy): Eukaryota > Metazoa > Chordata > Actinopteri > Gobiiformes > Gobiidae > Knipowitschia > Knipowitschia caucasica. The sequence goes on from OZ035830.1 coordinate 12,904,774, forward strand.
TGGAAGTCCACAGTTTGAGTTTTCTCTGACAATAACCATTGATACTAGAGCAGTAATTGGTTTTATTAAAAGTCTATACATAACAGTGAAGAGACTTTACGTGTTGTAGTAAAGGTGATGTAGTGTGTGTGTTTGACCTCGTAGTGTAAGCTGTGTTCAGATGGTACCTTCCAGATCTGTGTCTACCGAGCTCCAGGATCAATGGTTCTGGTTTTTTTCTGGTGCGGGGGTCCCACAGCAGAGAACACCTCCTAAACACTGGGATCCTAAAGCATGGTACACGACCACTGTGATGAAGACAGAACAACCATTAGCACATGCAGCACCCCCTACCAGGTCCAATGTGGCAACAATAAACACTTTATATCACAAAGCACCTTACTAAAATACACACGTTCCATTGTCAGGGCCCATGAAACCCTCATTTCACATGTGATTTTCATGTTTCATCCACTGAGCTCCTATGACAAAAGCTCACACTGTCCGTCGTAAACTAAATATAAATGTAAACAAAGTCAGATCAGAGTTACGTGACTCGTTCAGACCAAACGCTTCAAAAAGCTTTGACGACGCTTCAGCTGACGCCCCGAATAGTTTTCTTCTTGTCTTTGGTGCTTGAAAGCTTTGACGTCGAGTGACGCGCCTGACGCCGTGTGAGGAGCTTCTCTGATATTGTCTGTAGTCAGGACCGCTTTGGATTTTTCAATGAGCAGCGAGCCATTAATGTTATAATAAAGCAAAATAACATTGTTGTCGTGCTTCAACAAACATTTCTGGAGGTCAACCCACAGACTTGCGAGGCTGCAGAGATTTTGCAGAGTTCCGTCCTTTACTCCAAAGGAGCTGTGCGTACGAGGAGATTCGCTTTCAGCGGTCACTTCCTCATGTCACACCGCACCATTCTGAGTTCACAAACCCCGGAGCTCTGCCTCTCCCCGCCTCGCGCCACCCCATAGGCGCCTCTCCCCTCCTCTTCGCCTACATACCCTCCGCATGTCCTCTCCCCTGCCTCTCCCCGTCTCTCGTCTCGCCACTCCCCGACCTCCACTCAATCGCCTTCTCCCCTGCCTCTCCCCGGCTCTACACACTTCTCCCTGCCTCTCCCGCTCTTGCTCTGAGCCAGACTCACGTCAGCCGGTTTCTTCATATTAAATAAACTACATTTACTACACAGCATGTGTTCTAATATTTTTGTTACTCAGAACGTTACTACACATACCAATAATATTACAAAAAACAATAATGGACAACAAAACAGCAGCAACAGATACATGACTTCTCTCATGACAGAAGACAGACCACGCTGCTGCTGGACCTGCTCCTCGTCTCCTGATTGGTTGAAGCCCGCGTCAAAGCTCAAAAGCTCAGCTTTGCTCAGCTTCGGGCGTCAAAGGATTGATTTTGATACGCGAGCGTTTCCGCGTGTCAAAGCTTCAAGTGAGCGCAGTAGTACTTTTTAAGCTTTAGACGCGCGCCAAGTGACGCGGGGCTCCTGGCTACACCTTACGCGCTTCACCATCACTACAATGCAAACCTGAACGCTTTGAACGCCGAAGTTAAGTCCGGTGTGAAAGCCCCTTTAGTGTTTCCTTTGTTCTCACTGTGGTTTGTAAGAAGCAGCTCAAGACATGAACTCTGAGTGGATTCCACATAGACCCGCACTCACAGGGACCCAGCACTGGACACTGATGATCTGTGTGGACAGAGAAAGACCATGTTACTCCTGGGTCCATGGTTTACAACCATATCACACACAAAGCAGGAAAGAACATGTGTTTTAATGGCATTTACGATAGGGACTAAAGACAGGCCAGAGGGGGAGGGGGGGGGGGGGAGAGACACGAAGAGAGAGGGGGAAAAAAACCCCCCCCCTTTAAAAAGAGAGAGAGATAAGATACAGTAGGAACCGCAGAGCGAGAGAGACCCAATGGAGGACCAGGAGAGAGAAACCCTAAAACTTGTTTATTTAAGAATTCTCAAGAAAACAACTGTAGAAGAAGAGAGCTCCAAATAACACTATTATACCATGTTATTAATAAAAAAATGAAGCAGAGTAGTTCCACTGGTTGTCTCTCGTCTTTGGTCTCTCTCTTTCGGCGCTCTCCTTCTCTCTCGGTCTCTCTCGGACTCTGTCATATATAGTCCCATCCGTAAATGCATTAAAACACATTTCTTGTACCTGTCTGTTGATGGTTGAACCATGGACCCAGAGTAACCTGGCTTTCACGTCCACACAACAAGTCCTACAGTAAATCCTCAGTGTCCGTGCTGTGTCCCTGAGAGAGACGGGTCTATGTGAATACCCACCAGAGTTCAATCTTGAAGCTGCTTCTTCAAACCGCACAAGAGAAACAAAGAAACACTAAAGGGGGGCGTTCACACCGACTTAACTTCGTGCGTACAAAAGCGGTCAAGGTTATGCATGAAAAGTGAATGGTGAAAGCGCGTCAGGTGAACTCGCGAGATGCCCCGGCGTCACTTGGCGCGCGTCAAAGCTTCAAAAGTACTGGACGCGCACACTGAAGCTTTTAGACACGCGAACGCTCGTGCAGAATCAAAACAATCCGCATTGACCCGAATCGAGCAACAGCTATGCTTTTGAAGCTTTTGACGGCGGGCTTTCACCAATCAGGAGATCGAGGAGCAGCAGCAGCAGCGGACTTGACCTCTGTCATGAAGAGAAGTCATGTAATCTGTTTGCTGACTTGTTTGTTGTCATTATTGTTATTAGTAATATATTTTATGAGTAAGTAAACGTCTAGTAACATAAAATCATAGAACCACAAAGCAGTGTAGCTAAATGTAGTTTATTATTTAAAAACAAGAACCAGACTAGACGACTGATCTGGCTCAGAGCAAGAGCCGGGAGAGGCAGGGAGAAAAGAGCGAGAGCCGTGGAGATGCCAGGGAGTAGGCGAGAGCGATTACGAGGAGAAGGCGAGCGAGAGCAAGGGGAGAGCCGTGGAGAGGCGAGCGAGAGGCGGGGAGAGGTCGAGAGCGAGGCGGAGGAGAGGCGAGCTCCGCGGGGATTTGAGACCTCAGACTGGGCGTGTGACATGCGGAAGTACCGCTGTACAAGCGAAACTCCGTCCGAAAGCAGCTCCTGGATAAATGACGGACTCCTCTGCAAACCAGCTGCTCTCAAGTCTGTGGTGAACCCCAACATGTTTTGGTTCGAGAAGCCCTACAACCAAGTATAATTTTGCTTTAATTATCACAAATAATGGAGTCGCTGCTCATCATGAAAACTCCCAACGCTGTCCAGTACTCACCTGAGACAGACAACAAGCACGCACCACCCCACCGGCGTCAGGCGCTCACTCGCGTCAAAACGCTTCAAGCACCAAATGACAAAAGCACAACGTGCGTCAGCTGAAGCGCAGTCAAAAGCTTTTGAAGCGATTTAGAGTCTGTACGCAGCCTTAACACCTCGAACAGCGCACTGACTATAGATTACATTTATCTTTAAAGTTTACGACTGACAGAGTGAGCTAGTCATAGAAATCACCACATTGGATTAAACATGAACATCACATGTGCAAAGAGGGTTCATGGTCCATGAGACAATGGAACGTGTATTATTTTAGTATGTGCTTTGAGACAATAAAGTGTAGATTGTTAGCACATTTGACAACTATGTAGTGGATAGCCTGCCATTTGCTCATGGTGCTTCAGTCCTCATCACATGTCTGTACCAAGCTTTAGGAATCCAGTCAGTTAAGGAGGTGTTCTCTGCTGTGGGGACCCCCGCAGCCCAGAACCCAGACATAAACCATTTGATCCAGGGAGCACTGTATACAACATGATCGGAAGGTACCATTCTGCACCGACGAACTACACTAACGCAGGTCAAAACACACAACATCATCACCTTTACTACACACGAAAGTCTCATCAATGTTAATTATATCCTTTTAATAAAACCAATACAGCTCTAATCTCCAAATGTTTTTGTCCAGGAGAAAACTCAATAAACTCCACAATGCTGGACTCCAGCCCCAGGCCCAAGACCTCAGGACCCCAGACCTCATGACCCAAAGGACCTCAGACCCACAGACCACAGAGGCCCCAAGACTCAGGACCCCAAGACAGACCTCAGGGCCTAGACCTCAGGCCCAGACCTCAGGGGGCACAAGACCTCAGAGCCCAAGACCACAGGGCTCCAGACCTCAGGACTCCAAGACCATCATGGCACAAGACCTTCAGTGCCCCAAGACCACAGGGCCCAAGACCTCAGGGCACCAAGACCTCAGGCCCACGACCTCAGGGCCCAAGACCTCAGGGCCCAAGACCTTCAGGCCCTAGCCCCAGAGCGACACCAAGGTTTGTCTGTTTCCCTGTTTATGACAGAGGTAGCACCACCCACAACCACCACAATGCACTCAGTTCAAAGAACTGTGTTACTTTAGAAAAAGTTTTACTGCAGTAATGTTTTCCCTCTAGGATTATAATGTGAACCAGATACACAGGATATAAACAAATGCACGGAAAGGCTTTAACGATAGTCTTTTTTCTCCATCTATACGTTGAGATCATATGATACTTACGTCCAACTCTCTTCGAGCGCCACCCGTTAACGTAGCAACTATAATAGTATCGCCCTGATGAGTATCACAAACTCAGATCCTCACAGTCCTTTTTGTCTCGTATTAGTTTAGTGATGTGATAGCTAGATGTTTCCTTCACAACGAGAGCGACAATTCCAGCCTCATGTGACATTTATAGTCACTCACTAAGCCTTAAAAGGATAAGTCTTCCACCGTATTTTACATACTGACATATATGTTCTTTTTCTTACCTTAACCTTATACTAGATTAATACGTACCTGTCTGGTCTTAGTCCGTGCGCTCTGTCATGCAAAACGGACAAAAACGGGAAGTCACAACCGCAGAAAAGCCGTCCTCAGAGTCACTGTACGAGCACCCAAAAGGTAGCTCCGCCTAGAAGCTACCAACTCTTCCAAGTGTTCCTATTAAATGTATAATAATTCCTACGTGATACACACTGCAAAGTATAGAACACAGAAATAGTAACAGTCTATTTTCTCAGCGGATAAAACGGGTACTGATATTGGGTGAGGCGTAGTAATCTGAGGTGCGTCTACGTCCGCGGCCCTAACTTCTCTCCGGAGAACATCTCTCTTCGCCTCGACATCCGCATAGAAGCTGCGTGACTTTTAGTCCACACAGTAGCAGCGAGAGAGAAGTCTCCGGAGAGAAGTTCAGGAGCGACTACGGTCCGCCGCACTAACTTCTCATGCCGGAGACTTCTAAAAACTCATCTATTAACAACTCATTCACAAAAAAGAGTGGAGGAGAATATTCTAAGGTCACATTTAGATGTTTTATCATGTTGGAACAGTGGTAAAATACATGAGTCCTGTACCTTTAACATCTCCACAATTAACAGAAACATATCCTCCTAAGTTTAATCTGAATATAACGATACGTGGACAAACCAGTCTGACCCCTGCTCCTGAAAGTATTCCACCTCTTTCACTTTAAACATTTCTTTCAAACAGTGAGAGCATACGATATCTTTGGTATCAAATACCGATATCAGCCGATGTCAAGCCCATCACATTTACAGGCTTATGCTAGAGGATACTCGATTACATACTCCTAAAATCATCTTTATAAACACAACAGTATTATTATAGCATGAAATGTACCATTTTCTTTTAAATACTATTTTAAACCTTATCTAGTATTTATAAATGTATCAAATATAATTGGTGCCTATTTATACTTGTCTAGTTCTTCTCCTTACTCTTTATTAAAACTACTACATACCGCATTAAAGATAGTTTTCAACTCAAAATAAGGCCACAAAAAGCTCCTGTGTGCCTTTTCCACCTCGCGCCCATTCTAACTAAAATAAAATACATTCTGAAAAATAGAGACATAAATTCAGTAAGTCCAGAACCTTTTACATCTCAGCATTAATATAATTAATATTTTATAACATCGTTTCAGCCAATACTTGATATCGGCCATAATAAGAAACATTAATATTCGTGATATCAAATCGGTCAACCTAAGTTCATGATCGGTGCATTCCCAATTTACCATTTCTACATATGCTAAAATCACAACGGTTTTACATTTCCTGTCCATCTACATCGGAATACACTAAGACAAAGTTTAGAATGTTTTTAGGATTCATCTGCGCCGTTTTGGTTAAGAATCAAAACAAAGAATCCCTGTACATAAGTGTTCAATAGTGCCAAACTGCCAGAAGGTGGTTGAGAGGTACTTTCTGGGAACTGCCACTGTGCCACTAAAAGCTGAATAAACTCTGCTGAGACTTTACATCTTTCACTAGATAAAATATACTACTGGAAACAGGGGAATAAATCTCTAAATGACACAGTGCGAATAGATGTAATAAAAAAAAAACCCATGATTAAACTGTTTCTACGTCAGCCTTCCTCTCACAGAAGAAGAGCCCAGAAGCTTCTAGCAGGACCATAAAACACGTCTGAACAGCAGATGTGGGAAGTGTGTCCGCGGAACAGAAATGAGGCAGGCATACTCCTCTGAACAGCATCTTCCACCTGAGCAGTACATCACATGAGGGCCCTCAGTGCACACGACCAACACAGACCCAGCATGAGGAGCGTAGTGCAGAAGGAACTCTCCAAGAAGACTGCCGCGACATAGGAGCAGAGGCGAGGGACTCTCCATTAGAAGACTGCCCCAGCAATGATGAGCAAAGGCTGAGGGTACCTCTCCCAAGAAGACTGTGCAGGAAACCTCCATCCGTGTGTCAGGACCTCTTTAAGCCTGCCACACAGAGAGCAGCATGGGCGCCACAGGTCCAACAACAGAGCAGTGCTGACCAGTTGTCGAGTGGCTGGAGTGGGGAAGACCACTCTCGCGCTCCTGAAGTACTGTCTGAACTGGGCTCAGGGCTCAGTAGAACCAGTAGCTGGAGCTGGTGTAGCCGCTGTCCTTCAGAAGATGAACCTGTGAAAGGGCAGCGCTACAAGTCTGATGCAGCTCATACAAGTGTATCCATCCCGCGCTGTAAAAACAGGTGCATTTCTCTTCTGCTACAGCCCATTCACATGTTTGCGTACTTTCAAACATTTTATTATAGTGTTTTTTAACCAACTGAGACCGTCACTCCCAGCCCTGTAGCTGATGCGTTTGAGAATCATACATCATAAAACGTTATAAAAACATCCTTCATATCCTGTGCGTCAACTGAATTGTCACATGACATCCGCTCTAAACTGCCTGCAATTCATCATGTAATGACTTGGTAACTGTCAGCGTACTTGTGAGATCCACAGACTCTCTCCCCACCCATCCTCCACACTCCTCTGTCCGTCTCTCTAAACCTACCTCTTCTCTTAGACGGCTCTGGAAACGGAGAGCAGACTGGTCTGGACTTTGCTGTGAGCTCATCTCTTGAGGTCACACAGAGCTCAGACAGACGTCAGTGTCTGATAGTGAACCTCATCAGAGTCACACTGCTTTCCTTGCCCTATATGGATGCACCTCCGAGATACCAGCAGTCAGCCAATCATATCCCAGCACAGAGTGTGCACATCGCGTCACCAGATGTCGAGGCTTCATCACTGAGCGTCAGAAGAGCAGTAACTTCAGGAAGCGGATCACAGATGAAGAGCAGAATTAAGACCGTCCCCTGTCCCACCTCAAAGCTCCCATGCAGCCTCCAACATCATGGTCCAGAATTCCCCATCTTCTCTGCTGAGTCACCGCCACCGTCCTGGGACCACATGTTGAGCACCGATCGATAAGCGGAGCCTGCCCAACTCTCGAGACGAGCATGTACGCTGGCTTCCTATTGTTCAGCACCAACAGATAGAGAAAATACAACCGATACCTGAGGCCCGCCGATCAGGGAAGAACAGCAGTTTTTGGTCTGGACCAGGTTCAAAGCTGAAACCAAGATCCAACAGTGAGTGTCGACAGAAGCAGACATCCTCCTGTAAGCTGGGCAGACTTGCCCTTTGAACATCTTCTGCAAGGAACAAAATTTCCTAACCAGGACGACCTGGAGCAGGTGGGACTGGAACCTGACCCGAGCCATCGGTCACCAGGACTCTGTACAGAGAACTTCAAACAAGTAAGTGTTGTCTTCACCAATCTGTCTACAGCTCGTCCACCTGAGTGTCCAGGAGTTTATGCAGCGATTAACCTGCTGCACTGCTTTGAAGTGACATGCAAGTCGTGTGAGAAGTTTCTTCTGTGAAAAGACTCAGACCACTAAAGTTAATGCTGCAAGATGAGTATTCTCAAAAGTCTCTTGAAAAATCTCCCTGGAGTGTTCCAAACGGTCGCGCATGGACTGTTGAGTGCTTCCTTCATGGCCGTCAGTCCTGGACACCAACACATAGACTTTTAAAAGGTCTGCTAATCCAGTGGAACAGTCATAAATCCACAAAGTCATTGAAAACCTCAGAATTGAGCTCATAGTAGGATCTCTATCAGGACAGAAGCATCATCCATCTTCCACTGTCTGCTGGAGAGCAAGAACCGTCTCTTCCTGCCCTGATACCAGCAATCTTCTCCAGAAGTCTGGAAGGGACTCAGCCGAAACACTAACTGACTGTGTTCCATGCTCTGCACTGGCCTACATGCTGCAGTATGTCAGAACCATGTCCTGGAGGAACTGACAACCAAATAAGTACAACGACGTCTGCAGAAGGTATTAGTAGGAGACATGAACCCTGCTGATGGATAACTGCATGAATGGCTCGCGTTCAGTCCTCATAAACAAACTAGCTTCAAGTCCTGATCAGACACTAACCAATTTAAATCTACGTCTGTTTATACAGGTTTTTTGACTGTAAAGAGCTCTCAAGACCCGACTGAAAGTGGTGCATCCAGCGCTGAAGTTCCAGCCCCTCCCATCTCACTGAACTGGATCTGAGGAGTCGTAACATGAATTGTCTGAGTCCTCAATTGTGTCCTGAGTTCTGTGTCTAGACTGCGGAGTCCTCACTGTGAGCTCGTGCCTCTCTACGAGAGTTTGCGTGTCACTATCATATAAACCTCAGGTATTCCTCCTGTATTGTGAGATCTGTGTATCGTCCCATAACTGATGGAGCAAGTTCCTCCGATGACACAGAGGTAGCAGCACCGGTTAAAATGAACCATAATGTATAATTCACATCATTACAGTTTAGCACTAACCAGAGGTCTTGTTTATCAAGATGTTAGAGCCTTGGCAGTGGGGCGTGAGCTTCAAGGTCTGGAAGATAAATACCAATCTTACTAAGAAATAAGGCTATAGAACTTCTTTATAATAGACACAGCTGTGACATACAAACATCAGGGACACTATACTGTGATGTTGACGCCCAAACTATAGTCACTTTTTAAATGTGATTATTCACCATATAAGCCTTTAATATAAAGCCCATGTTGGTGTCTGTTAATTCAAGACTTTAAATATCTAAAAGTGTATGCCACTTCATTACTATTATTCATTTCAACTAAGTGGTGTATCCATGAATGCATCACTGTTTTAAAAACACATATAGTTTAATTCTGGTCTAAAATGGTCGTAAGTTGATCTTAAGGCTTCTATAAATTAAGGCCTGAATGTGTCCACGCAAGCTGTGCTCATGCAACCTGAGCCGCTCTGTGACGTCAGGGACATTATTTAGAAGTGTCGTTGGTTCGAATCCTGTCCCTGTGCTCTTTGACTCTTGTCGTTTCTCTGGTGGTGTGAACAATGTGGGTATTAATATCTTAAAGGAGACGTATCTGTAGCTTTGCTCTGATGTTTAAATCTATGACACGTGAGATCAATCCTATACATTTGGACCATGTTCATCGTCATAATATCAAAGCAACGAAGCACTTCTCAGCTGTATCTGTAGTCTATAAGATCACGATGCTCATTACATCATTTTTCTTTCTTCAGGTTGTGGAACATGTGGTTTGTACAGAGATAGCTGTTCCTCTGTGGCCTCAGCTTAGGAGACCCAACCCCACACATCTCACATCCTGGACCTGAACAGAACGATCTGTCTGATTCAGCAGTGTCATAACTGATGTGGTTATTCTACAGAGTCCAGACCTGTCTACTCGGAGACCTCAGGTCGATATCACGCACAGCAACCTACACACTCAAAGTGTTTTCCTATGAAAACTGCAAACTACACTTTAAATGATTCTAAATGATCTACACTACATACATACGTTAACTGTAGTAGATGTCTATTAGCTCATGTTTTATCATATTATGTTGAAAATAGCGATTTCTCACCTCTATTTATGATCCCACTTTACTGGAACTTCAAACAGATACAACTGTGTATTAGAAGGCGAGGGGGCCGGGACTATAACAAGTTCATTAAGATTACATATAATTACACAAAAATGAGTGCGTTAAAAAAAAGAGACGCATTATAAATCGTATTTATTTTAGCCCGTCGCGGAACATATTCTCACCAGGATGAGTTTCACGACGGACCGATTAATACTGACGCCACACCCACAACTGACAAACAAACACAGTGTAACATTGTCGGCACTAGATCATAACGGAATCGGGACGAAACCTGGAAGTAACGACTCGTTACTTTCGAATTAGTTTTTAGACTAATAGTCCTTAAGATGTGACTGGTTAAGTTTTTAGGGCATCTGAGATAAGATGTTAAGTTTAGGGTTAAGGCTGGGTGGGGTTCATTTTATGTGAATGGCTGGTTATAGTAGTAGCCTTAATAGGTATTTGTAATATTTACTTCCCGCTTCCGTCCCGAATCTCTTTAATTGGAAAATTCTGCTTTGTTTCCTTTTTTATAAAATGGAATTACTTTAGCTATTTTGATGCTGTCCGGAAATATCCCGGACGCAAATGATAAATTACAAATATAGGTAAAAGGTTCTATAATTTGCTTTATCAGTGTCATACTCATATCTGTGTAGTCGGCCGATTTCTTATTCTCACACTTAAGAACAATTTTCAATATCTCACTAGCATGCACACTTTCAAGAAAAATACTGTTAATATTATCCGGTACTGTTCCACCACTGGTATTTCCATCAGGAATCTGTTGTGACAAGGAAGGTCCAATATTTACAAAATAATTGTTGAATTCCTTCACAATTTCAGTTTTGTTGTAAATGTCAACATTATTCTTTGAAAAGCTTGTGGGAAAATGTGACTTAGCCTTCCCCTTTTGCATGACAGTATTTATAATATTCCATGTATCTTTTGTACTACTTTTGCTTTTGTCTAATAATTTGGTGTAGTAATCTTTTTTTTGTCTTCTTAAGATTCCAGTCAATTTGTTTTTATACTTCTTATACTTAATTTCTGCATCTTTAGTTCTTGATTTTAGAAACAATCTGTACAAATAGTTTTTTTTCTTACATGCATTTTTCAGTCCATTTGTCATCCATGGATTAAAAGCAGTATTACTCTTGGTTTGAACATTTCTTTTGGTTACAATGCAGTTTTTGTTATATGAGTCAGTTAATATTGACATGAACATCTCATAGGCAATATTAACATCGTCTGTGTACACTCTGTCCCAGCTTTGTTTTCTCAAGTCATCTTTGAAGGCCTCTATAGCCTTACAGGATTTATCACGAGTGAATGTTGTATTTCCATTTTGAACTACGTTGTAACATTTTCTTTCGTAAATTGTAAATATAGGAAGATGATCATTCACATCTGTCATAAGGACACCACCTTGTTTGACAAGTCCACAAACAAATGTGGACAAAATTTTGAATGTCATTTTGCGATATTCTGACGAGGACAGAGCCAAAGTGTTGACGCTCCATCTTGCCTCAAGTAAAGCAAGTTGCTTGCTCCACTTGTTGTAATTTCACATCAAAATACACCAGTTTAAATGTATATCTTTGAAGAATTCATTTGATCTGTAATTCATTATACAATAATATATTGTAATTAAAAATATAACTTGGTCCTGCATATGACTGTGATTTACAATATGTGATACATTTCCATGAGAACATTTTCAGACAATTTTTTTTTTTTGCTTTGACTCCCGGTATATCTAGTACTGCCCTTAATTGGTGTATGTCCTACAGGACAGAACATATGTTGTAGAAATAGGAGACTTAGATCAGATGGCACTAACATGTGGAGTGCCCCAAGGGTCAATCCTTGGGCCTCTCCTATTTAATATATACATGCTGCCATTAGTCCAGCTAATCCACAGAACCATTGTGTCCTATCACAATTATGCAGATGACACCCAAATATATGTTTCACTTACTGCAGGGGAATATGGACCAACATCTGCCAGTGCATTTAAAGGGGACATATCATGAAAAATCCACTTTTTGTGTCTTAAATGCCTTATGTTGTGTAGTTGGAGCCTCTAGAAGTGCAACAAAGTTGAAATCAGTCTCTTCATGGGTTGCAGAGAACACTTCATATTCTGTTTAGGTAAGATTTTTCAACCCGTTCTGATTTTGCCATTCTCTATTACGTGTTTAGAATTATTACGTCACAGTATTTGCAGCGGGACTGCTATATAAGGGCATGGGCGTCTAACAAAACACTTCGGCCCAGCCCTCCTCTACTGTGCATCACTTCGAATTTGTAGTCCAAGCTCAAGGATGCCAGCGCACAGGGCTGGACTGGCCATCGGCCGTACCGGGCAATGCCCAAAGGGCCGATGCCCATATTTGGGCCGGTCTGTCTGCCTCATACAAAACACATGTTTATGAGAAGTGTAAATCCGTTGAGAATTGTTCGAGGGGGCGCGCGTATCCGCGGGGCACCTGCTGTATGTACTCGAACGGGATTCCGCCACCTCAGCGGCCGCAGTGTTCTGGGGCATCTGCGGCCGCTTTGTAATGCGGCTGCGAGAGGCTGTGAGCGTCCAGCGGCCGCTCGCAGCCGCTCCACCGTGTTGTGGCTGAGCGCGCAGCCTCAACGTGGCCATGTACCCAACCCCATAAACGCGCACAGGACCATGCGTGTCTTTGAGTAATCTGTGAACCCAATAAATACACTGCTGCAGGAAACAGTCCGCGTCTCCCCTCTCCTCTCGAAGCGCGATTAAACGCCCTAAATAAAGCTTTGATACCTACATTTTGCATTGCATTAAAAACTCATGTTTGAGCCCAAAAGTAATATGTTGTGAACAAATTGAACAGATTTAGAGCCAGCAAATGGCTGACAATATGCATTTCAGTTTTTTTTGACCAATTCTCATCCCTGTAACAAACAGTAGTGTGGTCTGTGTCCACCTCCCTCACTCTGAGACATGTTCATTACTCTCTTGTAATATAGACTATTGCATTTTATTTTATTGTTGAAACTGCACATATCCTGATCCTCTACAGCAGTGTTTCCCAAAGTGGGGTCCGCGGCCCCCTGGTGGGCCGCGAGGGTACTACAGGGGGGCCGCGGGAGGTCATACAAAAAATAAAAAAAATAATATAATTATTTAATGTTAAATTTATAATGTTTTGTTTGTAATATTAAAATATTTGTGTTCATTATTTGACTTGAATAATCCACTGTAATCATTTTTGTATTACAATGTTTGTAGCAGAGGCTATTTTACCCAAAATAAAATAACCAGAAGAGCCTATTCTTAATGTTGTCTTCTTGGTTATTATTTTGGGGGGCCACGCAGACCCGTCAGATTTTTAAGGGGGCCTCGGTGTTACTGAGTTTGGGAATGGCTGCTCTACAGTATTTGCTTCCACATACTGTATAAACTAGGAGTCGGCAACCTGCGGCTCCGGAGGCGCATGCGTCTTTTTCCTTCTGTAGAAGGAAAAATGTTCTTAACGTTTTTAAATGCTGTAAAATTGTGCATAAGTAATATTCAATTTAAACATTTCTGTCAACGTAGTGCGTCATATCCTGCAACGTAGGCCCGCGCCGGGCGGCCGCTGTTGTAAACAAACCGGCATGTGAGCTCTGCTTGTGTACAAGTCTCTCCATGGCCTCGCTCCAAAATATATTAGTGACATGTTAGTCCCATATGAACCAGCCCGGACTCTGAGGAGCACAGGGACTGGACTCCTGCTGGGACTCTGAGGAGCACAGGGACTGGACTCCTGCTGGGACTCTGAGGAGCACAGGGACTGGACTCCTGCTGGGACTCTGAGGAGCACAGGGACTGGACTCCTGTTAGTGCCCAGAGTCAGAACTAAACATGGAGAGGCTGCTTTTCAGATTCATGCTGCTAAAATCTGGAACAGTCTTCCTGAAGATGTGAGACAGGCCTCCTCTCTGACAATGTTTAAAACCAGGTTAAAGACAGTTCTGTTTAGCTGTGCATACAACTGAGGGATTTTATATTTTTATCTTTCTTTTTAATGTTCTGTGATTATTTATGATTTTAATGCTTTCATATTTTGTTCAGCACTTTGAATCGCCTTGTGTATGAATTGTGCTATAAAAATAAACTTGCCTTTCCTTGCCTTGACTGTGCGCATAGATCCCAAAGCTAAAAAGAGAAGAGTCGATGATAAGACTGGACTAAGAATGAAAATTAACATTTGCTTTCAGTCAATGAGGAAGGCCTGCTTCATGTTTGCGATGTAATGAAAAGTTTCTATGAGATAATTGTATCTGTGCTTAGAAACTACAAAAATGGCCGCTCGGGGTGGAGTTGAACCTGTGTCACCTGGATGGGGGGGTGGTCAAAAGCGCCTCATTTGCATTTAAAGAGACAGCACCAAAACAGGTTGCTCTCAGACGCACCTCAGAACAGGTGTAGAAGAAAGGCCCGTGTAGCTACAAATAATGAGACTCAGACCCAGGCATTGCAGTTACGCTTTATATAGGCCACAAATTAATGATTTAGATGTAAAAATCAATTATTTGAAAACACGATATGTCCACTTTAAACGATCAGTGAGTGGATGCAAAACAATTTCCTTCAACTTGTTGTTTTTGGCCCACAAAAACAAAGATAAAGTATTACCAATAACATCCAGTCTCTCTTATTAAAACCACCAAATGAAGTAAGATATCTTGGGGTAATAATGGACTCTGACCTGAAATTTGATAGGCACATAAAATCTATAACAGCAGCAACCTTCTATCATCTAAAAAATATCGGCAAAATTAAAAATATGTTGTCTAAACCAGATATGGAAACAACTTATCCATGCATTTGTCACCAGTAGATTAGACTACTGCAATGGCCTACTCACTGGTCTCTCTAAACATGCAAATAAATAAATTAAGGAATGTATGAAATGAGTTTGACAGATTTTGGTTTTGAACTAGTTCAACAGTTTTGTAGGTGATACAAAAGCGATGAAATTAGGACTATTGGTTTTATAAGGAAAGACTATTCACAAGTGATAAGTACGTTTCATTTTGACTGACTGGACAGAAGCAAATGATAATGTTATAAAACAGCAGAGAATTGTATGAAAGTAACTGTTACATGCACAAAAGCATTTGTAATCTGTTCAAAGGAGAAACTGCTGCAATGATGTCACACACGACTCAGTGTTGTGGAGGATGAACTCATAGTTTTGAGAACTTTAAGTCTGAGAAATGCACCAACTGAGAAAAACTGTATTAGCATGTTTCTTATTTTGTAGCATTTAAAATCAATTAAATCTCACCAACAATCGATCTTTCGGCAAGATGGTAAAGTGGTGATAAAGTGGTTTAGCGACTTCAGTGGTGGGACAGTAATATTTAAGATGCTAGTAACAATTACGTGCAGTAGAAAATGTAAAGATTTAATCAAGTAGCATATTTGTTTTATTTTATTCAATGCAAATTTAAACATTACATTACATTGCACATTTGTTTTCTATTAATTAACTTTATTATTATCAATATTATTTTTTAACTAAAGTCAGCATGACATTAGTTTAAACTCTTTTTAACTAAGCAGATCCTCCCCCTCTCCCAAAGAAGACAAAGTAAAGTGGTTCAGCAACTTCAGCTCAGCCTTTGATAATGGCCTTATTTACATAACAAAGTTGGCCGTTCACAGGTGATTTAGTTTGTTAGCTAAAATCCTTGGAGTCATTTGACTCACTTTTTAGGTAGAAGTGCCAAATGGCACCTCCATGGGTCTTCTAGTGTTAAAACTGCCGCAATATATTCAAAATGCTGCAGTTGGCGTTCTGACTAGAACCAGGAAGTACGACCACATCAGTCCAGGGTCGGCACTAGATCATATACGGAATCGGGACGAAACCGGAAGTAACAATCCTTTTTTCAAATTAGTTTTAGAATAAAAAGTCCTTAAGTGGTGACTGGTTAAGTTTTAGGCGTCTGATTAAGATGATAAAGGTTAGGGTTAAGGCTGGGTTGGGGTTATTTTATGGGAATGGCTGGTTAAGTTTAGGCATGAATAGGTAGTTTGTTATATTTACTTCCGCTTCCATCCCGATTCCGTATATGATCTAGTGCTGACCATCAGTCCAGTCCTCAGGGCTCTGCATTGGCTTCCTGTGGCTCAGAGAATAGACTTTGAAGCAGCTCAGCGCGTCTACAAGTCTCTCATACGGCACATGTTGGTGCCGTATGAACCAACTCGGACTCTGAGGAGCACAGGGACTGGCCTCCTGCTGGTGCCCAGAGTGAGGACTAGGCATGTTCCAAAAATCTGGAACAGCCTTCCCGAGAATGTATGGGAGGCCTCGTCTCTAGCATTGTTTAGGTCTAAGCTGAAAACCGTTCTTTTTAGCTGTGCATATGACTGAGTTTGATATATTGAGCTTTTATATTATTTTGATTCTGACAGTCAGTCTGAAATGTTTATTTTCATGCAAGAATTATAATAATTATTATTATTTTGTGTGTGTTTTACATTTTTTGTAAATGTGTATGATTATATGTTCTTGTGAAGCACTTTGGGTTGCACTGCATGAATTGTGCTTTATAAAAAGGCTTGATTGATATTTTGGAAGATAGAACCAAATGTGTTCATCATATTGTGGGGATTTTAATGGTCATTTAAGCAAACATAATCCACAGACCTGGCTGCTCTTTCCTCTGGCTCCTGTATATAATACCAATGTATAAATACAGCTGGATGGTATTTGATGGCGAATGAGCACAGGACTCCCGCTGGTGCTGAGGAGAATGATCAAAGAGCGTGGGCCGTGTCCTCTCTGTCGGCAGACCTTTGGCATTACGCACGCCGGCCTTCGCACAGCTCCACAGCGGGCGGCTGCGCGCTCACACCCGAACGCAGCTCGCCCACGCAGCCTTGTGAGCCTGGGACAGGTGGGCTTCAACAACAGATATGTGGACAAATCAAAGCACATACTGTAATTGCATATCTGAACCAGGCCAGTTTGCCATATTTAAAAGTGTAGGGAAATAAAGCATGTAGGGAAACAAAGAAAACATTCTGTGATTGCTGTAGAAAGTGTGAGAGAGAAAGTTACAACAACCAGAATGATGGATGAGAGTTATTTTTCTTATTAATTTAGCCAAAAGAATGTTTCTGACAAATTTAGAAGTGTTT
The DNA here is from genome assembly GCA_964034765.1 of Knipowitschia caucasica. Lineage (NCBI taxonomy): Eukaryota > Metazoa > Chordata > Actinopteri > Gobiiformes > Gobiidae > Knipowitschia > Knipowitschia caucasica. The sequence continues at coordinate 12,922,203 of OZ035830.1, forward strand.
TTTCCAGGGCCTCTCTAGACCAATTTATATTTAGGCCTAAATGCAAAAATACTACTATTAGGCAAGACACTGGTGTGTGTGGGTGAATGGTCAGTGTTGGTCAGAGGGACCGATGGCACAGACTTGCTTCTGTCAGTGTACCCCAGAGCAGCTATGGCTGCAGTAGTTTATTACCATTGTGTATGGAGTGAATGATTAATGAATTCAATAATGGCATTATTTTTATTATTACTATTATTGGTATTATTGAATGAATGACCCTGCTTCTCCAAGGTTTCTCACTTGATAATTGTGTTCCGTAATTGTTGTTGATACTTACTGTTCTGTCTATACATAGACAGATACACAAATAGATTTAATTGAATTGAATGACAAATAGTACTTTGGGTGTTGAGATCCTGTTATAATGTGTTAGTTTTATTTATAACTTTTTATAAAAATCATTTGTGCAGAAAAAGCAATATTTCTGGGGGTGATGCTTGGTGCAGCTTAATGTGACAATAATTACGCAGCTTAAGCAAATAACTAATTTTCTCCTTGTTTCTTTTGCCAACATTCAATCATCCGTCAGAGCTTTTAAAGCCATGTCATGTTACTATTCCAATATTAATAAACACGCTCAAATCCAGGACGTTTTCATATTGTGGTGAGGAAAGTGTGGAAGCGTGCTGCTCTGGAGTGACAGGCCTGATTTACTCGACCATAAAGCTCTCTGAAGGAGCGTAAAAATGATGTGTGGATGCGGGCCCCACCATGTAAATCATGTGTCTGCTGTAAACGCACTCACTGTACGCTTCACACCATCAGCCGCATATTATTCACCCTCTAATCAGGACTGTTGACCGCTAATATGTCCGCAGACATTGGGCCTACTCTACCCTACCCTACCCTACTCTTCTCTACCTGGTTGTGTTTCCATTAAGCTTTAGTGTCTGGTACCATTTCCTCACTGCCAGTGTGAACAATTTAGTACCAGCTTGACCGGATAGAAGCAGGGTCAAGCAAGCACTAAATAAGTACTTAGTAGTCAAAGAAGGCCTGTGGAAACAATCCCAATCAGGGTAGAGTAGAGAGAGTAGAGGAGAGTATGGCCAAGTAGGTCTGGTGGAAATGGGGCTTTAGTACTTGGTGTTACCTCATCAAAAACAGACAGTTGTTTTTTTAGCTCCATCTTGTCACAAACACGTCCCTCGACCCTTCTGTATGTTTTTAAATTATTTACACTATTCCCCAGACGCGGGAATAGACCACGGAAGCATGTGCATGATCTTGCTTTATGATGTATTTAACAAAGAAAGCGACAAACAACTCAAATGAGAGCCTCATTCTGCACATTGTTTGGTTTTGCTCAGAAAGGGCAAAATACAAGGGGTACATGTGACGTGTTATCTGAGGACACATACAAGATAACAGAGAAACAATCTCAATTGTCTGTGTGTGTGCATGAACGTTTGTGTGTATGTGAATGTTTTTGTGTGTGTGTTTGTATGCAGTGAGAGAGTGTTGTACCCGGGCCTCATCCTCATCTCACCTCAGCAGCGTAAAGCTAACAGCCGCTTGTCACAGTCAGTCAGAGCTGAGGATCCGTATGCAACCTGAACGTGCAAGACAAACGTAATATTAGTCATGTAGGCGCCGCCACGTCTGTGCTGTCAAACACACTGCGCTCTGATGGAGCAAAACAGAGACGTGAGTTGACAGATGAGCATACCACAGCAGCCACTAAGGGGCGCAAGCAAGCACAGAGGTGGTACAGTAAGAGGAATGAATCATAAAGTATTGTGTCTTGTTTTCTGTTGGCAACAAACATGTGTAATTCCCACTTTGTGTTGGGTTAAGTTAAAAGAGTGAAACTGAATGGATGGAAAGTCACATACTCTACAAAACCAATCTTTTCCTCAAGTCATGGAATCAACAAAAACCTGAAAAGACCTGGTTTGAGACATTGAATTGATCTGCACAGAGTAAAAACACTTATATCTTCAGCTGTTTAAAGGTATTTGTCCACATGAATGAAGTCAATACAGCTGAAAATTCCGTTGCCAGGCCTGTTTGTGGCTCTGTGATGCACTGGGATCAAGGTCAAATTTCTGAGAAGGGGTTTAATGGGCATGCTCATTGCAGAAATGTGTATAAAAGAGAAATGTTGCCGTTGATGTTTGCACCTGTAAAATGTCTTCCCCGGGCCTGGACCCCCTCCCCACCTGGGAGCCGCCTCAGTCCTGCATTGTGGCCTCTGCCCTCGTTCTATGGCCTGAGTCTTGGATACAGCCCATCCATGTGTGGGAGTGGTTGCTCCTTGCCGATGCAGGACACTCGACATTCAACTACATGCAGGGATGCACATAACTTTTTCAGTGAGGTACTCAGATGAGTACCAGGAGATTGTGTTTGGAACTCACTGAATTTGTGTGGTTCGAGATTTTATTCCTGCTTCTTTTTAATGCTAAAGTTTAGATCAGCTCAGATAATCCACTCAATCCAAGTCAAAGAATAACAAACAGGGCTCTTTCTTATAAATGCAAAAAAAAAACCCAAAAAAAACAATGTTCTGTTTGATTTGTTCACAATATTTTACTTTTGGGCACTACCAACATTATTATGCATTATTAATGCAAGGGAAAATGTAGGTTCCACAGCTTTAAAAGGGCAAACTGTTTTTTATCTGATAAAACACATGTATTTCTCACCTTTACAATGTGTTTTTGTGTTATAGATAAGTAATAAATCAGTAAAATAACTTTTTAATATCAACATCTTTGATTGGCCAGAAAAATGATGACGTACTTGTAGGGGTCGCAGCTCTCGCCTCACTGTTTATGGCATTGCTCCTGCTGCCGCTTTGACACAAATAAACCTTAAATTGGGTGTATTTTGTGCGGCCCTGGGATGCAGCAATGAAAGTAACAAAAGAAGAGTGTAAACAGCAGTCCCTACGATCTTTGACTTACTCAGAGAAGGTCCAAACAAACTGAGAGAAGACACCAGCGCCAGGTCCATAAAATTAGTTCTATCAAGCTCCAACTAAAACCAATTTTACGAGTTTCAACCCAGTATTCAGCAGAAAATGAACCATGAATCCATGTTTCACTTTAACTACGTTTAGTAAAAGAACCACAGACACACGTTCAGAATAAGACTTTAGAACCACAGACACACGTTCAGTATAAAACTTTAGAACCACAGACACACATTTAGTATAAGACTTTAGAACCACAGACACACGTTCAGAATAAGACTTTAGAACCACAGACACACGTTCAGTATAAGACTTTAGAACCACAGACACACGTTCAGAATAATACTTTAGAACCACAGACACACTTTTTGTATAAGACTTTAGAACCACAGACACACGTTCAGAATAAGACTTTAGAACCACAGACACACGTTCAGAATAAGACTTTAGAACCACAGACACACGGTCAGTATAAGACTTTAGAACCACAGACACATGTTCAGTATAAGACTTCAGAACCACAGACACACGTTCAGAATACGATCATAACACTACATGTTTGCATTTGTTTGAAGACACTCACCATTTCTCTCAAACTCAACATCTGGAGCTGGGACATAGAGTTGAGGCTTCTCTCTTGTGTTGCGTATCAGATCGCAAATAAAACTAGATGACTTTGTGGGAGGAGAGCGTAGGGGAAATGAGAAGCCTGTGAGCGAGTGTGGGGGCGGTGCTAAACTTTCAAATTGAAAAAATCTTGCAGAAACGGGTATAGCTCCTTTCCTTATATCATCTAGTTTTTTTTGTATGTGAAGGCCTGCTGTTGATGAGAAACAATGCTGTGACATACTGGTGTATTTGCTGTTCATACACATATACGCATATCTCATCGAAAAATTAAATGAAGAAATAAAAAGGAATATTTTGCAACCAGGACTATGGCACAATATACAAAACCTGCTATACAATTAAAACATGGACCCGTCTAAAAGATCCTGTGATGAAATGTTCAAATAGATCCTGTCATGTTAACTTGAGTAACATCTGACGTCGACTTATTTTCACAGACTTTATTTCCAAAGTGACAGCTTCTAATTGCAATGGAGAATGACAAGTATATCCTTGTGATGCTATTTTAGCTCAGTCGTTCTTTGTAAGTCTCTTTGAATGAATCCTTGGTGACAGAGCAAACAGCACAGACTTCTTCACGGCTCGAAAGCGTACTATGGATGAGCTTACATGGAAATGCCAAAGCTTGTATAAACTTAGTCAGTGTTATATTTATTACACCCTCTTGTACCCACAGAAGGCTTGAAATGATGTATTCTTTGTATTCATTAATTTAACTGGGATGATACAATACAGATTCTGAAAAAACTTTGTTCACAGTGTCCCTGTCTGAAAAGTTTGGGAACCCTTGGGTCAGACTACTGTAACGGCCTATGTACTGAGCTCTGCACATGAGATGTAAAACAATCAAGCCCCGGTGATCCAAGATGGCGCCCTATTCAAATGTGCTCAGTAGCACATGGGACTTCACAGGGACCGAAAGATTAGCCGAACTCGCCTATATTTGGGCATTGTCTGGTCCTCCCTGTTCTGTGCCATGGACGAGCTCCCATGATGCTTTTTGCCAAATACACGTGCGGGTCTTATGCATGTGCACAGAGGGGCTCGGCCGTGCTTTGACCAGCTGATCAGAGCAGCGATAGAGCGGTGCCAGAAAACCGAAGGATTTAAAGACCTTATGACGGGTTTTAAAAAAAAAAAATAGTGGATATCAAAATTGCATGACAATGTCAATTTGAAAGAGATTCCGGCAAAAAATATCCTATATTTTATAAAAAGAACGTGTTTTTCATGAATTTAAGTTGTCTATGCTCTAACCTGTGTGTGACGTCATAGCGGGTTACGCCCATGCATTGAAAACCATGGATCTATGCCACAGGACTGCCTTTTCTCTCTTCTCTCCACTGATGCCCAACACAATACTGCACTCTACAGGTGACAATGTCTCACTACACATAAATTGCCGTTTTGAGTGTGAAAAAGTGTCCGAGGTGAGATTTGAACCCAAGAATCTGGATTGGCAGTCCATCGACTCAACCACTGGACAATGTCAGTGATAACAAAATGCTACATTCTAGTAGTTATCTCACACTCGCTGTACAGAACCTTGTGATCTTGAATATCCGCGAAAAAAGAACGAATACCAAATTGTAAACAACTTACAGCGTTGAAACGTACCCGTTCTGACGTCACCAAGGGCTGTGAAGTTTTTTCGTTTCTAAGGGCGTTGCTATGGGGTTATTTTGATTTGGGGGGATCAGACAAAAAAAACAACAACTGATTTTGAAACCTTTAGTAGTTCTCTTCTAATATAAAATGGTATTAAAACTGTATTTCTAAATAAATCAAACCCGTCATAAGGTCTTTAAGAAAAAAAGTTCAGGATGACAAGTGTTGTCAAAAAAAATTTGACTGACGTGTTCAAAGTTTGATACAGAAATAAGATCAAGAATACAAGAACACAATAGAACATTTATTTCCCTTTACAATTAAATATTGATACAAAAACTCTTGGAGCTATTAATTCCCTAAGTCTAACCCTGTGAGCCGAGCCATTCGAAACTATCCCTGTGCTGAAAATGTACAGAAAACGATCCAGGCGCTCTGCGACGTTCTGTGTCTATCTATCCCTGCTCGGACTGAGGCTCAAAATGTCCTACCCCCAGTTTTATCAGAATGTCCGATGACGTCATATGGTCTGAGACTGGTCTCTGGTCTGGACTTTGGTCTTGGTTTTGGTCTTCCATATCAGGTTTAGCAAACAGTGCCCCCACCCACCAGCGGCGCCTGTGTGCTATCCTCGTCCTTGGGGGCTGGGGGAGTTCCATAGGTCAATATTGCCACACATGTGTTTTAGTGTGTCAGGCCTTGTCCCGATAAGAGAGACACGCTGTTCTGAAAATCATTAGTATACAACATTTTAATTCTACAACACAAGGGACACTAAAATCCCCACAAAATCCGACCTTTATGAAAACTGTAGGTTCTCTGTCAGCTGAGGTCGAGCTGTTTTTTTTTACATTGAGTTCTATGGGACTTTTTTCTGGGTAGCCCACATGAATTTATTCCGCAATACCACGGGTGCCCCCTGTGCCCATGGGTGGGACAGCTATAAGATAGTAATATCCTATCCAGTTATTATTATTGATCAATGAAAAAAATTCTGACTAGAACCAGGAAGAAAGATTCCTTTAGACCAGGTCGGCATTAGATCTTATGCGGAATCCGGACGGAAGCGGAAGTAAAAATCCTACTTCAAATTCGTTTTAGACTAAAAAGTCCTTAAGTGGTGACTGGTTAAGTTTTAGGTGTCTCAGTAAGTTGGTTAAGGGTGGGTTGGGAATGGCTGGTTAAGTTTGGGCATGAGTAGGTAGTTGGTTATATACTTCTGCTTCCGTAAATCATCTAGTCCTGACCCTTTAGACCTGCAAGTTTTTGCACTGGCTTCCTGCAGCTCAGGGTAGAGACTTTAAAGCAGCTCTGCTTGTGTACAAGTCGCTCCATGGCCTTGCTCCTGTAATATGTTAGTGCCATATTAGCCTGGCCATAGCCATCCATACATTCCGCTCAATCATTTCACTGTAACGTCTGGGTCTGGTCCCTGTGTTAGCGAATACAATCGGTCGTATTTCGACTGGCTACTCAGAGAGCGCGGAAGGCGGGTGTTGTAGGTCGGTGCCGGTGATGTCAAGAGTTTGCGTCGAACGGGCAGGTTGTAGTTTGGCAATAGCGAAGAATGCAATAGTAAAGTAATTGGGTCTGGTTCTATCAAGAAATTGATTGAAGCAGGAGCAAGAGGAATGTTTAGCAAATGTAATCGCTGGTCAAGATTGTGGCGCTACTCCCCACGGGCTCCGTTAGCAGCAAAGGAGACGGGTAGGCTAAATGCTAACAACACACTCGGGCGCACTACAGATTCAGATTCAGTTTATTTGCCATTTGCAGTAAAAAAAACCACATTGGAATACATTAGCAAAACGTCACCAGTGTGCACAGACAAATACAGACATAAAACAACATTAAAAGTACAGAAATAAAACAAATAAAACAGTAAACAAGTGTCACTGTGAAATCGATCGGCAAACAAGACTACATACGTCACGGTAAACTCAGATCTAATCGTTTCAATCTGAAAAAGGTGTTAACCCATCCCACCCATAACCTTGCCTGCAAGCTGAATTCTCGCGGTATGTGTGAGTTCACAAACACTCGAGAATACATCTTGCCCCGCTCCCGCCAACCCTTTTCGAGTAGAACATCTAGGTGTTCAAGCCAATCACGTGCCAGTCTGGGGGTTTAGGGCGGGATATCCGGGTTTGACGAAAGCAAGAAGTGCCGGGCCGAAGCAAAACAAACATGGCTACGCAGGAGGACGGACGTGTAGCTGAGGCTATCAAGTCAGTTTTAGCAGAATCTCCAATTTCTTTTTTGAAAGATAAACAGCGAGAGGCGCTTTGTGCACGCCGATGACGACATAATGTTACCGGGATTGGTTTAAGTCAAACCTTGTTAGGCGGTCACACAGCGTCACTTCGCCCAATCAGCTCGAAGTATTCTGCTGCTTATCCCTCCTTTCCCCGAAAGGATTCTCCTGCAGAAGTCCCAGATTGATGATTGTGGAGAACGCATTAGAGTTCTACACAATCATCAATCTGGCTCTTGCCAGGTTATCCCACCTGTTCACGGAGGTCAATGGAGAAAATCCAGACCTTAGTATGAAATGTAATTTGTACTAAGGTGTGGTACAACCAGGCTAGTGCCATATGAGTCTGAGGGGGAATTTACATTGTAGGCGCTTTAGCACGTAAGCGTTGTCAAACAGCGTACACGTGCAACATTTTTACATTTAGCTTTTTTCGTTCTCCTGTGATCTCCAGTCGAACAGAGGGGACTGTGACAAAAAGCACCAGTCTTAGACAAAAAGCTGAGAAAATGAGGTGTTTGTGAAAACAGACGCACCTGCAGAAAAGGTGACACTATTTAGTTTAACTTTAGCATCTCCTCAAACATGTCCAGGATCTTACATGTTAGAAAACAACAACAAGTTATGAGAAAGTGTTTTTGATGCAAAATAATATGTTTTATGGCACACACACCCACATCCACAAAGTGTTGTTCGAATATTTCAAAATGTACTCATCCAAAAAAAGTCACATATTGAAAGTCCCATGACAAGCTATCCCAGAAAGAATGGCCAGTATTCATCATTTAGGTTTTGCTATATTTATGTGAATAAGAGTAAATCAGAGATAAGCAAACAATTATACACACTATAAATGACAATAAATCAAAGTGAACAGACAATATACTTACTGTATACTATAAGTGCAATAGAATACTGTTGTGTGTCTTTGTGTGTTTGGACGAGTATGTATGTGAGTTTATGCGCACGTTTGTGTGGTTGTCTACAGAGTGCCGTTCTGTTTAGCCCAGCGAGCGCTGTGACCATAACTGGACTTTGCCGCTGGCTCCTGGTGCGGACTCAGTGATAGTTTTAGCAATAGCAATAGCTTTTTTGGGGTGCACCGCTGGTCTGCTGCTCTGACCCTCCACATGGTCTGCTGCTCTGACCCTCCACATGGTCTGTATTAGCTCTGGAGACACATTTACTGCTCAAACTGCCTCCAAATGTAGCCTGACCCTGACTATATTACTCCATGTCTGCTTCACCTCTGTCTCTCCTGCTCAGAGAGCTCAGACAGTGATCTTTGACAAAGACACCCACAGAGCTCTGCAGCCACCTGCTGGCTTAATAAAATATTGTCTACAGCCAAACCCCAGACATGATACACAAACACATACGTACAGTACGCAATATTTACACTCTGCTTTTGAAGACCTTGTAACAAGTGCGTACAGCCCCAATACAGACTCAGCACTCACAAACTGCTGCCTTGGCTCCTGGAGGGATACTGAGAGATGGGTAGAGGTGAATGTTAGGGAGGGGAGATGGGAAGAGGTGGAAGGAAGGGTGGTTGAATGAGGGGCTGCTCGTGTGCCTGGGTCATTCTCTGCAATTGCTCTGTCACTTTAGCCAGTCGGGGAAGGAGCGGGGGACCCTGCGTGAGCGCGATCGTGTGTGAAATTAAAAAGACACTTCCAAAACAACGCTGCGACACACGTGCTTGCCTTCACTTCGGTCATTTATGGATGTGGCGTTCACCGTCACTGCGGATCCAGGTTATTTCAGCAGTGCTACAGCCAGACGCCAAGTGAGGGGCTTTACTTGTCACATAACAGTGTGATCATTGAAAACTCTACATCAGAAGAGAAAAATACCATTTTAAAGCTTTATTCATCCTACAGTTAATAATAATAACAATATTACATTTTATTGTTGCGACATTTTTGTGCACTCAAGGTTGCCTTACAAAAGATGCTAAGTTAAAAACAAAACTGTTAGAAGCTTTTAAGTATAGCCAGCTTTTAAAGCTTTTAGGTTTTGGACAGTGGAATGTAGGGTCACAATGAGAAGGCCAGTCTGAGGGTACAGCAGCTCTCCTTTACACAGAGCTCATTGGTTATATTTCATATTGTTTGGCGGTTTGTCTGTTTGGGGTGTGTTGATGGTCAGTGCTTTTATGAAAAGCGCTTCATAAATAAAGTTGATGTCCTCCCTTTGATCTTCAGATTGTGTATGTGTTTGTGAAACCGTTTGTGATGTTACACACTCCTGCTTTTTCCCATATACTTGTATTCATTACTAAGAGTAGAGCAGAGCTCTGTAATATTCTGTGATAGAATATGCTGTGAAACCTAACTGCATCATTCAACATTGTATCACGCTTTCTGATTGATACGTCTGCCGTTACATTCTGTCATTATGCTTAACTGCCAGTAAACAGCACTACGAAACCCGGAATGTCGTACTGACTTTTAAACGTAGAAACATAAAACATTCATTTATATAACACTTTTTTGTACCAAGCACTGCACATCAAGGTACCGTTCCCCCACTCTCACACATGGACTGGTGTGTGCAGAGTTAAAATTTAAAATGTGTTATGGATAATTAAGATTGTAATCCCGGGTCTGCTCATAAGCATGTGTAGAAACCAAGTTATTTTAAGACATTTTCTTAATTCTAGTGAGTACAATATAGAAAGAGTACAGTACAGTAGTGACTACAACATGGATAGATTGAGTTTAAAATGATGTGAAGGATGTTTGTGGTAGAAGTTGAAGGCAGCGCTGTTGTTTTCTGTCCGTATCACTTGTCAGAACGTTGCGTGTGCTTTGGAACACAAACAGCCTCATTAGTGTCAGACTCTGGGCCTGAGGTGAGTGTGTGTCCAACTCTGTCCAGCTCTAACCGGTCCTGGCACTGCTGACAGCTCCTCCTCTGCTCAGTTTAACCCCAGACCTCAGTCCAAACCCAGTAGCGGGTCACTGTCAGCCTGCATGTGAGAACACTGGTTTGGAGAGGAAGATCAACACAAAACGACTTTAAAATCAGGAGATGTATCCTTCTCACAGAGGGAAAATTTGTTCAGAAAATGTATTTACTGTGATATTGGAAGAGGCTCACAATATTGTAGTTTTATCGAAATATTCATGATGTTAAGAACAAGAAATATCACATTTTAAATTGAGGACTAAAATCAATTCAAATCCTGTTCTGCAGATGTTCATGCTGCACACTGAGACCTAACGATAAATAGCACTTTTCTAAAGCCTGAATCTGGACCACAGACAGACGATACGCATACATATTATGTGACAGACTCATGAAGTGGTGAAAGTAGACTGCCAGCACTTCCTCTGCGCTGTCACAACATAGCGAGCGTCTTTTCACCAAACTGATGAAAAACTCCCCGTGTTCCTGGAACACTGGGCAACAAAAACCTGGCTGACAGTTGACAAGCCCCTTCCCGACAGTATGATGCAGAACTGCTCTGTCAATGGAGATGATTAGCCAAGTCCGTAACAGATTTAATTAGTCCAATATGTGTGTCCCTGTTCGCCGCAGTGGAGATGTCTGTTTTCGCAAACGCAGCGGCTAATCTGCAGCCGGCAAGGATCCCAACTCTGCAGCTGTCGCAGAGTGTTTGCTGCCAGGCCCAGGTGAAACGGATCCATCTCCAGGACAATGTGACTGCAAGATTAACCACAATCAAAGGGTCAATACTGAGACCAACAGATTCACAATGTGTAAGTGTGGGATATACAAAATATCTGAATTAATTAAATTCATACTCTTTCATGATGACAATAATGTTGCATGTGCTGGAAACGACTTGGGAAAACTTTCTCCACTCTACTCTTCTCTACTCACCCAGCTCAAGCAACCTACCCAGAACAAACCAGTATCTGTGAAAATTCCTTGGTAATTTCCACATTTCCCTTTTACGACTTCAAACATATACACGTATGAATTGTTGATATTTTTTATCTTTTAAACAATTGTTTTCATGTTTAAAATGTGATTTACATTTTCTCAAAATAAGATGGGAAATGACAACCTCCCCAACACAGCATGGTGTGAAAAGTCCAATCTGCATGTTACATACCCTTTAATCTCATTAATTTTGTGAAATCACAGCTGCTGCCTGTCTGCCCTGTCGGCCCACGCTCCAGAGACAGAGTGCAGCGGTCCGTGGCCCCAGGTGAGCGCTCGGCCAAAGCCTCTAATAAAGATGTAAACCGCAGAGGCGCTGACTTCGGGGTAATTGAACTGGAGTTGCGCGAAAGCTCCTATTCCCTTAATTATTAAACAGTGTTATTGTAAATTATGGATTATTAGTTCCCATCTCAACAGCGAGGGCCAACAAATTGCACAAACCCCAGTGATGGGCAAATGGTGGTGTAATGAGCTCAGGCAGAAGCTAAATGAAGACTAACTGGGGTGTGATGGAGAAGGGGTGTGGGGGAAACACACACTTCCAGCACTGCTACACTGTGATTTCACCAGAATAACACCTCTCTGATGTGCAGATCCCAGTGAAAGATTTCCTCTGACAGTGTAGTCAGAGCACAGTGACGGAAAAGGAGCTGACCAAGTGTTGCCATTGACTTTAAGTTTGTATCATTTGGCCAATCACGACTGAAACCCTCAGATGAAACGTCCAAAAAGGCATTCAAAAGATCTTACTTCAGGATCAAACACAACATCCTCATTCAGTTTTACAGAGATGATTGAACGCATCCTCGCCTCACCAATAACAGTATGGTATGATAACTTCAGAGTTCACCAACCTTTTTAGCAGTGGAACATCTTTGTTATCGAAACCAGTCAGTTGCACACCATCAGCTGAAACTGATACAAACATGAAACTTTAAATCCTTTATAAAAATAAAAAAAATCTCATCCAAGTGCCTTTAACAGAAAATCATTCAAGGACAGTACAAGTCTTTCTAACCCTGCATTATTTTTATTTCACATTATCTTGACCATTGAGATGATAATGGTTCATTTCTAAAGCCAAACCAAACAACATCTGTGTTGTGCCACAGCGCTCTGGTTGAAAAACACTGACTTATATTCTCACTCAAGCAACAAACTCAAACGCATCATACAAGTCTTCGAAGATCTCTCGTCTTTTCATCACAGGCATCACACATCAAGGTTGCAGAATCACACTCTCTCTCACACACACACACATAGATGTTTGAGGTCCCAGTATACATCAAAAATAGGTTTAGAAAGAAAATGAACCTACATAAATAACGAAATCACAGTTGGGAACCATGTCTTTTTTCACTCAATTTAATGCTTTGTGTGATTATAATGTTTACCTGTATGTCTTACACAATGGCCTCTGACCCTTTTCAACCTCCACCTGTGAACTGGTCACCCCTGCCCTGGACTCATCTCCTGGATCTACAACCTGTCCACCCATGGGAGCAGATCTGTCTCACCAAGTGTTAAAAAGACATTAAGTTAGGGCAGGGGTCGGCAACTCAAAAGGTTCAAAGAGCTGTAAAAAACATCTGTCTGGAGCCACAAAAAAATAACTGCCTTGTATGAGGCTTATATGAAGTTAACACAGGCTGCAAGCTGTATTAGCTATATTAGCCTAATATCTAAATGACAAAGTAAAGGCTACAAATACATAACAAGCATTCATGATTATCAAATGTGTATTTTCACTGCAGCGTGTCCTGGAGAGAATGACGCACCATGTGACGACTCTGCTTTAACTTTAACTTTCATTTTTTTGCCTTAAAGCAATTATAGAAATACAATAAATAAATCTGCTTTTTGGCTCAGAGTTCACATACCTGCATCACTGTCTGTTCATATCAATCACATCACAGGCTGTAGTTTGCCGGAGCTGAATTAATGTCCTCAATGGCCCTTTCTTTCACCGTCTTTGTGGAGGTTTTTGAATTCTGAAAGTAGGTGCTCTGAATTTTTGATGAATCCTTCACGTAATCACCGTGAACTGTGTTTAGTGCTTCATTGTTCCTTGTGTTGCAACAAAACTTATCATTACCACGCAAACAAGAAGCGGTTCCGCATGAGGCTCTGACGTGCAGAATCTATCGGCAACTCGAATTGTGCGTCATTGATCTAAAAGTAAGTTTATGCTAATTAAAGTGGCGTGGACATTACATGAGCCATTTGATATTGTGTTAGGAATGTTTAGATGTGTATATCACAATATTGGGTTGAGTATCTTTCAAGTTTCTAACTTAATTAAGGAGTTAGCTCATTTGCTAAAATCATTCCCAGAGACGCGTTAAGTTATTTGATTGCATAAGCCCTTATAGCATGAATATACTTTACTATTCACTATTGTCATGTTTAGATTATTATTTGTGTATTAGGTCATAAGTGCGTTGGGCTGTGTATTTCTTTGAGACCACTCCCACTTTGACTCCCTCTCCCACTCCTGCACATAGAGATGTATGGTTCCTATGCTGCTGATTGAGCTCCACCTACAACTACACCTATACAGTACTTTTACTCTTAAATACTGAGGATTTGTACAATTTCCCACAGGGTTTCCCAGGGCATTGAAGCTTTACTTTCAGGTCAGTGACAGTGATGATCCGCGATATTTATGGACTGGTATTTTCCAATGTTATTGCTATTCAAATGTTATTGCTTGCTAAATAATATAGAAAACTTTCCTATTGAGTCTCAGACAAAGCCATATGTGCATGTAAGTTGAACCTATGCATTCATTCTGCCAAATCCTTCTTTCAAAGTCTGTGTTTACATCAGCATTAAATGCCTATATAAGTGCCATACTAAATTGTCATTTTTATTGCTTTTGTCTACCTGAGATGGTGTGCAGGCTAACTAGAAACAAGGAGCAGGAGCAGCCACGCCCAGATCAGCTGCAACAGGATCAGCAGCTCCCTAATTGATGGGAGAAGGTGAGATGCTATCAGCAATCCTTCTGACGTTTTGGGGTTAGGAAGGAGGTGTCAAAAAATTGAGCACAAGAATAACTGGCTTGTGGCTGAACACTTATAGAGACATCTCACTTTGATTCTATTATGACGGCAACTGTTAAGATTGTTCACCCACTAACAGTAAACGGGAGCTGGGTTTACAACCTTGTGAGACTGGTCAGTTTTACCCATAGACCGTATATATCAACGGACGTAGTAACGCCTTTCTCCGACGTTGAAACTAATGTGCCACCACTTTCGCCGTCTATGGGCAGCTAAATGGCCGCGAGGGCTGGAAAATGTGAAAAAACGCATTTACGCATTTGTCATTCATTTAACGAGTGCCTTCAAAATTCCACAGCGACTCGAGTGGTGCAAAAAAAATCCACTCCCCTTAGCATTGACACACATGTGGAACGTAGCTTTGGGCCAAGAGCCGACTTTTGAGCCGACCTGTAAAGCTGTTTTTGAGAGGTAAAAATATACCATACATTAGCATTGGATAATTCTTATTCCGGGTCCACCCGGGCCCGGAGTGGTATTGCAAGCATATCAGCACATGTCATTTTTGGACATTTTTGAGCCGGAACCCTAGCCTGGCTCTGCCAGACCCTTGTAGTTCCGCCATGCTCCACCAGAGGCGTTTGGCTGAACCACATGGGTCTGGTATCGACGCCATAGCGAACGCTTTCCCCAGATTATTTTTTAATCGACCAATCAGGATTGCCGGTGTTACGTGGGGTTTGCACTGCCTCCTCAAGCTTCTCTCATGCAGCAGCGAGAGGAATCCAAGATGGCGGACGTAAAGTCCGCGAATCTTTTTAAAAGAGTAAATACGATTGAATTAAGACACGGATGTCACTTTTAATGCAATTTGAGGCGAGATGTTGATGGTTCTATGTTGATATATGTGTGTTTTAAGAGTCAAATTTTCCTGTAAAGTTTGGTTGAAGCACTGGTTCAGTGTTCCTGTTTACACACTATGCAGCAGGGTTGCCAGGTTCGGTGGTTCCTGCATATTTTTTTCCAAGAGACTTGTAGGTATTAAATAAACAGAAAGACAATAAACAGAATCATGATAGCCCAAGTTGATTATATTAGTGTTTTTTTTTTGGGGTATTCTTGTGGATTTTGGGTTGGAAAATCTTGCTGGGATTTGGCAACCTATGGGAGCCGTGTGCTTCGATGTGAGTGGGTGAAAGCAGACTTCATTCAAGATAACGGACAAGTGGTCTATCCAATCACATACAAGGATTTCTTTTACAAGGCCCTGCCTTCTGAAATCCAACCACTATGGCTCAGTACCAGACTCATGTGTGAAGTGCAGCGAACTACATGGGTCTGGCGAGAGTCAGGCTACCGGAACCCGCCCCCACTTTTTTTCTGAATTCTAAGTGGGACTTTCCTGTTGAATAAATGTCAATACAATGAACAATAACTCTCAACTAGTTTTATTGCCTTGAAATGTAATCAAATGGAGAATTTAAAATTCTATAACTTTAAATGGCAGCATTTTGGAAACTTCTGTATAGTTATGTGATGGGAGACCCTGCCACCCTGTTGTTGTGTCCATAGTCAAGACACTTCACCCACATTAGACTGAGTCTGTTGTGTGTGCGTGTGTGTGTGAAAGGGTGGTGGTGGTGGGAGAAGCCAATGGCACAGCTCTGGCTACAGTAGAGTTTATCACCCGTGTATGGAGTGAAAGAATAATGGATAGATGGATAGATAGATAGATACATTATTGATCCCCCTTAGGAAAAAATCAGGTGTCCAGTAGCAGCAAAAATAAAAATGATCATTCTAAAAATGGAGGTGTTGTAGCCACTGGCTGGAGCAGGACAGGTCACAGCAGAAACGATAGAGTGTAGCCTTTGGGTGGAGCAGGACGAGTCACAAGGTGGAGTAGCCGCTTGGTTAGGACCATTTTCTCTGCTCTAGTCCAAAGTTAAAGGCTGAATGCTTAATTAGCATTTTTCAAAAAGTTGAAAATCTTCCAGTGGATTTTTGCCTGATCCGCTTGGTTCGGACCATGAATCCTCTGGTCTGGACCAGTGCAAAACCATGAACACTGTACTGCAGCAACAAACAAAAACTGTTTCAGAGCAACTTAGGACTTGCTGCCGTTCCCTGCGACCACAGCTATGAGCTGCCGCATCTGTAATAGAGGAGGAGAACATGGTCCACTCAGACTCAACGTACCCCTCCTCCTCCGGGATCTTGCAGAGGGGTGCACAGTGAGACGTTTCCAGCTGACCCTCACAATATGCTTGGGTCTGCCAGGTCTGACTCCCTCACTGGCCAGCAAATCCAACTCGCAACCGGGTGGTGATCAGTTGACAGCTCTGCCCCTCTCTTCTCTCGAGTGCTAAGACATGCGGCCATGTCCCCCACCTGGAGGCGGAGGGATGCAACCCTCTCATTGACCGGGGGGAACTCCAACACGTGAAGGAGTTCCAGAGCACAAGCTGTGTGTAGAGATGAGGCTGACTACCTCTAGGTGGTATCTCTCAACCTCCCACACGAGCTCAGGCTCTTTTCGCCCCAGAGAGAGGACTTTCCATGTCCCCTCACAACCAGATGCTGTGTGCGTAGACTGGGTCGTCAAGGTCTCCTCCTTTGACTGTCGCCCGCCCAGTCCTCTTTGCATTCAGCCCCCATGAATCCCTCTGTGGGCACACCACTAATTGATTATATTATATTTATGAAAACGTCCGATATAAATACCTTGTCCTTCACAAACACTAATCACTCATGATAATAAGAAGTGGGTAAGTTAAC
Organism: Knipowitschia caucasica; assembly: GCA_964034765.1. Lineage (NCBI taxonomy): Eukaryota > Metazoa > Chordata > Actinopteri > Gobiiformes > Gobiidae > Knipowitschia > Knipowitschia caucasica. Next base: position 12,939,355 of record OZ035830.1, read on the forward strand.
TCAAACACACATGAAAATGCATAGTTGGCGCCCTTCTATCCTTCTTCTCTGGTCCACAGCCCAATACTCATCTATTTGCCAATATTTCCCACCGACAAAAACACCAACAACATACATCTTACAACTGCACAAGTGTTTCCAGGGAACTGGAGGCCTCCGATGGCTCTGGAAGACGCTCCGTGCCATTGAGTGAACGTTTCAGCTGTTGACAGAACACTGGCTGTTCCACATGACGAGCAAACGACTTGTGTGATTATTCATTTGCTGTGTGCCGCAGATGAGAGCCGATGTGCAGGCGCTGTGCCTTTGATGGCGCGCTGTAGAGGAGGCGCGCGCCACTAATTGAGCGGGTCAATTGCAACACCCAGCGTGTACACAGCCCTCGTCATTAAATCATTACAAAACATTGAATACGGTTTTGTGTCATTTAATTCGCAAGGAGGTGGGCCTGCCGAGACGCTAATTGAATGCGGCTCATGCTGATTATAAATATGGCAGGCTCCGTAAAGAGAAGGGACAGGCTGTGTATGTGTAAATTTGTGAGTGTGTTTGGGAGTGTTTGTACAGTTGTTAATTGAGTTCTCTGTGACTTGAATTTTTTCAAAGTTACAAACACAATCTTGTTATCAAGGGAAAATCATCGTAATTCAAAAAGTGGCCCACAGTAATGTGTGTGTGTGCCTGTATGTGTGGTTTATGCATGTGGTGTGTATGTGTGTGCTTGTATGTGTATGTGTGTGTGCGTGTATTTTGTGGCAACCCCACCGTGCTGTCACCAAAGCAAACTGCTCTCCCCTTCTCAGGTCCTTAGTGATGTCAGGAGTTCAGCTCCATTTAGAACGAAAAACACACAACATTGCAACACAGAACATGTTACCAAGTAACATGTCAAAACACAACACGGTCGCAGTCATAGAGGCATGGTGTTGTTGTGATGTTTCAGACATCTGCCCCGAGGCTGACTGTTTATCTGAGAGCAGATATTGATTGATTATATTGAGTCAGATCAGTGGGGGCGGGTCCCGGCTCAAAAGTGGCCAAAATGATGTGCGCTGGCATGCTTGCAATACCACCCCGGGCCGATGGGGGTGGACCCGGAATAAGAATAAGCATTAGGTGACCTCTCGAAAACGTCTTTACAGGATGTGTGTCAATGCTGAGGGGAGTGAATATTTTTTTTGAAGTCACTCGTTCAAATGAATGGGGCTTGCGCCAGCTGACGCATGCGCAGATGCTTTTTTTCACAATTTTCTTGTGGGCGGGACCACTCACGGCCATTTTGGATAGCTCCAGCAGAGCACAATTTTTGGCCCATTAGTTTGAACGGCGGGGATAGGCGTGACTACGTCCGTTAATATTTGCAGTCTATGGTCCAGATGTACTGTAGCTCTGCTGAATCCAGCTGCAGAACAGCTCTACAGTCCTGCAGCTCAGGACGAAAGACTATCTGAAGAGCAGCAGCTTCTTCCACAGCTCCTGAGAAATGGGAGTGACAGCTTAAGTGTTGTGTTTGTACAGTGGGGCAAAAAAGTATTTAGCCACCGATTGTGCAAGTTCTCCCTCTTAAAATAATGACAGAGGTCTGTAATTTTCATCATAGGTACACTTCAACTGTGAGAGACAGAATGTGAAAAAAAAATCCAGGAATTCACATTGTAGGATTTTTAAAGAATTTATTTGTAAATTATGGTGGAAAATAAGTATTTAATCACTTCAAACAAGGAAGATCTCTGGCTCTCACAGACCTGTAACTTCTTCTTTAAGAAGCTCTTCTGTCCTCCACTCGTTAGCTGTATTAATGGCACCTGTTTGAACTTGTTATCTGTATAAAAGACACCTGTCCACGGCCTCAAACAGTCAGACTCCAAACTCCACTATGGTCAAGACCAAAGAGCTGTCGAAGGACACCAGGAATAGAATTGTAGACCTGCACCAGACTGGGAAGAGTGAATCTACAATAGGCAATCAATCTCCCTCAATCTGGGGCTCCACTCAAGATCTCATCCCGTGGGGTCAAAATGATCATGAGAATGGTGATCAAAAATCCCAGAACCACACGGGGGGGACCTGGTGAATGACCTGCTGAGAGCTGGGACCAAAGTAACAAAGGTTACCATCAGTAACACACTACGACGACAGGGAATCAAATCCTGCAGTGCCAGACGTGTCCCCCTGCTGAAACCAGTGCATGTCCAGGCCCGTCTGAAGTTTGCCAGAGAGCACATGGATGATACAGCAGAGGATTGGGAGAATGTCATGTGGTCAAATGAAACCAAAGTAGAACTGGTTGGTATAAACTCAACTCGTCGTATTTGGAGGAAGAAAATACTGAGTTGCATTCCAAGAACACCATACCTACTGTGAAGCATGGGGGTGGAAACGTCATGCTTTGGGGCTGTTTTCTGCTAAGGGACAGGACGACTGATCTGTGTTAAGGAAAGAATGAATGGGGCCATGTATCGTGAGATTTTGAGCCAAAACCTTCCATCAGTGAGAGCTTTGAAGATGAAACGTGGCTGGGTCTTCCAGCATGACAATGATCCCAAACACACCGCCCGGGCAACGAAGGAGTGGCTCCGTAAGAAGCATTTGAAAGTCCTGGAGTGGCCTAGCCAGTCTCCAGACCTCAACCCCATTGAAAATCTGTGGAGGGAGTTGAAAGTCCGTGTTGCTCGGCGACAGCCCCAAAACATCACTGCTCTCAAGAAGATCTGCATGGAGGAATGGGCCAAAATACCAGCTACTGTTATAGTAATCGTTTGAGCTCTGTTATTGCCAACAAAGGTTATATTACAAAGTATTGAGTTGAATTTTTGTTATTGACCAAATACTTATTTTCCACCATAATTTACAAATAAATTATTTAAAAATCCTACAATGAGAATTCCTGGATTTTTTTTTCACATTCTGTCTCTCACAGTTGAAGTGCACCAATGATGAAAATTACAGACCTTTGTCATTGTGCAAGTTCTCCCACTTAAAATAATCGGTGGCTGACTAAATACTTTTTTGCCCCACTGTATTTTTGTTGGGTATGGAAAGCACCAACACTGCCATCTAATGGTAGCAGTGGGGCACTCCGGGATACCTCTGCTTGATGTTGATCTATATGAGACATAAGCTAAGTCCAAACTGAGTGTGTTATGGTATGTGACACTCTGCTGTTAACATAAAGTAGTCTTTAATATCATAAACACAAGTTCGCAGTGTCACACAGGCAACTTCAGCTCCATCAATCAACAGCCTCAGTCCCTCGTCAACAGCCTGAGTCCTGGATCTCAGGACTGTTGGATAAGGAGATTTTTCAGAACATTTAACACTAGAACTCCAGAGCATTCAAATTGACGGCTGTAATTTCTCAGCATATGTAACTTTTTGGTCTTCATAACTTTAAGACCATAATTTATTTCTGTTGTTACTTTCATGTAATAATCTTTATTTCTGAAATTTTAGGAGTTCTACCTTTCTCTAATTGTAAAATTATTATCTAATCCTATTTGGTTGCATGACAACCAAAAGCCTCTAAAGCCCCTTTCTCCAATATGCATGGTCCTGGTTCTGAACTGTGTCAGCTTGTTTTCACATCAGATGAAAGCAAGTGCAACTTACCATAGCAACACAATGTTCACTTGACAGCAGTTAGCTATTGGTATTAATTATGTTATTTAATTGCTTTTCAACAAACTGTGTTACCGTATTTGAAGTTAATACCTTGAAATTAGGCAACACAGTTAACCAGTTTAGCACTTATAAAAGGTAAAAACTGTATACATTACTTAATTTAAATAAAAAACTAGAGAGTAACCAAAACGTTTTTGGGGCAATTTTTCAGGTTTCTATTTGTTTGAATGAGAGCTATTAAAAGGACTGCTCTGGAAGTTCTGGTAGTTTCATATTTCTGGGAGTTCTAATGTTAAAACAGCGAAGGATGAGCTGGCAGCAATGTGTGTGTGCAGCCTCGTGCCTCATTCCTGCTGTAATCCTGCTTGTGCCACCAGCAGCCACCGTACGCTGTGTGGATATGGGCTTTGTGTTGTTTTAACCGCGGCTTTGCTCTGATGCAGCTGTGTGTTTAAGAGCGACACAACGCCGCTGCTCTGTCTGAAGTGGAGGATTGTTTGTCTCCACAAAAGCCAGCGGTAATCGAATGTTTTAAGTCGTCCCAGTCGCGTCTCTGAGAGCAGACAAACCCTGAGTACAAACACCACGCACGCTACTTCTTGCCTTTTTCTCGTGTAAATCCTGCATTAGCTTTATTAGATATCCGGCAGACATAAACAGAATAATAACCCTGTGCCTTCTGTGTTTTAGTATGTGCATAAATAACTAGGCTCTTTACAAGTGAAGTCTTAATTCAAAGATCCCAGTGTTTGTGCAGGTTTGACTTGTTTTGAACCAAATCATATGTTATTATCTTCCATTCAGAGTTTTAAAAACAAGACATTACCAGCTTTTTACTTTTCAGTAAATTCCAACACTGATTGAGATTCCAGTAGAATTCAGACTCTGCATATATCTGAATAAAAATGTAAAACACAATTGAATAGTCTTGTGTGTGGACATACGACAGCAAAAATAGAGCCAAAGGAGAGAGCCTTTTTTGAGATGTCTTTAGATGGAGAGTTGGTGATGTTACTGATTTGCTGCGGCTGTTGAGTTATTATTTCCCTTAGAAGTTGAGACTTGGGACCCGTCCCAGTTCTCACCCATGCCCTTAAAAAGCACCCTTGCCCTAGAATTTGCCTGTGCCTGCGGGGGTAGTAGGGTGTACTCACACCCTTAAAAATCACCCTTGTGCGCAAGTACTGTAAGCTCCGGAGCTCACTTGCGCACAAGGGTGATCCCAAGATTCATTACGATAGTTGGTAAAGTAGTAGTCGGGCAAAGCCGCACCACTATGAAAGAAAACATACATCTTCAGGATGTCACAGAACAATGTCACTTTACCTCATGTCACTTTACTTATATACTTTTTATCCTGCACTATTTAACTGTACAGTATATAAATGCACTACTACATATATATTTTTTGACTGGTATTGAAGCATTTTCAGCATCTACAGCTAGTTATGTTAGTTAAGAAACATAGCTACTACTTATTTGTATATAGTGTATATATTGTGTGTGCTTCCTGTGTGCTCTTACTACTGTCCTATATGTGCGATGCAACATCGAAATTTCCCCACTGTGGGACGAATAAAGGAATTCTTATTAAACGCATGAAACACCTGAGCGCAAGGCGGAATGTGAGGAAGCTTTGAAGCGTGTGCGAGTCATTCAGAGGGGATTTTTTTTAACCGTGTTGCCGCCTTATGGTGTGACATTTGCACGCAAAGTAGCCGCAGCGTGTGGCGTTCTCCGAGGCTTCAGAGGCGTGGATCCATGTTAATTTTCTAGATCTATGAGGTAGTTCAGAGACTGCATCGCTTTGACAGAAGATTTGTGAACCGCGGCTGTATTCGTCTGTCTCTGTGTGCGTATGCGCGCGTGTGTTTGTGTACGTGTGTGTCTGTCTCTGTGTGTGTGTGTGTTACATCCGTCGGTCTCTGTGGCCCCGTCCACACGTAGCCGGGTATCTGCTAAACCGCAGATATTTTTCTTCGTTTGCACCTGTCATCCACATGACAACGCATCATAAACAAATATATAAAAAAGCGGAAATTTTTGAAAACTCTCTTTGTGCATTTGCGTGTAGACAGAGATAACCAGAGTTTTGCGTCTGTCTGTGTGTGTGTGTGTGTGTGCTTACGTGTGTGCGTGATATAGAGCAGTCCTGTACCTAATTATGGCTAATTTTCTTCATATGAAATACAATTCAAAAATGTGAAATGTCTTACTTTAATACTTTTTTCATAAAGTCATCTGTGTCATATCTTCTCTGTGGTGAAATCAGACACATTGATAACTACTGTGTCGATTTGCATATTGTTCCCTGGATCCAAGGGTGTCCCATTTCTTAGGGAGAATATCCTGCGAGTGCACTCCCCTATAACGTGCCCAACACTGGTTAGACTAGAGCACTTTAGTTGTAGCTCAGCCTGGATAGAACCAGTGCCAAGCAGGTACTGAAAAAGTACAATGTTACGATGGAAAGACTCCCAATTGGAGGAGAGTTGTGTCGAGTCCAGAGTCAGGCTGGTGGAAATTGGGCTTTTGTTTCTGTGGACCAAAGAAAATAATTTTGACTTGAGTTGTGCAAGAGAAGTAAACGGGTTTTACTGGACTAAAAGTGTTATTCATTTCCAACAGCAACTCTCTTCAGTTAAATACAGTTAAATCAGGAGATCTTGTAAAAGTACTTTCATGAGTCACGCTACATTCATGGTCACATCATTCCATTTGTACATCCATCTCTTCGTGCTTTTGTGAGATAAAAAACACTTATAAGATTCCAAGCCAGGAGCTCGAGTGGTGCACGTTGAAAAAATGTTCTTTTAAGATGTTAATGTGGACAACACTCGTTTACTAGTCTGCTTTAATACTGCTGTTGTGAGGATCTGTGGACAGAGAGAGGCTTGGTGATGGGGAGCGAGAGCTGTCGGTGTCTTTGTGGCAATCTGAAAACAACAGGAAAGACGGCACTCAGCACTAATTAGGCCTCCTTTTTCTACATATTTTTAAGCCCATTTTAAAGCAGCTTCTGGCGTGTTGGTGACATTAAAACCTGCAGTGAAGAAGGGAGCTGTATGGATTCTATATGGGAAGGTTTTTTCATGCAAGGCTGAGTGGAAAGATTTTCACATTCCATTTATATCCAATATGGATGGAGACTACAATAGATTTCATACACTGTTTGCATCAGGGCTGCCCAAACGTTTTAGTAAGAGGGCCATTTGAGTTCACCAGGCTTGTCCAGGGGCCATCGACACGGTTTTTAAAGCGGTTTTGACAGGATTCTGGCTGGAGAGATTCAGATGGATTCATACCACAGCTACACAATCTCAGTATATGCAAATAATGCTAAAGATTGAGCTTGTACAGTCCCTGGAATTACCCCAAAACAGAACACATCTGATTAGTCAATCCTTACATGGCTCATATTTGGATTTCCAAAGATCATAATATCATCACCAGGATCCTAGAAAGCTCTTAACCATGGATTTGTTAAGCCCCAAATGGTGAGTATGACACAAATGGTTACTGAGCTAGAGGTTTACTTTCACATCTAAATCAATTCAGAAAGAGTTTGAGCCAAACCTCATCAAGAGCACTTCCCTATTAAGGTTCACTAAGCTAGCATTGTTCCATCTAAATACATGCTGTGGGTCAAATATTGAAGAATCAATAGGAATGTGCTACTTTTTGATGTATCAAAATGGGTAATGGAGCATATGAACAAATATTTAAACAGCTGGAAATGCAGCAGATGGGCGAGCTTTCGACTCTTTATTCAATACTTTATTTTCATTTTGCTTCATGGAGGCTGCGTGGCGGGTGCAGACAGATAAGGCCCGAAAGGTGGAATGTGTTGGGAATGTGCAGAAGATCAGATCCCAATCCAAATATGAGCCCATCATTTCCTGGCCAGATATGAGATTGCGGATATTAGCAGGTGAACTGCCTTTCTCATTGGCTGTTAAGTCTGGGGCTGCAAATTACCATTTCTAAAATGTATACTTCTTATGCTTGCTGTAGCCAGAGTATTGAAAAAGAGGGTCTGTCTACAATTCCTCTCAATTCTATTCTTTTGTGATTGCATTGTGTAAAGTAACTGTATGTGATGTGCACTTTTGAAGGTCTGCTTATTATCTTATGTAGATCTTACCTTTTTTTGTTTCAATTTTGAGTCAGGAGGTTTCAATTTAAATTAATTATGCATGTTTTATAAAATACATCTTTTTTTTTATAGCGCTTTATAGTCATTGCAGTGACATGACAGCAGCTCTGTGTGGTAGAGCATGCACCCTCTGATCAGAACGTGAGCAGTTCCAATGAAGTAGAAATGATGTAAGTTGATGTCAATGTGTTAATTACATTAAAGCATTCACATAAACTAATCTCTCTTTAAATACTGTATGTTGTGTGCTATTTGCGTTTTCTTTCTAGTGTTCTGTTTACGTGCTGCAACAACGAAATTGCAAGGTTCTAATCAAGGTTCTCTGATCTTAAATACTGAATACTATTAGATGAAGACATTCATGATGTTTTAACTTTCACCCTGTTTGTTGTTTTGTATTTAATTTGCTGCTTCTTACATTATATGTTATTGCTTTACAAGAAGTGTTTCTGTTTTTTTTACAGTGAGAAGACTTGCCTCTCCACAGATATATACTTTTCTTTTGAATGTGCTGGAAACGGCAGCCAGTCCAGCTGTTGTTTTGTGCTTTACGATCGTTATTTTTCGTTATTTTTTCGTGATTATTTTCTCTGCAGTACAGTGTTCATGGTTTTACACAGATACAGATGCATGCAGATAGATAAAAACTTTGTTGATCTCCCATAGGAGAAAGTCAGGTGTCCAGTAACAACAGAAACAAATGCTTCCATTCAAACAGAACAAATAAATAGATGTCATGTAATTTCATTTTGTTCCCCTTTACTAATCCATTTCTGGGTCGGGAGTCTGCATGCCACCCAAGTCTCATAGCACCAGACCTAAAATAAATTAATAGATAATTCTAAAAAAAGCTAACAACAGTATTAAAATGCAACAGCACTTTCGGACACAGCAGCAGAGATGGTGTAGCCACTGGGTAGAGCAGGATGGCCCACAGCAGCAGCCGCTTGGTTTGGACCATTTTCTCTGCTCTATTCCAAAGAAAGATGCTGTGTTCTTTGTTAGCCTTTTTCAAAACATTAGCATTCCTCCAGTGGATTTTCCCCTGATCCGCTTGGTTCGGAACATGAATCCTCTCCGCTCCGGTTTGGACCAGTGCAAAACCACGAGCACTGTACTGCAGCAACATCTCAAGTAGAAAAAAATCAAGAATAATAATAATTGTAAAGCACAAAACAGCAACCAATTCAGAGCTACTTAGGACTTGCTGTTCAAAAGTAAACCCATGCACGGTCGGAACCAAGCAGAGCAAGAGTAAATCCACTGGAGGACAGCTATATTTTTTGAAAACTGCCAATAAAGCATTCAGCATTTCACTCGCGGCTAGAGCAGAAACAATGGTCCAAACCAAGCAGACTCTGCAGACATCAATATTAAGCAGCTCATCATCACCAGCTGTTCCACTTCTGCTGCTTTGACCTAAAGTTCGGTTGCACTTTGTTTATTTATTGTTTTGTTTGTTTGACAGATGTGTTTCTGCTGATAAAGTATCCATCTATATCCATCTATACTGTATCTATCCACATAACATGCAACTTAACTGAGCAAAGTCAAAAGCTTGTTTCCAATGTAAAGGGAAAGTTTATTGACAAAATAAAAAAAATACAGTATAAACAACAACATTTAGAGCAACTAGGACAGCTGAGGATGGTTCTTTTAAGGGGGAAAACAGCGTATTGTCAGTCTCTCCAGTAGTATCTGTTCATATGGGGTATCAGCAGATGTTGAAATCAAAATTAAACTCTCAATGTGGGACTACCGGAGGTTTCTAAATGTGTTCCCACTGGGTTTTAGAGAGATTCCTTGCCAATGCAAGAGGGTCTAAGGACAGTGGAGATCCTGGAGATTTATAAACGATTTTTGAACAGTAGTCATCGATCTAGAGTCTACGGTTGATGCCACACTCAAACAGCCCACTTCTAAATACAGTTTTCATGGCTACACTTCTGTCCCAAATCCTTCCTCCATCTCTCATCAGTTCCACAGCAGCGTCTGTCCCCACACAAAACGCTCCATTCCAGGTTCTGTGTGTGCGTCTGACGGCAGCTGAGAGGATTGTGCAGATCTGAACGGAAATTGCCGCTGTCACTCAAAGGAGGCAGATTATTTGTGCAGGAGCAGAAACAAACACAGCAGGCATAAGAATGAGAGACTGAGGACACAGGCAGACAGGAGGCTTTGAAGCCGAGCTCACGGGACCAAGCCGCTGGACCATTGTGTCCCGCATGTGCATGTCTTAGCAACTTTACGCACTTTTGAGTCATGGATGTAGTTAATGATGTAGTCGCATTTCGATAATAATGTTCAAAGCAATATGAAATATAAAATTACATCTGGTTTGCAAAAGTATGTCTCTGTGAGGAGGGGACGTGCAAGCTCCATGATGTATTCCTCGTCAAACCCAGCTGTGACCTCCATTTACAAGTAGAAACTTAACTTAGAAGTATTTGTTTATTTAATTATTTATCAACTATTATCGTTGCAGTTTGAGCTCCTCCACATGCAGCCTGGATGTACTTCCCACTAGATTTCTGAAGTCTGTTCTGAGCAGTCTGTTACCTTCACTCACACAGATAGTAAACATGTCCCTTCATTCTGGAATATTCCCAAAGGCCCTGAAAACGGCAGTCATCAGGCCCCTGCTAAAAAAGAGCAGCCTGGATGCTACGGTACTTAACAACTATCGTCCCATCTCAAATCTGCCATTTATGGGGAAAGTCCTTGAAAAAGTTGTCTACCTACAGCTTACTAGATTTCTTATAATCAACAACTCATTTGATATGTTTCAGTCCGGCTTTAGACCCCACCACAGCACTGAGACTGCTCTTGTCAAGGTTACAAACGATATTCGGCTGAACACTGACGCAGGCAAAGTCTCAATCTCAATCTTGTTAGATCTGAGTGCTGCCTTTGACACCGTCGACCATGAGATCCTCTTACAGAGACTAGAGGACTGGGTTGGCGTCGCTGGCACCGCCCTAAGTTGGTTTAGGTCTTACCTTCAAGACAGGAAGTACTTTGTGGAGATTGGAAACTGTGTCTCAGATCATATGGCCCTGACCTGTGGAGTACCACAGGGGTCGATCCTGGGACCTCTTCTGCTCAATCTCTACATGCTGCCGTTAGGTCAGTTAATACGCAGAAACGAAGTGTCCTATCATAACTATGCAGACGACACTCAGATCTATGTCTCACTGACTGCAGGAGAACATGGACCAGTGGACTCACTCCTTCACTGTATCCAACAGATCAGTGAGTGGATGCAAAACAACTTCCTTCAGCTAAACGCAGACAAAACTGAAATGATTGTCTTTGGTCCCCAGAAACAAAGAGAGAGCGTCATCTGTCACCTACAGTCTCTCTCCCTAAAACCTTCAAACAAGGTCAGAAATCTAGGGGTAATACGGGACTCAGACTTAAATTTTAATAGCCACATCAAATCAGTAACATCAGCAGCTTTTTACCATCTAAAAAACATTGCCAGGATCAAAAACATAGTGTCTAAAGCAGACCTGGAGATTCTTATCCATGCATTTGTCTCCAGTAGGTTAGACTCTGCAATGGCCTGCTCACAGGTCTGTCCAAACAGGCTGTAAAACAGCTGCAGTACGTTCTAAATGCAGCAGGTCGAGTCCTGACTAGAACCAGGAAGTACGACCACATTAGTCCAGTCCTCAGGTCTCTGCACTGGCTTCCTGTGGCTCAGAGAATAGACTTTAAAACAGCTCTGCTTGTGTACAAATCTCTCCATGGCCTCGCACCAAACTATATTAGTGACATGTTAGTCCCATATGAACCAGCCCGGACTCTGAGGAGCACAGGGACTGGACTCCTGTTAGTGCCCAGAGTCAGAACTAAACATGGGGAGGCTGCTTTTCAGATTCATGCTGCTAAAATCTGGAACAGTCTTCCTGAAGATGTGAGACAGGCCTCCTCTCTGACAATGTTTAAAACCAGGTTAAAGACGGTTCTGGTTAGCTGTGCATACAACTGAGGGATTTTATATTTTTATCTTTTTTTAATGTACTGTGATTATTTATGATTTTAATGCTTTCTTGTTTTGTTCAGCACTTTGAATTGCCTTGTGTATGAATTGTGCTATACAAATCAACTTGCCTTGCCTTGCCTTAAAATATAGATCTTTTTTTATGTGTGCAACCTGAATGCTTTTTTCTGCTGTAGTGTGCGCAGCAATGACATGAAATTTCCCCAATTAGGGACAAATAAAGGTTTATCTTATCTTATCTTAATTATTTTTTCCAGGTATCAGTACTTCTACTTAACTTTATTTTTACTCCTTGCTTTTAAACTCAAATATATATAACTCAGCATGATTCATGATGATCAAACATGAGGTCATGATGTCATTCGCATTTATCACTGCCTCCTGATGAACACACTGTGGCTTGGAATAAGCCAGCCCGTATGGTGTTAGTGTGTCCTACTGCAGATCGTGAGTCAACCAACACTACTGCAGCAACATCTTCTGAAGTCTGTAGACACATTTCTGCAGTGAGCATGCCCGGTGAATCTCTTCCAAGCCTTGGTGATTAAAGATAGCGGCGTATTCGAATCAATGGCTTATGCTTGTTCTGACCAATCAGACGCTGCTGATCAGAGCGGCGCTAGAGCGAGAAGAAAACAAGCAGAGTTAACAAGAAAAAAAGTTCAGGATGACAAGAGACACTAAAATCCCCACTAAATCCATCTTTCTGAAAGCTGTAGGTTCTGTGAGTTGAGATCGAGATGTTTTAGTTATTGTTACAGATCCTTGATCTCTTCCAAGTCTGTCTTTGATCCTAATGCATCACAGCACCATTAACAGGCCTGGCAGAGATTCACAGCATTTTCAGGCATATTGACTTCATTCATGTTGTTGCAAACATTTATTTTGAATATGCATGGATGTATCCATAGAAACTCTAGAGCTGCATTTCTAAATAAAATAAATGATGCTTCATTTGCTTTTGAGTGTTTGCTTCTCAGACAGGCTGGAAATGCGTTGCACACTGAAGATATGTATTCTATGCCAATATGCACTCAGATCAGCTGCTCTTTTTCCAAACAAACCATCCATCCATCCATCCATCCATCCATTTTCTTCCGCTTTATCCGTTGCCGGGTCGCGGGGGCAGCAGTCTAAGCAGTGACGCCCAGACTTCCCTATCCACACACACCTCCTCCAGCTCGTCCGGGGGGACCCCAAGGCGTTCCCAGGCCAGCTGAGAGACATAGTCCCTCCAGCGTGTCCTGGGTCTTCCGCGGGGCCTCCTCCCGGTGGGGCGTGCCCGGAACACCTCCCCAGGGAGGCGTCCAGGAGGCATCCGGAACAGATGCCCGAGCCACCTCAACTGGTTCCTCTCGACGTGGAGAAGCAGCGGTTCTACTCCGAGCTCCTCCCGTGTGACTGAGCTCCTCACCCTATCTCTAAGGGAGCGCCCAGCCACTCTGCGGAGGAAGCTCATTTCGACCGCTTGTATCCGCGATCTCGTTCTTTCGGTCATTACCCAAAGCTCATGACCATAGGTGAGGGAGGGAACGAAGATTGACCGGTAAATCGAGAGCTTTGCCTTTCGGCTCAGCTCCCTCTTCACCACAACGGTCCGATACAGCGACCGCATAACTGCGCACGCTGCACCGATCCGCCTGTCAATCTCACGCTCCATTCTTCCCTCACTCGTGAACAAGACCCCGAGATACTTGAACTCCTCCACTTGAGGAAGGACCTCTCCACCCACCTGCAGAGGGCAAGGCACCTTTTTCCGGTCGAGCACCATGGCCTCGGATTTGGAGGTGCTGATTCTCATCCCAGCCGCTTCACACTCGGCTGCAAACCGTCCCAGTGCATGCTGCAGGTCCTGGTTCGTTGGAGCCAACAGGACAACATCGTCCGCAAACAGCAGAGATGAAATCCTGTGGTCTCCGAACCGGACCCCCTCCGACCCCTGGCTGCGCCTAGATATTCTGTCCATAAATACAGTGAACAGAACCGGTGACAAAGGGCAGCCCTGTCGGAGGCCAACATTCACCGGGAACAGGTCTGACTTACTGCCGGCAATGCGAACACAGCTCTGGCTCCGGTCATACAGGGATCGGATGGCCCTCAGCAGAGGACCTCCGACCCCGTACTCCGGAGAACCCCCCAAAGGACACCCCGGGGAACACAGTCGAACGCCTTCTCCAAATCCACAAAGCACATGTGGACAGGTTGGGCGAACTCCCATGAACCCTCGAGTATCCGATGGAGAGTATAGAGCTGGTCCAGTGTTCCGCGACCGGGACGAAAACCACACTGCTCCTCCTGGATCCGAGATTCGACCATCGGCCGTAACCTCCTCTCCAGTACCTTGGAGTAGACCTTACCGGGGAGGCTGAGGAGTGTGATCCCACGATAATTGGAACACACCCTCCGGTCCCCCTTCTTGTAGAGAGGGACCACCACCCCGGTCTGCCACTCCATTGGCACTGCCCCCGATCGCCACGCGATGTTGCAGAGACGTGTCAGCCAAGACAGTCCTACAACATCCAGAGACTTTAGATAATCAGGGCGGATCTCATCCACACCCGGAGCCTTGCCACCATGGAGGCTACCAACCACCTTGGTGACCTCAGCCAGGGAGATGGATGTACCCGCCCCAACATCCTCAGCCTCTGCCTCTGTAACAGAGGACGTGACGGGGGGATTGAGGAGAACCTCAAAGTATTCCTTCCACCGCCCGACAATATCCCCAGTCGAGGTCAGCAGCTCTCCACCCGCACCGTACATGGTGTTGGCAAAGAACTGCTTCCCCCTCCTGAGGCGCCGGATGGTTTGCCAGAATCTCTTCGAGGCCGACCGATAGTCATGCTCCATGGACTCTCCGAACTCCTCCCAGTCCCGGGTTTTTGCCTCTGCAACAGCCCGGGCCGCGGCACGCTTGGCCTGCCGGTACTGGACAGCTGCCTCAGGAGTCCCCCGAACCATCATGGCTCGATAGGACTCCTTCTTCAGCCTGACAGCATCCCTTACTGCCGGTGTCCACCACCGGGTTCGGGGTTGCCGCCGGGACCAGCACCAGAGACCTTGCGACCACAGCTACGAGCCGCCGCATCGGCGATTGAGGCAGAGAACATGGTCCACTCGGACTCCATGTCCCCCTCCTCCGCCGGGACCTGGGAGAAACTCTCCCGGAGGTGTGAGTTGAAAGTCCGTCTGACAGGGGGCTCAGCGAGACGTTCCCAGCAGACCCTCACTATACGCTTGGGTCTGCCAGGTCTGACCGGCTTCTTCCCCTGCCAGCGGATCCAACTCACGACCAGGTGATGATCGGTTGACAGCTCCGCCCCTCTCTTTACCCGAGTGTCCGAGACACGCGGTCGAAGGTCAGATGATACGACAACAAAGTCGATCATCGACCTCCGGCCTAGGGTGTCCTGGTGCCACGTGCACTGGTGGACACCCTTGTGCTCGAACATGGTGTTCGTGATGGACAAACCATGACTGGCACAGAAGTCCAACAACTGAGCACCGCTCGGGTTCAGATCAGGGGGGCCGCTCTTCCGATCACCCCTCTCCAAGTGTCACTGGCGTTTCCCACATGGGCGTTGAAGTCCCCCAGGAGAATAACGGGGAGTCCCCGGCTGAGGCGGGGGGCAATGAGTGCACCGTCCAGTCTCCCCCCTCCCAAGGACTCCAAGAAGGCCCCGGTGTGGACTACAGGCTACGACTATCTCTAGTCGGTATCGCTCAACCTCCCCCACAAGCTCGGGCTCCTTCCCCCCCAGTGAGGTGACGTTCCACGTCCCAACAGCCAGATGTTGGGTGTGTGGACTGGGTGCCGTCGAGGTCTCCGCCTTCGACTGGCTGCCCAGATCCTCGCTGCACCACGCCACCACGGACCCCTCTGCAGGTGGTGGGCCCACAGGAGGGACTGCCCACGTCATCCCTTCGGGGCTGAGCCCGGCCGGGCCCCGTGGGCTAAGGCCCGGCCACCAGGCTCTCGCATACGAGCCCCGACCCCAGGCCTGGCTCCAGGGTGGGGCCCCGGCTGCGCCATGCCGGGCGACGTCACGGTTTTTGTTGTCGTGCTGTCCATGGTTGGCTTCGGACTGCGCTTCGTCTGACTCGTCACTTGAGACCTGTCTGCCATGGGAGGCCCTACCAGGGGCATGAAGCCCCAGACAGCATAGCTCCCAGGATCATCCGAGTGCTCAAACTCCCCCACCACGTTAAGGTGGCAGTCCAAGGGGGAGTAAAAACAAGTTTTTCTAAAATGTTGCTTAAAAATGGTAAGTTGGACACCGGTCTGTAGTTGTTAAGATCATTAAAATCTAAATTGCTCTTCTTCAGAAGGGGTCTCACCACAGCCGCTTTGAAGGCTGCAGGAAAGACCCCAGTCTGAAGAGAGCAATTCATCAGGTTTAAAAGCTCCTCTCTAAAAGATTCATAAAATGACTTAAAAAATGGAGGTTGTCCATGTCTTTGTTGTGTGTCCGCTTCTATGCTGTTTTTCTACTATTGTCCCTAGACAACTAAACATGTTAAAATCATGTCAACTTGGAGAAAATGTGTTTTTGGGTGCAACTATGTGAATATGGCCCGAAGACAGAAGAATGCACGCATGTAGACAGACTTTCTATTCATGGAGATCCATCCATCCATCCAACCATGTTCTTCCCTTGTCGCTCACTATTCACGGAGATCTACCTTGGAAATCTGCAACGAACCTTTGTTTCTGCGAGAGATATTTTTACCAAATACTCTAAAGCTGCTCTTCAAGCCTATGTTATTCCCACAATAAAATACGCTAACGATGAGCATAGATCTAAGTATAATACTGCTAACTTGCTGTATGCTACTGTAAACTAGGCTCTATGGATTGCCATTGTTGGAAAAAGTGCATTAATGTGTCTTTACCCATTTAGGACTGACAAACCCGGTTAACAGACCTGTAAAACCTATGGCTGACTTTAGAAGCACCCTCCAAAACCTGAGGTTTTCCTGAAAACAACAGACAACAATAATGTGAGACTAACAAATGTTTCTCAATACAATAAGTCACAAAGAGTTTGGCAATAAAATGGCACTAACTATGTCAAAAAAATATTTTAAAAAATCCACTCTCATTCCAAAAAGTCAAACAATGACTCACAGGGCTCTTTCTTAAGTAAGCAAAATAAAAAAAATAAAAAACACGACTGTTTTTGTTTGTTCTGTTTGATTTGTTCACAACATTTTATTTTTGTGCAGAAATAACATGCATAGTCAATGCAAGCGAAAATGTAGGTACCTGAGCATTAATTCAGTGAGTTTTGGCTGCGCTTCGTGCGGAGACTTGGAGGGAGAGAGGGAAGAGACATTTGGGAGAGACGGGGGAGACAGGCAAGACCCGAATGTGCAACAAGCTGGGGATGTTCCTGATCGCGAGTCTATGATTCTGTCCCTGTGTCTATGGTCCGCGGTACATGGCCACGTTACGGCTACGCTTTTTCTGAGCTGGTGTCAAAGTGGCCACAGTTGCTCCTGAGGTCAGAACGGAGGATGTTAATCCCGTTCGAGTATGTAACGCAAACAGCCCGCGGTCACACATTTCACAGAAATGAATTCAACGGATCCACAGATAATTCTCATCCCTGGTTTATCTTGATGCATTTCATTGGTCAAGAGAATTGATCAATGAATAGAACAGGTCAAAAAAGGAAAAAAAGCTGTGTCTGCTTTCCTGGCCTTAAAGGTAGAAGTGCGCAACAGCGCTCCCGGCTTGAAAGGTAGAAACACAAGAATGCGTTCCCGGCCTCAATGGGTTAAATGACTATGTACCTAAGCTAAATAGTTCTTTGTTACAAAGTCAGCGTGAGGCTATGTCATCGCCCTTGGACCACCATGATCAGGACTGGACTGGGACCCAGATACTAAAGCGTAATGGAAATACAACCAGGTGGAAACGGGGCTTATGTGTGACATTGAGGGTTATTGTAGAGTGAAATGAGGCTTTATCTGCTTGTAGTATTGCATCCACATGCCCCTTGTGGCCCCACTTCCTGGTTCTGGCAGTATGTGTTTCCCTGGTAATGTTTGGTTAGGACCAGAGCAGGAGGATTTTACATTTTACAGATATGTTTTTGTATTGGAGGAAACCGGAGCACCAAGAGAAAACCTCTGCAGGGAGAACATACAAACTCTACTCAAAAAGACCCTGTTCCTTTTTTCTGAGAAACGAGAGTGCATGTGAAATACAGTGACTCTGTCTAATCTATGGATAGACTACACAAGGAATCTGATTTCTATTTTCTACAAAGTGCCACTGACTACTTATGTTCAACCTTGACACTTACTTTTTAAAAAGTGGTGTTTTACACAATAATACAATTAATAATTTAATTGAAATAGAGCCCTTTTAACTGTTTTCAGAATTTATCTTGTCAAATTCTGTGCCAAGTGATATTGAGATCTGAATCTGGAATAATATAATTTAGGGAGTGTGGCACATTCTAGTAATGTATTAAACTGGTCTCTCCCTGGTCTCTATGTGATTGCTCTATGGTAAAGACAAAATCTTTTTGTCTCAGTGGGGTAAATTTCAGTGTTGCAGCGCTCTACACAGGACAGTTAGAGCACACAAGAAGCACACAAAATATACAGAGATAAGTAGCTATCAGTGCTTCTTAAATTTGCATTCAGGGACCAAAGTATAAGCCTGTAACACACACTAGGTGCAATACACACTTATAATTGTAAATAAATACGTGTAGATTCTGAAATTGATAGTATTGCACATTGTATTGTTCAGTATTTACAGATGAGATGATAGCAACATTGTTTCAGACAGAGAAGTGAAAAAGTGAGGACCACCCTCACTCAGCCTATCAGAGTCAAATAGTGACTCACAGGGCTCTCTTTCTTACATGTCTTGCGTTGCATTGTGATCTGATTTGTTCACAGCTTTTTACCCTTTGTGTTGAACAAACAAAATGTATTATTTATAAAACCAATAGTTCGGTGCAGTGGTTTAAATTGGACCAGGGATGTAGCTGAATTGAAAGAGTAAAGCTATATTTTTCTTGACTTCAGTCTTTCCTTTCAGACTTCCTGATGGAAGAATGTAACACTTTTTTTTTGCACAGTGGCATTGTTTTGTTCCCGCATATCAAGCAAATTACTTTTCGTGTTCATATTTCAGGTAAAACAAAGACAATTTCAGCTTGTTCTTTGGCAAATGTTTTTTAAACAGTCAACATTTACTGAAAATAGATCAATTACTTCAGAATGTGTAGTAAGCACTTATTTTCAATCAATGTTTTTGCAGCATCTTTGTCTTTTTAACCATAAAAACAGAACATTTACACTTTTTCATTGAATTAGCTGTTCTGTTGTGATAGTGTGGACCAGCAGGTGGCAGTAGCACGCTTCAGCACTCCTCACTTGCGTGCATCTTAACCATGGATAAACACACACACATACCCACAAATGAACATGCGCTGCCCTAACCCCCCAACCCCCCCTTTAACCGGGACATTCCTCTACAGACTGTTGTTTTGCTTTTTCCCCCCTTTTCCTTTTGAGTTTTCGAAAGCGGCCCCCATCTGCCCATAGCTCGGGTCGCCATGGCAATAATCTCACTGTTGCTTTTGACGGTAAACAAGAGAAGCTCGACGGGGAGTGCGTAATGAACGGAGCAGCCTCTTTTTGCGCACAGTTTCACTTTGGTTTCACCGTTTATGAATAACAAATAACATTTATTAAACTTCCCACCTCTACACCTTCTCCACCGACTCCCACTGATGACTGCTGTCGTTGTGTCCTTGGGCAAGACACTTAACCCCACTTTGCCCAAAGCCCCCACTGAAAGATCAAGGCTATGCTCACAGTCAGAGAGCAGCCGTCCTCCTGTGGACTCACCACCTGCAGAGGATCAGTGAGGGGCTGGTGCTATGAGACTTGGGTGGCATCTCTGATTGCCACCCCCCTGACCCAGAAATGGATTAAAAGGGTAGAAAATGGATGGATGGATGGATTTATTAAACTCATCATGTGGCCAATACTGATATGAATGATATAGATGTAATCATAAAACTATATTTATATATTAACATATATTTACACACACACATACGATATATATATATATATATATATATATATATATATATATATAATTTGACATATATATATATATATATATATATATATATATATATATATTTGACTATATATACACAGTATATATAGTCAAAGGTCAGAGCGACTGAGTGCGAGTGTGAGATGTAATTACCACCAGCACATTCCACTCTCAATACTACACACTCCTCATGTCTGGTGTGTCTCTGTATGCCCAGGCTGTCTCTGTATGTCCAGGCTGTCTCATGTGCAGCAGCAGAAATAAAGTGGGAGCTGCACCGAGATAACAGCACTGTGTCGTCTAAAGCCATATTTCTACCAGTCCCACTATACTCAACTCTACGCAGCTCTACTCTACCCCAATGGGAGCATTTCCACTGGCCCTGTTTAACCGTTACCAGGTCCTTCTTCAGCTCCTCTTGTTCCTCTTCTATCCAGGCTGAGCTGGAACTAAAGTGTTCTAACTGACAGTGATTGGCCAAGTAGAGAAGAGTAGAGTAGATTATAGAGTATAATAGAGTAGGTTCATGTAGGGCTGGTGGAAACAGGGCTTAGTGTTTATTTAATACAACAAAACTGTTTGAGCTTTTCACCATGTTACTTTACTTTCTTTCCACTGAAGAAATGACTTCGCTTTCTCATTGTATTTAAATTATTACGAAATAATGCTGAATACCTTTTCTTTATAAGGATTCTAAATAGTGCTAAATAGTGAGCCATGTTGGAATAAGGATGTGTCACGGCTGTTGCTGAATAGTGCGCTGTGTAGGGTAGTTACAACATTACAACCTTGCGCTTTATATTCAAGTGTGGCTTATAAGTGTAAAAAATATACTTCCTTAAAAATTCAGCTGGATCGGTTTATGTCTTTTGACTCTCAACGGCCTCCTTAATATAAGATTTCTGAATTCTCCCAGGTATGTGTGTAAGTCCTGCCGTAATAGCTCAGAATCACAGTGGTGAGTCTATCTCTGTATGTGTCTGTTTACTGAATGTATATTTTTTTGGAACTTTTTCCCCAGCCGTAGATGAGAGCGCAGCTGTGTTAGTTTCTCCGACAACAGTGAAGAGTGGGTGGATGAAGACTGACCCCATTTCACCGAATTTACTGTTTAGTTTTAAATAATACAACAATTCAGCTCAAAACAATCATTGTCAAATCGTGATAAATAAATGAACAGAGTGTGTGTCTAAACACTGTTTGTGGACGGCTTTGAATCGGGAGCCATGACAACCATCCTGCACATTTACATGAGATGCATTATTCATCAAGCTAGCAGTCACATTCGGACATCAGCCGCCCTGGGGCAGACTGATGGACAAAGTCTCGCACTGAGACACTCACTCACTATCTTTATTATGTGTGGAGAATACAGAATGCATTCACCAACAAAACTTAAATCTACTTGTAACCGGTGGGTTGTTTGTCCCTAATGAGCCGCCGTAGAGGGAATTCCCCCCCCCAAGCCGGTACGTAGACTTCCGCATTCCATTACATTAGCACTCATATATAAACACACAGCAGACACCCGTACTGACGCTACATCCCTGTGCCACTTGCGCCAATCGTGGTCCCTGGGGCGGGTATTCCTCTCACTGCTGAAGGCCTGACGCTGGCTCAGACTGCTGCGTGTGTAAAGGAGGCGGCCTGCTATGACGTAGCCGCTCTCTTGGCGCTGAGTGCCTTGCAGTTTTTATTTGGGTCTAATTGGCATTTAATTTTGTTTTTGTTGTTTCTTTATTTAATTTACTTATTTACTGTGTTTGTTTGGTGCTTAGTTCATTTTAATATATTGAACCCTGTGATTGGGTACTTGTGCTCATTGTGTCTTTTTCTGCTCAGGGTCTGGTCCGGGCGTGGCTTCTCATGGTGGGGGATTTGGTGATAGAGTTACCTATCACCAATAGGAGCGCCGATCGTGTGACGATCGGCGCTCCTATTGGACAGAGAGAGCTCACGGAGGATAGACGCGGATCCGGCGGAAAACGAGTACGTATGTGCTGCATGTCTGCTCTGCCTATGTCTGCTCTTTTTAGAGCAAAACCACCTTCAACATCAACAGCAGCAGCTCTTATGACACAGGCGAAACACGTTGTTTTAAATATTGGAACAGTGTCGGAGAATGCGTGAGGAGAAAGCCGAAGGAGACTGTCTGTGCGCTCCGTGCCCTGTCCCAAACATGGATCTATTATAATAACGGCCCTGTTCAGCATTGTGGATAAACCATGGATCTATAATAACCACGGGACAAACAGACGCTGAGGATCAGGTAGGAACAAAAGAACACAATTCACTCCATGATGCGGGATATTGCTCTTTGAGACGTGAGTCAAACAGTGTCAGGCTTTTAATAATGCAAATGGTTTGAAGATGCTGCCATTAACATCACTGTATACTGTGAACAGTTTTAACTCCATAAGCCTGTTGCACAGCGTCTCCTCACTGCTCCAGGTCATTGTTGTGTAGCGTTAGCAGCATAGTTTGCAGCATAGTTAGCCGCTGCGTGGCTAATTCCTCAGTTTCTGTCTGCGGCTTGTTAAGCCCAAAAAATGCGCACGTATCTTGGAGTTGTGTCGGATCGACACCGGATGTATTCAGACCTGATTCGACTTGGACCAGAATTCGTTTGGAAGCGGACCGAGACCACCTCAAAAAGTGGGTCTCGGTTCGGTTCGTTGGTCCGGACAAGGATTTGTTTGTGTGTATTCAGACCTGCATAAAAGCTTCGGATCAGAGTTCCAAACGAATCCTGGTCCGTTTAAAGTGGAGCAAATGTGCAGGTCTGAATACACCCTAAGTAAGGAACAATGTAGTCCAATAAGTCCTGTTTCCATCAGCCCTACTCTAGTCTAACCCGATTGGGAGTGTTTGCACTGGCTTGCTTAACAAGTACTTTTTAGTACCAACTTGGCCCATCTAGTAGTGATCTAAAGATGTTTTCTAGCGATGTTAGATTAAGATTAAGTGATCCATCATTCGTCCCACAGTGGGGAAATTTTTGTGTTGCATCACAAGTTATAGAACAGTAGGAAAGAGGAGCACACGGCACAAGTTAAGTGAATAATAGCTATACTAATTAAAATAAAACAAAATCTCTAATTCTAGCATCAATAAAAGTATAAAACTCAATCTTGAAAATAATAAAAAGAAGTGTAAAAGTTTTACATTTGGCAATAAGAGGCAAGTAAAAAGTACTGTGTATTCAAGCAAAGTGTAGTTACTATATGTTAGCATCTGTACATGTTAGCAGCAGTATGTTTACATCCGTACATTAGCAGCAGTATGTTTACATCTGTACATGTTAGCTGCAGTATGTTTACATCTGTACATGTTAGCAGCAGTATGTTTACATCTGTACATTAGCAGCAGTATGTTTACGTCTGTACATTAGCAGCATGAGGCTCTGGGACACAGGCACTCAGTAAAGTGACAGTGACATGTGGTTATTGCACTTTCTGATATAAGTTAAGGATATTGCAACGATGCATAACACGTGAGATCAAGTTGGCAGTGTTCATTAGTCCTCATTGTTCGTTGTACAGTCTGACAGCAGGAAGAAGGAAAGACCTGCGGAACCTCTCCTTCACACATCAAGGATGAATAAGTCTGTCACTGAAGCTGCGCTCCAGAGCAGACAGAGTGTCCTGCAGGGGGTGACAGTCATGGTCCAGCATAGATGTTAGTTTGTCCAGGACCCTCCTGTCCCCCACCTGCTGCACTGTGTCCAGGGAAAAGCCCAGGACTGAGCTGGACTTCCTGATGACCTTGTCTAGCTTCTTCCTGTCCCTCTCTGTGATGCTGCTGCTCCAGCAGACCACCCCGTACAAGAGGCTGATGCCACCACAGAGTCATAGAAGGTCTTTAGGAGTGGCCCCTGAGACCTAAGCCTCTTCAGCAGGTAGAGTCGGCTCTGGCCCTTCTTAAAGAGGGCGTCTGTGTTATGAGTCCTAGTCCAGCTTGTGGTTCAGATGAACACCCAGATACATGTTATGTTACTGTTGTTGTTATGTTTCGGTGGAATACTTCAGTCGTCCTCAGAGGAGTGGTGTGATATCATACATGACACCGCACACACACTTTGAATTGAAACGAGGGCCAAAAATGGGACTCACTTATCCATTGCCAAGTAAACCATGGAGTTTGGCTGGGTTGACTGTGCCTGGGAAGAGCAGCTGCTAAGGAACGTCATGTATGACGTTGTGAGACGCTTCTGAGGGAGACAGAAGTACATCGTTGAAACATATCAAGGTAATAAAATTGCTATTTTACAATTGTCTGGTATAAAATTACTAAATCATAAATGCGTGTCAGACGTGGGTGCAGAGCAGATGGCGCTGCGGCTTCTGCAGAGCCAGAGGTTTTGAATGCTCCATTTGAGCTCCAAAAATATGTTAAATATATAGAAATAACAAATTAAAAATATCAATAAATACACATTTTGTATACATTGGTTTGTTTGGAAAAAGAGCAGCTGATCTGAGTGCATATTTGCATAGAATACATACCTTCAGTGAGCAACGCATTTCCAGCCTGTCTGAGAAGCAAACACTCAAAAGCAAATGAAGCATCATTTATTTTATTTAGAAATGCAGCTCTAGAGTTTCTATGGATACATCCATGCATATTCAAAATAAATGTTTGCAACAACATGAATGAAGTCAATATGCCTGAAAATGCTGTGAATCTCTGCCAGGCCTGTTAATGGTGCTGTGATGCATTAGGATCAAAGACAGACTTGGAAGAGATCAAGGATCTATAACAATAACTAAAACATCTCGATCTCAGCTCACAGAACCTACAGCTTTCAGAAAGATGGATTTAGTGGGGATTTTAGTGTCTCTTGTCATCCTGAACTTTTTTTCTTGTTAACTCTGCTTGTTTTCTTCTCGCTCTAGCGCCGCTCTGATCAGCAGCGTCTGATTGGTCAGAACAAGCATAAGCCATTGATTCGAATACGCCGCTATCTTTAATCACCAAGGCTTGGAAGAGATTCACCGGGCATGCTCACTGCAGAAATGTGTCTACAGACTTCAGAAGATGTTGCTGCAGTAGTGTTGGTTGACTCACGATCTGCAGTAGGACACACTAACACCATACGGGCTGGCTTATTCCAAGTGTTTTATGTGTGTTCATCAGGAGGCAGTGATAAATGCGAATGACATCATGACCTCATGTTTGATCATCATGAATCATGCTGAGTTATATATATTTGAGTTTAAAAGCAAGGAGTAAAAATAAAGTTAAGTAGAAGTACTGATACCTGGAAAAAATAATTAAGATAAGATAAGAAAAACCTTTATTTGTCCCTAATTGGGGAAATTTCATGTCATTGCTGCGCACACTACAGCAGAAAAAAGCATTCAGGTTGCACACATAAAAAAAGATCTATATTTTAAGGCAAGGCAAGGCAAGGCAAGTTTATTTGTATAGCACAATTCATACACAAGGCAATTCAAAGTGCTGAACAAAACAAGAAAGCATTAAAATCATAAATAATCACAGTACATTAAAAAAAGATAAAAATATAAAATCCCTCAGTTGTATGCACAGCTAAACAGAACCGTCTTTAAAGAGCGACTAAACACCTGTGCCCAGCCTTACCCCGCCCACATGAAGATTTGAAAATGTTCTCTAAAAAGGGCGTTGCCTGGAGGACTAAGGGACAAGAAAGGGGGCTTAGAGTTGGGCGTGGTCTGGGCTGTGATTGACAGCTCACTTGTCACACAAAAAAAAAATGACAGTTGTCATTGCTGCTTAAAGCAATAGTTTACAGACCAGAAAGTCTCATTCCACCCTTGTTTACACACTAAGATAATTGTAAAGCTACACACCTGAACCTAATCACACTCAATAATCTCAGAATGACTCATGTAATTTAATTTTAATCCACTAGATGGCGCCAGAATATTCCAAACTGCAGCTGGGGCGTGTGTGAGAGTTGAATGGGTTCACATCACTGGCTCTGACAGACTGACGTCACACAAAACAACTGATGTCATAGAGAACTTCAGAGTCAATGGAGAGGCCAGAACCAAATTAAAATGTAGTACCACCAAAAAGGTTGAGAGGGCACCACACAGCGTTTTTTGGCTCAAAAGTGATATTTTATTTAATTTGAACTAAAATGTCAAAAAAATGACCAGGATATGTAGACAGCACTACAATAAACATACTTATGCAGTTTATGAGTTAAAAAAAGTTGATTTGGTGTTTAGTCGCTCTTTAACCTGGTTTTAAACATTGTCAGAGAGGAGGCCTGTCTCACATCTTCAGGAAGACTGTTCCAGATTTTAGCAGCATGAATCTGAAAAGCAGCCTCCCCATGTTTAGTTCTGACTCTGGGCACTAACAGGAGTCCAGTCCCTGTGCTCCTCAGAGTCCGGGCTGGTTCATATGGGACTAACATGTCACTAATATATTTTGGTGCGAGGCCATGGAGAGACTTGTACACAAGCAGAGCTGTTTTAAAGTCTATTCTCTGAGCCACAGGAAGCCAGTGCAGAGACCTGAGAACTGGACTAATGTGGTCGTACTTCCTGGTTCTAGTCAGGACTCGAGCTGCTGCATTTTGAATGTACTGCAGCTGTTTTACAGCCTGTTTGGACAGACCTGTGAGCAGGCCATTGCAGTAGTCTAACCTACTGGAGACAAATGCATGGATAAGAATCTCCAGGTCTGCTTTAGACACTATGTTTTTGATCCTGGCAATGTTTTTTAGATGGTAAAAAGCTGCTGATGTTACTGATTTGATGTGACTATTAAAATTTAAGTCTGAGTCCAGTATTACCCCTAGATTTCTGACCTTGTTTGAAGGTTTTAGGGAGAGAGACTGTAGGTGACAGATGACGCTCTCTCTTTGTTTCTGGGGACCAAAGACAATCATTTCAGTTTTGTCTGTGTTTAGCTGAAGGAAGTTGTTTTGCATCCACTCACTGATCTGTTGGATACAGTGAAGGAGTGAGTCCACTGGTCCATGTTCTCCTGCAGTCAGTGAGACATAGATCTGAGTGTCGTCTGCATAGTTATGATAGGTCACTTCGTTTCTGCGTATTAACTGACCTAGCGGCAGCATGTAGAGATTGAACAGAAGAGGTCCCAGGATCGAACCCTGTAGGGGCTCCACAGGTCAGGGCCATATGATCTGAGACACAGTTTCCAATCTCCACAAAGTACTTCCTGTCTTCAAGGTAAGACCTAAACCAACTTAGGGCGGTGCCAGCGACGCCAACCCAGTCCTCTAGTCTCTGTAAGAGGATCTCATGGTCGACAGTGTCAAAGGCAGCACTCAGATCTAACAAGATTAAGATTGAGACTTTGCCTGCGTCAGTGTTCAGCCGGATATCGTTTGTAACCTTGACAAGAGCAGTCTCAGTGCTGTGGTGGGGTCTAAAGCCGGACTGAAACATATCAAATGAGTTGTTGATTATAAGAAATCTAGTAAGCTGTAGGTAGACAACTTTTTCAAGGACTTTCCCCATAAATGGCAGATTTGAGATGGGACGATAGTTGTTAAGTACCGTAGCATCCAGGCTGCTCTTTTTTAGCAGGGGCCTGATGACTGCCGTTTTCAGGGCCTTTGGGAATATTCCAGAATGAAGGGACATGTTTACTATCTGTGTGAGTGAAGGTAACAGACTGCTCAGAACAGACTTCAGAAATCTAGTGGGTAGTACATCCAGGCTGCATGTGGAGGAGCTCAAACTGCAACGATAATAGTTGATAAATAATTAAATAAACAAATACTTCTAAGTGAAGTTTCTACTTGTAAATGGAGGTCACAGCTGGGTTTGACGAGGAATACATCACGGAGCTTGCACGTCCCCTCCTCACAGAGACATACTTTTGCAAACCAGATGTAATTTTATATTTCATATTGCTTTGAACATTATCATCGAAATGCGACTACATCATTAACTACATCCATGACTCAAAAGTGCGTAAAGTTGCTAAGACATGCACATGCGGGACACGATGGTCCAGCGGCTTGGTCCCGTGAGCTCGGCTTCAAAGCCTCCTGTCTGCCTGTGTCCTCAGTCTCTCATTCTTATGCCTGCTGTGTTTGTTTCTGCTCCTGCACAAATAATCTGCCTCCTTTGAGTGACAGCGGCAATTTCCGTTCAGATCTGCACAATCCTCTCAGCTGCCGTCAGACGCACACACAGAACCTGGAATGGAGCGTTTTGTGTGGGGACAGACGCTGCTGTGGAACTGATGAGAGATGGAGGAAGGATTTGGACAGAAGTGTAGCCATGAAAACTATATTTAGAAGTGGGCTGTTTGAGTATGGCATCAACCGTAGACTCTAGATCGATGACTACTGTTCAAAAATCGTTTATAAATCTCCAGGATCTCCACTGTCCTTAGACCCTCTTGCATTGGCAAGGAATCTCTCTAAAACCCAGTGGGAACACATTTAGAAACCTCCGGTAGTCCCACATTGAGAGTTTAATTTTGATTTCAACATCTGCTGATACCCCATATGAACAGATACTACTGGAGAGACTGACAATACGCTGTTTTCCCCCAAGAACCATCCTCAGCTGTCCTAGTTGCTCTAAATGTTGTTGTTTATACTGTATGTTTTTTATTTTGTCAATAAACTTTCCCTTTACATTGGACACAAGTTTTTGCCTTTGCTCAGTTAAGTTGCATGTTATGTAGATAGATACAGTATAGATGGATATAGATGGATACTTTATCAGCAGAAACACATCTGTCAAACAAACAAAATAATAAATAAACAAAGTGCAACAGAACTTTAGGTCAAAGCAGCAGAGGTGGAACAGCTGGTGATGATGAGCTGCTTAATATTGATGTCTGCTTGGTTTGGACCATTGTTTCTGCTCTAGCCGCGAGTGAAATGCTGAATGCTTTATTGGCAGTTTTCAAAAAATATAGCTCCTCCAGTGGATTTACTCTTGCTCTGCTTGGTTCCGACCGTGCATGGGTTTACTTTTGAACAGCAAGTCCTAAGTAGCTCTGAATTAGTTGCTGTTTTGTGCTTTACAATTATTATTATTCTTGATTTTTTTCTACTTGAGATGTTGCTGCAGTACAGTGCTCGTGGTTTTGCACTGGTCCAAACCGGAGCGGAGAGGATTCATGTTCCGAACCAAGCGGATCAGGGGAAAATCCACTGGAGGAATGCTAATGTTTTGAAAAATGCTAACAAAGAACACAGCATCTTTCTTTGGAATAGAGCAGAGAAAATGGTCCAAACCAAGCGGCTGCTGCTGTGGGCCAGCCTGCTCTACCCAGTGGCTACACCATCTCTGCTGCTGTGTCCTAAAGTGCTGTTGCATTTTAATACTGTTGTTAGCTTTTTTTAGAATTATCTATTAATTTATTTTAGGTCTGGTGCTATGAGACTTGGGTGGCATGCAGACTCCCGACCCAGAAATGGATTAGTAAAGGGGAACAAAATGAAATTACATGACATCTATTTATTTGTTCTGTTTGAATGGAAGCATTTGTTTCTGTTGTTACTGGACACCTGACTTTCTCCTATGGGAGATCAACAAAGTTTTTATCTATCTGCATGCATCTGTATCTGTGTAAAACCATGAACACTGTACTGCAGAAAAAATAATCACAAAAAAATAACGAAAAATAACGATTGTAAAGCACAAAACAACAGCTGGACTTGCTGCCGTTTCCAGCACATTCAAAAGAAAAGTATATATCTGTGGAGAGGCAAGTCTTCTCACTGTAAAAAAAACAGAAACACTTCTCGTAAAGCAATAACATATAATGTAAGAAGCAGCAAATTAAATACAAAACAACAAACAGGGTGAAAGTTAAAACATCATGAATGTCTTCATCTAGTAGTATTCAGTATTTAAGATCAGAGAACCTTGATTAGAACCTTGCAATTTCGGTGTTGCAGCACGTAAACAGAACACTAGAAAGAAAACGCAAATAGCACACAACATACAGTATTTAAAGAGAGATTAGTTTATGTGAATGCTTTAATGTAATTAACACATTGACATCAACTTACATCATTTCTACTTCATTGGAACTGCTCATGTTCTGATCAGAGGGTGCATGCTCTACCACACAGAGCTGCTGTCATGTCACTGCAATGACTATAAAGCGCTATAAAAAAAAGATGTATTTTATAAAACATGCATAATTAATTTAAATTGAAACCTCCTGACTCAAAATTGAAACGAAAAAAGGTAAGATCTACATAAGATAATAAGCAGACCTTCAAAAGTGCACATCACATACAGTTACTTTACACAATGCAATCACAAAAGAATATAATTGAGAGGAATTGTAGACAGACCCTCTTTTTCAATACTCTGGCTACAGCAAGCATAAGAAGTATACATTTTAGAAATGGTAATTTGCAGCCCCAGACTTAACAGCCAATGAGAAAGGCAGTTCACCTGCTAATATCCGCAATCTCATATCTGGCCAGGAAATGATGGGCTCATATTTGGATTGGGATCTGATCTTCTGCACATTCCCAACACATTCCACCTTTCGGGCCTTATCTGTCTGCACCCGCCACGCAGCCTCCATGAAGCAAAATGAAAATAAACTATTGAATAAAGAGTCGAAAGCTCGCCCATCTGCTGCGTTTGCAGCTGTTTAAATGTTTGTTCATATGCTCCATTACCCATTTTGATACATCAAAATACAGCACATTCCTATTGATTCTTCAATATTTGACCCACAGCATGTAGTTTTAGATGGAACAATGCTAGCTTAGTGAACCTTAATAGGGAAGTGCTCTTGATGAGGTTTGGCTCAAACTCTTTCTGAATTGATTTAGATGTCACAGCGCCAGTCAGTGACCTTAAACCATGGCACCCCACAGAGTGCTGCATGCCACCTGCTGGCTCAAAGAAACTCTGTCTACAGCAAACCCCAGACATATATGATACAGGGGAACACCGACGAGCGTAAAAGGGTTAAAACTATGTTTCCACGTTCATAGAATTTGTTTCGATGTCTCAAATATGGGAACTCCCCTCAGGTGTTCACGAAGCTCTATACCATTACACCAGCCTTGAGTGGCTGGCAATGGTTTAGATTGCGATGTTCGCAACCCACTAGCAAATGCCACTCGTACGACCTCATACCTGCCATTCCAATCACCTCTTCACTAAGCCAAGCTAATTCACCTGTTAAAAGGCAAGAGCTAATCCCTCTGCTTCCGAACGATAGCTGTCACTACACAGGACAGTTAGTGCGTGACTAACTTTGGAGTAGCACAAGTGGGCTCAGTTGGTAGAGTAAATTGCCTTTGAGCCTGAAGGTCGTGTTCAAGCCCCTATGAGACTTCTCCGACTTCCTCCACTGATGACAGCTGTCGTTGTGGTCCTTGGCAAGTAAACGTAAACCCCACTTTGCCTGAAGCCCCTGCCCCTGAAAGATCAAGGCTATGCCATG
The DNA here is from genome assembly GCA_964034765.1 of Knipowitschia caucasica. Lineage (NCBI taxonomy): Eukaryota > Metazoa > Chordata > Actinopteri > Gobiiformes > Gobiidae > Knipowitschia > Knipowitschia caucasica. The sequence goes on from OZ035830.1 coordinate 12,970,633, forward strand.
TACTTTTCCACCACCGCAGAGTATCAGTGAGGTGCTGTGCTATGTGTACTGGGTGGCATCACAAACCAACATGTATTGACCCCCTTGCAGTGACGTTCCCGGCCACGCCCACTCTCCATGACAGACTTCATAAGTCTAACTGCGAGCCTAGGACAACCTGACCAAAAACACCTGTTTCAGCACGTTAACAGCCAAAACTGACATATGCAGTGCGATTGATTATACTAACAGGCAAGGACATAAAGCTTTTTTATCTGCTACCTGCTCGTCATGAAGACAGAAGACGAAGATGGCCAGCAGCAATCAACCAAAAAGGACTGGGACCCATCCAAGTACTCCTAATATGCATTGAACACTTTTTACAAGAAAAGCAATCACAAGTTTGTATTTATTTTATTTCCATTCATTAGGAGGACAATGACACGGCAAACGTGTCACTTACACTGTCCTGTATGTGCGCTGCAACATAAACAATTTATCTTTTAATTCAATTGCGTGTTTCACAATTTCCTCTCCGTCAGTACGAATCAAGTTATGGCTGTAGACAGAAAAGCCACAGAAAAAGGGACTATTGCTAATGCTACCAGCATAATGTACATCCTTAAATCTGCTCCAGTGTGAGGGGATGCATTGTTTAACGATAATGATATTTAAAGATAATGTGTGAATTTGGGCAAAAATAGACATTTTATTTAATCGATAAAAATTGACTGTGGGGAGAAGGTACGGGTCAACATCCAGTTAGGCAATCCTTAACTTCTCCAAAATACCGCTCTTGTGAGCCCTGACCTGATTGTCCTACTTCCACCTAAACGTAATCCGAACATTGCTTGAAGCAGCCACTTCTCGATTTAGGAAGAGAAGCTCCGTTTTAAGAGTTGTGTCCGTCTTTGCTCACCCCTCGAAGCAATGCGAGTTACCAATACTTCCGCCGTAAGCTCATTCACAATCACAGAGACTGGATGACCGTTGAGCATCTGGTCAATAAGTGTAACAAAGCTGAAAGTAGGCTGGACGATCTAGGTTTTCTTACCTAAAAAACTAGTTAGTTTAGTACTTACTCGTGGTATACCGAATTAGAAATAGCTACGCTAATGATTAAGCTAAACATAACACAAAAATGATGACATGATTAAACAAGTAGTTATACATACCATCAGCGCCGACAATCCGTTTGCCGACTGAACGCCAGCTTTGTCCTATAGATAATCCTTGTAATTGGATCTGTCCGAATAAAGTGCTGGAAAATGCTCTACAGCTTCGATGAGTTTCGTGTCCTCCATCTCAGCTGTGACACCGGGAAAAAAAGCCCTACAGTGTGTCCCCGGGAAAAATGCTCACGATGTGACCCCGTGGAGAAAAAGCCCCCTAAGTCATCTCCATAGACTGAATGTCCAAATGCGGTGAGAAATTTACTTCATGTAGGTAACACAGTTACAAGAATATGGACATGTGGAGTCATCAAAGCCAACATGTGTTTTGACTGGGAGACGCTCACTAGCGCGCAGCAAATATACGCGACTCCTATTTTGGCCAGCACAAGAGCGCGGCTCGCTGCTGTGGGTAGGGTCCTCGCTGATTACAAGGGCGCGTATTTCAAATCCTGCGCGACTCTGCCCGCTTCACCAGACGCGATGCGTGGGTATAGGGCATTACTTTTTAACGTTCCCTTACACTTCTATTCTAACAAGGTAGCGAACTAGTTTAAATTGAAAATCTCTTTTCAAAAAAATAAAAAACAAACAAAAAACACTGTTTTGGATACAGCCCGAGCCCGACAAAATTTTTAAATAACACCACGAGAGCGAAAAGCTCACTGTAGGTAAAACTCGGCATTCTCCGTTGAACTCATGCCGAAAAAACAAACTAGAAAAACAAAACTCCCTTTTTCTGTATGTAAATTTAAACCCGGGAATCCATTTCAGCTGAAATGTAATCATTTTTGCTTTTAGACTTTTGCCATTTATCAAGCCTTGAATTGGTTAATTACAAAACTTTTGTGACAAAGTGCTTTACACTTACCTTTTTTATTGATTTATTTTTATTATATACCATGGTTTCTACTAACTAATCAGGCCGAAAACTTCTTATTTTCTCTGAGTAGGCGAGCCCCTCTGCTTATTCTCTGGGTAGTGAGCCGGTCTGCTTTACTCTAATCTGATCTCTAAAATATAACACTTTGGCCATTGTCACCATTGTCAGTTACTGGTTTAGTCGTCACTTGTTTTTGGCTTACTTCCTGAAGTCCCCTGTGCTGCTATGATCTGGTTGTTGCGCACCTCTTTGCCAAGGATTGAGTATTGTACAACCTACTCCTTCAACATGCATAACACCATAGAAACATGCTTGCTGTGCCACAAAAACCCTACCTGCCTATTTGACACTGTTCGACTATGCATGTAAACCTGCCGTGCCGCTTGGTATGGTGGGACCCTAGCTTTAGTCTTTCTCCTGCAGTCTGCATAATCTGATGTGAGGCCTTCCATTCCTAAACAAATCCTGAACCAGAGCTTGGAGCATATGAATTGAACAGATACTTTTATTAAGTATTTAATTTTACAGGTGGGAGGTTCCCATTGGCAAACTACATAACCTCCACTCAACCAGCGGCACAAAGAGAGGCCAAAAGACTTCATTAACAAGGCGAAGAACCTGCAGAGGCTGGGTGAGACTCCACACAGCTCATCGTTAGTTTTATATGTGAGGCTTTAGAGGGACTTGGCAATATGCAGCCCTAACCGACCAATGGCCCTATACAGCCCTGTGTACCAGCGTTACTAAGCACAGGGATCCTTCCCAGCTGTTTAATAATGTGAATCCCTCTGTGCAACACTCAAACGTCCTCGCACAGCAGACCACAGACTTGTATAGCTTCTCTGCACTCTTTCCTCCTGCCCCTTCATCACTATCCCCCAAAAACGCTAAGCGTCCTTGTTCTTCACAGATCTGCCCTCCACAACATGCCAAAATCCAAATGTGGTGCCCCTGATATAGATGCATTTTAAGATTGTGAAAGGATAAAGTCCCTATTTAAATCGTATTGTAAACCCAATTGTTTGTGAATGTTTTCTTTCTACCAGATCCAAAACCAGAAAGATGAGAATAACAAAAAAGCCTTTGATAAGTTTAAGAAGGAGCACTCCTGTGTCCCCCCCCCACCACGACAATGCCATGCCTCAGAGAGATTTGAACGGAAGCTTTTACTTAAAACATGTTTTTTATTTTATTTAAAAAAAAATATTTCTGTTTGATATACATGTTAGCATTGGTGGTGACTGCCTGTGGTCCCTTTAGGCTCATAGAATAACACCTGCCTGGACAAAAAAAACCGACAGAGGAGCAAAGCTGTGGAGCAAGCGCTGAAGTCTTTCCCCGTGAGCACGACTGAAGCGCTTGGAGAAGATTGCTGCTGCATTTCCCGGAAGGAGCAAGAAGGACAGCATGAAGAGATACAAGGTACCCCCATCACAATTTTATACCCAGAACAGTAGTTACAATACTTGTTTGTCAGGGGTGCTCAATACGTCGATCGCGATCTACCAGTCGATCGCAAAGGTAGTATTGGTAGATCGCATTAAATAAATAAAAAATTACACATTCTAAACGAATATATACAAAAAACTCCGGGCAAAGTGGAGATTTTTGAAAACTCCGTTAATGCATTTGTGTGTAGACAGAGATAACCGGAGTTTTGCGTTCTCGCACGACACAGTACCCCCCTAAATTCCTCTGATCACTGAAGCATGGATCATACTACCTTAAAAACTGTTCGCTGTGAGATGCTCGCAGCAGCGAACATCCTCCACATCAGAGGGCAGCAAAGTGATCGCGGGGACTCACGCTCGAAAACAACCAAACCAGGACTAAACCAGGACTAAACCAGGGCTGAGGACGGGGTCAGTGCTTGTAAACATACGTCTTTACTCTGAGTGTCTTCTATGACTGTAAAAGTGCCGTTACCGGCGTCTGCATCAAAGCTTCCGCCCACTTCTGTGTTTTTCCCCAACGCAGGACAGGACGTAAGAGACGCACATGTTTGGAATGTTACGAATGTGATTGATAACGCAGATGTGTGGATGCAAATTATTTTATAAACTGAGGAGGGGAAATATTTGGATTTAAAAAAAACAGGCATGGCACATGGACATGGCACCACAGTCAAATGACATCTGTGTTTTACTCAGTAATGTTTTACTGACACTTAGGTGACTGCACATGCGCAAACAACCACGCTCAGTGCAGGAAAGCTAAACCATGATAAACTTGTCAGCGAGTTACCACCAATTTTCCGGACTATGCATCCCTGGCCGATTCAATTCAGTGCAAGTCATAAGAGTAAACTCGGGTAATGACAAAAAATGTACATAGGTAATTGTGTTGTGTTGTGCTATATTGGCTCATGCGGTTTTGCATGTACATAAACATACATTGTAGGTATAAAGAATATTTTTTGAAATAAATATATCATTTGCATTTTTGTAGTAGGTAGATCATTTTGACTTGATCCTTTTATAAGTAGCTCGCATGCTGAAAAAGTGTGAGCACCCCTGCCATACACTTAGTACACTTTTCTAACCATCTGAAGTCAAGACTGCTGAAGTGCATTCATCGAGATATTAAACCTGTTGAAGGTCTGAGTGCTGCAGAGGACACTGCGCTGAAAGGACAGGAGCAGGACTGAGGGCTACGGGAAGACCAGAGAGAGATCAGAGAGAGATCAGAGAGAGGGACCAGAGAGAGATCAGAGATAGACCAGAGAGAGAGACCACAGAGAAACCACAGGGAGACCAGAGTGAAATACCATAGAGCAATCACATAGAGACCAGGGAGAGACCAGTTTAATACATTACTAGAATGTGCCACACTCCCTAAATTATATTATTCCAGATTCAGATCTCAATATCACTTGGCACAGAATTCAACAAGATAAATTCTGAAAACAGTTAAAAGGGCTCTATTTCAATTAAATTATTAATTGTATTATTGTGTAAAACATCCCCAGCTTGTTGCACATTTGGGTCTTGCCTGTCTCCCCCGTCTCTCCCAAATGTCTCTTCCCTCTCTCCCTCCAAGTCTCCGCACGAAGCGCAGCCAAAACTCACTGAATTAATGCTCAGGTACCTACATTTTCGCTTGCATTGACTATGCATGTTATTTCTGCACAAAAATAAAATGTTGTGAACAAATCAAACAGAACAAACGAAAACAGTCGTGTTTTTTATTTTTTTTATTTTGCTTACTTAAGAAAGAACCCTGTGAGTCATTGTTTGACTTTTTGGAATGAGAGTGGATTTTTAAAAATATTTTTTTGACATAGTTAGTGCCATTTTATTGCCAAACTCTTTGTGACTTATTGTATTGAGAAACATTTGTTAGTCTCACATTATTGTTGGCTGTTGTTTTCAGGAAAACCTCAGGTTTTGGAGGGTGCTTCTAAAGTCAGCCATAGGTTTTACAGGTCTGTTAACCGGGTTTGTCAGGCCTAAATGGGTAAAGACACATTAATGCACTTTTTCCAACAATGGCAATCCATAGAGCCTAGTTTACAGTAGCATACAGCAAGTTAGCAGTATTATACTTAGATCTATGCTCATCGTTAGCGTATTTTATTGTGGGAATAACATAGGCTTGAAGAGCAGCTTTAGAGTATTTGGTAAAAATATCTCTCGCAGAAACAAAGGTTCGTCGCAGATTTCCAAGGTAGATCTCCGTGAATAGTGAGCGACAAGGGAAGAACATGGTTGGATGGATGGATGGATCTCCATGAATAGAAAGTCTGTCTACATGCGTGCATTCTTCGTCTTCGGGCCATATTCACATAGTTGCACCCAAAAACACATTTTCTCCAAGTTGACATGATTTTAACATGTTTAGTTGTCTAGGGACAATAGTAGAAAAACAGCATAGAAGCGGACACACAACAAAGACATGGCAACCTTCACTTTGTCTGCATTACATGGATTACCAACCAATTTGGATGCCACACTTTTAAACGCCTCGTAGTCTCCGCTACGCTAACTCATATAGCAGTGGCGCACGTTACAAAGGTCACATCCATAAATCACACCCAACGCTCTCGTTCGGCTGTTATTTCAGCGCTCACTGCTGCTTTCAAATCTAATTAATGTTTTCAGTCACCGGAGTCAGTAGTGCCTTTCCACATGTTGCCCTTGGGTCTGTTAATACACATTATTTGGAAATATTTTCTTTCCTTTCCCCTCAGAACATAGTTACCATTTATCCAAATGTCAACATGAGAAATGTATAAGATCCACATAATAGAACAGAATGTTATTGTAATATGGGTTTTCTGTTATAGCTGTACTGTATATTAAAGAGTGTAAGGGCCTAATTCCACCAGCCATACTTTGCTCTACCCTACCCTATCTTACCAGTACCAGGTACTTTTTTAGTCCCTGCTTGGCCCAGGTTCTATTTAGGCCATGCTTGTACAAAAGTCTTCAAACTGGAAGCCATGGTTACCAAGGAATTTCTCCGCATACTGGTTTGTTGCGCGTAAGTTGTGCATAAGTATCTGAAACCGTACGGTTCCAGATACTAAAGTGTATTGAAAACACAACCAGGTAGAGTTGTGCCAAGCTGAATAGAGTAGGGCCGGTGGATATGTGAGCCAATGTGGGTTATTTTGAACTGAGGCTTACCCACTGGTAGTATTGCATCATCTTTCTGTCGTAGGTGTCTACAACTCTTTAGTTAAGTTGTACTTTATTGCTTTGTTGCCCCTGTAGGAAAATGTGTCCTCAGCATTTAGAGTAAAGTAGAGAGAGTCAAATCTAGATATGTGTAGTTGCTGTCTGTTGTCTGACAGTGCAACTGTACTTACAAAACAGATAATGTAGCTGCAACTAGGGATGCACCAATACCACCTTTTTTCAAAACCAATACGATTACGAGTACCTTTAATTTGAGTACTTACCAATACTGAATACCGGTACGAGTGTCACAGGGTAGACGCACAGCGCACTTTGTTTTTATGCATGCTTTTTTTTTGAAATGTGTTTTGTGTGCCGCACTGTGTGTTTTTACTTCCTGTTTTTTTATCCTCACACCTGTGGCAGCTTCCACTGATTTTAACAAATGGACATAGACACTGGGGGCTGGAGCCAATGAGAAAAGGGTTTTTAAACAGACTATGGGGAAGGAAGAGGAGGAGACAGGTTGACGACAGGGCGTCTTGGGCGACCGAGGAGAGGAGGCAATGGAGAACGGCAGCAGCAGTCGGCAGTACCTGCACAGGACCCATGGAAAGCCAGAGCGCGACGCGGACTACACGCAGCGGGCAGAGTCTCTCTGCCCGTGCCTGTAAGTAACATTGTAGTGCTCTGGTCGGGCATACGGCTGCTGCAGGCCGATAGAAATCTGTTTTTAAGGAGTTTTACGGTGGGAGACCCGTTTTTGTTTCAGGGAGGGGCCTGGCCAGCCATTCCCTCGTGTGGAGCCAGAGCACGACGTGACATCACCGCAGCGGGCAGAGTTTCTCTGCCCGTGCACGTAAGTGACCTTTAGTGCTCTGGCCGGGATTCATCCCACTTTTAACCTACAGATTTCTATTTTTAAAAAGAACGTTTTACTGCCTCCTGCTCCTCTGGTTTTAGGTCTGCGGAGTTTCCCCTGTCCTTACTGGACTTTTAACTGGACTTTGCTTTGCTTATATTTTTAGTATTTTATTCTGTAATTTTATTTGTAATAAATTGTTTTATCCCTTTTAAAACTCTGGTTTTTACACTGCTCACCTTGTTTTTAAGAACCTTCCTTTATTGAGTCCTAGTCTCATTTTTAAAACTAGGTGGCGTTGCTTTCCCTTTTATATGCTACTCGGTCACACGAGTACTGCCATCTCCAAGTTGCGCAGTTACATCTCCTCATCTCTCCTCTGCTCAATGTCAGCTCCATAAGTTACTGACAGTCCTAACAGCAGCGGCCTGGTGGATGGTGTAACCAGGCTCAGACTTAAAGGTGCCATATTACGCTTTTCTTCATGTTTCACAGTCCATCCTATACACATGTGTGATAATAATTTGAGTACAACATTGAAAACTTGTGAGATTAGAGCCATCTCTTGCATAGAGGTGACGTTACCTCGACTCAAACAAACTGATCCAGAAAGGATCCCCCTGCCCGCACAGTGACGTAGCATCACGCTCCGAGTTGTTTATCACCGGTACATAGTCATTTCAGATGTGAGAAACTTTTTCAACAATGACAATCCGCCCTACGTCCTCAATCCACAATCAGACCCTAATTATTTAGTTTACAGTATAGTACAGATTGGGGGTCCGTGTTACGTATTTAATCGTGGGAATAACACTGGTTTGCAGATCTGTTTTTGAGTAAGTCCAGTTCCATTGACACTGTAGTTCTGGAACAGTCTCAGTGAAGTGTCGCAGATGAACAGATTCATTCGAACAGAGGCAGATCCATGTGAAAAAAGTCTAGACGCTTTCTTCCTCTTCGGGCCAAAGAGTGCGTCATATATTTACACCCAAAACACATTTTCTCCAAGTTGACGTGATCCTAACACTTTTAGTTGCTGACAAAAGCAGAAAAACAGTAGCTCATGTGGTGTCCGCGGGACCAAACCACAGACATACGCTAGACTGGCTGCGCCCTGTGATTTGCTGTTATGATCCGTCAATCACCTCCCGGCTTTTACAATACAATACAATTTATTCTTGTATAGCCCTAAGTCACAACAGAAGTCATCTCAGAGGAACCATTGAAATCACCAGCACAGGTCAGAGAATCAACAGTTAAAACACATGAAAAATATAAAGCACACACACACATTTTTCCATACATGTTGTAGAATGTTAAAGTGTCCTGATCATCACCAATCCTTTTTGTTGGACACTGTTGCATCAGCAAGGAAAAACTCATAAGATAAAACCCAGTGGGAAAAAGTGAGAAACCTTGGGGAGACCCAGTTGAGAAAGGGATCCGCTCTAAGAAGAGGAGGAGCCAAGCCATTTATGGCTTTGTATGTTAAGAGAAGGATTTTAAACTTCTGTACTTCACAGGGAGCCAGTGGAGTGATTTTAACACCGGAGTTATGTGCTCCCTCCTTTTGGTGCCTGTTAAGATCCTTGCTGCTGTATTCTTTTAGTATTATTATTATTATTATTATTATTTTTGCACACAAACAGCATACTTATTGTGTATTGTTTTCCCTGTTTTGACGACAGTATTTAAAAACCATTTTAAATACAAAGCAAACAGGGTTATGCCGTCATATTCGTCATCAGAGTGGTTATTGTCACAGATGTGGACCCGGGTGTTTAGTCTTTAGTTAGACAGATCGCTTTCTAACTAAAGATTGACAGAATCAATGAAAAATCTACTCTGGGCATGTGTATGAGGCCAAATCGCACTGTAATCGTGTTTAAAGCAGAGAAAAGTCAAGCGTAATATAGGCCCTTTAACCTCATTGGCCCAGGCTGAGCTTTATTAATGCATCCTGAGACAAATCTGGTGATGTGATCTGAGCAGTAGAGCTGTTTGGAGGGGAGAGGCACCAGGTGAGCTCTGTATAACAGTTCTCCTTCCAACTGGATGTTTTGCTACTTCATGCGGTTAGCTCAAGTGCACTGTATATTCTTGCAAAAATATGAGTTGTGCGGGGCGAGAGTAGCTCAGTTGCTAGAGCACTGGTTTTTGGACCCAATGGTCGTGGGTTCGCGCCCACCACGACCCATGTCGCCTGCTCCCTCTGATGTCTGTTGTTGTGTTCCTAGGCAAGACACTTAACCCCACATTGCCTGAAGCCCCCGCTGAAAGACCAAGGCCATCTAGTCAATGACAGAGAAGCCATCTTCCCATGGACCCACCACCTGCAGGAGGATCAGCGAGGAACTGGTGTAATGAGACTTGGATGGCAGCTCTGATTGCCAGCCACCGACCCAGAAATGGATTAATAAAGGGGTAGAAAATGACATGACATATGAGTTGTGTTTGAATAAATAAAATATCTTCATAATTCAAATATTCTAATGAATTCATATTCTGTCTATTTACAGATAATCAATCTTCAGAAAAATACAAAAGACTGCAATGAATGCATTTGGTAAAGAGCATTCTGTTCATGATTCAATCAGATCTATCTATATTCTGAATTAACACACGCATCAGCCTATGAAAATTAGACAAAATCTCACTTTTGAGCCTAAAACAGTCTGTGTGGCACCCTCTTTGCAATTCCGGTGGCACTACATTTAAATTTGTGTGCCTTTCTCCCCATTGGCTCTGGAGTGCAGTGTGAAATCGCTTTGTGCAGTCGCTCTGCGCCTGTGGTATAAAAGCAGTCTCACAGACGCCCTGTAGCGACTTGGAGTATTCTGGCGACATCAAGCGGTTTAAAATTAAACTACATCAATTGAGTGCCACTACTGCTACTGAGAATTCTGTGGCTTAGGTTCAGCTGTCTAGCTATATAATTATCTCAGTGTGTGTAAATGAGAATTTCTGGTGTTTAGACTATTGCGTTTGTTGTTTTTCAGTTGGTCAAAGCACAATTATTTTGGTCTTCAAACCCCACAGGCTGTTTATCATTCAGCTTATTTCCTCATCTACATTAATATACAAGTGCAAGCAATACCAGACTATACTTTAAAAAGATATACAGCATAATATCACCTTTTGTGACCTCAAGGCTTGACTACTGTAACGCTTTGCTGGCAGCGTGCCCTAAAACCTCTTTGAAGAGCTTCCAGCTTGTTAAGAATACAGCAGCAAGGATCTTAACAGGCACCAAAAGGAGGGAGCACATAACTCTGGTGTAAACATCACTCCACTGGCTTCCTGTGGAGTACAGAATTAAGTTCTTCTTTTGACATACAAAGCCATAAATGGCTTGGCTCCCTCTTATCTTCCAGACATGATGGTGTCATATCAACCAAGCCGAGCACTGCGCCCGCAAAACGGCAGACGTCTGATATCAAAAAGCACTGTCGACGGCAGAGCATTTAGCTACCAAGCACCTTTACTGTGGAATCAGCTTCCCATCCCTGTTAAGGAAGCAGACACGGTCTCCACATTCAAGGCCAGGTTTAAAACACTCTTCTTCAATTTAGCATTAGATTAAGTTGTTTGCCTGGTCAGGTCGTTTGTCTGGTCTTGGAGTCTGCTAGTACGGGACCCGGTTCGCTGCATCTTCAACCCTACGTTCTAGGCTTGGCTAAAACAGTCCTCCTCAGTTTAGCATATGGTTAGGAAGATAAGACTCAGGGAAGACTAAACATCTTAGACTGTCAGTCAAGCTGCATAGGGAGTCAGTTTGCTGGGAGAAGTAACTTGAGCAGTATCCTCTCCTACTGCTTCCTACTTCATCTGTCTGCATTGTTAGAATTTTGACTGTAGTCTCGACCTCTGAATCTGGCCTCCTCCATCTACACCTGCGGAATGCCCTGCCCGACCCGCCTGGGAGCTGCTTCAGTCCTGCTACGGACCTGTCCACATTCTGCGGCCGCTGCGTGGCCCAAGTCCACGTTCTGAAGCTTAGCTTAGTTCCTGAATCTATAGCCCGTCCGTCCGTGTGGAGCGGATCCCTCTCTCAATGTAGGTCTCCCCGAGGTTTCTCACTTTTTTCCCACTGGGTTTTTGTGAGTTTCTCCTTGCCGATGCAGGAGGGTCTGTTGGGCAGTTAGTGTCCAATTAGAAGGACTGTGGTGATGATCCAGGACACAACATTCTACAACTTGTATGGACATTTATCAACATGTGTTCTATATTGTATTTCGTGTCTTAACTGTTGATTCTCTGATCTGTGTTGGTGATTTCAATGGTTTTGCTAAGTGGTCTGCTAGAGGTCTGAAACTTTAGAACATAGGGTTTGAATATTGTGCGCTTACAATTGTTAAGGTTTTTAAAAATTTGATATTTTAGGCAAGGCTAAAAAATACATACAAGGATTCAGAGTAAAATAGGAATGACATACATTATTCCTGTGTATATTTACATAAACTGGAAGGCTCTAGCTTTGAAATGATGCCGCACACAAGCATGTGTAAGATGTAATTTCAAATATGCAAAGACATTTGGGTATGCCTAACTTTTGTGCACAAGTCAAAATAAGGTGGGTGTTATGAGGTTAAGACAGCAATGAGAACTGTGTATTTTTTTTTGTATGGGCTGTAAGAGCTCCGCCCAATGGCCTTCATTTATGAAACTTGCGCAGAAAAAGGTGTACATTTTGGGTGTAGATTCAAAGTGCGTAAGATCCAACGTGGGATTTATGAACGAGTGAGATCCGCTCAGATCTGAGCGTAAGCAACTGCGGCTGTTCATAAATGCCGTTGTGAAAACTAGCGTATTTATGAAAGTCAAGCCTATAAATATTCAGAAACCGCCTGTTTTTAAGTCCCGTTTTCACGACAGGTCAGCATGGAAGTCAGCCAAGAATACTGTTTGGAAGCCTCAAAAAGCCTTTGCCACGCACTTTTGAGTTTATTCATGTTTGTTTAACAATAAATATACGCTATATTATACATATATACGCGTTTTTCCCTAGTGTCTAGACCCACTGCAGCACTCATCTCTCTTGAACTTTAGAAGTGAATGAATAAATGAATGAATGAATGTTAACATCTGGGCCTCAGCGGTGGCTCTCATCATTAACCAGGTGAAGCGTCTGAGCGATCTCTGTGAGAGAGAAAGATGCGTATGAGAAGCTTTTGGAAGACACTTAACCTCTGGGAACACCTGATGCCACAGTGGGGCGGCTGCGGCTGTAAAGTGCCAAACTGCCGTTGTGTCCTTAGGCAAGACACTTCACCCCCATTGCCTAGAATGAGTCTGGTGTGTGTGTGAATGGTTGGTGGTCCGAGGGGCCGATGGCACAAACTGGTTGCCTCGCTTCTGTCAGTGTGCCCCAGGGCAGCTGTGGCTACAGTAGTAGTTTATCACCACCGTGTATGGAGTGAATGAATAATGACATGTAAAGTGTCTTTGAGTGTCCAAAAAAGCGCTATATAAAACCGATGCATTATTATTATTATTAATATTAAATATGATTTCCCACTTCTACCAATAAATGGAAGATGGGGCTTAATACCAGTGGTGGACCCTCAAGGCCAGCAAGGCCTTCTCTGCTGGCCAAAACATAATCAGAAATAATATAGGTATTTTAATATATTAATACTTTCTACAAATATGTATCAAATTGTTCCTCATAGTCTATACTCTTCATTTTATAGCTTTCCTAAGTTGGTTGCTCTGCTTCCAGCCCCAGGTCGAGATGGCAGGGGCTGGCGTTTATGTTAAAAGTTTTTATCCAATCATATCAGCTATCATGTGTCGCTAGGGTCCAAAATCTGCCTTTACGCCTTCAGAAGCAACAGTGCTGGCGCATGGTAGCTTAAAGTCAATGACAACGGACTTCTGACATTAACCAATCAGCGTCAAGTTGGGTTCACTGCCGCCTGCCAGCACGTGCACGTCTTTTCATTGGATAAGCGATAGAGAAAGGCAGGCAGAGCTATGCAAAGCTGTGCAAAGCACACCTGAGCAGACATTTCAATATGATAAATGGGAAATAAGGAAATGTCTAATTTGTGTAGCGCGATAAGTTGTTTTGTTTTTTTCAACCCACAATGGCGCCGTGCCAGGGCGCCGCTGCAAGAGCTCCGTTGTTGTTGATGAATTCTGTGAGGCTGTGACAGGATACATACAATTTTGCATTGACTGTTGTGTCCCCTATAAAGTTATCAAAGAACACTCCGGCCAAAAACCTTGGATGAACACTGATGTCAAATTGAGAATTAATGAGCGGACACTGGCGTTTCAATCCGGTGATGAGGTTGCTTACAAGCTGTCCTGCTACGCTGTGGAACGCTCTATAAAAGCTGCTAAGCGTTCCTATGGGGACAGGTTAGAGGGCTTCTTTGGGGAAGAGGACCCTCGACGCATGTGGAAGGGGATCAGTCTTATCACGTCCTGGAAACCAAGTGCAGGGAAAATTGCTGCTGGCCAAACTCTGCCAAACAACAGTAAAAGTCAACGACTTTTACTGCCGCTTTGAATCTGCTGATCCCCTGCCTTTTGTCTTCCCCGAATGTCAGGGTGCCTTCACAGTGACTCAGGATGAAGTACGGCGGGTCTTGTCCAGGACCACAGCTCAGAAAGCCGCAGGCCCGGACTGCATTCCTCCCCGCGTCCTGAAACTGTGCTCCGAGCAACTTGCCCCTGTTTTAACGGACATCTTTAACTTGTCACTCAGGAGCTGTACGGTGCCGGTGAGCTTTAAAAGGTCCACCATTATTCCAGTTCCTAAGAAGTCTCCAGTGACGTGTCTCAATGACTACCGCCCTGTGGCTCTCACGTCTGTTCTTATGAAGACTTTTGAGCGGCTCGTGCTGGACTTCATTAAGAGCCAGATCCCTGTGAGTGTTGACCCGCTCCAGTTTGCTTACAGACAGAACAGGAGTGTGGAGGATGCCATCTCCTTTGCTCTGAACTCTGTCTACAGTCACTTGGACACTAGTAAATCTGTCGCGAGAATGCTGTTCATTGATTATAGCTCTGCTTTTAATTGTCTTGTCCCAAGCATATTGGTTGAAAAACTAATGTCTCTCGGTTTAAGTGTTGCCATGTGTAAATGGATTTTTAGCTTTTTAACTGACAGATCTCCGAGAGAAAACATCAATGACTGTTTTTCTGATGTTGTTTCTGTGAGCACTGGTTCTCCTCAGGGATGTATTTTGAGTCCTCTGCTCTTTACTTTGTACACTCACGATTGTGTGTCCTCCTCTGACTCAAACTTGATCATCAAATATGCTGATGACACCACCATCATCGGTCTCATCAGTGACAATGATGAATCCTCTTACAGAGCAGAGATCGAACATGTTTTTCAGTGGAGTAAAGTAAACAATCTCCAGCTGAACACTGCAAAAACATGTGAACTTGTCTTTGACTTCAGTCGTAGCAGTTCTCACACTCCTGTAGTTATCGACAACTCCCAGGTGCAGATCGTAGAGGAGTGCAAGTTCCTGGGTTTAACTCTGTTTAACGACCTGAAATGGGACAAAAATACTAACCGGGTTGTTAAGAAAGTACGTCAGCGGCTCTTCTTTTTGCGGAAACTTAGAGAATTTACCACTAACTCTAAGATTCTGCTTAACTTTTATCGCTGCACCATTGAGAGTTTACTTGTTGGTTCTGTGTCTGTGTGGTTTGGAAACATCACAGATAAAGAAAAGAGAGCTTTAAACAAGGTGCTCCGCTCTGCAAAGAGGACCGTGGGCTGTGAGCTTCCTGTTCTGGAGGTTCTTTATAAATCCAGACTTTTAAACAAAGCTCTTAAAATCATCAATGACTCTTCTGGCCACCCTGGGAAAGCCATGTTCCAGCTTCTTCCCTCTGGCAGAAGATATCGGTCGCTGAGATGCAAGACATCTCGCTATGCTAACAGCTTCTTTCCACAGGCTGTTAGGTGCCTAAACAGAGCACTTTAATTCCTGCTTTTACCCCTTGTATCGTTTTGTTGATCGGTGCCACAGTGTCAGCTGTTTTTTATTCTTTTATATTCAGTGTATGTGTATTTTATATTACATTGTATCGTGGTTTTTATTCTGTCGGTGCACACAGAGTACCTTTTTTTTGCAAATGTATTCCAATGTAGTTTTTATACTGCACATGGCAAATAAAATGAATCTGAATCTGAATCGCTGAAGGAGGCAAAGATAATGATTTGATTGCAGATTTAATTACAACCCCATTTTTTAGTAAAACCTTTCAAGAAAAGCAAGACACTGTAAAGAGAGGCCGCCCCACCCCTACGCTAGCAAGCTTGACTCGGCAAGAAAAAGGATGCATCCGCCACTTTCATGTTGCTAACTACGAATGGTACCCCTGGCTGGCAGGCTCTGAAAAGCAGGGAAATAGGGCTGGAAAGCGGAAGTGCGAGATTTCCACCCGCGGATACAAACAAACCACATGTGCCAGTTGTATGGTGCTGAGATCGCAGACTCTTCTCTTCCGCCTCCTTCGAGCACAGACGTGTCCTCAGACCGCTCCTGCTTCTGACCGCTTGCTCTGTCTTGTTTTTGTCTTTTTCCTGGAGTTTTGCCCATAGACAACTCTAACAAGAATTATGGATATCATCCATCAACGCAATTGACACTGTTTTTTCAACACGTAAGGGAGGACCGGGGGAGCCTGTTTGCCCAGACGGGACGGCACCTGCGGGTTATACTCTTGACAACTGGAACAAGTGGGAACCCCTTTGCCTGTCGGCCCTGTCTATTGAAGATTCGGAAGACGTATATATCTTTGGAATTCTGGTGGTGGGGATCCTCCTTTTCGGGTTTGGAGTGGTCCTTTTCTACCGCAAATTTGGAACGATGGCAGCTCATAAAATTCACGACTTGCTGTCCAACAAAATTGAGGAAATGTACAAGGAGTTGACCCGTGTTGTGGTTGAGAGCGCCGTGACCGGACAGAGGAGAGTTGTACTCGTGGAACATTTGCTTAAAGATCTTGCAGCATGATCAATGGATGGACATAAGACCCTAGAAATGCGGCTGAATGACATTGTCTGTCAGACTTAAACTCTCTGACCCTGCATGGATAAGCCCCTGTGTACGGAGGTTATTGGGGGCACCACAATTTGGTACAATTGGACTTATAGTATATCTGCCTTGCTTTTGATCTGCTACATTGCATATAAAATGTCCCTCTCAAGGCGATGTATTTACCCCATATCTGGGGCTCTCTCTACTATCTCACATTCCTACTGGCCAAGGCCAAAGATAACCAGGTCTCTCTACAACATTTTCCATATCAACATTGCAGCTCCAGTCCGGATCCCCCTCTCCCCGCCTCCCCCTACCTCTCCATCTTCTCTCCCTCCCTCTCACTCCTTACTGTCTTTCCGGCTTACCCCCTCCCTGTCCCCGCCCCCTCTGACAGCCACATTAGGCGGTCGGAGGTGCTTATCCCAAAAAAATCTCAATGTTTTACATAAAGCACACTGTGTCTATCCAACTGTCTGTGAAACTGTGTGTTATTGCTCTCTGCTGTTTCTACTGTTTGTCGCATGGCACCGTAAAGATGGTGCCGTGGCAAGAGCTCTGGTGTGTGCCGTCTTCTCTGTCTGGTACACACTGGGGTAGTCTTGCACAGTCTTTCCAATGTGGTTTTACTGCAAATGGCAAATAAATGAATCTGAATCTGATCTGCCTTCTTCCTTCTTAATCGATTTTTCTGTGTTTTGGACACATTTTGTCTCTGGGACAGAAAAACTGAGTGAGCGGGCGGAATTAGCTGTGAACTCTGGCCATGTCCTGAAATTTCTAAATGACGGGGAGATGTGAAAGGTGCAGGGCCGTGTTCAAACTCATTGTTTTTTAATCCCATGCAAATAAATTGATATTGTTCGACAGCCATCTTTGCTGCTTTGGTTATAATCTAATGTATATGAATGATCAGTTTTCTATCTGTTCAGTATCTCCATCTCCACCTCACACTCACTGCAGCTTCACATTGGGCCTTTTTCCTTTTTGCTGTGCTGTCAAAAATAACATGATGTAGTTGGGTTACCTATTTATTTAATGCTAATGATTGTCCGTTTTCTGTTATATTTCAACATACCAGATATCCAATACTACTTGTCCACCAACAAAATGTTCAGTGGGACGTCAAGCAAAATACAAAACGATCTGATTTACGCTATTGCGGAAGTGATGGTGGACGAGACAACAGAAGTGAGAAACGCAGCAAAGCTTTCACTCGTCCTCCGTTATGTGACAGACACAGGTGTCAAGGAGCGTTTAATCAGATTTGAAGATGTGTCTAGTGGTAAGCAAGCTGATGCCATTGCCGCTCTCAATTTCACGTTTCTTATGAATTAGGATTATGAATGCAGCCTGGATAAAGTTGTGGCACAGTGTTATGACAGGGCAGTGGTCATGGCATCAGGCATAAATGGGGTGCAGGTGAAAATTAAGAAGAAAGCACCTATGGCCTTATTCATTCACTGCCACGCGCATAGATTAAACTTGGTACTGACTCAAGGAGCCTCAAAGCTGAAAGAATGCAAGGTATTTTTTGCCACCCTTAATAGTCTTGCAGCATTTTTCACCAGATCCACTAAGCGCACACAATTGCTTGATGACACCTGCAAGCGCCGTCTGCCTAAAGTGGCAGCAACACGGAGGCAATATACATCGAGGTTGGTCAATACACTCTTTGAAAACAGAACTGACTTAAAGGGATTGTTTGAGCACATAATGGAACATCATGAAGATTTTGATGCGGATACATTGCTTGCTGCTGATGGATTTAATGCACAGGATGCCTGGATGATTTTGAGTTTTGCTTTTTGCTTGAAACATTCAATGGAATTTTTAATTATTCCGACGTGCTTTTTGGAATTCTGCAGAAACAAACGCTAGATGTGCAATTCTGCCTGACAAGAGTAAAGGAGTTTTGTACCACAATTGAGCGAGAGAAGCGCCGGTTCAATGAAATCTACGAGGCCACAGAACGCATCTCCAATCACAGCGCACGCAGAGCCCCATACGCAGCGGACCCTCGCACACACTACCAAAAGTTCCACGGCCATATTCTGGATAACCTTTCCCAGATACAAAACAGATTTCTAGACCACGAAAAATTAATGTTCCTCTCCCTCCTGGACCCCCACCACTTTCAGGCCTACAGGAGGACATTCCCGAAAACAGCATTCTCCAGTTTGACAGACAGTCATGGAACACAATCTGACCAAGCTAAAAACAGAACCGACTGTTATGTATGAAATGACTGATTTTCAAGGGAAAAGTACATCTGATCTGCTCGATTTCCTTACGGAGAAACGCTCGAGCGAGGACATGCCACAGCTTTACACATTGGCGTGTGTGGCAGTGACCATCCCTGTGTCCACTGCTTCTGTCGAGCGGTCATTCTCGGCCTTAAAGCTCATCGCTATAACGTTGGTGGACTTAGTACAACTTTGTATTATACCTTTTTATTATAGCCTTATTTTTTTATTTTTTTAAATCATGCCTTTGTGTGATATATAATGGCTTCCGTGGTGGAAGAAATGGAGCAAATTAACACTTATTGAGTTATTTTTGTTGGTGACTTGGCAGCTTTCTTTATTTTGTTAAAATCCTTTTTTTAACAATAATATTAACTTAACAAATGTTTCTGTGACGCTGCTTTGGCTGCGACTTGATGTATTGGTTGATTAAATTGATTTGACAGTGCACTCTGTGCTGTTTTGTGAAGAAACTTGTTAAAACTCATACTGTTGGTGGAGTGAATAAAACTCAAGAGTAATGTAACTGTTGTACTGGACTATATGTTAAAGCTGCACTAACTGACTTTATTTTCGTATTCATTACGAAAATGCTATCCATGTCCATGTAGTGCATTGGGATATACGTCCTTTTGAAGAATAATTAGCGCAGATTTGTGCTGGCGTGACATTATATTTTAAATCGAGTTTTGATGAAACAAGGAAGAGAATGTGTTTCGGGTCGCAGATTGTGACCAATCACAACGGACCACTGGCCCCCACTTTCGTGAGAAATCTACAGGTCCGTTAGCATAGACGGCTGAGTTAGCACAACAAGCCGAGGAGCTAACCTGAAGCTTCGTGTCTTCATCACCGGTTACTGCTTACTTAGCGAAACAGCCATCCAAAAGAAAGTCCCATTCCTCCGCGCTTCCCGGTTCTATCGTTTTATGGTCACGCCATCCACGTGCAAATCCATATTCATGTATTATCCATATTGGGAGACACTAGCTCCGTCCCAACAGTGAGTGTGTGTGGGGGGCGAGCAGAAAGAGAGAGGCCAGCGAGTCCACGGCTTCAAAATCACAAAGTCAGTTAGTGCAGCTTTAAGGTGATGCAACACCCAGTTCTACTGTGTTTTGGTCGAAATTTATAATGAGCCATAATTATGGTTTTAAGATGTGGATTAAGTCTGGCAGGGCATTGCTGCAGGTGCAGGTCTGAAATGCACGGTCCGCCACTGCTTAAAGGAACAATATGTAAAAATCTGGCCAAAAGTGGTACTGCAGTCACAGTCAATATTTTGTAGTCCTCTACCACTCTCCCTGACTCAGGTTGCCAGATTCACACCAAATCCAGCAGCAAACACAGGGAATTATTTTATCAGTTGTTTGTCCGTCTCCATTCACATTGCCATGACAGCCGTGCTAATGCTGAATGAATGTTTTGATTCATGTTTTTTTATTATTATTATTTGGACATTTGAGATAAAAAACAAAAACAAAATAAAAGCAATGTAATTATACATAGTTTATGCAAAATACATAAGCAATTGATGTCCAAAATAGGAGTGGGAAGAATGGATGTTGGAACGTGTTTTCTTCAGCGTATCAACATCAGGGTTTGCTCAAGAGGATATCACCTTTCAATTTTATTTATTCCCTATTTTTTAGACAAACATGTAAAAGTCCCACATCAAAAAGAGACTAACATTATTTTAATTGGGGTAAATGTGGTCTTAAATGATTATTTTTACAATTAAGCTATAATCTGCAAAAAAACGTCTTGACCTTCGTCTTTTACAGTTTTTAGAGCAATCTGTCATAGAATGTGATAACATGCAATAAATACAAAAAGACATAGCCCGGAATTGAACACGGGTTCCTGCATCGTAAGCGCATAGTTTGGACCACTAGACCACCGATTCACACAAACAGAGACACTGTGAAGAACGGACTCCATCCATCCATCCATTTTCTACCCTTTAATCCATTTCTGGGTCAGGGGGGTGGCAGTCAGAGATGCCACCCAAGTCTCATAGCACCAGCCCCTCACTGACCCTCTGCAGGTGATGAGTCCACAGGAGGACGGCTGCTCTCTGACTGTGAGCATAGCCTTGATCTTTCAGTGGAGGCTTTGGGCAAAGTGGGGTTAAGTGTCTTGCCCAAGGACACAACGACAGCAGTCATCAGTGGGAGTCGGTGGAGAAGGTGCAGAGGTGAGAATTGAACCCACGACCTTCTGGCCTTAAGGCCAATGCTCTACCAACTGAGCTACTGCCGCCCAAGAACGGACTCAAACTAGCAAATTCTGCATCACACGTAAACTTTTATCAGCTGTCTCAATTGTTCAAAGGCGTCCCGATATAAATCCTCGTTTTAGTCTTTGTTTTGTCATTAATGATTTGAGAGTCATAACAAGACCTTTTTTAGTTCTGCGCCACATGTTATTTTACCTCTGAGATTAGTGAGCCGCACGGAGTTCTGGCAACCCGATCACGGACTTACATGACACTTCCTGATTGGCGAAACGGCGGAGGGTAGGACATCATAATCAAAACAATAACAACTTTTACGGGTCGTAAAACTAATTTTGATATTCAAATATCTCGGATGAACTACTGTTATCAGTTAAAGATGTGTTTGAAAAGAACATGATTTATTAATGCCTTTTGAAATATTCGGGTCATTTTATGATGACTTGACATGCAAATATTACATATTGCTCCTTTAATACCCAATACAAGATGGACCTTATAATGATCAGACCATAACATACTGTCTTTAGCTTATTTGAAAACACACCCATAACTCCTGTAATAAACATTCAAAAGAGGCCAGGCAGGTTTGACAGTGATTCTGAATGTGTATTTCTTTCATAAAAACGTGTGTCTTACCAAACCAGCTAGAGGACCAACACTCACATCTGACTTTTGCAGCTAAATATCAGTCATGTGGCCTGTTTCTCATGATTATGTTTAAAGGCTAAAGGCTCATAAACAACAGTGAATATTGGATCTTTAACCCTTTAAGCGCCAGAGGTTTTTTTCCAAAACGCTCGATTTTGACATCTTAATTTCAAAAGGCTATAACTTAAAAGTGATAAGAGATAAAGGCTTTCTGTAAATTAGAAAAATATAAAGGATGGTCCAAAGTGTATGTAGAGAATAAATCCCCCCATCTAATTTGCATATTATGACGTCATTTGGCGTTAGAAATAGTGGATTTTAGAATTTTCATACAATATTTGTATTTTTCTAACTGACAGACATATATTTATCACTAGAACATGAACACACACAGAGCACACACTGTAACATTGTAAATGTTCATGAAAATAGTAAAAAATACAAATCATGATGCTGCTGTGAGCAGTCTGCCCAGACGCGCGCCTCCAGGAGAAGCGCGTCACCGCGACCCTGCTGCTGCAGATGTCTCCCCTACTCTCTCTCTCATCTCCCCTGATCTCTCTCTCGTCTAACACACACAAGACAAGGCCTCTCCAACACATTACTGTCCCGGTGATTACGTGAGGCATGAAAATACATATGTGGGAAGCACTTTTAGCGGAGACTTTGGCGGAAACTTGAGCGGAGGCGGGAGGTCGCGGCGCGGCGCCCCGACCCAAGTTCCAGGGTTGTTCTCCGCAAATCTAACCTGTCTCCAAACCTCCCAATGACTTGGCCTTACTCTAAGAAACACTGTTCCCACTGCAGACCCTGTGCAAAGTGTCTAAAGTTAGTGTTTGGTGCGGTATAACACTCGCAGGCTGCTCCGCAGCTGCATTCGCTTCGCTATGATTTCTGCACTGGTTCAACGCGGTCTTGCTCGAATATTTTGTATAGGAGCATGACGTTTTTTGGGGCCAGGGAGGTAGTCTGACATGTCTGCCAACTAGTGGCAGGGAGTATGAATGAATTTTGACACTCAGTTGGTCACACTCGGCCGTTTTTAACAGTACCGCAGCTTGTCGACTTAAGTCGACCGTGGCGCCTAGAGGGTTAGACATATCTCTCATATCACCATAACACAGTCATAAACAAGAAATCACAGCCAATCATTTCAGTACCTGTCCATCCCATCAGAGCTGTTACCTTTGATAACAGAGGGATGACATCGTAATCAGCTCTCCGCTTAAACCCGTTCGCACAGGCCCTGCTAATAGAAAGCAGCTGGCCGTGCCAAGGCCCCACTACACATAATGGAATGTCTGCGCAGTGTGTCGGCCGCATTATTCATTAAATCGCTGTACAGCAATGTGATTTGCGCCGACACACAGTGCACTGGCTAATGGAAGCTGTATGGATACATGTGTGCGCAGCCGTATTAGATGCGGCTTGGAGAGATTACACCATTAGTTGGTGGTGATGAGATCAGTGTGGATGGAGCGAGGGCTGGGATGTGGTTGGGAATGCAGGAGAAAGGTTTGCCAATAAGCACCGAGATCGATGCGGGTGCAGAGGGCGAGGCAAGTGGGGGCTTTATTGTCCTTTGTGATCATATGTGCTTTATAACGCTGCTGTGTCTAGGCTTATCAACTTATTTCGATTGTATTTTTAATAAATCAAGAAAGAATTGCGTTTCAGTATTTGAGCAGGTGGCAACAAACTCTAAGGCACAAAAGCCATTTTTAATTGTTTTCCCAGACCATATTTCATATTTTGATTCTCAAATCTATTTTAAACAGCTTTATGAGAAAATAATAAGACTATAGTTGATTGTGCTGAAAAGGAAGATGAAGAACTTTGTGACTATCTTTTTTTAATGTGGATTGGCCGGACATAGTCGTGCCTATCACTGCCGTTCTTTCACTAATGTGCCATCACTTTCGCCTTCTATGGGGCTTTTCAAAATGGCCACGGGGGCATTAAAAAATTTGACAATACGCATTTGCACATGCGTTAGCCGGCACAAGCCCCATTCATTTGACGAGTGCCTTCAAAATCCCACTGTAAATTACTTCCTGTTTCAACCCGGAAACTATGAGTGCACAAGCTCAGTCCTCCCCAGTCTGCTGCACCATTGAAATGTGATGTTTTGGTAGCTCTACACTACCAAAACATCACATTTAAGGACTACCCTGCATTTAGCTTTCATATTATGCAGAAAGATTCCTCCTCCCTATCACTACCTCGTAAATCGAAGCAGTTCTTCAGCCCTTCTCTTGGCTCCCACTACCTGAATATAGGCCCCCCCATTGTATTTCATCATATCCTATTTTAATTTCAATGCGTCACAATTTTCTGCCTGAATCCGAGCGCCAAATCATAACCGGCACTGAATATTATGAATGTCATTCTTGCATATAATTTTTGTTTCACACAGGTTTGGCTAAAATTACTCTTTTAGAGTTTGTAGCGCTGGTTACAGCATTTTTTCTTCCCAAAAAGACAGTCAAAATTTAAGTCTACGTTAAAGGCAGTACTCTTCAACTGTGCAGTACAGCTGACCTTTGATGACCTTTGATGTTACTATGGATTAGAATTAAAGGTATAGAGGAGGATTTTCTACTTCCGGGTGGATCATCAAGACTATTGGTCCTCCCAATTGTAAATAATTTTGGTGATAAGTGCTCGTCAATTAAGAACAGAGAGTTTTGTCCCTAAAATTTGCCATTACTAAAATTATTGTGTGATTTTTTTTTTAACATTTGTGTATATTTTTAAATGTTTTGCAAAGCACCTTGGATTGCTTGAGGATGGTATGTCCACACTGAGGCCATGACAGCAGCAGTACACAAAATTGATCATGATAAAACTGGACAAAGCTTGGTTCACATCAACTGGACCACGTCTGGTCTATTAACTTAAGGGGAAAATACTTTAAACTTTTTAAAATGAGGTATATTGTCCATATTGATCCATGTTTGAGCTGAAGTTGGTTGAATGTCAAATGTTTGAATGACAAATGCCTTGGTATGGACATGCCTGCTCTAGAGATTCAAATGAAAGGAGTATGTGAGGGGAAGGGATGAGCTTGGGCTGAAAAATCCTGATATAAATGTTGACTTTAAAGGACAACTCACCCTCAAATCCACTTTTTTTTGCTGATAAACGGTATAAATGAGTGTCCAATAGTGTTGTCTACATATCCTGGTCATAATCTTGTCACTTTGGTGCAAATTAGTTGAAAGTTAGACTTTCTGCCTAAAACCGTCTGTGAGGCGCCATCTGCTGGCGACCTGTATTACTACATTTGAATTTTGAATCTGGCGCCAACACTGGCACAGAAGTTGGACCTGACGTCTGCAAGTTGGACCTGACGTCAGCAGCCCCCCGCCCAGAGCAATGTAAACGACCCAGTCTCGTTCACGCCCCCTTTAGTCCTCCAGGCTACGCCCATTTAGAGGAAGATTTGAACAGGAAATGTGAGTGACGTAAGCTCCGAGGAGCGGGGTTGAGAACCACTTTAAGAGACGAATGTATTGGTCAAATGTATCAGGATAAATGCTCCATAAAGTCAATGTTTGAATGTAATAAAGAAACTGTTTGAAACAGGCCTAGACGTTCCTCAGAGGTGGGCTGTAGGAAGTGATGAAGCAAAACCAAACAGCTCAGCTGAAGTCGTGCAGTATATCGACATTGTAAATAACCACATAAAATAGCTTATCCCCAAACACATTCTTTCTAAACTCCAAAGTTGATTGAAACTTGAGAATTAGCATTTTTCTACTTTAACTTGCTGCGTACATTATGTCTGATGATAAGCACGCCTGGGGGTCGCTGCATCGATTTCCTGTCTGTGGGTCTGCCTGGCCTAGGCTCACTCATTACACACTGACTCTGAGCAGAAAAGATCGGCCTCCCAGGACCAATCACACACACTGCTGCTGCTGCTGGTGTAAAGATGACTGACGTGTTTACAGATGCATAGATTGAACACGGAATGCAGACAAACGTAATAACATGAAAAGAAGCAACAGAAATAATTAGTAAAGTGTAATTTATTCTAAACAATAGCTGCAGAGAATACTACGTCAGTGAAAGCTGTGTGCATCTACATAGAAGAAGTTTTGCAGTCTATCCTCACCTTAGAGTCCAAACTGAGGTACATGGGTAAGAACCTCTGGAATTCAGCCATTGACTTTAGTTGAATATACTGACAATTGTATTTGATTGTGTCACAAAGATGTTTTGACACAGCCTCAAACCACTCAATCTGTAGTCTCCCTTCACTTTAGATAAACCTCAGGGGCCAAAAGCGGCCCCTGTCTGAACTTATTCTTAAGCATAAGCAGTCAAATCAAACTGTGGCTGTTGGGCAACAACTCCCAAGCCTACAGTACATTGTTGAATTAAATGCAACCAGAGCATTTTAACCTTAGTTTGGGCAGACTGGTTGTAATATTCTGTGATAGAATATGCTGTGAGACATTACTGCATCATTCAACATTGTATCACATTCTGTTTGATCCTTACGTCACATGTATCTTACGTGCTGCGTGACCTGTGATAGAGCGCAACCTGCCGTTACATTTTGTCATTGTCATTCTGCTCAACTGCCAGTAAACAGCACTACGAAACCCGGACTGTCGTACTTACTTTTTGTACATACGGTACATCTATTTTAAACATAGAAACATAACATGGTGTCAGAGTAAAAGGAACGAAGATGGATATGTCTGGAGTGCCTTCACCCCACATGGACTGGGACGCAAGAAACTTGCCCGAAGCTTGGCGTAAGTTCAAGTTACATGTTGAATTGATGCTGTCGGGACCGTTAAAGAAAAGAGGGGAAGACGAGAAATGCAGCTACCTTCTTCTTTGGGTCGGAGAAAAAGGTAGAGATATTTATAATACATGGACAATGTCCGAAGACGAAAGAAAGACATTGAAAGCATACTATGACCGCTTTGAAGCATACGTTTTGCCCAAAACAAACGTTATTTTTTCACGTTTCAAGTTTAACGAGAAAGTACAAGGAGCGCACGAGCCATTTGAACAGTTTGTAACGGATTTACGGCTGCTTGTAAAGGACTGTCAATACGCGAACTGTGAGGAAATGGTTAGAGACCGCGTCGTATTCGGGATCCTCTCACCAAGAGTACGAGAAAAACTGCTTAGCATGGGGTCTGATTTAACACTGGACAAGGCGATAGACATTGCTCGTTCCCATGAAGTTGCGCAGGAACAGTTAAAAACCATATCAGGCCGTCATGAACAGTCAGTACATGCCGTTAGCAGACCGTCTCACAACAATGTAGCGTCATGGAAACCACGGCAACACAGTGACGCTGGCAGCGCGGCGAGATTCACCACAACAGAAAGAAACAAAAAGTTCTACAACTCATGTAACTACTGTGGAAATAAATCACACTCAGCAAAAGAGATCTGTCCAGCAAAAGGGAAACAGTGCAAGTCGTGTAATAAATGGAACCATTTTTCAAAAGTTTGTCGTTCCAAACAAAGAAAAGCAGTGCACACAGTTGATGATAATGACCCAGAGACTGATTCGGATGATTTGTTTATTGATGCAGTGACACAGAAATATGACAAAGAACAGGTTTTTGCAGAAATCCTCGTGGGTCCAAACAAAAGTATGGTCAAATTCAAATTAGACACTGGTGCCTCAGTTAACGTTATTCCTTCAAGTATTGTCAAAAAACTAGGAATGCAGCACACTCTACAACAGTCGTCTCGCCCACTCTATGGCTATGGAGGTGAGCGGTTAGCTGTGAAAGGCAAGTGTAAAGTTGAATGCCAGTACAAGGACACAAAGCTACCTCTGCGAATCCATGTTGTCGACACATTAGCACCACCAGTGCTAGGGCTTCAAGCATGCCTTGATTTCAAGCTTATTAAACTGATACTATCTGTTTCAGATACAACAGGCATGTCGATTATGGATGAGTTTTCAGATGTTTTCACAGGAATAGGACTGTTTCCTGGTGAGTGCACCATCCATATTGACCCCAATGCTGTCCCTGTGATACATCCACCAAGGCGTGTCCCCATTGCTCTGCGTGAACGCCTGAGAGATGAACTGTCAAACATGGAGAAACAAGAAATCATCACCAAAGTCACAGAACCGACTGAATGGGTTAACTCAATGGTTGCAACGGAAAAACCACGCACAGGTAAACTTAGGGTTTGCTTAGATCCAAAGGATCTCAACAAAGCGATAAAACGCCCGCATTACCCATTGCCAACACTTGAGGATATTGTAGCAAAGCTATCAGGAGCATGTTACTTCAGCGTAATGGATGCTAGATCTGGGTATTGGGCAATAAAGCTTACAGAAGAATCCTCAAAGCTAACAACTTTTAACACTGTGTTTGGCCGATACAGATATCTGCGTCTGCCATTTGGACTCAGATCATCACAAGACGAATTCCAGCGCAAAATGGATGAGACTTTTGAAGGTCTCAATGGCGTTACAGCCATAGTAGACGACGTTCTCATCTACGGCCAAAGCAGAGAAGAACATGATAAAAATCTACGCGCAATGCTGCAGCGCTCCAGGGAAAGGGGAGTAAAGCTCAACCCTGACAAGAGCACCGTCTGCGCAACCCAAGTAAGTTACTTCGGGCATTTAATAACAAAAGATGGAGTCAAACCTGACCCCGCAAAGATTGTGGCTGTCAGGGATATGGAGCCACCCAAGGACAAAGGTGAGCTTGAGACCATTCTTGGCATGGTTAACTATCTGTCAAAGTTTGCCCCCATGCTCGCAGACATCAACGCCCCACTGCGCCAGCTGTTAAAGGAGTCAAGCGCGTTTGTCTGGGATGCACAACACGACAAAGCATTTCGCCAAATGAAAGAACTCATAACCCGAGAGCCAGGCCCTGTCCTAGTTTACTATGACCCCAAGAAAGAGCTTAGGCTGCAAGTTGATGCATCTAAATATGGACTTGGTGCCACTCTGCTTCAAGAGGGTAAACCAATCGGGTATGCATCCAGATCACTCACAGATTGCGAAATCAATTATGCACAAATTGAAAAAGAGCTTTATGCCATCTTATTCGGATGCAAGCGTTTTCACCAATATGTGTATGGTCGTCACGTCATTGTGGAAAGTGACCACAAACCATTGGAATCAATTTTACGCAAACCACTCACTGCAGCACCTCCAAGATTACAAAGAATGATTCTCCAGCTACAAAGATACAACTTCACAATCATTCACAAACCAGGAAAAGACATTCCTCTCGCTGATACTCTCTCCCGGAAGTCACTTCATGATCCAGATAACAGCCTCAGAGAAGGTATGGACTTACAGGTGCATACAGTATACAGTAGCTTACCAGTAAGCGACACAAAACTAAAGGAAATACAGACAGAGACCGACAAGGACACTCAGTTTACACTGCTAAAGAAGACAATCGAGGACGGATGGCCTGAGGAAAATAAACAGTGTCCTCAGTTGATTGCAGAGTATTGGAACTATCGGGATGAACTGTCTCAAATCAATAATATCCTTTTCAAGGGAGAAAAGATAATAGTTCCACAGTCATTACGTCCAGAAATGTTGTCCCGAATCCACACAAGCCACCTGGGCATGGAAAAGTGCAAACAAAGAGCCCGTGACGTCCTGTTCTGGCCCGGAATGAACAAACAAATAGAAGACATGGTTGCACGGTGCCCAGTGTGTTTGGAGCACAGGCCATCAAACACGAAAGAGCCCATGATCAACCATACAATACCAGACAGGCCATGGCAAACAGTGGCTACTGACCTTTTCATTTGGAACAATGCTAACTACATTGTTACAGTTGACTATTACAGCAGGTACTTTGAGATTGACAAGCTCCACAGCACAACCGCCTCTGCAGTCATACATAAACTCAAAGCCACATTTGCTCGGCATGGTATCCCCGAAACTGTGATATCTGACAATGGCCCCCAATACAAGAGCAAGGAGTTTGAAACGTTTTCAAACTTATGGGAGTTCAAGCATATAACATCAAGTCCGTACTACATGAACCAAAAAGCTGCCTTGCCTGTCATAACTTAGATGGCGGGTAAAAATTCATAGACAGTAGGCTAAGTGCATTATTAGACGTGACTCATGGTAACCCATAATGGAAAAAATGAATTCATGATGATTGGCCAAAGATAAATTTAATATCCAAACTTAATGAGGAATACTGAACAACATTAATGAACCCACGTAAAACATTGGATATATTGAGTGTGTGTGTGTGTACACAAATTTTTTTATATATAAAATACGTGTGTATAATAATACTTTCATTCATGTGTGTATATATGTATGTGTGTGTGTGTGTGTATGTATATATGTATATGTGTGTGTGTGTGTGTGTATATATATGTATGTGTATATATATATGTATATATATATATATATATATGTATGTGTATATATATATATATATATATATATATATATATATATGTATGTGTATATATATGTATGATGTGTATAAGAGAATGTGAATTTACATAACGGGGGATGAAATGGGAATTATTTTGTTTTTTTTGTTCACCCCCTACTTAGTCTTTGGTGTACAAGGCAGCATGCGGCCATATCCTGGTGTTTTCTGATGCTGCTGTGACACTGCTTCTCAGGTCGTCATACATCTCCCATACACATGGAGCTCTTTTGCAGTATGACACATAATGTCCAAGTGTGTCCCGGGTCAAGCCTTCCTGGTAAGCAATGATTGATCTCAGAGTGAATGTCTTCTCTTGGAGCACTAGATTGGAGGGGAACTCGCACAAGGGAAAGCCCCTCTGATTGTTTTTTGGTGCTGTAGATTCTGTGGACTGGCTTCCAAGGTCAGTGTCGATCCACAAAAGTTCTCCCACACGATAGCTGTGAGTTACTTTCCCAGCACACAGTACTTTTCCAGTGGTGAGGTCCTTAGTTTGAAATGCAGAGGGACACTGAGATGCACTTCTGATTGGCCTGAGGCAGGTAGACTCAGGCAGGTTAACTCCTTGTTCCACAGCAGTCTCAAGATGAGCCATGCCAGATGCCTGCAGGACAGCAACATTAGTGGAAACAAATGGAACCTCCCTTGTGGTACGTGTGCTGAGACTGCAGTACTGTGATGAACATTGTTTTGTGAAATAAACACTTGCAATATTCCTCATTGTCTTCTCAATTACAGTTGAGATGTGACACTGCCCATCAACCTGGAGGCCCCCAGACTTCAACTGAACAGCTTTAAACATCCCACACAGCAGATCTGCCCTCTGAGAGTATGTTCGTTGGGTCACACCTTCTGTGGCCATGGCTTTCACCAGCTGGAGGACTTGGTTGTCAGAGACCTCTCTGCTAACAACATTTTCAAAAGAAGAACTGTCACAGTAAGCGCAACATAAGCACTCACAAAAAGCATCAAATGCGCAGGTGTTAAGCATGGAGATGCTGGATTTGCTGTGTTTTACTGGTTGTTGGTTGTTACCATTTTTTAATAGTCCCACACTCACTCTTCTCCTTTTCATAGATGGGTCTACGTGGAGCCATTCAGTACAAGGAGAGAGGTAGGAAGTCCTTTTCCTCTTTTTGGGTGGAAGAGCAAGGCCTCTCCAGTTTTCAACTGGTTCTTCTTCTTGTGTGCAACCAACTTTCATGGCAGCATCAGACTTCTCACAAGGGCAAGCAGCATCTTTTTCTTTGCTCTCTACACTTTGTGGATACATGGGTGATGGTTTGGCTGGTGTTTCAGCCACTGATTCTGAAGTTGCATCCTCTTTGTGTTTTGCAGCACAAATTCGCATGTTGCCTTCAATAAAGGAGAGATGGCAAGCAATGAAACGATCCACCCGTATAGGGAGTTTTTCATGTTTGAACAGGCCGTGCTTGAGGTTTTTGAATTCTGCTTCAACAACAGCTGAGCTAGCAGTGACATCATTAGTTTTGAAGAAAGGGACCATCACTCCTGTCCACAGTGGTAATAAGCTCACAAGTCTTATTATTTGAGGAATGATCTCGGGGAGGTAGTGGATGTTGTCTCGATCCCCATTAGCCGCGGCAACTGACCTGCTTTCCTCACAAATATCTGTTACCCACTGTCTTAGGTCAGTGTGGATTGGATCACATGGATCTCCGTTTTCCAGTCCTTTTCCCTCTTCAACTGGAATGACGACAGATTCTTCTGCTATCTGGGCTTTCAGGTATTTTTTGCACAATTCAGATGTGAGAGGGATTCCAAAGCTGTCGCTGCCTTCTGCCTCACTGAGCGCCACAACGGTGATAGCATGTATTAGTTTTTTAGCATGTTTCAGGGACTGTGATTTAATGAGCTGTGCCATTGCCCTCACAAAAAAATGTTTAATCCGGGGTGTTTTCTTCTTCAGGCATTCCCACTGGCAGATCATCTTGATGCAGTGAGCGACATCAACACGGACAAAACAGGGAGGCAGTTTTGCACACTGGTTCCCTTGTAGGACACCGAAGCACTCATTGATGTAAGACTTCAGGTCAGGATGGGGAGTGAAAGCCTTCACCAGAGCACCAAGAAAAGCTAAAGAAAAATCACTTACAACTTGTTTTGGCACTGGCGCCCCTGCACGAATCCACTCTGTGAGCCACTGTGCTATTGCAACAGCATTGTGTCTTTCAGACAACATCTGGACCACAGGGATACTGGAGCTGTTCGGTCCCGTCAGAACTCCCTGATATAGGTTTATGTGGCCAGATTTGCCGTTTGGTCGCACTAGTTTTTTCACCACTGAACCGGTTGCATCAAAAGTCACTGTCTGGTGAGATTGCTTAGACAATGTCTTGTAATTGTGCATCTGTGTGTGACTCCAATAGTGGCAGAAAAAACTTATCAAGGCCAATGTCTTTGATGCTGCCACTGTGCGGAGCACTGTATTTTAACAGCTGCAGTGATATAATTGGATCTTTGTCCCCTAATTCCAAGTCCTTTTTCTCCTGTTTTGCTTTCCGCAGGGTAGCCAAATTTGGTAGATGGCTTGGCTCAGGATCTCCAAAGTCCATCAGTGTGGTTGCCTGTGACGCTCGCCACACATGCGGTTCCTTCCTGCCCT
Organism: Knipowitschia caucasica; assembly: GCA_964034765.1. Classification (NCBI taxonomy): domain Eukaryota; kingdom Metazoa; phylum Chordata; class Actinopteri; order Gobiiformes; family Gobiidae; genus Knipowitschia; species Knipowitschia caucasica. The sequence goes on from OZ035830.1 coordinate 13,003,347, forward strand.
CACACAGTTCTGTTGCTACTTGCACACGCAAGTGTCCAGACATAAAGCGTTTGGAATGACCGGTGTGTTTTGTGTCCTCTATGTTTTTTAAATTGCACTTTAAGACCATCGGGCTGTTAAGTGCAGGCTTTTTCTGGCATTTTATTTCAAGCAGGCTAAGACACTCTTTGCAGTGGCCTCTTATCACTATGTAATTGGTTGTCTGTGAGGGATAAACCTTGGCTCTCTTAAATACAAATGTGCATGGGCTTTTCACCTCTTTCCAAATGTACTCATTTATAATATGAGTCCAGGTGCCAGGCTTCAAAATTGTATAATCCCTTTTTTTGGAAGTATAACACTTGTCGTTGTATTCCACCTCTTCAGGAATAAACTGTATCAATTTTTCAAATGGAACTAGCAGCTGAAATTCCTGATCATCTTTTACTCTGGGAGACTCAGTTATGTCTGTGTCACTTGTTTCTGGATCCTCGGTCTGAGCACTGAAACCTAAAGATGACCAGACATTGTATCTGTTTAATTTGACAACAGTATACAGGGCCTTTGCAGAGATTTTGTTTTCCAGCTGCTGACTCAGCTCTGTCCAGACTCTGGCTTTAGGAGTAGCTATCCTTCCCTTCTCCAGTAGTATGGCCTCCTTTGATGAGCAGAGAACTTCCAGAAGGGTATCTCTGTCTATTGCTGGCTGTTTGGGCATCTAGATGAAGGAGAAGTGTCCAATTAGTATCAATCACTGTAATATTTGCACTAATTTGCAATCAATTTTGAGGGCTTCATTAAAACATTCTGTGTGTATGCATAAAGGAGGCCTGATGTTGCATGAAAGGCAAAATAAAATTGAATGGTGTTGCATTTGACATGATTCTGTAGTTTTTACTTATTTTTTCCCCAAATGTCTTCACACTTAAGTGTCTGAAAATGTGATATTTAACAATTTTCAGTCAATGAATATTTTTAATATACCAAATATATGCAAATTCATGTGTAAATCTAGCTGTTTTGTCTTTGCATTCATTGGTTTTTGCATTGTAGCAATTTAAATTAGAAGAGGAATGTTGCTCTTTAAAGTCTCTTGTATTACCTGAGAATATTTTGAAATTTTACTTACCTTTTTTAAATCAGATGTTGAGATTATGATTAGGATATAGGCCTGCAGTAAAAACAAAATTTTTACTGGTGGGAGGGGGGGTCCAAGAAAACGGTGATGATCCGTAATAAATAGGAAGAGCCAACAACTACACAAAGTTTTCTTCAGCACAAACCAGCACTAACGCAGCACAAACGAACGAGACCATTTTCGTCCAGTTTGGACGATGTGGGGGAGCTGCGTGAACTTAGATTGACCTTTAAAAGATTATTTAATATCTTAAAAACCAAAACAGCACAAACGATATATTTTTCTGCACAAACCAGCACTAACGCAGCACAAACGAACGAGACCATTTTCGTCCAGTTTGGATGATGTGGGGGGGCTGCGTGACGTCATCGCGTCATTATAAAGTTGTTATATCTTAAAAACCAAAACGGCACAAATGAAAATTTCTTCAGCACAAACCAGCACTAACGCAGCACAAACGAACGAGACCATTTTCGTCCAGTTTGGATGATGTGGGGGGGCTGCGTGACGTCATCGCGTCATTATAAAGTTGTTATATCTTAAAAACCAAAACGGCACAAATGAAAATTTCTTCAGCACAAACCAGCACTAACGCAGCACAAACGAACGAGACCATTTTCGTCCAGTTTGGACGATGTGGGGGGGCTGCGTGAACTTAGATTGACCTTTAAAAGATTATTTAATATCTTAAAAACCAAAACAGCACAAACGATATATTTTTCTGCACAAACCAGCACTAACGCAGCACAAACGAACGAGACCATTTTCGTCCAGTTTGGATGATGTGGGGGGGCTGCGTGACGTCATCGCGTCATTATAAAGTTGTTATATCTTAAAAACCAAAACGGCACAAATGAAAATTTTTTCAGCACAAACCAGCACTAACGCAGCACAAACGAACGAGACAATTTTTGTCCAGTTTGGATGATGTGGGGGGGCTGCGTGACGTCATCGCGTCATTATAAAGTTGTTATATCTTAAAAACCAAAACGGCACAAATGAAAATTTCTTCAGCACAAACCAGCACTAACGCAGCACAAACGAACGAGACCATTTTCGTCCAGTTTGGACGATGTGGGGGAGCTGCGTGAACTTAGATTGACCTTTAAAAGATTATTTAATATCTTAAAAACCAAAACAGCACAAACGATATATTTTTCTGCACAAACCAGCACTAACGCAGCACAAACGAACGAGACCATTTTCGTCCAGTTTGGATGATGTGGGGGGGCTGCGTGACGTCATCGCGTCATTATAAAGTTGTTATATCTTAAAAACCAAAACGGCACCAATGAAAATTTCTTCAGCACAAACCAGCACTAACGCAGCACAAACGAACGAGACCATTTTCGTCCAGTTTGGACGATGTGGGGGGGCTGCGTGAACTTAGATTGACCTTTAAAAGATTATTTAATATCTTAAAAACCAAAACAGCACAAACGATATATTTTTCTGCACAAACCAGCACTAACGCAGCACAAACGATTGGGGCTATTTTCACTGACTTTTGCGTTGGGTGGGGGGCCAACTTCACGCAGGTAGCAAAAATGCATCTAAAAGTCTCTTTTCTGCTTGATATGTTCCTGTTTACAAACAGCTCCTTTACTCTGTTTTCTTGCTCAGACCAGGTGTTGTGGGTGAAAGTATGCTTTGTTCTATGGCGAATAGCTCAAGAACGGTAAGAGGTAGAAACAAACTGTTTTTTTCAGAGTAAAGCAGAGAGGTTAATCTTTAATTTGGTGCCCTTGGTGTTTACATCGTCTAAAAAATTAATATTCTGTGGCACTTCAAAGTTGGGTCAAATCACCTGAAATTGCTGGCAGAACGCACTTCTCAAATCTGAAAATGCCTGGCAGTCAGTGAGTTAATGATTACCTGAAGATAGTTGATGAAAGGCGTTAGCTTGACAGCGAAGGCCTGCAGGGATGATGGGTTGGTACTGATGAAAGTAGGGTATTTTTGTGCTGCGAGAAAGTGACACAAGCACGATCAACAGTTCAACACGGGAATAAACAGTTAATCATTAATTTCCCTAAATATCCTGGATCAACACTGTCCTTATCCCCTCCTGTATCTGCAAGGAAAAACTTTAAGAAACCCAATGGGAAAAAATGAGAAACCTCGTGCAGATCCACATCGAAAGTAGGATCCGGTCCTACGGGCGGACAGCTACAGTTCCTGAGACACGCTCACAGTCACGCTCTGTAATTATTTGGTCGAAATAACTTCATGATTCAGTCACAGACACATTTCAGTCTCACTTCTCCTGTTTTGGTTGTGGTCTTTTCTAAGTACAAATGTTTATCTTCTCTATTCTATTCTTCTATTATTGTAAAATATTAAAGCAGCAGTAAGCGATTTTTGGGTGTTAATATACGTCTTAAATATTGATATATTCCAATAGCCATCACTTATATAGAGTGTTTGTACCTAAACACGGATCTCTCAGTCCTTCCAGTCTCCTCTCACCAATATAATAAAAAAACCTCACATCCTATGCGCTTATCCAATGACGCGAGAGCACGCCTTATAAGGGGTTTCTCCCGTGTGTGCACGCGCACTCTTCAAAACAAACATGGCGGAGAAGGAAAAGCCGCCTCCAGCGCTGCTGCAGACTAAATACCATGGATCTATTAAATACAGGCAAAACGCCAGAAACAGAGGAACGACAAAAAGTAGGAGCAACATGGTGACCAGCTGCATTCATGTTGGCGACCTCTAGCTCCGTGGATTCCTCTCTCCGACTGAACAGGTGAGCATGTTACTCAGTAGTGGCAGTAGTAGTTGTATTATTTATACATATTGTTGCCTGAGATAGACTGTAATGCGGGTTTTCACCAAGTTAGCTAGTTAAAAATCCCTGTTGTAGAAATACGGCCGCATTTTGTGGCAATAACTGCGCATTACCTTGGCTTAGCTTTGAGAAACAACAACAGACAACACAACATCGAAGCCTTAGCCCAGCCTCAGCCATCCATAAACTCCGGTCAATTATTAGTTCCCCACATGTACAAAATTAAATGACCATATCACCAGAGTTCCCCCGTGAAGTGGTGTTAGCATTAGCGTTCGCTGTTAGCATTAGCGTTCGCTGTTAGCATTAGCGTTCGCTGTTAGCATTAGCGTTAGCTGTTAGCATTAGCTGTCTGTAGTTGTGAATATGATGTGGCTGCTACGATCACTTCTGATCTGTATGAATCGTTTGTTTTTGCCAATAAACATAGTTGCTTGCACTATATATATGTAGGTCTGCATTTCATTCTTCAATGACTAAGTTTTGCAACTTGCACTCTGTATATTAGTTTTATTGTTATAAAAACAATATCTCTTTACCTCAAATCTAACTTCCGTGACCACTACATACATTTTTATTATTATGTATTGAGAATAAGTAAGAAAAGTCTTGCTGACTACTACCAAATAAATTATGAGCATGATATAATATAGACATTGTAATAATTTACATGTCTTCATTGCATTCTTTTCTCTGTATCTTTTCCAGTATGGCCTAAATCAATTGGAATGAGGTCTTCAATGTACAAGAGTTCAAAAGCCTCCATAATGCAAGTTAAATAACTATAAAAAAAAAAAACAATGCCATAACGACTAGATACTTTTCTGCTGACCTCTTCTTTCTCTAGTATTGACTGGGAAGACAAGACTTTGCTTCCAGAATTAGAAGATCGGCCATTGTCATCTCCTGAGGAAGACTTTACACCCCACATTTGTCATGTAGGTTGTTGTGAATGCATATATGGGACGCAGTGATTATGATAATGATGTGTGTGTCGTTCATCCCTACAGTTGTGTTGCTGCCCTGAGGTCCAAAATGAATATTGATCATGTTCCAGGAGTCAGTGTTGACAAAACTGTCGCTGAGTTTCTTCAACAATCAAGAGGAGTGAGATAATCACTCGACTCCCAAAACAGCCAATGTAAGTGTCTTTCTCTCACAATGCACAGTCTCTCACAGTCCAAATAAACATGTTCAAGGATCCTGTGGATCAGGGGCCACTCCTGGTGATCAATAAATACTGATGTTGTTGATGATGAATATATCAAAGTCATATTTGAGTAGATAAAACTGATGTCTCTTCTATTATGTTTCAAAGGAAAATCTCTGCCAGAGGAAGACTCCAGTTCCTTCAACCGGGGCCCCTGAAGCGTGGCTGTGTGTGCGTGTGGCTGTCTGTGCTTGTGGCTGTGTGTGCGTGTGGCTGTGTGTGCTTGTGGCTGTGTGTGCGTGTGACTGTGTGTGCTTGTGACTGTGTGTGCTTGTGACTGTGTGTGCTTGTGACTGTGTGTGCTTGTGGCTGTGTGTGCTTGTGGCTGTGTGTGCTTGTGGCTGTGTGTGCTTGTGACTGTGTGTGCTTGTGACTGTGTGTGCTTGTGACTGTGTGTGCTTGTGACTGTGTGTGCTTGTGACTGTGTGTGCTTGTGGCTGTGTGTGCTTGTGGCTGTGTGTGCTTGTGACTGTGTGTGACTGTGTGTGACTGTGTGTGCTTGTGACTGTGTGTGCTTGTGACTGTGTGTGCGTGGCTGCTTATGAATTATTTTGAGGAAATGTGTTCAAACAAGCTACAACATAAAGATTAACATTTTGTTAATCTATCTCTATCACTATCTCTGATAGTGTTCGCTGCAGCAGCGATGGATAAGGACCTGGATAATAACAGTGTTATTCATTTGAGCAAAAAGTGATAACACAAACGTTGCCTTACCATCACTTGTAATTATTTGTCTTAGTAGGGACATTGTGTATATTTTTCCGGCTATAACTTCAAATCTTCTTTTACATAATAAAGTTTCTTAGACTCGTTACAGACTGTATTTGTTTTCCTACTATAAAACAAAGCACATTGAAAGAGGTGTATGTATTTTTTTTTATTTTGAAATAGTACAACTACAAACATATTTCAGAACTGCAGAGTGGACGTGCACCATGGGGGCCGCTGAGGAAAGCACGTTTTCAATGTCTGTTGGCACCTTTCACAGACGCATCAGGGAAAGGATCTGGTCATCAGCTTCTCTGGACAGAGGGCGTTCAGTGCTTCCTGAAAGAACCGTTATGACAAATGACTTTATATATTCTGTTACTTGTAGCTTTTCTTTCAAAGTGGTGAGTTTCCTTACAGTGTAATAGTGTAACGTAATTAGTTATGACAGTACTTTTGCGTTTCGGACAAGCTTTACTGGAATTGTTTTTCAGTCCCACATCTTACTGTACAGCTCTGATACACTTAGATTTTGTCTTCATTCTCTGAACAATAAGCACATAATACAGATGTTGATTACATCAATAAATGTATCTTTATTTTGTGACATTGAGAAGGCAGCTTCCAGTGAGATGCAGCTTTACTTTCACATAATACATTACTACAGTGTTGTCTATAAAGAACTCCAAATATACAAATTGTGAGGAAATAAGTAGCAGTAATGTATTACTTTAAATAACCTTCATGTAAAGCTTTGTTGTTATGTATATGCATTACATTCATCTAATACATATGCACTGTAACAGATTAACATCTGTGCATAATGTTGAGACACGTCACACTGCAATCTGCAACATTATGTTTATCACAACAGTTATCAGTGTACCAACTATAAAAGCAGTATTATTCTATAAAAGACTGGATTGTTTTTATCTCTTTCTTAGTGATGCTATCCTAGCTAACACCAAGCTGCTTCCAGTGTTATAGCTAGGTTACAACTGAGCTATTCTATGCTAATATTTCACTCCCAGAGTTTGTTGTTAATATACTTACGAGTAGACCTGACGGAGATGAATCTGCTGCTGCCATCACCAAGACGATGCGCGTTCATGTGGTGTGACGTAGGGACGGGGGCGGGGCTACTAACTCGCTCAGGCAGAAGAAACTGCCGGAAACGACCAAATCGCTTACTGCTGCTTTAACATACATTTTGAAATGTATGTTAATATTTATCAATCCCAGTTTTAGAGCCCTGCTTTAGAAGTTTGTGAGAGTTTCTGACCAAACTTTAGAAGGTCACTCACCATCTGCTCACACAGAGCCTCGTTTGGACCAAAACTACACACTGTCTGTGAAACCTTGGATCACACACAACTGGGCAGCAGCTTTAGAGAGTCCCAAGCTACTCACAAATGAGAGATAAATTAAAGGGAGCAGGCGGTGCACAATAACAACTCAACTTTGTAAAACGTTACAGCAGTTTGTCCTAAGAAATAAAGTCACTGAAAATAATTAAGGAAGTAAGTAAAGTTTATTTGTATAGCGCATTTCACAGACCAGGGTCACAAAGCGCTTCACACATTAATAATACAGACAGGTGCAGCTCTACAAGTAGTTAGTCGTTTTTCTAAAACCTCTGGCCTACATCTATTTATTGATGAATGCAAATTATTGGCAATTCATGACCACCCTGAGATATCCTTGTATAATTTACCAGTCAAAGAACAAGATAAATACTTGGGAATTGTAATTTAAAAAAACATAGAGGCACGTATGAAAAACAACTTTGATAATTCTATTAAAAAGAGTAAGACTATCTTAAATATATGGTTACAGAGAGATCTGTCCATATTTGGTAGATTGTTGCTCTCTGAAATGGAAGGACTCCAGAGTTATTTATCCTGCTTATTCTATGAATATACTGTACCTCAGAATGTTATAAAGCAAATCAACCAGAACAATTTAATTTCATCTGGAACAATTATTATCAATACGGAAGAATGATATTGTCAAGTACTCAGAGGAAGGCGGCTTAAATGCTATAGATTTTGATCCAATGAATGGTGCTTTAAAATTAAGATGGTTACAGCATTTTATAACTCACATGAACACTGTATGGTTTCAATTCCCTGCTAAAATATTCAAAAATGTAGGTGGCATTCAATTTCTTTTACAATTTGACTTTGAACTATCTAAACTGCGCTATAAAACTGTCAAAATACCATGAACAGGATCTACAATTCTGGAAATTATAACATAAACATAGCTGTACCCCCCTATATACACCAATATGGAATAATCAATATATTCTGATTAAAAAGAAGTCTTTTTACCTTACAATGTAATACAATTTTTTCTTGTATAGCCCTAAATCACAACATAAGTCATCTCAGAGGACCTAACAAAACCATTGAATCACCAACACAGATCAGAGAATCAACAGTTCAAACACAAAAAGAATATAGAACACATGTTGATAACTGTCCATACATGTTGTAGAATGTTAAAGTGTCCTGGATCATCACCACAGTCCTTCTAGTTGGACACTAACTGCCCAACAGACCCTCCTGCATCAGCAAGGAAAAACTCATAAGAAAAACCCAGTGGGAAAAAAGTGAGAAAGCTCGGGGAGACCCATGGTTTGAGAAAGGGATCCGCTCCCACGGACGGACGGGCTATAGATCCTGGACCTAAGCTACAGAACGTCGAACATGGACAGGTCCGGTGCAGGACTGAAGCAGTCCGCAGGTGTAGATGGACCTTAAAGGAGCTATACCAGTTTCTGCAGGTTTTTTTTCAGTTCGAATTTTTAGCACCGCCCCCCAACTTGCTCACAGGCTTCTCATTTCACCTACGCTCTCATCCCACAGAGCCATCTAGTTTTATTTGCGATCTGATACGTATGCAAACATTAGCATTAGCACAACATATTATAAGCTGTACAACAATCACTGATGAAATGGTACAAAAGCAACTAGGGATGTACCGAATCCAGGTTTTTGGGGTTCGGCCGAATACCGAATCCACTGGTTAAGATTCTGCCGAACCCGAATACCGAATCGTATTCCATCCTCAGTCCATTGATGTTTCATATGCAAATGTTTTAAAAGCAGCGGTGTTGTGTACTGTTTAGGGTCCTTACCACCACGAGACAAATCGGCATTGCAAATTGGACATGTAGCTCGACCAGAATCTATTATTATAACATTTATAATAATCCCGCTTATCATTAAACACAAATACATTCAGTTCACAGCAGTGTAAAACTTCAGTGATAAAGTACATATATTGCTGTGCATGTCATGTAAAAATAAGAGCTAAAGCACCATACATGCATAAATAGCTTCCACTGGTTCAGGTCAAAACATTATATGCTAATGCTAAGAGGCTAGGTGCTGAAACATGGACTCACCAACTCTGCTTCTACAGTCATACGCAGCTCAGATGACAAGTACCTGGCACTGGTAATCGGCTCCATAAAGTTGGTGAATAGGAAGTTAGTTTATGATCCCATCAGAACCGCATTACAGGTGAAAACAAGAATCATAACATCCCCTCGCACCGGCATATGACTAGAGGTAATTGGACCGCGGGGATCACATGACCAGGAAGAGACCTCAGCGCACCCAAAGAGGAACAGAGAGCAAGAGGATATAAACCCCCGCTAAAGTGCATGTTTATTTACACATCCGAACGAATCTGATTTCCGTGACGAATCCAACAGCCACAGCGCGCATAGTGTAAGTGCAGGGTTTGGGTTCGGTGTGGAAAAATTCTAAGGTTCGGCCAGAAACCGAACCCCGTCAAAAAAGCCAATATTCGGCCAAACCCGAATCCTGGATTCGGTACATCCCTAAAAGCAACGCATTCATCTATTTAATCGATGTATCCATGTGTCTCCCCTGCGATCCAGCTACACCGATCGGCGCTCAGCTATTTGGCCTCGATCCTAGCCGCACATTGACACTACATTGTTTTAAATGGAAAGATGTCGATTGTATACTTGTCATTCAATAATCTTGTAGACTAGTCCTGGTTAACTCCGTATCTCTGAGTCTGTCCTCCCTGATGATCTCACTACATGTGGTTTTACTGCAAATGGTAAATACATCGAATCTATAGGCTATTATTGTCCTTCCAGATGTCCTAAGATACAATTATAACCAAACATGCATCCACAAGACATACATATGCAGTCTAATGACACAGACGCTGCCGAGATGCAGCTGGGGGTCCTATTGTCTCCAACGTCACATTGGCCTTATGATTTATATAAGTGACTTCCTGCCATTGCGTGCTCACATTATCCCAAACACAATTTTACACATGTGAAGATACATACTGTATATTTATGAAGAATTAAAGAATATTAATAATAGCAGACACAACAGGCCCAAAAACCAGCTTTTGGTCCATCCTGTAAAGACGTTTTCGAGAGGTCAGCCAATGCTATATGTTAGCGTTGGCTAATTCTACTTCTGGGTCCACCCCCAGCGCACGTCATTTTGGCCACTTTTGAGCCGGGACCCGCCCCCACTGGTCTGTACAGGTGCAGAAAAGGGGTTCAAAAATTATGTTTTCCTACTATATACCTATGTACTTTTACTACATACATTATATTTGTCAACAAGTCCGTATAACATTGGTAAATTTATGAACAAGGATGGAGACATTTGGTAAATACAAAAAGTTTTATTTTTGGTCAAAATAAATGTTTAGCCATATGAAAAGCGACGCATCGGCTAGCCCTCCTCTGCACCCACTGCTACACAGGCTGCTGTTGCTGCAGGTATGTAGTCACAGGTCTCTCCGTGGTTCTCAAAGATTGTGCAGAGCAGGCATGTTCTGTGTCCGAGTCATTCCTACTACCAAAAGCATTTTCAACAACCACTTGCGCTGTGCTGAATTTTCTATTACATACTTGCTCTTGGTCTGTCACTGTGTCCTGAAAAGGTTTTAGGAGCCAGTTCTGCAGAGGGTAAGCAGAGTCCCCTCGGAGGTAATAACCAGCTATCACCGTTATTATCTACGCTGCGTGTAGATCGCTTCGCGGTACGTCCCAATGCCTCTGCGTCCTCGCCCTGTACCACAGAGTATAGCGACCGGCTACCGCTGCAGATCCCAGGCCGTAGACCAGGGGTGCCAAACTCGCGGCTCGTGAGCCACATGCAGCTCTTTGGCTGGTTCCGTGCGGCTCTCGGGCTTTCACACAACAAGCGTCAAAAACGCCTGGGTGGTGGTGCTGCCATTCATTCTCTATGTAGTTCTGACCCATAGTAAAGGCCGACCCCACTCCACTAGCCGGGCCGCCAAAACAATCTGACGTCGGCAAAAGTCAATTCTGATTGGTCAGATGCGCTGTCAATCACTATGCAGCTGCTGCCTCAGCTGTTGTAAATATCATAACAAACAACACGTTGCCTCGACCCATGACGTCTGTCCGGAAAACGATTCATCGGTCGCTGGATGAGGGCAACACCTTCCTCAGTTTGAGGAGAGGACACCAGCGTGAGCTCGATGGTTCCACCAGAAACCAGAAGGTGTTTGTGGAGCTAGCGCTAAGGATGCCGCAGAATGATTCCCACAAACATGACAATGCAGAGAAAAGTTAAAAAGCTGACAACCGTGAAATGAAAGATCACAGCAGCAGAAGTAGAGGCAGAACCGAAAAGTCTGGAGGTGGTTTGACCAAATGAATTAAATTTACGGACATCGGCTAACACCAGCTAACACCGGCCAACATGCTAAAACCAGCTAGCACCAGCTACACCAGGAGATAAGCCAACTCTGCCTGGTGAGTGTCTGTCTTCAATCAAATGCGAAAGAATCTGGTCTTACACTGAACATGTGTCTGTGGTTCTAAATCAGCTAAAGTGGTGTTGGTGTTATGTGTCAAATCTATATCTTTTGCTAAATGCAGTCAGAGAGTGAATCATGGTTTGATAAAGACAGTTGTGTTTCTGCTGAATACTGGTTTGAAACATCAGGTTGATGTTTGCTGACGTAATATTGTTCTGGTATCGACTCGCCCGGTTAGAACCAGGGCCAAACCACTAATAAAAAGTACCAGGGAGCGGCTAAAGCGAGCGGTGGAAAAGCCTGGAAACCGGGGAGAGTCGAGTCCAGCCCTTTAGTATTGTAGGAGTCAATTTCTGTCATTATCATGTTGATGACATTTACAATACATCTGTCTGAGCAGAGGGGTGTGTGTGTGTGTGTGTGTGTGTGTGTGCGCGCGTGTGCGGGATGGGGTGATGTTTATGTAGTGCATATTTGTATGATGTGGCTCTTTGCTGTAACACAGTAAAAAAATTGGCTCTTTGTCTGTGACTAGTTGGCCACCCCTGCCGTAGACCTCTGGGGGAAAGAGCACACCGGGGCAGAACACAGCACACGAATATGCCAAAGGCTACGAGGGGTAAACGCATCTTGAACCGCTACTTACGGCGTAGGCGGGGTATGAGCCCTGCCGCTGCGTGTAGATCGCTTGGCGGTTCGTCTCCTTGATGCTCGAACGGGACCCACTCGTGGTTCTCCTTCGTGGCCTGTCTCTGCTCATCCTTGTCTCCATGGCTGCTCTTGGCTCGTCGCTTCCTCTACTTCTTCGTGGCTTCCCCCTGCCCCTGCCCCCGTGGCCTCCTCCTACCCCTGCGGCTCCCGTGGCTTCCTCCTCGTGGCTTCCAGAGTGAGTTTTTAAGCTCCTGCCTGCCCATTCACGCAGGTGCGGTGATTGGGAGGGAGGTCCGGTTGGCTGGTGGCAGTCAGGTGGTGCAGGGTAGCCATGGCACACGGGTCATTAAAACACAGCAACCACACACAGCAATACAAAATGAATAAAACACCACCGTGCCGGCTTACAGTCGCACATACATTACATGGTCTGACAACGCTGAGGAGATACTATTTTTGATGGAAAACCAACCGAACTGGGCGGTGGTGTACCCAGTGGGGGCGGGTCCCGGCTCAAAAGTGGCCAAAATGACGTGCGCTGACATGCTTGCAATACCACCCGGGGCCGATGGGGATGGACCCGGAATGAGAATTAGCCAATGCTAACATATAGCATTGGCAGACCTCTCGAAAACGTCTTTACAAGATGGTCCAAAAGTTGGCTCTTGGCCCAAAGCTCCGTTCCACATGTGTGTCAATTCTGAGGGAGTGAATTTTTTTGGACCACTCTAGTTTACTTGCTGTGAATTTTTGAAGGCACTCGTTTAAATGAATGGAGCTTGCACCAACTGAGGCATGCGCATATGCACATGCGCATTTTTCACAATTTTCTTGTGGGCGGGACGGCTCGCGGCCATTTTGGATAGCTCCAGTAGAGCACTTTTTTGGCCCATTTGTTTGAACGGCGGAGATGGACGTGACTACGTCCGTTAATATTTACAGTCTATGGGCGTACCATGTCGAGTCGAATCGTACCGTACTGTTACTGTGGAAAAGCGGCATAAGCTGACTCTGGCGAAGGATATTGCCCATAATTCTTTGCGGTACACACCAAAATGCGGTACAATGCATTTAAATGTAAGTTTTGAAATACAGTATATATGCTGTATTTGTGTAAATAAGTTTTGCTATGTTACTTCGAAAGAAGCATAAATGTCTGATGAAGAATTACGGACAATGTATTTTAACAATTTAATAACTTTTTAAAGCAAGCATTCATATAAAATTCAATTTAAAAACTTTACACTTTAGTATAATAATCTTAGGAGACACTAAAAAACGTTTAGTGCAAATCAATTGATGTCCTGGTGTCTGTTAAAGATGCTAACAAAATAGTGAAAATAAATATTGGGGTGGTAGTTGTAGTTGTGGTAGAAGTAGAAAGTAGGTTATAGTCGTAGTGGTAATTAGGAGTAGTAGTGGTAGAATATAGTCGCAGTTAGACAGGGATAACATACAAACTACACACAGGGAGGCTCTGTTCCGACGGAATTGAACCCAGTCCCTTCTATAAAACTGCTGCATTAGAAATATTATTTACCTTTATGAACAATTTCTCATATGTGTTTGATAGGAATCGACAAATTTGTAAAGTCCTTTTTATTTCCTGGTCTCTCTTGTTTGGTCTCTTTCCCTCTGTCTCTTTCTGGGTTCTCTGATCGCTCTTTCTGGTTCTCTTTTGGTCCTACTCTCTGGTATTCTCTCTCGGTCTCTCTCATATCCCCTCTCAGTTTTCTCTCTCTCTCTCTCATTGTTCTCTCTCTGCTCTCACTCTGGTCGCTCTCTCTACCCTCTTTATATGCTCTCTCCTCCAACCTCTATCCTTAACTCGTCTCTCTGCTCTCTCCCAGCTCTCCACCATACTTACCCTTTTGACCACTCCACTACGATGAAGTCCGCTCACCGCCCAGAGTTGAACAGCATGAGTCCCGGCGGGTGTGGTGGTCTTGAACTTGAAACAGGAGCATGGACGTAGGGCCGTAGCGTGGCCAGAGCCAAGTAGCTCCCATTGGTTCGAAATGACACCCGGATCGGCGATGATAGTGGCGCATTCCGAAGCTGCGATGAGCTCGCAGTAAGGATATGTCCCCTTCTTTGCACTGGTCCAGGTAGGGCCAAGGCGTTGAAGGACAGGCCCTGCAGGGGCCGATAAAGTTGGACGGCACCACGGAGATGAAGCGCGCTCCGTCATGATTCCCTTCTCAATGTTGTGGAAACTCCACCCGTGTGGCACCATCATCTGACCTGGTTGGGAAACAACAACATGTGACCAGTTAGAGTTTGGAATAAGCACCCAACACAAAGTGCCCAGACACGACATACAAGTATAACAGGAGGGTAATTCCCTACATTTTTGGAAAGAAGTCCCTCTCCACTTTTTGAACCAAAACCCTCTTGGTCTAATTTGAAGAGCTCGAAACACCAGATTGATTGACAATTGGAGGACAAATAGTCTTGATGATCAACCAAGAATAAGGATTATCTACCTTACTGCCGTTAAAAAACCCATTAAGACCCATTTTATGCACGGCTTTTAACACTGGTGTAAGTTTGTATGGCTCTTTAATTTTATTCAATTTTGTTTTTACTGCTATGTTCATAGAGGCACATAAATGATTTATCCATCCCTATCCTACCTCGCCTTAATCCTTCCCGTTCAGCTGCCACCCAATCCACAGGCACCAGCATCTGTGTGAGTATAGCCTTGATCTTTCAGCGTGGTCTTCAGGCAAAAGTTGGGTTAAGTTGTTTTGCCCATGAACTCAACAACAGCAGTGCGGAGGTGATGTCTATATTACCCCTTGTGTTCGGTACTTTTGGCCCCCTTGGGTCCTAAGTAAAATGGTAAAATTTAGAATTAATCATAAAAATTCAGCACACAAAAAAATGATTTTTAAGTATTTATGAATCACTTTTGCAGATAGTACATAGTTAAAGGGTAGTCCAAACCTGGTTCCACTAAATCTAATATAGTATTTTGATTATGTCTGACTCAAACTATTATTGGCAGCTAAACAGACAAAAAAAGAACAGGTCCAAACCTTAGTAACACCAACTCTCTCTAAATTCCCTTAATTTGCTTGTGTAATCAATTCTGAACACAGTAAAACATTTAATTTGTGTGACCAGTTTTGTAAATAACTAATTTTTAAAAACGTATGGTGATCGGCACGAGAGACGATCAAAACGAGACGAGGCCACGGACGATATGCACTGAATATGCTTCTCATTACACAACTTTTATATTACGTCTAAAATTCAATAAGAAGCCCTATGACAGACATTTAAGCAGACCTCGAACTCTCATCAGCATTTCAAATTGATTGTGTCTGCAGACGGGAAATGTGAAGAAGGGTTTGATACAGTCGTTTTCAAGAACCGCCGTGACTTCAGCCAACCCACTGTGAATGACGATTACATAGGTTCAAAACTGACTGAATCCACCGTTATCTCAACTTTTACCTGTAGTCTTTGTCCAAAAACAATAGGTGCGAGACTGGAAAGTTTGGTCGGCAATTTGTCTCAAGTGTGTGAATGTTTTTTGTGTGTGTTAATGTTCCCAACAAACAAAAAATCACTAGTTTAAGATGAGAATTTTTTTTCCTTTTATGAAAACAAAGCATGTTAGTTGCCATATGACAAGGGACTGCCTCCTGCTGGGACTCAGGAGCACAGGGACTAGCCTTGCTGGGACTCTGAGGACACAGGGAATGGCCTCCTGATGGGACTCTGAGGAGCACAGGCGACGAGCCTCTTGAGCTGGGACGCTGAGGGAGCACAGGGACTGGCCCTCCTGCTGGTGCTAGAGACAGACTAGACATAAGGAGCAGTGCGTTCATATTTATGCAACTAAAATCTAACTGTCTTTTCTGATATGTTAGACAGACAAAAGGTAGAGATTGTCTATATTTTCAGAATAGTCACTTTCACTGCATCCTTGTGCTGTGTGCTCCATTTTTAATGTAACTGGGCATTTCCCCCACTGTGGGACCAATAAAGATCTCTTCAGTATGACCGTAATCTTTTTCTCACCGAAGTTGTGACGCGCTGGGATGAAGAATCAGCCTGCCAAATCTGAGGCCGGTGTGCTTGACCAAAAAAGGTTCTCTCTGTGGCCTGGGAACCCTTGGGGCCCGCTCCGGTTCGAGCTGGAGAAGCGTGTGTGGAAGGAATTCTTGGCTTCTCTGCATATACTCTGCCCCCAGGTGACACCGGCAACGGATGAAAAGGAAGAAAATGATGGATGGATTGGATGTTATCTCACCACGTCGAGTCTGAAACAAGCTCAAAAAAAACAACAATTTCTTGTTGATATATACGTTTATATGTCTTCATTCCAAACCTCAGACTGTTAACTGGTCCAGGTCACTTCTTCTTCTGGCCCTCTGTGCTGTTTCTCGGGTCTCGCCCTTCAACTCTGCGCTCCACTATCCTTGCCGCCCGAGGCGCCTGGACCCAGCCTCCCCCCCCTCCCGTCGTTGGTCCTAGGACCCACCGCTGGTGAACCTGTGCCATCCTGGTGTCAACGCTGAGAGTTTAAAAACTGTGAAAAAATACTTCAAAGACAATGGTGTCTCTCTCTGTCCTCGCTCTAGTCCCCTCTCTTCAGTCCACTCTTTCAGGACTCACTCTGTTTTCTCTCCGTCCAGTCTTTCTCTTGCGGCTCTCTCCTCACTCTCGGGTCTCTCTCTATCGGCTCTCTCTGTTCCTTTCTGTTTCTCTTTCACTGGTCTCCATCTAGTCTCACTCATGGTTTCTCTCTGGCTCGACGCTCTGGTTATTCTCTGGTCCCATGTTTCGTTCTCTCTAATCTCTCTCTAAGGCTCTCTGGTCACTCTCTCCACCCCTCTCTGGACTCTCTCTAGTCTATCTCTGGTCACCCTCAGGTCTCTCTCTATCTCTCTCTATCTCCTCTCTGGTACTCTCTCTGGTCCTTCCCCGTAGCCTACAAATAGCCTCTACTCCTCCAAGTGTTGTTTAGAGTTTAAAAAGAGAATTATCCCTATTGTATGAATGAGAGAAGCAGTCCGGAGGCCAACATTAGGAACAGTGAGGAAGTTAAAGGAAACCATTTAACAATATTCAATTTACACCTCACTCCGACACCCGAACCCTACGCACTTCATTAACATCGAGGACCAACTTTGTACAGTCCCCCGTGAGTAATGTGTTGAAACTGAACGCTCGCAGAATTACCATTGGCAACCTCCGCCGCTAAATATCAGGGCCGAACCCACAAAGGAGCCCGCCATATGTCCCGCTCACTCCGCAGGGATCCTAATTAGTCACCACGCACTTTGGAAGGGCCCCGCGCTGCAAAACTGTTGCCTTGCGTGGGCGGATGTTCGAGAAACTTTCTCCAGGAAATTATAAGCTGGTAAACAGAGATGCCCAGAGACGAGCGGATGGGGTCCGGCAGCAAGCACCAGAGCATATGGACCAGTGACGACGCTTCTGTCGGGGCCATAGGGACGTCTATAGTACTGCTTTCAGACTGCTTTCAGGACTGATTTCAGGACT
The DNA here is from genome assembly GCA_964034765.1 of Knipowitschia caucasica. Taxonomy (NCBI): domain Eukaryota; kingdom Metazoa; phylum Chordata; class Actinopteri; order Gobiiformes; family Gobiidae; genus Knipowitschia; species Knipowitschia caucasica. The sequence continues at coordinate 13,021,149 of OZ035830.1, forward strand.
GCTTTCCAGAACTTGGTCGAGACCATGGGTGACTCAGTGCTGTGTGGATGCAGGGTTTGATTTCAACAAACGCAGGAGCAACACCCAACTCCCATTTAATTCGAACAGGGAGTCCAGTTTGTCCTGAAAGACCCGAGGAAGGGTGGGGTCTGGTGTGGCGTTTGCTCAGTTGGAATTTACTGTACTGTACTGTAATATGTTTAAGGATAGCCCTTTTGAGATAATCTGAGTTGTTTTTTCAATGGGGTCCTTATCGCAGGGAGAGACGAGAAACAAGAAGCTTTGAGTATTTTATTGGGAGGAGGTTTGGCGCCCTAGGCCCCGGTGCGGCCTTCGGATCGGAGGGCCTCCATGCGAAGGAGCGAGCCAATACCCCGGGACCTAGGCAATGGTGGCGGCATTTGCAGCGGGAAGCAGATTGAAGGCAGAATGAGGCAGGGTGAAGAGGAGGAGGAGGGGAGGCGGTGGTTGCAGGCTTCGAGAAGGCCGAGAATGGGAGTTCCTCCGCTTTTAAGCAGCTTGCCTGGCTGGACCGGTGATTGGAAGGGGGCGTTTGCCGTGCGATAGGCTGGGGATGAGAACCGGCCTGGAGGGGTTACCTTTGGCTGACGTCTACCAAATTGAACTTTCGCTGGCTGCATTTCAATTTGGAGAGACGAGAAACAAGAAGCTTTGAGTATTTTATTGGGAGGAGGTTTGGCGCCCTAGGCCCCGGTGCGGCCTTCGGATCGGAGGGCCTCCATGCGAAGGAGCGAGCCAATCCCCAAAAAGGTTGTGAGTTGATGGAGTTTTGCAGCCTGGTTTGGAGGGGACAGACGTCGAGACTACTCTATGCTGTGACCGCTATCGCTATATACTGTGACCGCTATCGCTATATACTGTGACCGCTATCGCTATATACTGTGACCGCTATCGCTATATACTGTGACCGCTATCGCTATATACTGTGACCGCTATCGCTATATGCTGACGAGTCGCGACCATCGCGCGCTAACCATTTTTTGCTATATACTGTGACCGCTAACCATTTTTTGCTATATACTGTGACCGCTATCGCTATATGCTGTGACCGCTATCGCTATATACTGTGACCGCTATCGCTATATACTGTGACCGCTATCGCTATATACTGTGACCGCTATCACTATTATGCTGTGACCGCTATCTACTGTGACCAAACTTGCGGATCCTCAGCTGCTGCCGCCACCAGGAAGTTTAGCGAGCATTTTAAGAAGATGCCAAAAGCCGCTGGGCTGCCAGGATGGAAGAAGTGTCAGGCCTGATGTATGAGGAGAGGGCCGATGATGACCAGCGGCCCAGCTGCTGGAGGGCGGAATAGGGGAGCCCAAGGGACGCGGCGCGCGTGGCGGCGCCTATCCGAAAGGAGTGGGCTGTGTAGAGATGGGGAGACATGTTACAAAGCAGCAGAACGGACCTGAGTTGGGCTCTGAACCAGTTGGAGGACATAGGGAGGTTATCGGGGGTAAGAAATAACGGTCCGTTGAGATCTCCTTTCCGAGAGCGGAGGCGAGTGTACTGCATCATGGATCTATAGGGACAGGGAGAAGTGTCAGGCCGGGCTATGACTATATTGCAAGCGCCTTTGCGTTTGGATGCTTGAGGTGGAGGTTGAAGTAGTCGGGATAATATGACAGGTCAGAGAGGCAATGTCTCGGGATGCATTTAAAGGTGGCGTGAGAGTTTGTGAATTCGCTTATGCGTAAGAAGCCCATTTTCATGTAGGATGCAGCGGAGGAGAGAAGGTGAAGAGACGGAGGGACTAGACCAGGGCGAGGGATTCCGTGCAGGGGATCTGGCATGGCGATGGATTGGCAGAAGGGCAGAGGCGTCAGAACTCCTGGAATTTAAAGCGAGAGAGAGAGTCAGCAAGACAGTTAGGTGACGAGCAGTGATGATAAAATGTTCAGGACTGAGAGCCATGTGATGCGTCTAAGGAGGGTGTGATTTGGGGAGAGGATGAACGACCTCTGTTAATTATTTCAATGACGTCGAGGTTGTCGCACGTCACGGAAATCCTTTCCTATGCCACGTATGGTTCCGCAGCACGCAGGCTACGGTCATGGGATATATCTCGTGGAGCGCGGAGGAGATGCTTCGAGGGAAAGCGTCGGGCCGGGGCCCGGCGAACCACTGGTCCTGGAAAACCCCCAAAACCCACGGACGGGGCTGCGTCCGTGAAGAACCGCGGGGCATCTGAGACAGGATGATGTCACTGTAAAAAAAAGAGATACACCGTCCCGGCGGCTCTGCAGACGGGACCGGAACGCCAGGTCGGAGCGGCGCCCCGAGTCCGGGCAGACAGCATCGTTGAGGGAGGAGACGGAGCCGGCGAGGGAGAGGAGTCTGGAATAAAAGAACGACCTTGGGGAATGATACGGACGGCATAATGAAGATGCCCGAGGAGGGAGAGCAAGGACCCCTCGAAGTGACGGGAAGGCCAAGGCAGACCGGGAGAAACGCGGATGCGTTCGAGCTCGTCCAGCGGGAGGGAGGCCTCCATGGCGCGTGTGTCAAGGCGGATGCCGAGAAACTCCAGAGCGTTGGCGGGGCCTGTGGTCTTTCCGGAGTGGAGGAATCCGAGGGCAGAGAAGGCGGGCCTGAGCTTGCGGAGAGAGCCCCCGGAGCAGTCTGAGGGTGGGTTGACTACGAGGGAATTATCGGGGAAATGCAGACAGAGGGGAGCCGCGCGTAATTAAGCAGAAACAGACACGGCGCCTCCGAGAGATTGTTGAACAGAGAGGGACTACTCCGGCAGACAAAGGTGAGGCGCACTGCGAAGAAGAACTCCGACGCCACTTGACCCCTGAACAGCGCCAGTGGTCGGGGTCAAGGTCCGGGATGACGGCCTTGGAGAGCCAGGAGCCGGGGCAGAAAGTCTTTATCAGCCTGATCGCGTGGTCCATGGTAGCGGACTGCAGGGAGAAGGGCGCTGGAGGGAAGGGGCTGTGGATGCTCGGGCGGGCCCGGAGCGGGGACAGGAGAGGACGAGTATGAGACGCTTCTTCCTGGAGTGCTTGCGGGTGGCGATGCCCATCGGGTTAGAGCGAGACGGAGAAAAGGGGCCGATGACGTAGCCCACGGACACCTCCCGCGTCCGAGCCGCGTGCCGACTTGGGGCTCACGGAGAGCCGGGAAGAGGTTGCGGGACACGAGACGCCGAGGGACCTAAACAGAGCTTGCAGTCTAATGTGAGGGATTTAAATAGAGCTTGCAGTCCAAAGTGAGGTATTAAAACTGAGCCCGCAGTCCAAGTGAGGCGTCTAACGGAGAGCCTGCAGTCCGGTGCGAGGGAGTTAAACGACCTGTAGTCCGAGGTGAGGGATTAAACCGAGAGCTGCAGTCCAGTGTGAGGGATTTAACAGTTGTTACGGTCCAAGTGAGGGATTAACTGAACCCGCAGTCCAAGTGAGGAGTTTAACCGAAAGCCTATAGTCCAATGTGAGGGATCCAACAGAGCCTGCAGTTTATTTAATTTATTTATTTATGTATTTATTTATTTATTTATTCATATTTATATTTATTTATATTTATTTATTTTTATATATAAGCGTTCCAGATATGAGCAGAACCATATTTTTCTTGCCTGTCCAGAGGGATTTAAACGGGGCTTGCAGTCCAAAGAGAGGGATTTAAACAGAGCCTGCAGGCCAAAGTGAGGGATTAAAACTGAGCACGCAGTCCAATGTGAGGGATTAAACTGAGATCTTGCAGTCCAATGTGAGGAATAACGGAGCTTGCAGTCAGAGTGAAGGATTTAAACGGAGCTTGGTTAAGAGAGCCTGCAGAACAATGCGAGGGCTTTAAACTGAAGCTGGCACACCAATGCACGGGGCCAACTGAGCCTGTAGTACAATGCGAGGGGAATAAACCGTCCGCAGATCTCATACTTACCCACAACGCCAGAAGACAAGGGACAACACGACGGGACCACGCCGTACCGGCACGAGGAGGCAGGGATGCGCACGGCTCCCACCGCACCGGTCCAGACCGGCCGTATGCAGCAGCAGGCCGCGACGAGACGAGCAGCGGCGGACCCGCAGAAAGAGCCCGCAAAGGAGGAGAGCGGCAAAGACCCACGGACCACAGCACGAGACCCGCAGCAGGTGCAGCGACGCGGAGGAGGAGCGGACCACACGCAGCAAGACAGAGGACAGCAGGGACACATGCAACGAGTAAGCGTGAGTAGACAAGCGATTCCTCCAGAACGGTTGCAGGCTTCGAGAAGGCCGAGAATGGGAGTTCCTCCGCTTTTAAGCAGCTTGCCTGGCTGGACCGGTGATTGGAAGGGGGCGTTTGCCGTGCGATAGGCTGGGGATGAGAACCGGCCTGGAGGGGTTACCTTTGGCTGACGTCTACCAAATTGAACTTTCGCTGGCTGCATATCTGGACTTGCACAGAGGAAACTAACACACCCCCTGATGACTGCATGACAAATCTAGTTTTTAAATGCACCACAACAACACACAAAGACCAAGTATCAACATAATACAAAGCCCTCGCTCTGTTTAAAACATCAACAACTAAATGTCTTAACTTTTACGGCAATGTCCAGCAAAAACAGTGACCTACACATAATCTTACAGACCAGCATAACACATACATTTTGTACTACACCCTGAAATACTATAAACCATTGTAAAAAACTGACCAATGAATGCGATGGAAACGGTAGCAAGTCCAAAGTAGCTCAGAAACAGTTGCTGTTTTGTGCTTTACAATTGTTTTTTTTATTACTTTTTTCTTCCTGAGATGTTGCTGCAGTACAGTGTTCAAGGTTTTGGACTGGTGAAGATCCGGGTGAGAAAGGATTCATGGTCCGAACCAAGCAGCAACTCCACCTCTGCTGCTGTGACATGTCCTGCTCCACCCAGACGCCACACCATCTCTGCTGCTGTGACCTGAAGTGCTGTTGCTTATTATTACTATTGGTAGCTTTTTAGAGTGATCTGAATTCAAAACACGTATTTGACACGTTCGTCCGGCATGGTGCTGGCGTTTATGACCGCAGCAGCCTTGTTTTAGTTATCTTCATATTTTCTAACGCTTGTGTCCAAACACGCTGGCAAATTCCCCACACTCAGCAGCCGCCCCACTGCTCAATGAAAACAGTTGGTTCTTCCTCAATCTGGAGTTGTTTCAGAACTAAACTCGAGAGTGCAGTTGGAATACTATGCAATGAGAGCAGGCAGAGTAAACATTCATTACTTGCCGTCTGCTTGTGACAAAGCTCGACACGCGGTGCTGTGGAGGCTAATGGGAGCCCACCATATGTCCCCACATATTGCACACATTCATCTTTGTGGAGGTATTTTTCACTCTGCTGTGCAGTGTGCTGGATGAGATGCATTGACGTTTCTTCTTGGCAAACACTCCCCTAAGCTCCCTAACCCTTCTATCAGGGATGCTGCCGTGGATCACTTTTCTGTTTGTTCAGCCCCCGAGGCCAGACATGTTTGAAAAGAGCTTGTCTGGGGCCTTTCTTGAGGAAAATTTGTGTGGAAGATAGTATTATGGGCCCCCAAGGGTCACAGGCAGACACTGACAGCTGCTTCCACATCTGAAGTAAAACACGGCTGTAATAGTGTTGTTGAGGCCACTGTAAACATCCTTCAGCCCACTTGTCCGACACTTAAAAGCAGCAGGATACAGGCTCAGATCAGACAGAGCCATGTGCAAAGTTATAATGGAGGCACACAGGAGGAAAGAGAAGGTTGAGTTCATAAGAGAGAAGAAAACCACGAATCCCTTCTGGAGACTGAATGTCAAACCAATCTCAAAACTTCCTTCATAATCACCTTAAACTCAACATGTTTTCTCGTCGGGCTGTGAATTAATAGATAATTATCATGATATCAGATTTTTTTTGTTTTATTAGTTTAGACCTAGCCTGGCCTTAGCTATCCGTAAACGCAGGGAAATTATTATTTCACTCATCCATATACGCCGGGCAATTATTATTTCCGTCAGGGTCTGATCCTAGTGGCTGCGTTTACCTAGGTTGTATCCCATCAGAACATTCAGCGAGCGGGGGAGGCGGGTGTTGTAGGTAGGTGTCGTGACTTCAAGAGTTTGCGCGGAATTTGCTGATTTTAGTTTAGCAATTGTGGCGAATGCGTTATAAAGAAATTCGTTCTTGTTCAGCTCCCAAATATCAAGACATTAAACTTGGAGCAAGAGGAATGTTTAGCAAATGTCATTGCTGGCAAAGATGTTGTGGCTAGGCAACATGATAAATGCCTCACTCACTCGGGCGCATTACATACGTCACGGCAAACTCAGATCCAAACGTTTCAATCTGCAAAAGGAGTTAACCCCTCCCACCTGTATACGGAGCTCAATGGAGCAAAGTCAGACCTTAGTACGAAATGAAATAAGTAGTAGATGGTGTGGTAAGACCAGGCTAGTTTAGACCCTAAAGCTCTGTGAATGTGGTATTTTTTCTAGTTACCAAAAGTGACCTATAGACATAGTGTTGTTTGCAGAGCGTTTTTAAATATTAAAATTGAAAATCAGTGTGGTGGTCATAAAAAATGTTATAAAAGGCCCCATTTGTGTTGACACAGAGATAGATAGATACTCATACTATCCACTTTACATGTGGTCTGAGATTAGATTTTTCTAAAAGTAGAAGAAAAAAATCACACTTTCGCCCTGTTTTCCAGCCCTACTCTACCCTGCTCTACTCTACTCTGCCCTATGCTATCCTACCCTAACCTACTCTACTGTATGATTGGGAGTGTTTCCCCCATTCAACCTGTGCCAGGATGTTGCTTTGTGAAGCATTCTATCAGACCAATCTGACTGTTGCTGAAAGCCATGGTTACCGAAGAATTTTCCCGAATACTGGTTTGATGTGAGTTGGTTTCTACGATACTATACCAGATAACAAAGCGTAATGGAAACACTACCAGGAAAAGTAGAGCCAAGATGGTGTAGTGTAAATGTGGCTTTTGATATTTAATTCAAACTCCCTTGGTACAATCTTACTGGAGGATAAATGTGTGAGGTCCATTTTATATATCACTTTCTCTTTAATAAAAAACATAAAATGTTTGCTCCTACACTACAATTTTCTTTGTAGAAATCTTGATAATATCCATTCTATGAATCACATCTGCTTGCATCCAACCAATTATATACAATTGTACCATTATAAACTTTCCATTTAAAATTCCTAAACTTTTACCAAAATCGTCCATTTTGTAAGAGCGCGGCAGTCCTCCCCTAGTCTTCTCAGTAAACGCTCGCTGCTCGCTCATCCATTATGACCAAAGTGAATCTTTGAACAGTTCTGCTCCATTTCAACACCACACGTAAACTTTTGCAGCAGTTAAAGTGATTACAGCCACCGAACACGGGCAGAATGAATGCTTATTGTAAGTTGCTCATTATTAAAGCTGATTTTTCAAGCTTACTTTAATGATTCCGAGAAGGTTTTAAGGAGTTCGATGCTTTAATCCAATCAAAAGAAAGTGAAAAAAGCTGCATAATACGGTAGTGCAGCCAGGTTGTAATAAATAAAATATGATCATCTTTAAGTTCGCCGACTGCAGCTGTAATGAGAGCAGGACGCAGCAACACGCTCCTCTAATTAGACTTCCAACACGTTTATTACCACGACCTTTGGGCTAATCATGCGATTGATTCAGAAGAAACTCTTATTAGAAAAGAACTTGTGATCCTATCACTACAGCTTTATTGGAGAATTGTGGCTGTGCCAAAACAATACGTTTCATACGTATTGTCATCAGGGAAAAAACACTATACCTCACATTTATAATCACTAGTGCTGTCAGTTAAATGTGTAAATGATAAAATATTTATGCAAACCCCCATATTTCTTTTTATTGCACAAGTATATACTGTATTACAGGGGTTTGCGTCTGACTGTCAAGCCAAGTCTCTCCGCTGCAGAAAAACACGTGGGTCATGTTTTGGGCTGACTAATGCCTTTCCGCGCTTGCTCCAGGCTTCTACAACAGGCACATATCTCAAATCAGCCCTGCTGCCTCCTACACGCGCTACTGTTGTGTATTCACCCCCTGGACCTGTCATACTTGGTAACCTTGTTAAGTGCCCTTGACTGATACTACAGTGCCTTGCGAAAGTATTCAGCCCCCTTGAACCTTTCAACATTTCGCCACATTTCAGGCTTCAAACATAAAGATACAAAAATTCAATTTTTTGTCAAGAATCAACAACAAGTGGGACACAATCGTGTGGTGGAACAAAATGTATTGGATAATTTAAACTTTTTTTAACAAATAAAAAACTGAAAAGTGGGCGTGCAATATTATTCGGCCCCCTTGTAGCGCCACCTTTTGCTGCAATTACAGCTGCAAGTCGCTTGGGGTATGTCTCTATCGGTTTTGCACATCGAGAGACTGGAATTCTTGCACGTTCTTCCTTGCAAAACAGCTCGAGCTCAGTGAGGTTGGATGGAGAGCGTTTGTGAACAGCAGTCTTCAGCTCTTTCCACAGATTCTCGATTGGATTCAGGTCTGGACTTTGACTTGGCCATTCTAACACCTGGATACGTCTATTTGTGAACCATTCCATTGTAGATTTGGCTTTATGTTTTGGATCATTGTCCTGTTGGAAGATAAATCTCCGTCCCAGTCTCAGGTCTTTTGCAGACTCCAACAGGTTTTCTTCCAGAATGGTCCTGTATTTGGCTCCATCCATCGTCCCATCAATTTTAGCCATCTTCCCTGTCCCTGCTGAAGAAAAGCCACCATGTTTGACAGTGGGGGATGGTGTGTTCAGGGTGATGAGCTGTGTTGCTTTTACGCCAAACATATCGTTTTGCATTGTGGCCAAAAAGTTTGATTTTGGTTTCTTCTGACCAGAGCACCTTCTTCCACATGTTTGGTGCGTCTCCCAGGTGGCTTGTGGCAAACTTTAAACAAGACTTTTTATGGATATCTTTGAGAAATGGCTTTCTTCTTGCCACATAAAGGCCAGATTTGTGCAGTGCACTCCCACCTCAGCTGTAGTTATCTGCAGTTCATCCAGAGTGATCATGGGTCTCTTGGCTGCATCTCTGATCAGTCTTCTCCTTGTTTGAGATGAAAGTTTGGAGGGACGGCCGGGTCTTGGTAGATTTGCAGTGGTCTGATACTCCTTCCATTTCAATATAATTGCTTGCACAGTGCTCCTTGAGATGTTTAAAGCTTGGGAAATCGTTTTGTATCCAAATCCAGCTTTAAACTTCTCCTCAACAGTATCTCGGACCTGCCTGGTGTGTTCCTTTGTATTCATGGTTCTCTCTGCGCTTTAAACAGAACCCTGAGACTATCAAAGAGCAGGTGCATTTATACGGAGACTTGATTACACACAGGTGCATTCTATTTATCATCATCAGTCATTTAGGACAACATTGGATCATTCAAAGATCCTCACTGAACTTCTGGAGGGCACTCAAAATTGGGACGGGGCCCAAGTATATGCTTATGTCCAAGACGGAGCCCACCGGGAGCGCTGTGAGGGTCATGTTTTTTTACTTTTCCAGCGCTTTTAACACCATCAGACCGGCATTGCTGAGGGGGAAGATGGAGGACACGGGAGTGGACAGTAACCTCACTGCATGGACCATACAATAAGTCACTTTAAGTCATGCACAAGGAAAGAAAAAGAAAACTGCACCGCTATTGCCATTGTTTCTTTAATTTCCACAAAACAGATTATTTTTTTAGCCTTAAGATGTTTCCACACTTCTTCCTTTTGCATAATCTGAGTGATCCTATCTATGCTAAAGTGACATGTAAATTTCTCCAGTGTGAGATCAATAAAGTCTATCTTATTTTATGTGTCAGAGTCTCTGAGCTCATACTAGCTTGTAACAATGACATGTAGTGGACATATTTAATCATTGCAGCTTCTGAATACTTCTGAAACAACACAGTTTTTCGAAGCAGTCTGCTCCGGGGCGTCGGTGTTGTTTGCTACAGATTGGCATAAGTTTGTCTATGTGAGGGAGTAATTATCAGTATTACTTGCAGAGACCTGACACACCGGCCTGTAGAGCTTTAAAAGAAGGGCGTCCATTTTTTTGTAATGACATTTGTATTTTGATCTTTTGTAGGTTGGTTGGGTGACACAGCAGTGAAGATGCCAGTCAAGCTGATGACTGGCAAGGTGTTTCTGATGACACCAGGAAGCTTATTCTGATTCCAGATGGAATAACAAAAACGATGGAGCAACTCATGGATGAAGTCAGGAAAGTGGGTGGCTTTAATGGAGAATTCAGACTAGAGTACAACGACAAAGACTTTGGCAATTTTTTTTATAAATTTGAGATCTACAGTTGGACTACAGGATTTCACAAGCACCAAGGTCATCCCAATAACTGATGATTATAACATCCAGGTCTTAGAGGATGCATGAACTCCTGTATTTTCAAGCTGCCTTACAGATGATATGAAGATCCTGTCCTATCCATCAAGCTCAGTGTCTACAAGATCTGAAATATGGCCAAGCGAGTTTCCAATCTCCAAGTTCTTGTATGACACTGAACTGCAGTTAGAAAAAGGAAATGGAGAGTATAAGTCAAGCAAGATGCGGTTTACACACAATACAAAAACAAAGTGCAATATTCTAGAAATTAAATTATGCTGATTAAATATTCAAATTCAAAGAGTACCCCATATATGCTGACTTCAGTTAAGTTGCTGAAGCTATAATCAAGAAACATCCATGCCTTTCTGAACCTGGTTCATACAATGGCTGCTTTGGTTGGAAGCAGCGACGAAAGACATAAATTACTACCGAACTCTGCTGAAGGGCACTGGTTGTTGTTGAGTTACTTGCCAATTAATTAAGATCCAAAGACCCAGAGGATACCTTGCCAGCCAAAAAAGTAGAGAGATGCCAGAAAGACTATCCCTTTTAACAGATGGAAAGAAACATGACAATCTTGCAGTGATAAAGGATAAATGGCCAACACATTTTCATTAAGAAGAAAGGAAATAGTGGAAAAGCAATTAGAAGTGGAATAGTTGAGAGAAAGATGAGCTGCATTGTTCACAGTGGATAAGGTATGAGGTACTAAAAAAGTGGCATCAAAAAGCAAAATAGCCCATAGCCTCTCTCCGAGTCCAGCTAGTGGTCCTTAACAGTAAATAAGCGTCTGTGCTTTTTTTGTGTTAGCTTTATGTCAACTCGGAGAAAATGTGTAGTTGGTGTAAATATGTGATGACAGTATTTGGCCCGAAGACGGAGAATGCTGGGCTAAAAACTGCCACACTCTGGAGAGGCTCTGTCCACCGAAAATAACATGGATTGCAATGTTTGTCCAGATTTCCAGAAGTTTGAGAAGTTGGTGCTTCACCACAGTTTAGAAAAGAACATGTGATTACTGTTAGACTTTTCCTCTGAATGTAAGGGGCTGTACAAAAGACTCTTTTCAGACTTATTAATCTTAATGCTTCATGTTTATTCATTTGCATGCCATACCCCTTTGGGCCACCAGAGGTGAGCGGCAACACACATACCGAATGATGACGGCTGCAGCGTTGCGTCTCTGTTCCGCCACGGACTTCTTGTTAAGGTCCAAACATTATTGTGCGTCCGTTAAACGTGAGTGTTGTAGTGCGCATTTGTATATTGTGTTGGTTTGTCTTTTTAGTTGCTGTTTGAGTGCATTTGGACTAGTTTTAGGGACATTACAAGCTACTTTCGGTTCTGTTGAACCTTGTGACTGTGTAATTACGTCTCGCTAAATGGACAGCTTAATAGGCACAGTTTTACAAGTGCGAGCTGTTATTAATATGCCTCTTTGGACAAACTAGATTAGACTGTATGTTGCTCTGGATTTCATTTATCATGTTCTTACTAGTACTCTTATTGGTCATTTTGCTGCATAAGTCTAATTACAATGTGGTCGTGTTTTGAGATGATTTATGTCAATGCCTTTTGTGGTCACATAATTAATATTATCTTCATTTCCTTAATAGAAAACCACACACGTATATACGTCTCGCCTCCTTTCAGATACGCTCTCTTTATTCAAGGCTAGGTTTAAAACGGTCCTCTTTAGTTTAGCATATGGCTAGGAAGGTAAGACTCAGGGAAGGCTAAACTCCTCAGAGTATCAGTCAAGCTGCATAGGGAGTCAGTTTGCTGGGAGAAGTACAGTAGGTCCCATTTCGTTTTGTCGTCTTCATTCACGCTTTTCGGGAATCACGCAGCTGCGTGAAAAATATTACATCTTATCGCCACAAGGTGGCAGGCTAAGTCCGCTTTAGCTCTGCCAGCGACTTAGACGCTCAGGTATCATACCTGAGAACCTGTCTAGCCCAGAGATGCTATGTTGGCCGAATGGTTAGCATTAAAGACTGGGACCTGGAGAACCCAGGTTCGAGTCTTGTCTGAGGCAATTTTGGTTGTACATGTTTTGGTTGCTTGTGTGCAATTACGTAACGTTATCAGCTTGTTATCTTCTTTCCTTGTCAAAAGGAAATGTGTAAAATTGGCTGTGTGTTCAAGCCGTGCATGTGAATGTATATGTGTTGCTTTTGAATGCTTTTTCAAAGTAAGAGCATAACAGACAACATATACATATTTTGTACTAATGTTAATCTTTATAATTAAATTGCATTAACGTATATATGTGATGCAATCTGGGAAAACCCGTCGGATGTCACGAACGTTACGTTACATCCTCCGCTCTGGCCCCGGGAGCAGCTGCTGTGACCCCCGCTCTGACAGCTCAGTCAGAGCTGACCGCAGTAGGCAACAAACGAGGGTAAACATTGGAGTTGCTTTTGAGAGGTTGAAAACTCTGAGAGAACCTCTGTGCATGAGAAAAGACCCACAGTTGGCGTCATTTCTGCTTGAAAGGTAAGACATTATCTCTAAACACATGTGTTTATGCTTTCAAAGCAGCGGTGTCCGTGCATTGAAAGGCTATGTAGCGAAATACTTTTTTTTTGTCTACATCTAAGTTTTTATTTGTGGAAAGTGCTCAGAGTGAGAGAATGATGGGTCATTTTCTAAATACTATCTGTAATACGCATTTCTAGCAAGATCTCTGCGTCAAACTAACACACTAGCTAGCATTAGCATTAGCATTAGTGAACTGCGGTTTGTTTACAAACGGGGCTTTTTCTAGAACCTTACGAACATTTTCCCTTTTAAATGTATGTACATTGCAATCGCAATAGTAACTAGTTAGTTGTTGAGCGTGTAGAGTCTTCAAAACATACGCGTGTTATTGTAATTGTCTCACTGCAATACTTGATATTGCCATCGCTAGCAGTAACAATGGCTCTATTGTTGTAGTTACGAGAGGCACCCTCTATCAAAGGGACCACCCATGGCCCATCAGCAGAGGTGTTGATGGGGCCCCATCCCCCCAGTTCAGTGACTGCAGGCGAATCTGATAGGTAAGTTTGCCAAATGCAACTTCTGCTTACAGGTTACCACTCATCCACCGTCAACTAAAAAGTATTTTGTCCTACAGGGAAGACTTTCACATTGCAGGAGTTGAACCTCTGACAGCAGATACAAGGTTACAATCGTTAGAGAAAAGGTAAACATGCATGAATTTTAACATTTGACGAATACTGTTTTTTGTCAAAAAAATTCTATGTGTATGTGTTGGTTCATAATTTACATATTGGGCTGTTCTTTTTTAATTCCAGAATAGAGTTTGAGGGGGATGGAGTTTCAGACCCGTATGATTCAGATTATGTGCCACCAATCTCATTACGGTATCTATTTTTTTTCTTATCTTTTACTTTTTACTCACTGATAGTATACATTTCATTTGGATTGTAAAATAGCGGTGCATCGCAGGATATGGTCGACAAACTTCCTTGCATTGGGCTGGAATAATCTATATTAGACATTGCTGACTGTGTTGAGGAAGTCCAAGAAGCAGATCTTGAAGAGGAGGCAGCAGCCACCATTCCCATTTTCCCAAAACCATATCGAGTGGTTGTTGAAAGTGACCTTGTAAACCAGCAGGCATGCATAGCATACAACAAAAACCTGCTGCAGATGGCAACTTTTCTCCAATTGTCTGTCAATAAATGCCACTACAGTGACCACACAGGCACAAAGTGTGACGGCCGTCCACCCTTTTCTGTAAAGTCACATGCGTGAGGTCCATCTTTGATATTGGAGTGGGTGAGTTTACATGGTTTGCACATGTGTTTACCAGACTAAGGTGGTACATGTGTGAAGTTACAGACTTGTTAACACTTTCTTCCCCATATAGTTTTGCCCGCACGGCCACAAATTATGGAGTTTATGCAAGGAGGAGATTTTATGTTGTTCTCCAATATTTCCCTCTTATTCAAATTCATGAATATCCGCATGGTGCCTCCTCAACATCTTCTGCAGTCCAGGGAACCTACTGTCTAAAAACAATAAAGCAGTTTTGGGAGGAGAAAAGGACTGCTATCATCAACAGATTAGAGTTCAAAGACAACGTTGTTGCCCTTGGTAAGTAAGCATATTCATTTCTAAGCCCGTGTATACGTATGCTTACATGCCTTTTGTGTTTATGTTTTAGGTGACAGGAGGATCTACTTACCAGGTAATGCACAAAGCTCTGTGGCATTTCATTAATATCGGTGTGTTGTTATTGAAATGTTTGTCATTATTTCCCCCACAATCTATATATTTTTCCAAAAAGGTCACTCTGCTATGTGCTGTACGTACACAACGATGGAGCTAGACACCATGGACATCGTAAGTGTTTAATTGTATTTAACACAGGTCTGGTAAGACTTTTTAAAATATAATTGTGGTGTCTTCAATCAGGCTGAATCGTTTCTGGTCAAAAGGCTTTACTTGTATGGATCGAGGACATCTTTAACCATTTCTGGTATGCTTGTCAGCACACAAGCACCAGAGAGGAGTTTATGGTCTGTATGAACATTGGATATTTATAACGTCACTAGATAATGTAATTTTTCTCTTTGTGTGGTGACATGGTATAACTTTTGATATACAACGTATTGTATACATTTAGGGTGTGTGGAGAGATGTACTTCACCATATGTGCCTCTGGAGGATAAACAGGACAAAGAGCCCATTCCACGTGGTTCTTAACCAGAGGTGGCTGAAGGATATTGAGAAGTTGCTCACCTTTCGGTAAGTCATGTGGGTGACATCTTGTGGGAATGTACAGGAACTGCCTTTTTAATACTACAAAGTATATTTTATTACACGGAGATCGAATTTATTTGTATGTTTGACGTTACAATAATCTTTGTTCTGTAGGACAACTTCGAAGCTCGAATCTTTCCAAAACCATGTCCTGATGTACGCAGGGAAGCGTTTTGGATTTACTTGGCGCCTATGAAGTTCGTACACTCCTCGCTGCATTAGACAACAACCTCCATAACCATCGCCCAGTGCATGTGAGCAGCAAAGGCCAAGTATCGTACGTCATACTTTATTATCAAGATACAGTATAAAAGCAATAAAGAAATATATTAATTCTACTGATGTCTACAGAAAAAGTCTGTTACACTGTGAAGGAGACTAAAGACTACAGCTCTATCCCAGACCAGCGCCTCAGCTCTGCTTGGGACTCTCAAAAAATGTAAGCAGATGACCCCAGGGCCATGGGTCCTCTGTCCTCTTCATCCCTCCTCCTGCAGCTGAACTGGAGCGGACACAACAGAGGACAGGTAGTGATGATTATCAAGTGGAAAACAAGTCTCTATGATATAAAATATTTTTCTTTCTTTTTCTAGGACTTTATTATCTGGCTTTTCCCACTGGGTTTTTTAAGAGTTTTTCCTTGTCGATGCAGGAGGGTCTTGTTGGACAGTTAGTGTCCAACAGAAAGGATTGGTGATGATCAGGACACTTTAGCATTCTACAACATGTATGGACATTTTCTTCTGTGTGTGCTTTATATTCTTATGTGTTTTAACTGTTGATTCTCTGACCTGTGTTGGTGATTTCAATGGTTTTGTTAAGTCCTCTGAGATGACTTCTGTTGTGACCTAGGGCTATACAAGAATAAATTGTATTGTATTGTATACCATTTAGCTTCAATAAAGAAGTTCTGCAAAATATCCTATGGACATCTGGTCATTCTCCACCCTCACCTGAACCTATATAATTGCTGTTCTTACCGGACACCCTGTAGTGATTGCAAACCAACGACAATTTATTATAACTATACAGTCCTTCCTACAGGGACCATGTGGTAAATATGTGACAACAATATTTGGCCCGAAGACCGAGAATGAGGTGAATGGGGATCCGCTTTGTTCATTGGGATCTGCCTCGTATCTGCGAGTCTGAAATCCGCGACGAAACTCGCAGAGGTTCTGCGAGTGACGGTGACACCACCGAAGACTGTTCCAGAACTACGGTTACACTGAAACGGGACCTACTCAAAAGCTGATCTAGAAACCTGGTTTTATTCCAACATAAAAGATGCAGGAGCGTCGGTCTGTGAGTACAATGCAACTAACTCTCCGTGTATCACTGTGAACTAAGTAATTAGGGTCTGATTCTGGATCGAGAACATAGGGCTCTCTCTGACGGACTGCCATTGTTGGAAAAAGTTTATTCTCAGGTCTGAAATGACTCTGTCCAGCGAAAGCTTTTGCCGATTTGTTTACCTTGAACTTAGCGTGATTCTATGTCACCACGCGGGCGGGGGGAGGCGGGCACACAGACAGAAGAGCACAGATCAGCTCGTTTCATATGAGGTGACATCACCTCTATGCACAAAATGGCTATAATTTGAGTGTTGTTTGGTGTATCACCCAAATTTTCATCACACATGTGCATAGAATAGAAAAAGGAAGAAAAGCGAAATATGGAACCTTTAAGTACTGTGGCATTCATACTGCTCTTTTTTAGCAGTGTCTTGATGACCACAGTTTTCAGGGCCTTTGGGAATGTGCCAGAATGAAGGGACACGTTTACTATCTGCATGAGTGAAGGTAACAGACTGCTCAGAACTTGTGACTATCTTTTGGACAGTTTCATCATTTA
Source organism: Knipowitschia caucasica (assembly GCA_964034765.1). Classification (NCBI taxonomy): domain Eukaryota; kingdom Metazoa; phylum Chordata; class Actinopteri; order Gobiiformes; family Gobiidae; genus Knipowitschia; species Knipowitschia caucasica. Next base: position 13,038,141 of record OZ035830.1, read on the forward strand.
CAGGTGCAAAGTGAGTTAGCTCAAAGAGCCTTGCTGGCTGTGAGAATGTTATGAGTGGATTTGAGATTAGTGTTTTAGATGTCCTGAACCCTGTTATTGAAAAACTGCGAAAACTCGTTACATTTACATTTTAGAGTTAGCTCTAATGTTTGAACCAGTTGCTGTGTAAATGAAGAAGGAGATTTTGATTGGGCCCAGCGTGTTGAGAATGTTATGGAGGTTTGTGTTGTAGAAACCCATCTGTTGTAAAATGACTATGAGCACTGGGGAGGTTATGGATGAGAGATGTTAAATTTTCTGGGTTAATGTCCTTGATTTTATGGAAATGTATAGTGCATTGTGGGTTAGACTTGGTGAAAGACAGGTTGATATTGAATTATAGGAGCAGATGGTCTATGTAGGGGAGGAAGTCAGTTTAAAAAATAAATAATAAAAAGCTAAGCGCATTTAGAAAGCACCCCATGAAGTCGTTACTGGAGCAGTTCCAGGGCTGAGGGTGAATAAACCCACGTCTGTAATCTGTGCATCTTTGTTTACATGAACAATCAGACTGCACAGCCACGCGCTAATCAGCCAAACATCAAAGTTGTTTTTTTCCCCCTCTTTTTTTAAACTTGTTTCTTCACTGTTCTCCAAAACCCTAACCAGGGACGGGGGCTGCAAATTAGCCTTTGGCTAGAAGACATCGGTTACCTGTGGGTGACAATGTTTTTTTTTGTACTGTCCCTGTCAAATAAATAGATAAATAAAAAGCAACATTCACCACCAGCTCAGCTCACAAGCTCCAATAATATCAGAGTTCATATTGCACTTCCACAAACTTTTAGATCCACAGGGACAGAGACTCCAAGGTTTCTTAGAAGACAAATACAGTAAGTGATCCAAATATGTTATGTAACTGGCTTTTATGAAAATCTATCTCTATACTTCTCTCTCACCAGGCGGTTAGGGTTAATAAACACACTTATTATACAAATTTGGCATTGCTATTTGTAAAGGGTTTATCAGTCGCATTATTGGATGAAAAGTCAATAGACAAAAATAAAGTGTAATGAGGGTGGACAGGGGTATCCATACTATAAAACATCAGTCTACTTTTACAGCAACCATACAATAATAACAAACATACAGTAGGAGCGATGGACCAGTAGCTTGGAGAAATGGGGCCAAATATTGAATGATAAAATGAATGTAAAGCGGTCAAAACAACTGCTCTGTGAGTTAAAGGTATAACTACAAACATTTAAATAATATAAACTTCATGCACATAGAAAAAGTCACAAAAAGTGACTTTTACACTGGGGCTATGTAAGCCAAAAGCTTACAACGTTCTGCCTAAATGGTTATTTTTTTGTTAAAATGTTTCTCAAAATCAGGAAGTGCTCATGATGAAGTCATTCACACAATCCAATAGTGGAATATTTTATTTTTTGGAACTTCGCTTTTTTTCCAGAGTATTATTTGGACCGACTTTGGATGAAAACCGATCCAGGGCGAAGAGTACGTAGCCTCCTCTCCGTCTGAGCCTCCTGTGGCTGTCAGACTGATTGTTAGCTTTGAGAATGTGCTGGAGCTGTCAAAGCCGCTCCCTCTCTCAGTAAACACGCTCATATCGCACAAATGAAAAACCCACTATGGGGGAAAATACACTCAAACACTGTTTTTTATTGTCCCATGGTGCTTCATTCCACTGCCGCACGCTGGAGAGGCTCTGTCCACCGAAAATAACATGGATTGCAATGTTTGTCCTGATTGGAGGAGTTTGACAAGTTGGTGTTTCACCACAGTTTAGAAAAGAACATGTGATTACTGTTAGACTTTCCTCTGAATGTGGGGACCATGTGGTGATGAGGCAGACAATCATGGCCTGGCTCTCGCCAGACCCCTGTAGTTCCGCCATGCTCCACCAGAGGCGTTTGGCTGAACCACATGAGTCTGGTATCGAGCGCATAGAAAACTCCTTCAGCAGATCAGAAAATAATCGACCAATCAGAATCGCCGGTGTTACGTCGGGTTTGCACCGCCTTCTCAAGCGTGTCACACGCACCAGCGAAAACAATCCAAGATGGCGGACATGAAGTCCGTGAATTTAAAAAAAAGTTAAAACACGAACGAATTAAGACACCAATGTCACTTTTAATGCAATATGAGGCAGATGTTGATGGTTCTATGTTGTTATATGTATGTTTTAAGAGTCAAATGTTCGTGTAACGTTTGGTTTAAGCACTGGTTTAAGTGTTCCTGTTTACAACACTACGCAGCAGGGTTGCCAGGTTGGGTGGTTTCCCGCATACGTTTTTTCCATGAGATTTGTAGGTAATAAATAAACAGAAAGACAATAAACAGAATCGTGTGGGCATTCTCGCGAGTTTTGGGTTGGAAAATCTTGTCGGCATTTGGCAACCCATAGGAGTCGTGTGCTTCGATGTGAGTGGTTGAAGGAAAACGTCATTCAAGATAACTGACAAGTGGTTTAACCAATCACATACAAGGATTTTTTTTTATAAGGCCCCGCCTTCTGAAATCCAACCCCTAAGAAGGAGTCCCAGACCCATGTGAGAAGCGCAGCAATCTACGGGGGTCTGGCGAGCCTAAAGAATCGGGTACTGGCTCACATGGCTCTTTCTTGACCAATGTCCATACGTGTTGATAAATGTACCTAGTTGTTGAATGTTGAGTGTCCTGGATCATCACTATAGTCCTTTTTGTTAGACCCACTAATAGTCTAACAGACCCTCCTGCATTGGCAAGAAACATTTCTAAAACCCAGTGGGGAAAAAGTGAGAAACCTTGGGGAGGTCCACATTGAGAGAGGAATCCGCTCTACACAAATAGACGAGCTTCCAGGCGGGGAGGGGGTATAGCCCACAAGTCGGGCCAGACAGGGTAGTCTGCATGCTCAGATGGAGGGGGCTGGGTTCAGAGGTCCCATCGTCGTGCCATGAAACAGACAATGGAACAATGGGTAAATAGAAATGAACAAACTCCAGTAAAAATTCTAATGATACAGACAGATAAAGTAGGAAAGAGGAGAGGATAGTGCTCAAGTTACCATACGTCTCCCAGCACACTGATTCTATATGCAGCTCAACTGACAATTTAAGATTTTTAGTTTAGAAATTGGACTAAAACTAAATTAAATCAGATGACTAAAATCTTGACTAAAACTAAAATCATTATTTGTCAAAAGTCAAAACTAAGACTAAAACAAAATTAGAACGCATTGTCAAAATTATCATTGACGATTGCACTTCCTGGTTCTAGTCCGAAACTCATTCATGGGAGAACCAAGCCCCGGTTATCCAAGATGGCGCTCTATTCAAATCAATGTTTTCTGTTCAATTGCGCATGGGACAGCCTTGGGGACCGAAGATTAGGATGACAAGGAATAGTAAATTCCCCAGAAAAATGCGACCTTTATGTAAGGTGTAGGTTCTTTCAGCTGAGGTTGAGATGTTTTAGTTTATCATTGAGTTCAATTCGACATTTTTCTGGGTAGCCAAAGTGAATTTAGTCTGCAGTACCACAGGCGCCCCCTGTGCCCATAGGTGGGACAGCTATAAGCTAGTAATACCCGATCCAGATATTATTATAGATCCATGGGGACAACAGGCTGCAAAAAGGACTGTTCTAGGAAAATATTAGTTGCGATTCCTGCCCACAACGTGCAAATCATAAAACTCGGAAAATCACACTCAGATCAATATCCACAGTGGTAATTGTAACCTCAGGTATCATTGACTATTCAAGTGAGACGGCTCCAAAATTAAAATTATATACAACCACATTAATAAACAAACACGAGGCGCGGTTAATGATTAACTGTCTTGTAATGAACCGCCTCGTTGTCAGTGAGGGAGATATGTGCAGAATGTGATGAGGAGAAATTCCAAATGTATAAGAGATACATCAGCACTAAGTGTTCATCTACATAAACAACATCTTGACACTATTAGTCTACTTTACTGTAATCTACCTTGTTGCCAGTGACGTGCCCCTTGTTAATGCTACCTAGCTATTTAGCGCCTGAAGTTGTTGATATTAGCATGGTCGGAGTTAAGAAAAACTCCAAAGAATATTGGAACACGGTTAAAAGAGGATTTTACAAGCACAAGTTGTGCCCTTGTAGCAGCCAATCAGCTCTGATTTACTTCCATCTCCATTTGAAAGGGAAGCTCTCGCAGACTGTTTCTATATATAAAAAGTTTTTCAACAGGTCTACTTTGGGTACATGGGTGTCAGAGGGACCTTCAGACAGCTTAGTGCCAGGTGTACAGCGTTCACCATTTGCGCCTTCACATGCAGCTACCACCTGCAGAAGTTCTCTCAACAACTTCGCCATCGTGGGCTGTTTGTCTGGGGGGAACAAACTGGAATACCGTAATCACAGACTTTGTCGACGGGTGTGAGCACAACCACTTGTGCTTGAACACCAGTAAGACCAAGGAGATGGTACTTCAGAAGAAAACCATTGATGACCGCCGCTGAACATCCAGGGGGAGGACAATGAGCTAATGGACAGCATGGGTCCAAAGTACATGGGTGTTCACATTAACAATAATTTGGACTGGTCCCACAACACCAACATCCCGTACAAGAAGGGCCAAAGTCGCCTCTACCTTCTTAGGAGGAGTGAGCAGGCCTCTGCTCAGGACTTTTTATGACTCTGTGGAAGCTTCTGCCATACACTACACTGCCGTGTGCTGGGCCCCGAGCGGCACAGAGCGGGACAGGAGGAGACTGAACAAGCTGGTCAGGAGGACCAGCTCCGCTCTGGCCTGCTCCCTGGACTCTGTGGAGGAGGTGAGGGACAGGAGAGTGCTAGTCAATGTCACCTCCATCATGGACAACACCTCCGACCCACTGCACAGAGAAGCTGATGAGCTCCTTCAGTGGAAGACTGAGTCTTAGCTTATATTTTCACACTACAAGGACCCCACAGACCCTCTGCACAGATGTTGGTGCAGTTCTACACGGCCATTGTCAAGTCCATCCTCACCTCTTCCATCACTGTGTGGTTCGCTTGAGGGCAGGCTGGTTGTATCACTGCTGACCCCTTTCACTTGGCACATGGACTGTTCCAACCTCTCCCCTAAGCAGTGAAGTGCGGTGAGGTTTGTGATTGGGGAGGCACTGACTTCAAAAGTCAGATTTACCATCATTATTCTAATAAGATACGTGAGGGAGAGAGAGAGAGAGAGACGCGAGGAACAAGAATTTAAACAGGTTGCAGAACTCTTGAGCAGTGTTTGAATTGGTGTTTTTTGGGGAAGCACTGTTTTGTCAATTTTCAACATAAAACACAGAGATTGACAAATTCCTCTCACAAATTCCTCTCTGCAGGACAAACCTCATAGGTCCAGCGGCGGTCTCTCAGTCTATATTATTTTTTGCTTTGATTGAAACACCAGCTGAGAAAAAAAATCTTCAATCAAGTCATTAATTTTACAGCTAAATAAATAATACGAACCAATTGTTTGTTAGCAACTCGGGTATGAATCGGTGAGGCACAGATATAGCCTGCCTCAATGCAGGCTATATCCTCACCTCGTCTCTTTGAATAGAAAAAACTACAGAAATTATCAAAATTGGTCAGAACCGTGCCCAAAATATATTAACAGCATAGGACAGTGGAAAACAATTACATATTACAACTAAGATAATGATTTCTTTCTATGCCTCCCCTGACTGCACGTCCATGCCCTTAAGATGCTTCGGTTCATTCGGACCAGAACCTCCCGCCATAAGAACAGATTCCTCTCCTCTGCTGTGAATACAACTGAGTGATATAATCTTCACTCTTTTAAACGTACTGTGATATTATTATGCAAATATACTTGCCTTGCCTGATTTGCAAATATGGATGTGCAATTGATGGCCGATGCTTTGGGGTCTAAGGACAGTGATGATTTCTGGACATTTATTAAGTAAATAATCTTTATTTTTATAGCGCCTTTCTCAGACTACAGTCACAAAGAGCTTTACAGTTGAGGGTATTTGTCTCCACACACAGATGGGAGTGAGGTCGCCGGTTCAGGAGGCGAATGCCAGAGCTATTGTACCTGTTTTTAGTGGTAGGGGAAACTGGAACACCCAGAAGAAAACCTACCTAGACACAAGGAGAACACAAACTCTAATCAGAAAGGCCCAGTAACATTTCTGGACAGTGGTCATCAGGCTCCCAATGGGCCGATGACTCCAATGTGTTTGTTATTATTGTACTTCCTGTGTCTTAACAGTTAGAGACAGCTGCTGTTGTTATTCCTTGCATGTTTGGCGTCACTTAGTAAATATTGCCAAACCTTTTTGAGTGACTGCGGTTCATTATGCTGGTCATACAATAATAATAACTTTACATGGGTGTGATTCACTATAGTTATCTCAAGCATGGCCTGCTCCAGCTGAACTTATGTGTGCTCTGCAGACCTGGTAAAACAAATAGAGCAGGATCTAGGTTGAAATGACTCTTCCCACATGTTTTAATAAAGTGGGCAGATTATGGCGCTGAGTGAAGTAACATTCTCCCACATGAGCAGAGTCGCGAGCACCTTGCCTGCCTTAAATTGCAGGTTCCGCAAGAGCTGTTGTACGGAAGAGGAAATGAGAGGAGGCTTTGAGCCACAAATGACCGTCCTCCACAGCCTCGACTGGGGAGATGAGGGGAAGCCAAGTTTGCTTCTTCGTTCTGACCAAAGAAGGAAGAATCTATTTGAATACAAAAATCAAAGACATATTGAGCATTCGAAAGTCTTATAAAGTGAAACTAACACTGACATGACAGACTCATTACAGCAAAATAAGATCCAGTTGTTATCAGTTATAATACTGATATCTATTCACTTTTATTTAATTATGTTTTTCATAGTGGGTCATGACAGGTTATTGTGCCTTTGGAAATGATCCTGTATTACCTATTGGTCAAAGATAATAATTAGAGAGATAATCAGTGATGTCAAGGGGGTCAAGGACCATGTGACGAGGCGGAGCTTCCAAACAAGACTGGAACGCCAAGCACTCATGGGCCGAGCCCGAAAACTACTACAGCAATGGATGAAGTTTGTTGTAAGGGACGACATGTTCTATTGAACTGTTACTGATAAATGTAGTCATGAGGAGCACCACCAGATAGTGCGTCCTGGTTCCAAGTCTGAAGAACTTTGCAGGAGGGTCCACGAGGCAGGAGAACATTTTGGTCCTGACAAGACTATCGCCCAGCCCATCAGTAATGCGTAGTGTGTGGTCTCCAAAAAGAAGAGTAGAGCCCAGAGCTGCACTCCTCCCAAGCAGGGTCACATTTAGAATGTTTCAGTTGCAATCGACCTATTTACTTTATTTGCGTGGGTAATAGACACTACTGACCAGTCTGCCCAAACTAAGGTTAAAATGCTCTGGTTGCATTTAATTCAACAATGTACTGTAGGCTTGGGAGTTGTTGCCCAACAGCCACAGTTTGATTTGACTGCTTATGCTTAAGAATAAGTTCAGACAGGGGCCGCTTTTGGCCCCTGAGGTTTATCTAAAGTGAAGGGAGACTGCAGATTGAGTGGTTTGAGGCTGTGTCAAAACATCTTTGTGACACAATCAAATACAATTGTCAGTATATTCAACTAAAGTCAATGGCTGAATTCCAGAGGTTCATACCCATGTACCTCAGTTTGGACTCCAAGGTGAGGATAGACTGCAAAACTTCTTCTATGTAGATGCACACAGCTTTCACTGACGTAGTATTCTCTGCAGCTATTGTTTAGAATAAATTACACTTTACTAATTATTTCTGTTGCTTCTTTTCATGTTATTACGTTTGTCTGCATTCCGTGTTCAATCTATGCATCTGTGAACACGTCAGTCATCTTTACACCAGCAGCAGCAGCAGTGTGTGTGATTGGTCCTGGGAGGCCGATCTTTTCTGCTCAGAGTCAGTGTGTAATGAGTGAGCCTAGGCCAGGCAGACCCACAGACAGGAAATCGATGCAGCGACCCCCAGGCGTGCTTATCATCAGACATAATGTACGCAGCAAGTTAAAGTAGAAAAATGCTAATTCTCAAGTTTCAATCAACTTTGGAGTTTAGAAAGAATGTGTTTGGGGATAAGCTATTTTATGTGGTTATTTACAATGTCGATATACTGCACGACTTCAGCTGAGCTGTTTGGTTTTGCTTCATCACTTCCTGCAGCCCACCTCTGAGGAACGTCTAGGCCTGTTTCAAACAGTTTCTTTATTACATTCAAACATTGACTTTATGGAGCATTTATCCTGATACATTTGACCAATACATTCGACCAATACATTCGTCTCTTAAAGTCAACATTTATATCAGGATTTCTCAGCCCAAGCTCATCCCTTCCCCTCACATACTCCTTTCATTTGAATCTCTAGAGCAGGCATGTCCATACCAAGGCATTTGTCATTCAAACATTTGACATTCAACCAACTTCAGCTCAAACATGGATCAATATGGACAATATACCTCATTTTAAAAAGTTTAAAGTATTTTCCCCTTAAGTTAATAGACCAGACGTGGTCCAGTTGATGTGAACCAAGCTTTGTCCAGTTTTATCATTATCAATTTTGTGTACTGCTGCTGTCATGGCCTCAGTGTGGACATACCATCCTCAAGCAATCCAAGGTGCTTTGCAAAACATTTAAAAATATACACAAATGTAAAAAAAAAAATCACACAATAATTTTAGTAATGGCAAATTTTAGGGACAAAACTCTCTGTTCTTAATTGACGAGCACTTATCACCAAAATTATTTACAATTGGGAGGACCAATAGTCTTGATGATCCACCCGGAAGTAGAAAATCCTCTATACCTTTAATTCTAATCCATAGTAACATCAAAGGTCATCAAAGGTCAGCTGTACTGCACAGTTGAAGAGTACTGCCTTTCACGTAGACTTAAATTTTGACTGTCTTTTTGGGAAGAAAAAATGCTGTAACCAGCGCTACAAACTCTAAAAGAGAAATTTTAGCCAAACCTGTGTGAAACAAAGATTATATGCAAGAATGACATTCATAATATTCAGTGCCGGTTATGATTTGGCGCTCGGATTCAGGCAGAAAATTGTGACGCATTGAAATTAAAATAGGATATGATGAAATACAATGGGGGGGCCTATATTCAGGTAGTGGGAGCCAAGAGAAGGGCTGAAGAACTGCTTCGATTTACGAGGTAGTGATAGGGAGGAGGAATCTTTCTGCATAATATGAAAGCTAAATGCAGGGTAGTCCTTAAATGTGATGTGTTGGTAGTGTAGAGCTACCAAAACATCACATTTCAATGGTGCAGCAGACTGGGGAGGACTGAGCTTGTGCACTCATAGTTTCCGGATTGAAACAGGAAGTAATTTACAGTGGGATTTTGAAGGCACTCGTCAAATGAATGGGGCTCGTGCCAGCTAACGCATGTGCAAATGCGTATTGTCAAATTTTTTAATGCCACCGCGGCCATTTTGAAAAGCCCCATAGAAGGCGAAAGTGATGGCACATTAGTGAAAGAACGGCAGAGATAGGCATGACTATGTCCGGCCAATCCACATTAAAAAAAGATAGTCACAATGTTCTTCATCTTCCTTTTCAGCACAATCAACTATAGTCTTATTATTTTCTCATAAAGCTGTTTAAAATAGATTTGAGAATCAAAATATGAAATATGGTCTGGGAAAACAATTAAAAATGGCTTTTGTGCCTTAGAGTTTGTTGCCACCTGCTCAAATACTGAAACGCAATTCTTTCTAAGGTTTGTCTGGTGTAAAGCCCCGTTTCCACTAGCCCTTCTTGGCCCTACACTCTCAGAAATAAAGGTACGGATTTGTCCTCATAGGAGTACAATCGCTTGTCACTGGGGCAGACACCTCACAAGGACAAATATGTACCCCTAATATGGGGTACATTTATGTACCCTTGTATAGTGTACCTTACTGGGACAATTGTGTACCTTGTTGGTGGCAATTCTGTACCTTACCTAAACCAATTATGTACCTTCTCTGTACAAGGAACAAAATTGTACCATTTAGAAAAAGGTACAATTTTGTTCCTTTTATGGATTAAACATTTTTTTTGTACTGTATATTAAGGCTATAAAACAAACTGAATTCAAAACATCTTACATTTATTTAACAAAAACTATTTGTGCAAACAAATTCAACTTATTCAATGTTTCAAACACAAGATCGAAGGGACAGAAACGTGTTGTCAACAGAATAAACATCATATGCTTTACGATTTACTTTTCCTGGTCTAGTCAAAGTCCATTTCTCATCCATCCTGACTGAGAAGGCAAATAAATGGTGTACAATACTTAAAGAAAATATTTTTTTTCCACAAAGAACCCACTCTGTGTAAGTGTTAAAAATGTATTTGATTTTTAGGAACAGTGGACTCCTTTCAGAATGCAACAAACCAATAATAAAGACATCATATAATGCATACTTAACACATTTCAGTCACTTGAGAAACACATTTACAGGATTACTCTTAATACGCTTGCGATATACGAGTCTAAAAGATTCAAATATGACAAACGACAAAAGACAAACAACACTTATGAATCCCTTAATACATTTTAAAGTTGGGCTCATGGGCATGGATTAGTCCAATGTGCAGGATTAATTTAGTCAATGTGAATACTCTGCAGGAACATTTTGGACTATGGTATGGATGTGGCATCAATAAAGTAGATTCATTTTGCGGCCATCATTTTGCAATGTATCTTTGGAGAAAATTCAAAGTGTTCTTGAGGCAGTGTGGATACTGAATGTTGAATATGAAGTATGTGCAGAATGCAGCGATGACTCCATCTTCAACGCCGGAACAACGGCACACCTCAACGCTGTCCACTTTAACTACGGTTGGGACTCTGGTGGTGAACGCCTTTTTCCAGTCTCCAAGCCGCTGAATAATAGGATACGGATGTTTTGGGTCTTCCTGTAAATTAAAATTACAAAACTGAAGTTATATAATTTATGATTTTGTGACTTATATGGTGTAAATTTACACCATTCATTCATTTATCTTCTTCACCACTCATCTTCACACTTGAAACTTATATCCAGGTGACATATATATATATATATTATGTTATTTTTAATATGTAAATGTAAGTAAATATAGTTAAAACATATACTACATACCTTTCCAAGAGTAATGAAATGATCGTCGATCTTATCAGCATGAAAATGGCAGTTGCCTGTAGATCAATATCTGAGGAAATAGAAATGGTATTTTAATACATACATTACATTCACAATGACAAAGCTCATATCAGAGCACCACATTATGTTGCTTTCTGTTGCTGAAAGTGTGCCTTCTATTCCCAGAGTTTAAAAACAATTTGTTCAATTTCATTTTTGTGTTGAGAACAATTTTCTTTCTGTTTCAGTGCAAAAGGATATTGTTGAGATTATTAACTTATTTTGATTTTTTCAAAGCAAACTATGATGCTAAAAATCCCTGAAATCTACAAGTTGGCTAAAGGATTTTTTTTTTTTACTCAAGACAAATAAAAAGGAGTATATTTTTAAGGAAATCATTGCCCGTAATCCTGTTAGATCACTGTTGGCACTTTAACCTCTTTCTTTAATACTGTTTAATAACTTGTGAGCATTTCTTTTAATTAATTAAGCCAAATAATCCATTTAAACTGATAATCATGAACGTCCTTACTTCATACCTCCCACTACGCCTAACTCAAAGTCACTGCCCGCCACCAATACATACCTTGTGCATTTTCAGTGAGTTGGCCTCCTGGTAGTGAGCAAAGATGGAAGCCTTCCCTTGATTGCACAACTGATGATCATGTTTTCTGTCAAACCGCAATCAATTGTCTCTCCATCCACCTAATTTTCTACAAAAAATGAGAAAGCATAAGGTTAACACCTAATAAACAATAGACTAAATGCAGTGAGGACAGTTTCAGTGTAGACTGAATATTATGCCAGAAACCATGAATTTCTAACTTGATTATCATTTTAAAACGTTTGTATTGATTAGAAATATAAATTTACATCTAGACAACGAAACCAAAGCCACTGTGAGCAGACCAAGTGTCTAGCTAACATTAGTTTAAAGGTCAAAACACAAATGCTGTCAAATTAAGCTAAAAAGGAAGGTCTTAAAGCTGAAAATAGGATCCCAAATCAGAAAAATATTCCGGTCCAGGTCATCTCAGACCTGCTCTAGATTTAGACCAACCCCAAAAAAGTCTTAAGACTCACATGTCCACTCAGTTTTCCAGAATTGTTCACCACGTAGGGGTTTATCACCTCCACACTTATGTAACTTAAATTTCCTTCGAGTTAACGATAAATGTGTAACTTAAACACATATTTAATAACTTTGTATTGCAGCAGAGTTGACGCTAGCTTAAACTCCCTCCCAAAGCTAGCTCCGCGCTAAAAAAGAAGCTAATGCTAACGCGAGTTATCACATCCATTTGACTTAACATCTACATAAAACACATAAACGAAATAAAACATTATCTTGACCCAGACGATTGCCATGGTTTAAACAGCATCTGAGTCAGCATTTTCAACTAGCTTAGCATAGACCTGGCTTGTACTACAAGCTAACTTACAAAATAATACAACTAGTACTGTGTTTGTTCAAACTTCCCCCTGAATCGTTTGGCTTCCGTCCCGGACACATCTATTCCAGAATGAAGCACTTTTTACAAAAGCTCTTCGGTTCAAAGAGCCCTTGAAGCCTGTCCCTCCATGAGTTAGACCAAGTCCGGGGTCCTCGCAGCGGGAAAATTAAAATACCGAAGTACTACTAACAGTGTCCTTCCTCATAGCTGCTGTTGTTCATGTATTCATGCGCATTAATCTAAAATAGTCCCTACCTGGGGACAATATTGTACCCTCTAGGCTCAAATTTTAACCATGTGTGGTACATTTTTTGGGCCTTTTTAACCTAGATGGTACATTTATGTGCCTTTTTAGATTTAAAAAATTGCATTGTACCCCTTTTACCCCCAAAAGGCTCAATAATTTATCTTAAGGACCAATAATGATCTACTTGGGTGACAATGTTCTAGATTTGTACCTATGAGTACAGAAATGGTCTCCTAACGTACCCTTATTTCTGAGAGTGTACTCAATGACAATGCCCAACCTTTGCACGCACAGATTAGTGCTGACCGAGCCACATTTGTTGGACAAAAGCGTGGATTTATGGAAAGCAGATGGATTTTAAAATAGAAAAAAAAGAGTTCATGGCACAGTAATTCCTACTGAACCCGACTTTTCAGAAAGCTGTGGGTTCTATGAAGCTGGGGCGAGCCATTTGATTTCATTTTATTTTATGTCTATGGAACATTTATTGTGTAGCCCTGCTGGAGACTGGCTTAAGCTAGCAATACCTTCCAGATGATATAATACATCCATGATTGATCTCAAAGACTACTGAGTTTTGAAATAGAGGGCCTCATCAAATCAGATAAGATAAACCGTATTGATCTCACAATGGAGTTTAAAATGTAACAATTGGCCCTCAGGCCACAGTTTTGACATGCCGGGTTTAAGGAATGTGCCCTTAGACCCGGCTTGTCAAAACCTTATTTCTGATACTATCACAAAAGTGCAGCCTGTGATAAACTGACTTTTTTGGCAAAATCTCCATGGGGACCGGCAGCACCGCAGTGACTGTACAATGGTGGAAACGGTGTTAGATTTGTACGCACATGTTGTTTGACAGAACTATTAAACCTGTTCAAGCTGACAACAAAACCGGAGAAGCTTCTCACACTAATAGCTCATCCATCTTTGATCTCTTCATCTGTGCGCGTCTGCCATCATCGCCATATTCCACTTGGAATCTCAGCACAGCTGCTCCTCTGTCAAATCTCAGACTGTTGTTATTGACAACCGTAAACATGTGCTGAGATTATGTACGGAAACTACCAGACGGCATTAGTATTTGTCCCAAAACTATCCACTGTTTCTCAGCGTGCACCAGGTTCATAACCGCACATAAAGGAATCATAATTATCTCAAGGTGAAGTTTCATCCATAGTCACATTGTTTGTGCTTATGGTTACTGGAGCACCCAGAGACCAAATGGCTGTAAAAATGTACAACAAGTATTTTGGCAACACAGAGGGCGCATCCCCATAAATTATATTTGAACTATTCCAGTTTGCAGCTTTGTGTTAGCTGTTGGGCATATCTTGGTTTCCTAGTGTGTGGTTATTGGCCCTCATTTATGAAACTTGGATCTGGAAGTGGGCACACTGTGACACTCGGGGCCCCACTACTATGCTATTGACCCGTCAGCAAAACCTGTGACTAGATATACTGGGAAGGATTGGAAACCTGTCGTCATCCTATCCAGGCTAAGACTGGGACATTGTGGTCTAGGGTGGGATCTGTTTAAAATGGGGAACACCCTAATGGGTTTTGTCAACACTGCAAACAAGATCAAACAACAATAGAACTGCTTTGTGTCTCGTATGGCTCACATTTTATAGCTCAAAAGATAACATGTTTTATTCTGAAGTTGTTTTAGATTAATTCAGTTTAATATCAGGAAATCCTAGTTCAAACTTGTAGCTCTGCCCCTTCTGTCAAAAAGCTGTAACAGTGTGATGTCATTGTATCACTATGACATCACAGTCATGAGTTGTCTGCCTTTAAAATAAAAGTATTGGCCCTATGTGTTAGGAATTTCTCAGGTGAGATGAGGTACTTTACAATCACTTTTCTGTGTTTGCAAAAAAAAATTCACTTGCTCTTCTAATATTCTGAACAAGGCTGAAGTGAACACAATTATGGAGAAATATTCTCCTGATGTAATGTGTTTTTTTTTTTTTTTTTGTGGGTCCAATCTCATGTTTGTACATCTCTGCTTGTTTCCTCTGGTGATGATCGGTGGCAGAATTCAACATGACCTTTTCTGTTACGGACCAGGTCCTTGTTTTTCTCCTTGCCTCCACCTCCTCAGATCTCCCTCACACTGAGGTCTCACCCTGCACCTGTGGGCTAATCAGCTGGGAGGTATAAAGGGCCTGGCTCCAGACCAGTCTCGCTCTCTCACTTTGGCCTGGATCCTGCGGCTGCACACTCCTGTGATTTCAATGCTGTAGGCTTTTTTGTTGCACATTTAGCTTTATGTAAATAAACCTTGTTACATTTTAGACCTCCGTTTCCCATCTCTGTTCTATGCCCGGTTCTTTGTGTTACTGAGCCACACTCTCTAGACCAGTGTTGTGCGTGAACGAGTTCAAAAGAACGCGTTCATTGAACACGCTAATTTTTTCGTGAACGTTGAACTGAACGCAACACATTTTTAGAAAAAGAACTTGAACGTGAATTAGTTCATTTCATGTGTCATGAACGGCAGACATCACTATGAACGTTGGAATCTGTTTTCTCTTTTGAAACGCAACGAGAGAAAGTTCCTCCCTCCTGTATTCTCGCACTTTTTCCGCCGAAATCTAAAAATTCCTACGGTTTCCACCGTCTTTGAACGCACCCCGACTCTGTGTTGCGGTGCGGCGCTGTGAGCTGGTGCTTTTCACATGTGCCCGAGTCGTGATGAAAACACAGGGTGAGTTAGCGACAAAGTTTACACCGTTTACATTTGACATAAAGTATAGACACACGCACTGCAGCGCATTACTGTTTGTAGTTTATGAGCAGAGATGGAGCAACTCCGTTTTGCTCCCATTGAAAACCATGTAAATCTGGTCTGTTTTGTAGTCAAAAGGCTCTCCTCCTGTGGGTGTACAGGAGATATATATATATATATATATATATATATATATATATATATATATATATTAAATTATAGCTCGTAGTGTGAAAAAAATATTTATTTAAGTATCTCACGAAAAAAGTTAAATGAACTGAACTATGAACTATCCATCCATCCATCCATTTTCTTCCCCTTAATCCATTTCTGGGTCGGGGGGGTGGCAGTCAGAGCTGCACCCAGTACACTTAGCACCAGTCCCTCACTGATCCTCCTGCAGGTGGTGAGTCCACAGGAGCTGAGATCTTTCAGTGGGAGCTTCAGGCAAAGTGGGGTTAAGTGTCTTGCCCAAGGACACAACGACAGCAGTCATCAGTGGGAGTCGTGAAGTAGGTCTTATGGTGGGCTTGAACCCACGACCTTCAGGCCCAAAGGCCAATGCTCTACCAACTGAGCTACTGTCGCCCTGAACTATGAACTAGTTCAGAATTAAAAATGTGAACTTTGAACGTGAACTGTTCACTTTGAGCATGTATGAACTGAACTTGAACTAGTTCAGAAAAGCTGTGAACTGGCACAACACTGCTCTAGACCCCAACACCTAGTGACTTGCCTGTACGCATTGAATAAAGACAAATGGATGTTATTTCAGGCCTGGGTTAATTGTGGAGTTTTTGAGCACAGAATCTATAAAATCATCTCAGCATTAGTGCAGTGAGCAATGGAACCCTGTGTTTGTGATACAACGGCGTGTGTGAGTATACAGGCACACACAAACACACACAGGCACAGTAATGAAGTCAAATGAGTTTACCATCGGGTGGATTTGCCTCCCACGCACTCTGGTGCAGACTCTCACACATACACACAAGCACACACAGTTGTAGGGTTGTTCTGATGGTTGACTGTTGGTCGCACAGGAAAGGAGGGCAGAAAGGCTGTCAGTGCTCTGAAATACAAAGATTCCATTTTCAAAGCCTTCTCTGGCACCAGCATGCCTCCACTTCCACACAAACAATTCTAGGTGGTTTGAAATCACTTCAACGTATTACAATATTAACACAATTTTTTTTCAATTAGGCATGTTCTATTCTAGCCTGGTCGTACTAGCCTGTCTCTCGCCAGACCCTTGTAGTTCCGCCATGCTCCACCAGAGGCGTCTGGCTGAACCACATGGGTCTGGGATCGAGGCCATAGCCAACTCCTTCAGCAGATTATTTTTTAATCGACCAATCAAGTTCGCCGGTGTTACGTGGGATTTGCACCGCCTTCTCAAGCGTGTCAAGCAGCAGCGAAAGCAATCCAAGATGGCGGACATGAAGTAACAAATTAAGACACGGATGTCACTTTTAATGCAATATGAGGTGAGATGTTGGTGGTTCCATGTTGTTATATGTGTGTTTTAAGAGTCAAATGTTCGTGTGAAGTTTGGTTTAAGTGTTCCTGTTTACAACACTACGCAGCAGGGTTGCCAGGTTGGTTGCATTCCCGCATACTTTTTTTCAAGAGACTGGTAGGTAATAAATAAACAGAAAGGCAATTAACAGAATCATGATTGTGTTGTTATATGAATCATTGATACATATAACATGAAGCATTGAGAGGGGGAGCATAGATTACATTACGTTTTTAGCCAAAAAGTCATACTGGGTGGTTTTTTTTGGGCATTCTCGCGTGTTTTGAGCTGGAAAATTTTGCCAGCATTTGGCAACCCATGGGAGTCATGTGCTTCGATGTGAGCGGTTGAAGCAAGACGTCATTAAAGATAATTAATAGTTACTTAATGTAACTTAAGTTCTACGAATAGGTGTAGAAGTTACATTAAGTAACTATTAATTCTACGTCATGGTGCTACGTCCCTTAGGACTTCGCTAGTGGGACACAACGCGGAGGCCGTAGGAAAATGTACTCCCAGCAGGCCAGCGAAGGGTGATTGGAGCTCCGCCCGAGCAAGACCCTCACAACGTGAGAGGACTCAGGGCAGAAGAAACAAGCGTGTTACGGGGCCACTCCTACCAAGGATACCCCCACGTAACACAAGCCGTAGGTCATCCGTAGTCACAGGACGCCTCTCCCAAGAGCTCCTGACGTGGACTACCAGACCGACCAAACACACAAAAATGTACCGCACCTGTAGGATGCCTCTCCCAAGAGCTCCTGCACCAGGGCGGAAATAAACCGAAGGCCCCCTCAGGGGAGGGACCCAACGGTCTAACTCAGTCCGCTGCACTCAGCACGGAATGGGCCACAGACCGGTCCGACACATCCGAAAGATAAGACCGGACGAAAGAGGAGGACGACGCCCAAGAAGCCGCACGGCAGACGTCCTCGACAGACGCCCCCCTGAGAAGGGCCGTAGAGGCCGCCATCCCACGCGTGGAATGCGACCTGAAACCCACCGGGGGGCCAGACCCTGCGATTGATACGCCCGCCGCACAGCCGTGGCGACCCAATGCGCCAGCCGCTGAGCCGACAGCGGGGCGCCCCTGTTCTTGTCCAGTTGTTCTGTCCAGTTGAATAGTAGCAAAACTGAAGCCATCTTGATTGGCACCCGGCACCAAATCCAGTCATCCACCATATCCAATATTCATGTTTCGGGCCATAACATTCCCCTTTCCTCCTCTGTTACAAACCTAGGGGTCAGATTTGATCCTCATCTTTCATTTGATATCCGCCACCTCTGCAAAGTGTCCTTCCATCATCTACGAAATATTTCCAAACTCCGCCCCTCCCTCTCACAGACAGATGCTGAGAAATTGGTACATGCCTTTGTCTCCTCCAGGCTGGACTACTGCAATGCCCTCCTTGTCGGGATCCCTGGTAAGAGCCTGCTGAAGCTCCAGCACATCCAGAACTGTGCAGCCAGGATCCTGACGAGGAGGCGCAAGTATGACCACATCACCCCTGTCCTCCAGTCTCTTCATTGGCTGCCCATCCAATACAGAATCCACTATAAAATCTGCCTCCTCACATACCAATGTGTCCATGGAACAGCCCCGACATACCTCACTGAGCTAGTTACTCCACACACCACCACAAGGCGCTTACGGTCCACTTCCACCCATACTCTTCACCAGCCCGTGACCAAGCTCTCCATAATGGGAGATAGGGCCTTTAAGGCAGTTGCCCCTAGACTCTGGAACGCCCTGCCAGAGACCCTGAGGGCTCCCCAGAGTGTTGAGGCCTTTAAAAAAGGCCTGAAAACACATTTATTTAAAAAGGCCTTTTAGTTTGTTTTTGCTCTTGTGCTTGCTTTGTTTTACTATGTCATGTTCATTTTGTTTTATCTGATTTTAATCTACCTGTTGTAGCACTTTGAGGTTTCTTTGAAATGTAAAGTGCAATATAAATAAAATGTATTATTATTATTATTATTCTTGGGGCCCAGACACACAAACAGCTGACCACCCAACCTGAATGACGACGTCATGGCCAGGTAATGCCTCAGCATTCTGACAGGACACAGAAGGTGCTGCCGCTCCTCCTCGGGGGAGGCATGCGGCGGCGGATGGAAAGCCCTAATCCTGATGACTCTCGACCTAAAGGCCGACGTGATGACCTTGGGGAGAAAAGCCGGATTGGGCCACAATTCCACCATGCCGTCGTCCTCTCCAAAGGACAGGCAAGACGCATGGACGGAGAGCGCACACAAATCGCCCGCCCTCTTAGCAGACGCTAACGCCAGCAAGAGGGCCGTCTTAAAGGCGATACACTCGGGACTCGCCTCCGCCGCCGGTTCAAAAGGCGGACCCGACAGCCCCCTAAGGACCACCCTGAGGTCCCAAATCGGAGGCGTTCTCTGGAGCGGGGGCCTCCTCCTGCGCGCCCCCCGCAGAAAACGTTTAACCAACGGATGAGAACGGGATGTGAACCCCCCGAATCCGTCGTGACCCGAAGTAATGGCTGCCGCGAACACCGCCAAGGTAGCGACAGCCCTCCCCTTGTCGAAGAGCTCCTGTAGGAATCCCAGGACCCCCTCCAGCGGGCAACACCTGGGATCCCAGGAACGGGAATCGCACCAGACACTGAATAGCCTCCACCTCGTGGCGTAGGCCCTCACAATGGACGGCGCCCTCGCTCCCTGAATGGTCTCCACCACCGCAGGGGGAAGACCCAGGTCTACGAGGCTCCGCCTCTCAGCCTCCAAACCCGGAGCCTGCGGCCGATTATCGGGCGTGAAAACAGGGCTCCTCCCCCCTGGACTAGAGCCCCCGGCTCGTCCGGGAGGGCCCAGGGCTCCATCACCGCCATGCCACTCAGGAAGGGGAACCACCGGGCATGCGGACTGTCCGGAGCCACCAGGATCACCGACCTCCTCTCCTGTTTGATCCTCCGCAGCAGGACCGGCAGGAGACGCACCGGTGGGAAAGCGTACAGCAGGCCGCCTGGCCAGGGGTAATGAGCCAGAGCGTCCACGCCTAAGGGCGGCTCGTCCGCGGCCCTTAAGGCGAACCAGGACGGGCACTGTGCGTTCTCTGCACTGGCGAAAAGGTCGACCACTGGACGGCCGAACCTCCGCCAGATCTCCGCAGCTACCCGCGGGGCCAGGCCCCACTCGTCCTGGAGCGGGCCCCCCCTGGACATCCTATCGGCCCCCACGTTCCGGACCCCCGGGACGTGGCGCGCCCTGAGAGACAGGAGGTGAAGCGCCGCTCACAGCAGCGTCACTGTCGCCATGCGATGGAGAGCGGGGGACCTGGTGCCCCCCTGCCTGTTCAGATAGGAGACCACTGTGGTGTTGTCTGAACGAACCATCACGTGTCTCCCCTGCAGCTGAGGAGCAAAGTGCAGCAGTACTTTGTGTACTGCCTCCATCTCCAGCAGGTTGATGTGACGGGTTGAGTCCGACCAGCAGCCTCCTACAGAGCTCTGGTCGAGGACCCCGCCCCATCCTTTGAGCGACGCGTCCGTGAACACCTCCACGTGAGACACGGCGCAGGCTAGAGTCACTCCGTCCCGCAATAGACCCGGAGTGAGCCAGAACCTGATGTCCGAAGCTGCCACTTGGGGAACCCAGATCAGCCTCCCCCCTTTTTTTTTTTAAAGCCCTGTCCCGACCGGGATTCGAACCCAGGACCTTCGTGTCAAAAAGCGAGAGTGCTATCCACTCAGCCACCGTGCCGCACACTGCATGAACCCGTGAATCGGAGCTCGTGGCCCGCGTAGCGCGCTGCACGCCCTTCTCTGGGGGCTGCAGGCCTAGCGGCGCCACGTTATGTGCTCGGGAAGTAACACAATCAGAATTCACACTATTTGACATGTTACATACCCCCAAATGAGACTCAGAAACGAGTAATGATGAAATGCCGGTCGGCCTTTATTGAAGGAAAACTTTCCACCCCGACCTCCTCTGCCATAGGGAGGTCGGCGGTGGGTGCGTTGCTCCCGCGAGCCACCCATGGGTCTGTCTGGACCCAGGGGCCTCGTCGAGGGGGGACGATGGACAACAGAGCGCGGATACGGGTCAGGATGCCTCCCGGGCGAACGCTCTCGACCTCTGTCCCGGCTCCGTGATGGCTGGAGGGCCTCGCGCCTCGGTGCTAGGTGCGGGGCTAGCCTAGCCGAGTCTTTAGCTGCAGACTCCAGTCTCGCCACCAAGGCCTGCATGTCCGGGCCGAAGAGGGACATCTGAGAGATGGGCAGGTCCAGCAGCTTCCTCCTCTCCGCCTCCCTGATATTAGCCAGCCCAAGCCAAAGGTGCCTGGCCCCGACTTGGGCTGCTGCCATGGAGCGGCCACCATCCACAGCTAGCGTCTGGCACATGCGCAGAGTCGCCGCCGAGGTGGTCCTCGCCTGTGACAGGAGGTCTCCACTGAGCGCCTGGCCAGAAGAGAGCGACATATCCAGGGCCCCCGTGATGAATGCCATGTTGTTAGTCA
Source organism: Knipowitschia caucasica (assembly GCA_964034765.1). NCBI lineage: Eukaryota > Metazoa > Chordata > Actinopteri > Gobiiformes > Gobiidae > Knipowitschia > Knipowitschia caucasica. Next base: position 13,059,714 of record OZ035830.1, read on the forward strand.
ATGCGAGGACCTGTGCTGCATTGGCATAACATCTATCCAGCATCGCCAAGACATCCTGTCCCGCTCGGAGGGAAGGAGAGGTCTGGTGCCGGGTCACACGGATGCGGAGGGCTGCAGGGCCATGCGGACTGGATCCTCGGTGTCCGGGCCACCATCCACAGCTAGCGTCTGGCACATGCGCAGGATCGCCGCCGAGGTGGTCCTCGCCTGTGACAGGAGGTCTCCACTGAGCGCCTGGCCAGAGGAGAGCGACCTATCCAGGGCCCCCGTGATGAAAGTCATGTTGTTAGCCAAAGTGACGACCTGTGCCGCATTGGCATAATATCTATCCAGCATCGGCAAGACATCCTGTCCCGCTCGGAGGGAAGGAGAGGTCTGGTGCCGGGCCACACGGATGCGGAGGGCTGCAGGGCCATGCGGACTGAATCCTCGATCACCGGTCCAGGACCAGTCCTGCCCGCTGCAGTACAAGTCGTACCCCAGAGCAGGCCTCTTGGCTGCTAGGGGCTTAGGCCACTCACGTGTCGCGTAATGGACGAACGGGTCCATCCGCGGGCACAACGTGGGTTGCATCCTCCTCCTTCCTCGAGTGGTGGCGCCCACAGAGGTGAAGTCCTCCACCGTCTGGATCCAGCGACGACGTCCGACGCCGGAGGGCGAATGGAACTCGGACGAACAAGGAAGACATCTCAGAATGAAGTAAGTACTGTGGTAGATCTCAAACGGCGCCAGAGTGAAAGAGGGGGTGCGGCCTTGTGCAGGGGCATTTATAGAGGAAGATGGCTGGTGATTGGAGCAAATTATTTTGATCTCTCTGGCGTGTGACCTGGGGGTCACGAGTGATATCCCACTAGCGAAGTCCTAAGGGACGTAGCACCATGACGTAGAACTGACAAGTGGTTTATCCAATCACATACAAGGATTTTTTTTAGAAGGCCCCGACGCATCGTCAGGCTACGGTTGTACCACACCATAGAACAAATTACATTTTGTATTAAGCTCTGGAGGTCCTCCATTGAGCTCCGTTTACAGGTAGGAGATGTTAACTCCTTTTGCTGATTGAAACAAATTGGATCTGAGTTTACCGTGACGTATGCAATGCTTCCGAGTGAGTCGCTAGCATTTAGCATTTAGCCTAGCCATCTCTTTTACCACTAAACTGAGCCCGTGGGGAGTAGCGCCAAAATCTTTGCCAGCAATTACATTTTCTAAACATTACCCTTGCTCCGGCTTCAATTTCTTGATAGAACCAGACCGAATTACTTTACTATTGCATTCTTCACCATTGCCAAACTACAAACTCTTGACCTCACCCACAACTAACTACAACACCTGCCTCCCGCGCTCGCTGATTGGTTGGATGGAATTTAACCGATTGTAACCACAGGGACCAGACCCAGAAGTTACATGCAGTGAAATGATGATTGAGCGGAGTTTACGGAAGGCCAGGCTATTCCTCTCCCCTTCCTAAATAGAAATTACTTGACTAAAACTAAGATATGTTTGACAATTTTCACATTGTTTTATACATTAACTCATTGTCATACCGCATTGGCAAATCTTAGTTTATCTTAATTCAAACAATGAAAAGCACCAGTCCGGCATTTTTAGGTTTTTAGCAGGTTTCACTTTACCACATTTAGTCATTAGTTATACCCTTTGATGCTGGTCAGTTAATGCACAGTAAATAGAATTATTACTTTATTGTGCAACCCAATCATATACATATTCAATATTTATTTGTATCAGTGCATTCTTCAAACCAGTAAGCAAGGCAAGTGTATTTATACAGCACTTTGAACTGTGCAATGCTAAATAATAAAAGAAACCTTAAAACCACAACAGGCATCAAAGTAATCACAGTGCATTTAAAAGAGAATATATCAATTGTTGCAGCAAAATCATTATACTATTATACAATGTCAGAGTTGAAGTCAGTTGTATACGCATACATCTGAAACTCTGCCTCCCCACTCCTCGGAGCCCCAGCAGAGGCCAGTCCCTGTGCTCCTCAGCGTCCCAGCAAGAGGCCAGTCCCTATGCCCCTCAAAGTCCAAATTGGTTCATATGGCACTAACGTGTTAGAGATGTACTTTGGTGTGAGGCCAGCCTTTTTCAGAGTGCATTAAATTGCCTTTAAAACATTCCTTTTAACTGTTGAATGTCCACACCCTGGTCGGAAGGGCTACCAAGTTCCCCAAGGTGACTCTGGAAGAGCTGCGACGCACTGCTACTGAGCAGGGGGAATCTGTACATGGGACAACTATTGGTCATACTTTACACTAATCTGGCCTTTATTGACAAGTGGCAAGAAGAAAGCCATTATTGAAAGGATACCTTAAGAAATCCCGTTTGAAGTTTCGCAGAAGTCAAAACTAACAATGCTTATTGTCCTGAGTGCCTCCAGTGTCAATAAATGTGGGGGGAGCATCATATCATGTTTTGGAGCTGCGTTTCTGCAGCGGGGGCAGGAAAGACTAAGAATATGTTGGAGGTAAACCTGCTAGAGTCAGCCAGTGAATTTAGGTTGGGGCGAAGATTCACCTTCCAGCAGGACAATGGGCCTCATGTATGAAAGTTGCGCAGAAAAGGGTGTATATTCCATTTACGCAAGATCCGACGTGGCATTTATGAACGTGTGAGAGACGCACAGATCTGAGCGCACGCACCTGCGGCTGTTAATAAATGCCGCGCTCAAAACCACCGTATTTATGAAAGTCACGCCTAGAAATATTCAGAAACTGCCTGTTCCACGCCCTGTTTTTGCGACAGGTCAGCAGGAAGTCGGCTAAGAAGACTGTTTGGAAGCCTCAAAAAACACACACTTCTGAGATTATTCACGTTTAAAAAAATGTATATATATATACGCTCTATTATATATACGAATTTTTCCCTAGTGTCTAGACCCACTGCAGCACTCACCTCTCCTGAAATTTAGAAGTAAATAAATTAGTGCTGTCAACGATTAAAATATTTAATCGCGATTAATCGCATAAATTTCATAGATAACTCGCGATTAATCGCAAATTAGTCACACATTTGTGTGGGTGTGTGTGTATGTGTGGGTATAGACCATATGTGTGGGTATAGAAACATCATGGTGTCATTATGATGATGATAAACAATCTGTAAATATTTTGTAAATGTGTTCATGTAAATACTCTATGCTGTTTCTCTGTTTACTTTCGGTATATCTGACTGTATACTGTTTTCTTGTATTGCCTTTTTTATTAACCCCTCCCCCCCATCTCCCACTTCATGCCCCCCCCCCCCCCCTTCTATTTTTTTTTCTGTATATGTGTTTGTCTGCAATAAAAAGTAAAAAAAAAATAAAAAATTAATCGCGAGATAAAAAAAATGACGCCGTTAATATTGATTTGCGTTAACGCGTTAATAACGCGATATTTTGGACAGCACTAATATAAATAAATAATAAATGAATGAATGAACCAGTTCCCACATGTGCGTTGCATCCTATCTCTGCTGCAGAGAACAGGGCAGTGGATGAGCAGTTTTGAGCAAGATCAATTGTGTTTATGGGGCTTTATGCACAAAACTAAGGAAAACCCACATTGCTTTGCAAGAGGTGAATGAGGCAAAACATATGCGTAATTACGTATACGGCGCAGGGTCTGGTTAGTGAGTAAACGGCTAAGGAAAAATAACTTCACGGAGCAGAAGATTGAGACCATTATGAACGAAGTGGGAAAAAGAATGGGCGGCACGGTGGCTGAGTGGATAGCACTCTCGCCTCTCAACAAGAAGGTCCTGGGTTCGAATCCCGGCCGGACCAGGTCCTTTCTGAGTGGAGTTTGCATGTTCTCCCTGTGTCTGCGTAGGTTTCCTCCGGGTACTCCGGTTTCCCCTACCACTAAAAATATGTACAATAGGTCTGGCATGCGCCTCCTGTTCGGCGACCCCGCTCCCATCTCTGTGTGGAGTGAGAGGACAAGTGCCCAAAAAATAACAATTGTAAACCGCTTTGTGACTCTGGTCTGTGAAAGGCGGTATATAAATAAAGCTTACTTACTTACTTACTTACTTAGAATAAAGTCTTACTATATGGAATTCTCAAAAGTGGCATCAAGGGGCTCAAAAAACAATATATGGAAAGACCATGGCTCTCATCCATGGGCTGCTCCACCAGTGGCACACTGTGGTCCTGTGCCTGTTGTGGAGAACCGAGCCAGGACCATCTGGCACACTTGTACCGGGAGGTACCAGAGCGTACCCCCTACATGTCCCAGAGCCTGATCAGACCCGCGCAGCGCTCCACGGTGGCGCGCGTCTTTGCTTGGACCCGCATGAACCAAATGCCATTACGTTCTGATTGTAGGTGCATACAGTAGGTCCCATTCCGTTTTGTCGTCTTCATTCACGCTTCTCGGGAATCACGCAGCTGCGTGAAAAATAGTACATCTTATCGCCACAAGGTGGCAGGCTAAGTCCGCTTTAGCTCTGCCAGCGACTTAGACGCTCAGGTATAACACTGCGTGCAAACCTGTCTAACCCAGAGGTGCTATGTTGGCCAAATGGATAACATTAGAGCAGGGGTGTCATTCATACAGCCCGCGGGCCGGAACCGGCCCGCCAAGAGATTTGACACGGCCCGTGGCTCATTTATGTAAAAATATAATAAAGTTACATTTTAAAAAGCCGCTCCGCGACGCGAGGCTCCGCGCCGCGACGCCGCAGCGCCGCGCTCAGGGGTGAGTCCAGTGCGTCTGTAGTGGCTCCACCAGAGCGGTGCTGAAGGAATAACATCTTAAACTACAAGACTCGGCGAAAAATACGGCACTTTGAGCGAAGAATTGAGAAAACAGAAGATAAACCTGTCTGGCCCTGAAGACACAGTCTGTTTGTGCCCAGAGCGAGAGGTTAGTTCTGCTGCTGTAAAGGGAAGCTACCTGTGCTAACAACATTAGCATTAGCATCGCAGCCGCACAGTGAGAGAGAGAGTTTGTTAAAACTCTCACAGGCTGCAGACATGGTCTGAGAAACCACTCGCTTTTACCAACATGTTGCCATTGATAAGAGACTGATGTTACTGATGTCACATATTCATTTGTGGTGTTACTGAAACTATCAGAGGAGTTTTGAGCGCTGCTGCTGGTGCTGCTGCTGGTTCTGCTGTTGTTGCTGGTGTGTTGGACAGTGTGGACGGGTACCGATGGTAAAAACAGGTGTAGTGACAAAGCTGCAAATGGAGGTGATGATTTTTGGACATTTGACTGTATTTTACACAGAGACACTGCTGCAGTCGTTAAGAATGAATCACGTTATGGAAGTAAAACTTGCTAAGAAGTACAGATGATGGGTGAGAAACCTTCCTTTGCTTTGGTTATGGAAGTTGTTTTATTCATTTCAACTGAATCATGGTCAGTTTGATGCTTTCTCTGTGATAATAACATAACCATGGACCTTACACACTGAAGATGGTTAATGTGATAATAACATAACCATGGACCTTACACACTGAAGATGGTTAATGTGATAATAACATAACCATGGACCTTACCACACTGAAGATGGTTAATGTGTAATAATAACATAACCATGGACCTTACACACACTGAAGATGGTTAATGTGATAATAACATAACCATGGACCTTACACACTGAAGATGGTTAATGTGATAATAACATAACCATGGACCTTACACACTGAAGATGGTTAATGTGATAATAACATAACCATGGACCTTACACACTGAAGATGGTTAATGTGATAATAACATAACCATGGACCTTACCACACTGAAGATGGTTAATGTGATAATAACATAACCATGGACCTTACCACACTGAAGATGGTTAATGTGATAATAACATAACCATGGACCTTACCACACTGAAGATGGTTAATGTGATAATAACATAACATGGACCTTACCACACTGAAGATGGTTAATGTGATAATAACATAACCATGGACCTTACCACACTGAAGATGGTTAATGTGATAATAACATAACCATGGACCTTACCACACTGAAGATGGTTAATGTGATAATAACATAACCATGGACCTTTGAAGATGGTTAATGTGATAATAACATAACCATGGACCACTGAAGATGGTTAACTGAAGATAATGAGCCTTAAAACAAAGCTACACTACAAATATTAATATACATATTGTGAAATACCATTTTCAATGTAATATTGTAAATACGCTACATTATTTGCACTATGGAAAACTCACTGTTACAATTAAGTTTGTAACAGAAAACTGAGTATTAAAGGATAGTGTTTTTAAAGGAAGTTTTGAAATAAATTGTGTTTATGTGCACAAAAAGTTGGACTTTGTACCGTTTTTGGATATTTTTGTAGAGCATCTCTGGTCCCGCCACTTGAGATCAAGATTAGGTTGTATGTGGCCCCCCGGACCAAAATGATGGACTTTTTGACACCAATCCTGCAGTAAAACAGAGGACCAGAGGAGAGCAGAGGATAGAGAGAGCAGAGGATCGAGAGAGAGAGCAGAGGACACGGGAAGAGCATGAGACCAGAGAGAGCAGAGGAGAGAAGAGAGCCGAGGACCATGGGAGAGTATGGGACCAGAGGAGAAGCAGAGGATCGAGAGAGAGAGCAGAGGACAGAGGAGAGCATGGGACCAGAGGAGAGTAGAGGACCGAGAGGAGCAGAGGACCATGGAGAGCATGGGACCAGAGGAGAGCAAGGACCGAGAGAGAGCAAGAGACATGGAGAGGTATGGGACCAAGGAGAGCAAGACCGAGAGAGTTGGGCAGAGGACCACAGGAGAGCATGGGACAGAGGAGAGCAGAGGACCGCGAGAGAGCAGAGGACCCATGGGAAAGAGCATGGACCAAGGAGAGCAGAGGACCGAGAGAGACAGAGGATCGACAGAGAGCAGAGGACCACGGGAGAGCATGGACCAGAGAGAGCAGAGGACCATGGTAGAGCATGGGACCAGAAGAGCTGAGGACCGAGAGAGAGCAAGGACCACAGGAAGAGCATGGACCAGAGAAGCAGAGGATCGAGAGAGAGCAGAGGACCATGGGAGAGCATGGGACCAGAGGAAGCAAGGACCGAGAGAGAGCAGAGGGGAACACCTGGGGGGAGTTCATGGGACCAAGGAGAGGGCAGAGGACCGAGAGAGAGCAGGAGGACCATGGGAGAGGTAAGGACCAGAGGAAGCAAGGACGCGAGCGAGTGGCAGAGGACCACAGGAGAGCATGGACCAAGAGGAGAGCATAGGACCGGAGAGAAGCAGAGACCCTGGGGAGAGCATGGGACCAGAGGAGAGCAGAGGACCGAGAGAGAGCAGAGGATCGACATAGAGCAGAGACCACGGGAGAAGCATGGACCAGAGGAGAGCAGAGGACCATGGGAGAGCATGGGACCAGAGGAGAGCAGAGTACCGAGGAGAGCAGAGGACCACAGGAGAGCATGGGACCCAAGGAGAGTGCAGAGGATCGGAAGAGACCAGAGGACCATGGTAGAGCATGGGACCAAGGAGAGCAGAGGACCGAGAGAGAGCAGAGGACCACAGGAGAGCATGGGACGGGAGAGAGCAGAGGGATCGAGAGAGAGCAGAGACCATGGGAGAGCATGGGACCCAGAGGAAGCAGAGATCGAGAGAGAGCAAGTAAAGACCACGGGAGATATGGGACAAGGAGAGCAGAGGACCCCGAGAGAGAGAGCAAGGACCATGGGAGAGCATGGGACCAGAGGAAGCAAGGATCGAGAGACGAGCAGAGGACCATGGAGAGCATTGGACCAGAGGAGAGCAGAGGATCGAGAGAGAGCAGAGGACCATAGGGAAAAATCATGGGACCAGAGGAGAGCAGAGGACCGATAGAGAGCAAGGAATCGACAGAGAGCAGGACCACGGGAGAGCAAGGGACCAGAGGAAGCAGAGGACCATGGGAGAGCATGGACCAGAAGGAGAGCAGAGGAACGAGCGAGAGCAAAGGACCAGAGGAGAGCAAGGGACCGCGAGAGAAGCAGAGACATGGGAGAGCAGGGACCAGAGGAGCGCAGAGGACGAGAGAGAGAGCAAGGACCACGGAGAGTATGGGACCAAGGAGAGCAGAGACCGGAGAGAGAGAGCAGAGGACCATTGGAGAGCATGGGACCAAGGAGAAGTCAGAGGATCGCGAGAGAGAATGGGACCAGAGGAGAGCCAAGGATCGAGAGAGAGCAATGAGACCAGAGGAGAGCAGAGGATCGAGAGAGAGCATAAGACCAGAGGAGAGCAGAGGATCGAGAGAAGTCAGGGACCAGAGGAAGCAGAGATCGAGAGAGATCATGAACCAAGGAGGAGCAGAGGATACGAGAGAGAGCAGAGGACCAGAGGAAGCAGAGGATCAGAAGAGCATGAACCAGAGGAGAGCAGAAAATGATGTTTATGAAGGACACCTTAGACCATGTACAGGTACCTACCAGAGGTCCTCAAATGAAGAAGACCGGGTAGTCCAAACATGTCCCTCATATGGAAGTAAGCCACTTCATATAGAAATGTATCATGGATTTATGAACCTTAACAATATATGTATTTCTACTCGTGCTGTTGGATAGGGGTGGAAAACATAATGTTCACAATATGGTTAATAGAACACTGGTCATGTTGGTTAATCAAATGCCATCTGCTCTCCCCAGGGTGTGCTGTTTTTTTTAATTCCTGGGCACGACCACTTTGCCCTAATTAACATATCATATCCCTAGCACTGAGCCTAAAGATTGAACAACTATGTCTACCGCTAAATGGAAAAACTAAGATTCTATGCTATTATTATGATGATAACATTAAATCATGTTTTTATGTGCTAGCACTCTAATTGGGGCCTTGGTTCAGTAATAATAAGCAGGGCATTATGGGTTTGCACCAGGTAGAGGAGCTCGCAGTATGTGAGCTGTGTTAAGCAGCTATATTTTCTGAACTTCTAGTAAGTATGTATGTTTATTATATAGCGCACGCAGTTAACAAACCAAGATCACTACAAAGGCCATTACAAAGTTCATAGTTCATAGCTTCTAAACTGGTGAGTGACGCTAGCCATTAGGCTAGGTGTTAGCTAAAGTCCTGCGGTTTGTATTGAGTATCTATTGCTAAGCTAATCAAATGTAATCTAAAGCGCCGAAAGCCTGAGGCTTAATGCAGTTTTATCCTAATAAATTGAATATAATATAATAAGTGAATGTAACATGAGTGACAATAGACCACATTTTTCAATATTCATAACTTTTTAATACAGACACAAAGAATGTTTGACTTTGAACTGTTATTTTTATGAGAATTACTTCCTGCAAATACTTTCAATATTATTTTGTTTTTGAACGTTAAATGGTGATGTCTAATTGAAAATAACTATTTCTTCTTAATGCACATTCTTTGTAAAAATATATATAGAATTATCATAAAATAAATTCATTTATTATACATATTACATGTATACCTCTGTAAACATTCACCATACAGTGATTTGTAGTGTCAGTACTGTCCACTCATTTACTTTCCATTTTCAAAGGCTGCAGAAAAACATGGTTATTATGAAAAAAATGGTTCTGGTGTTACTTGTGCCTTCTTGAACACTATTGTATTGGTTTTTCCTAAAAATTTACATAAATAAATAATATATTTTTTTTATTAAAATCTCATATTAAATATAAAGTGAACTAATTCTACCGAAAAACCAGTATAAACATTAATTAACTGCAGTTTAACCCACTCCCTGGCCTGAGGCCGCGTCCTGCCCATAGACTGTATATATTAATGGACAGAGTCACGCCTATCTCCGCCGTTACATAGGAGTTGGCCATGAAAAAAGTGCTCTACTGGAGCAATCCAGATGGCCGCGAGTGGTCCCGCCCACAAGAAAATTGTGAAAAAACGCATCTGCGCAAGAGTCCCAGCCGGAGCCAGCTCCATTCATTTAAACAGAGACTTCAAAGTCCACAGCGACTAAACTAGACTGGTCCTGAACCCTCAGCATTGACACACATGTGGAACGGAGCCTTTGGGCCAAGAGCAACTTTTGGTCCCTCCTGAAAAGACGTTTTTGGAGGTCTGCTAACGCTTAATGTTACATTGCAATTTCTACTTCCTGGGTCCCACCCCACAGGGCCCGGGTGGCATTTGCCAGCGTGTCAGCGCACGTCAATTTTGGCCACTTCTGAGCTGGACCCTCCCCCACTGGTCCTGACCCACTTTTATTTTGGCAGGCTCGTTTCTCATATAGGAGCTGCTCCCGCCGGGTCACTTCCTCTCTGACACTCCGCAGGATTGATAGCTGTCAGCAGCCCCTCACGCTGCCATCTGTTGTGCCTGTTTGAAACCTTTTCAAATAAGCAAACTAACGCTTTACACCGATATTATCGTCCTGCGGACTTAATTGTCATTGATCCATCCCCTCTCTACTTAATTCGGTGAGTCATATACTGCGTAATTTGTTTCTTGTTTTGGTAGTAAACTGTGTGGTGCTTGAAACTGATTAAAACTTATACTGCCGATCCACTCGGCCCATATTCTACAAGGATCCCTTTCCGCAAGCACTGTAAATGCCCCTCTCACCGGTGATCCGTGAAATTATGTATTTTCCCTGTGTTTTTGTTAAGAATGTTGCGCCAATCGCCTCTATCCTTTAGCTGTGATTAATGCTAACGCAGCATAGAGCTACAGCTTTGCTGCGTATATTTCTGCTCGTTTCCTCTTTGAGACTCGGTTATTTGACAAAGTAGTCCAGCCGAACTTTAGGCTACCCCTCAGTTATCAATCAATCAATCAAAGTTTTATTGTTGAGCGCCTTTCATACACAGGGCAACACAAAGCGCTTCACAGTCCACATCACAAATCATCCACATAAAACAAAACACCAAATCACAATTAAAACATTAAAATCAACAAAAGATTAAAACCATAAAAACTTCAAATTACACAAGAAATTTTAAAAATAAAAATAATAATATGACAAAAGTGCATTAGAAATGAGATAAAATCCTACAGTTGTAGCACAAGCTAACAGAACAGTCCCTTTACCCTGGATTTGAACATTGACCGAGTAACGCCTCCCTCACATTTGCAAGAATTGATCCAGATCTTAGCTGCATGATCTAAACGCTGCCTCCCCATGTTTTGGTTCTCACTCTGGGCACCAGCAGGAGGCAAGTCCCTGTGCTCCTCAGAGTCCCAGCAGGAGTCCAGTCCCTGTGCTCCTCAGAGTCCCAGCAGGAGTCCAGTCCCTGTGCTCCTCAGAGTCCCAGCAGGAGTCCAGTCCCTGTGCTCCTCAGAGTCCCAGCAGGAGTCCAGTCCCTGTGCTCCTCAGAGTCCCAGCAGGAGTCCAGTCCCTGTGCTCCTCAGAGTCCCAGCAGGAGTCCAGTCCCTGTGCTCCTCAGAGTCCCAGCAGGAGTCCAGTCCCTGTGCTCCTCAGAGTCCCAGCAGGAGTCCAGTCCCTGTGCTCCTCAGAGTCCCAGCAGGAGTCCAGTCCCTGTGCTCCTCAGTCCCAGCAGGAGTCCAGTCCCTGTGCTCCTCAGAGTCCCAGCAGGAGTCCAGTCCCTGTGCTCCTCAGAGTCCCAGCAGGAGTCCAGTCCCTGTGCTCCTCTCCCAGCAGGAGTCCAGTCCCTGTGCTCCTCAGAGTCCCAGCAGGAGTCCAGTCCCTGTGCTCCTCAGAGTCCCAGCAGGAGTCCAGTCCCTGTGCTCCTCAGAGTCCGGGCTGGTTCATATGGGACTAACATGTCACTAATATATTTTGGTGCGAGGCCATGGAGAGACTTGTAACAAGCAGAGCTGTTTTAAAGTCTATTCTCTGAGCCACAGGAACCAGTGCAGAGACCTGAGGACTGGACTAATGTGGTCGTACTTCCTGGTTCTAGTCAGGACTAATGTGGTCGTACTTCCTGGTTCTAGTCAGGACTAATGTGGTCGTACTTCCTGGTTCTAGTCAGGACTAATGTGGTCGTACTTCCTGGTTCTAGTCAGGACTAATGTGGTCGTACTTCCTGGTTCTAGTCAGGACTAATGTGGTCGTACTTCCTGGTTCTAGTCAGGACTAATGGGGGTCGTACTTCCTGGTTCTCAGGACTCGAGCTGCTGCATTTTGAATGTACTGCAGCTGTTTTTACAGCCTGTTTGGACAGACCTGTTCAGGCCATTCGCCAGTAGTCTAACCTACTGGAGACAAATGCATGGATAAGAATCTCCAGGTCTGCTTTAGACAATATGTTTTTGATCCTTGGCAATGTTTTTTTAGATGTAAAAAGCTGCTGATGTTACTGATTTTAGTTGGCTTATTGAAATTTAAGTCTGAGTCCATATTACCCCTAGATTTCTGACCTTGTTTGAAGGTTTTAGGGAGAGAGACTGTGAGTGTACAGATGACGCTCTCTCTTTGTTTCTGGGGACCAAAGACAATCATTTCAGTTTGTCTGCGTTTAGCTGAAGGAAGTTGTTTTTGCATCCACTCACTGATCTGTTGGATTACAGTGAAGGAGTGAGTCCACTGGTCCATGTTCTCCTACATCAGTGAGACATAGATCTGAGTGTCGACTGCATAGTTATGATCAGGAACACTTTGTTTCTGTGCGTATTAACGACCTACGGCAGCATGTATAGATTGAACCGAAGAGGTCCCAGGATTCGACCACTGTTGGTACTCCACTGGTCAGTGCCATATGATCTGAGACAACAGTCTCCAATCTCCACAAAGTACTTCCTGTCTTCAAGGTAAGACCTCAACCATTCTAGGGCTGGTTTAGCACCAACCCAGTCCTCCAGTCTCTGCCATGAGGATCTCATGGTCGACAGTGTCGAACGCGCACTAAGATCTAACATGACCAAAACTGACTTTACTACAACAGTGTGAAGTCGAATGTCGTTTGTTTACCTTCACTAGAAAGCGGTCTCAGTGCTGTGGTTGGGTCTAAACCCAGACTGGAACATATCAAACGATTATTCATTGTGTTAAAAATTCATAAGTTGTTGGGAGGCCACTTTTTTCAAGAATTTTTTACCAATGAATGTGCAGATCGATATGGGGCGAATAATTTTGAAGTCCCGCAGGATCACAGACTGCACTTTTTTAGGAGAGGTCTTATGACTGCAGTTTTTAGGCCATCGTAAATGGTTCCTGACGACAGAGACATTTTACTATGTGTGTCAGTGAAGTTAACCAAACTGCTCAGGACGGCCTTCAGAAATTTGAGGCAATGTATATCCAGGCTACATGTGGAGGAGCCAGACTCATGATTATCTTTTTGACAGTTTCAGTATCCACAAGTGCAAAGTGAGTAGCTCAAAAAGCTTCTCTGCTGTTGCACTGTTAATAACGTGCTTTGGAGGTGATAGTGTTTATAGATTCCTTGTACTTTGTCAGCGAAAAACGTGGAACTCAGTACACCTAGATTTAGAGAAAATACTAGGGCAACTTTACAGGGGGGTTTCGTTAATCTACCAACTGTTGAAAACATAACACGAAGAATGATACTGCAACCTCCAATAATGTCAGAAAAATACATTTCTCTTGTTCTACGTAAACCCGGTAAATTCACCCAACTCATCTGTAAAGATTTTCATAATCGCCTCTGGAAATTGGACTTTCGCCACATCCGTTCGGCACTCCGGCACTCTTGCTTCTGTGGCCCTGACCGAGTCTGCCTTAGGTCCAAGGGGCCTTGTTTCTTACGGTAAACAATATTAACCAGCACAGGTGCAATGGCGTCCAGAACAGTCAGAACACTGGGTGGTGACAGAGATTATACAATTCATCAACAGTAGAGCTTGGAGTCACAATTTAGCATTCCCATGAACAGTTCACTTGTGTTTTTCATGTTATGTGTCTTCTACTAACAATTGGAAGATTCAGCATGGTGGTTTGCTAGCAAAAACACATTCAAAAAATACACAGAAAATGATCTGACAAAGCAACATCAAATTCTACATAACCCCCTTGTAATTAGGCAAGGTCAAGAGTTGCCCTCCTGCTGTGAGTGGGGCCACCCACGTGCTGAATGAAACCAAAGGTCTCAAATCCAGAAAGCCAGCTCCTTTGCATTTCTGTCATCAACATTATCAACATGTACCTTAAAATCCCCTGTAATAACTAAACTATCAAAATCTGTGGCACACAATGAAAGTTAGTTCAGTAAAATGGTCAAAAAAATCGCAACATGACTGTGTGTGGCCTGTACAGGAACAATGAAAAGAGTAGAAGATTGCTTTTGTTCCATTTTTAAAAGAAATTATACTCAAACGATGACAAATTTTCCAAGGCATTCTAAATGGGAGACAAAGTGCTCTCTAAAAACTAGCAGCTATGCCTCCCCCCCTTTTGTTTGCTCGGTATTTCTGATTCAAAATTTTAAAAATTGGGTGGTGTTGCGTCTATTAGAACTAGCATTCCTGTATTTTGGTCTAGCCATGTTTCAGCCATAAGCAAAAATCAAGGTAAAAAATTTTCCTAAAAGTGATAAAATATAATTAAAAATGATTTGTTACCATAGAACTGACATTAAGCATAGCAAAAGTTTTAAAAATAACGTCAGAGTCGATGAATGTGGTTTGATTGATTTCTACGGGAACAGAAATTAATGTGCAGAGTGGAACCGTCTAACTGCGGCCTGTTTATGATTTCGTTTTTTAGAAGTTTACAAAACATTTTGAGCTGGTGCGAGGAACACACACAGTCTCACTTGGCCTAACATGTGAAAACCCTTGTTGTTGTTCTTTAGCTCCCAGAGTCCCAGACGGGGTCTGCACAGTTCAGTGTTTGGACCTGGTAATGCACTGCCAGAACGACAGGGAACAGTGTTTGCACCGTTGTACTCACCCGGTTCTGGTGAGCAGGAGGCGGGGCGTGCGGTGGGGTCCGAGGGGGCTCAGATGTAAAGATCACGCCCGCTCGGGGAACGCTGAACAACATACGCAATGTAGTCCATCAACAGGCTGGCTACCCGTATCTGTTTTTGGGTGAAATTCCGTCTGGACGATAGGCTGTCGAGTAACGTTTCCAAAAAGGCAAAGTTTATTCACAAAGCCAAAGTTAAAAGAGCTGCATCAATCAATCAATCAATCAAATTTATTTATAAAGCGCTTTTCATAAAAAAGTGTAATACACAAGTGCTTTACAGTTTAGTAAAAACAACCACATGCCCAGCCCTAACCCATCCTCCCCACAGACCCCCCAAAACAAATTATAATTATATATAAAATCCACACACCCACACACACACACACACCAGATACACACACACACACACACACACACACACACACACACACACACACAAGTATAAAGTCATATCAGGTAAAATAGGTAAAACAATAAAAAGAAATGGGGCTGGGAGCAGATGTAACCGGCTGAAGAAGCGTCATCCAAGGAGCCATCTGCACCAGGAGCAGAGAGCCGGCTGCAGCCACAGGCAACGACACAGGACCCAGAGGAGAGAGGGGCCCCAGCCCCACCAGCCCAGGACTCAGACCCCATAGGACCCAGAGGAGAGAGGAGGCCCCAGACCCCACCAGGCCCAGGACTCAGACCCCATAGGACCCAGAGGAGAGAGGGGCCCCAGACCCCACCAGGCCCAGGACTCAGACCCCATAGGACCCAGAGGAGAGAGGGGCCCCAGACCCCACCAGGCCCAGGACTCAGGACCCCCATAGGACCCAGAGGAGAGAGAGGCCCCAGACCCCCCACCGGATCCAAGAGCCAGACCCCCGAAGCCACAGAGACCCCAGCTCTCAGTGCGAGGGCTCCTCCTGAGGAAACACTGGGAACACTAAAACATACAATAATACAATAGAAATAGAACAATAAAATTTTGAAATTACAAAGAAAAAATGGCAGCTCCTAATATTGATCATAACAATAGTAAAATGGGGTTATAGATACAATAAACAATTTAAAATAGTAAATAATAAAAAATAAATAAAAATATAATCCGTCTAAAAACAATAACTAGATGAAACTAAAAAAGCAATAATAGATAATAAATACTAAACAAAAGCTGCTCAAAAAAGGTTGCGTCTTGAGCCAACCTTAAAACTCTGCATGTTCCTGAAGCCACACATGGCAGCGCCAAGGGGGGGGGAAAACAACACGAAGTAGAGACAGTCACCACTGTTTTACAGTCGGGATTGGAACCAGAAATAAAAAAACAGAATCCGGAAGGATTGAAAGGAGGTGAACAGATCCATAAAATGTATTTCTATTGACTTCTACTGCTGAAGTTTCATGTTGTTAATTCCCACATGCCACGACTACCTTGGGAAACGGAATCAGGCAGGGACTGAAGCAGAGGAGGGAGACGTATGAGCAGGTCTGGTACAGTGGGCTCCGGGAAGACAGCGAGTGACCGCGTTAAAGAAGCGGACGTGTCCTCCGATGAATCTCCAATATTCAGAGGGGTCGGGGCGAAGAGTGGACGGACGAGGCCTCGAGAAGGAGCCTGGTGGGACGGAACCA
This sequence comes from Knipowitschia caucasica, assembly GCA_964034765.1. Taxonomy (NCBI): domain Eukaryota; kingdom Metazoa; phylum Chordata; class Actinopteri; order Gobiiformes; family Gobiidae; genus Knipowitschia; species Knipowitschia caucasica. The sequence continues at coordinate 13,076,135 of OZ035830.1, forward strand.
GCGGGTTCACCCGATCAGGACCGGAGCCTGAGCGCCCGCTGAAACCTGGAGAGGGAGCGGGGGTGCTGAACTCACACTACAGGCGACCCACGCTGTGTTGCTCGGGGACAGCGGAGCGGTGAGAGGGCTGGCTCTGGGCGCTGCTGCTGACACGGTGGAGGTGAGCGATGGTAATGATGGCTCGCTACCCAGTCTGAGGCGCTGCACTTGGGTCAAACAAGGCGAACAGGCCAACATGGCTGGTGGACCGCTCTTTCGCCTGAGGACTGCTTCCTTTAGGAGCGTTTTCCCCTCGTAGTGGACTTGGATCCTCGAGCAAGTAGAGTTTGCCTGCAGTGGTCCAGTGATTCACTGAGGGGCCCGGGATGTCGGTGGGAGAGGCGCATAGCGGTTTTGCCAGACTCAGGACATGGGCCACGGCGCAGGATGGCTCCTCGGAATCCGCGGGCTCGTTATTCGAACCAAGGCCGCTATTGTATTAAAAATTGACGTGTTCTAAATCCCTTATAAAGATGGACCATGATTCAGGAAGTTAAATTCAAAAAGTGTATGTCCCCTAAGCAAAAAGAATCTAAAACAGCTGTTCGGACCAAAAGTAACAATCCCTTATTCTCTATAAAATATAAAAGTATATTTTGTGGGCGCCTCCACGCAAATCACACCCGTCCCGGTCCAGGTCCCCTAGACTAACACAAGCATGAGGGTTATTATAAGTAAATGTGCATGAAGAAGAAAGGGGCCGTGCGTATCAGTCAGCTCTGGTCCAGGGTCCGCCTCCATCAGGTCTTCTCCCGTCTCGGCCAGACCCGAAACAGAAATCATTCACGCACTACCCCTCCCTAAATTCTATCGATTTATTAGTTCCTTGAGATAACAAGGGATCTCAAGGCTTCTCCACCAGATTCTGGACTCCATCTCCTTCTTTCAACAACTTGAAGATTAGCAGAATCCCCCCAGATAACTATATTAACTCACCCATGCACTTTTGGACAAAATGGGACAGGGGAGTTGGGCAATACAAGGTCCTTTCTTTGCTTGGCGACAGACAGAGTTCAATTTCCGGTCAAATCTAATTCACATCGCCTTTTAGCCTATATTTAATACAACATCCCCCTCTTTGGCCGATATTAAAAAAGGCCACACATTTCAATAACCTCCTCCAGGCGTACGGGACGGGGCAATCCCAACCATGCAAGCCTTTGACCTCTCAGTCCAGGGTTAAAAGCGTGTCTATAGCTTTAACACAAAAGAACGTATACAAGGTATACAGCACATCTACAACCATTATTATTGCAAAGATGGCCGCAAGTCTTGTGATAACAGACAAAATTACATGCTTCCACTTCCCCAAGATGCCTGTCCCAGCCACGCTCCATGAGTGGAGTGGTAACAGGTTAATTGCTTTATTCCGTGGAAAACATAGGGGGCTGATTCTGAATCCAATTCTGGAAACCAATACTTCAAACTTTGAACAGTGGCTAGGACAGTCATTGTCTCCTCAGTCAGGTCCTTTCTTGCCAAAACAACTTTAATATCATACAATTATAACCATCTACATCTCTGGGAAAAGTGGAGCAGGGGCTGTATACAAAGTGGACGTGCAGTGGAACACACAACACAATCGCAAAGCCCCAGCAGCGCTGACATGTGCTCCACTGTCCCCACCAGCGTTTCTATCCCCATACAGATGCTTGTTTTAACAATTCCAGAAACAGTCCAGTCCGGCCGTCACCTGTACGTTCTGTTTGTCCTGCCATACTTCACTATCTATTTCCTCCTTGTCTAGCTCCCTTGTCCTCGGGTAGCAATTGAAATCCATTGTCTAATGTCTTCCTGGATAATGTCCAATAACGTAAGTCCCATTCACATCAATCCACAATTTTTTCACAGTGACAACCCGCACCGTTGTTTGTGTGTGTCCTGTAAGTCAAATCACTCGTCCCTCAATCTGTGTTCAATTATTATAACCCCAATCAGGAAACCTGTATGGATATAACATACTCCCAAGCCATCACAGGTGCAGTCCACCGATGCTCTAAAGCTTTTCCCATGTCTCTCATATTGACATGTTGACGGTGTGGAAACCAGGTAGAGTGTGAAGTCAGGTCGAAAGGATAATGGAAAGATTGTTGCCATTTGTATGTGGGGCAGATAAATTGTCGCACCACCGGGCCAGGGTTAACTGTCACAGTCTAGGTAGGGAGTCCTAACCTGCCTTTCCTATGGATCTTTTATTTCTGTCAGTCTTATTGGACCAAAGCTGGGATTTGTGTTACAAGTCTGGCCCTGTCTTTATCTGTGTGTTTTCTAACACTTCCCATGTTAAAATTCCCAGGACCACGACCAAACCAACTGCAGCGATAGCCCATAGATGGCTCTCCCTCTTTTGGTCGTGGGCCAGGCTCCCTGTCCCAAGGCAACATAATTTAAAGCGAGTGTAAGCGTGTGTGGTGAGTCCTGTCCAACCCGTGAGCGTGGTTCGAGGGTGGGGGTCAGATGGTCTCGTATGAGAGAGATGCAACACGTGTGTCCCGTGTCCCTGCATTGAACAGCTTTTGCGAGTGCGGGCCGACCACTTCAAAGGGTCCGGTCCAGCCGGGCTCGTTCCACTTCCTTTTTTGAACACCTATCACACGGACCCAAGGGCAGGTGTATCCTCCGAGCCTCCTTCTCGCAGAGGTTCGAGACTACCTTCAACTGATGGGAAAAAAAAAAAAAAACTAGACAACATTCTCTCAATTGTTCCCAGTACACCCGCACCTTGGGGTGTTTGGGGAGTCGTCTATCTAGAAAGGCACCACCCTGTTTCCTGGTCCTGGCATAGGCCTCCCTGTTAACAGCTCGTATGGGGAGAACGTGGTGAATGCGGTTAACAAGTGCCTTGCTGACAACAGGGCAATAGGCAAATGCCTGTAAGCCAATTCCTTTACTCGTTGCCAGGATTTTTAGAGAGTTTTTACTTTTCAGGTCTGATTCATCTTTCAACTCGCCCTGGGATTCGGAAGATGGTAGACCGTGTCCAAATTTAGTTTTAGCCCCATATGTTTTTCTACCAATAGCAATGTTTGTTTCTGAAATGCGTCCCAATGGTCAGACCTTATTAACTGGGAAAGCCATGCGTTGGATTAAGGCTGAATTTTAAGGCTTTGATACAGAGGCCAGCATCCTCTTTTGCAGGCAGGATATGCCTCAGGCCATCCCGAAAGGTGTCAGTGATGACCAACAGGTACCAGCTTTTCCTGCGCACCTGTTAATCATATCTGTGAGTCCATCACAACATGAGCCCCAGGCCAAGCAGCAGGTGTGAAATTTTTCCTGGGGAAACAAGCTTGAGCAGGGCGATGGGTTATAATACTGACATATTTGACAGGACCAGTATAAATCTAGGATCCTAATGTTGTCCTTAAAGGGATGCCACATTGTGACATAATTCCTGAGCATTCTGTACCTGACCCACATGGGCAAGCCCATGGTCCTCAGATCAAGCGCCTCGTGAGAAAAAGGTCCCCCATGGCAGGGCGGGCGGCCATCAGGGCGACCAGATGCAGTATCTGGATCCTTCTTTGCCCGTTATTGAACCCACATTGATATTTCTTCAGGAGCTGCTTTTGTTTGGGCCTTCACTAAAACCTGAAGGGACAGATCGGGCAGGCAGTCTGCCAGGTCTGGCCCCTCGTCCCGTACCACAAACACTCCTGGAGTACTGACCTTGTAGTTGGCACTTTCTTGCGGCCTCATCCGCCGACCCCCCCCCCCCCCTCGTTTTCCCCTTGGCCTCAAAGTTGTCTGACTTGGAGTGCCCTTGCACTTGATGACCTTACCTGTTTTGGAAGCTGAGAGCGCTGTCCAGCCACTCCACCAGGGCTCTAGTTATGGTTCGGCCTTTACCAGTCAAGAAGCCGTTACGTTTCCACCGGAGAGGTGAAATGGACAGACCCTGAGTAACATACGCTGAGTTCGGAGTAAATATTTACAGATTTACCTTTAGCAAACTCCAAGCGGCGCAGGAGAGACCTCTAGTTTCTACCGCCTGCGCTGATGGTTTGTTCAGTTAAAACACCGCTGTTTTACAGTACAAAATTTTCACCGTTAACACTGACAACTGCCTATGCCCTCTCAGGCTGCCATTTCCTCCTCTCTCCAGCTACACCCATCTGTGAAAAGCTGTAAGTCGGGTCCGAGTGGTCAGTCTGGAGTCAGGTCCGCACTTTCAGACTGGTCTTTTACCCTTACACTGCAGTCCTGCGGCCTCACCTGTCATGGCAATGTGGTCAGCCATGTTAATCCAAGAGGTGTAAAAGGTTATGTGGGGCTGAGTGACACCTGTAAGAGGCCGTGACTGTCTCAAAGGTGACATAGTGAATGCATCTGAGACACATATGCAACAAACCCATGATCAGTCCAATATTTCTAAAGCATCCCCATGACTAAATGTGCTGTTTTCTTAATCAAATGTCCCACTCCTGCAGCATACCTAGAACAGGCAACCTGACTAGCCTCGTTTGAATCCAATGGAAACGCTAATTTACTGTAAGATTTTTCTCTGGCCTCTGCACTTTTGATATACACCACCGTTAGCTACCTAGACTAGGCACTGTGGCATCTAAATAAAACGGGAGGAGCATAATCTGGTGAAGCCAAATGGCCTGCAGAGATAGGTTCCAGGGGGGGGGGGGGGGGGGGGGGGGTGAGTGGAGATAAACTGTGCCTCACTATCTCTGTCCCAATTCAGTTTAGCCCTTGTGTTTCTCATGCCATGTTCATTAACTAAAGCTCTTAAAGGTTTAGTTTTGTCTGGCAAAATCTGCCACATAGTGTCTGCTATAGCCTATCAACCCAGGAAGACAACATGACCCCACCATGGTGGGGTCTGGGATATGACAAAATAAGCAAAAATCCCTCCTTTGGTTGGCTCTGGAGACATATTTGTGGATCCTCCAACACACTACTCCCAGGAAGGTCACCGCAGTGCCTGCAACATTGTAGCTATTCCTTACTGACCGTAAATCCTTTTGAATGTAATAGACTATAGTGTCCCTAGTGGCTTGAAGACAGGCCTGCTCCGTTCTCGAGGCGAGGAGGAGATCGTCCACATACTGTAGGAGTACCACGCCCTCCGGAAGCACCAACTCTCTCAGCAGAGCGTTCAAAGTCTGATTAAAAATGCCCGGGGAGCATTTATGTCCCTGGGGAAGACGGGTGTAACGCAGTTTTTGGCCCCTGTGAGTAAATAGAAGAAGAAATCTCTGCTTTCCTCTGCCAGGGGAATACAGAAAAAATGCATTAGCCAAATCCATAACAGTAAAATACTGGAGGTCTGGTGACAGTGGATCTGACAGCATTGTATAAGGGTTTGGGACCGGGAGACACTGGAGTTAATGTTAAATCATTTATTTTTCTCAAATCATGGACCATTCTATATTTATTCTGACCTGTTTTTGGCACAGCTAGAGTGGGCGTGTTTCCACTCTGAATTTTGATGGCTCGAGGACTCCCACTTTCGTAAGTCCCTCTATCACCTGTGAGATACCCTCGACAGCGTCTGGTTTGGCGGCATACTGCTTTATGCGAATCGGGCCTCCTGGCTTCATCTGTAAAGACACAGGAGGGAAAGAGGTGGCACAACCCCACGTCCGTGGGACCTTGGGACCAAACTTCTGCAGGCACCTGTTTCAATATTTCATGAGTATCATCATGATCTTGTCATGTGTCTACCATGATGTCTGGTCAATGTTTCGTGCTCCACTTCCCCTGTGTCTATCATATTTGCTTTTATCCTGTATGACTTATTTTCAATGCTGTACTCCTACATGAGGGAGTTGGGTGTCAGACCAATCGTCAGCTTTTACCAGTCTCTTTACCATATGGACCTAAAGCTCTAGCCTCGTGACCAGGGTGTACAGCCAAGGTGATGTGTGGGACAGCAGAGAAGACATGTAATACCACTCACACTGTTCGAGGAAGCAGCCGAGTATGGGCCGCCACACCCTCAGGCCCAATATAAATGTAAATCTGATTCTAATGTCCACTATAAAAAACTATCACTTTCAATTTGTTTGAATTGATTCTCTGTACATTAAGTCTTGGTCTCTGTCATAGAATAATGTCAAGTGGGCAGGGTCCAGTGGGAGGTGGTAGGAGGCCAAAGAATTTATCCAGGGTTTCCACTTGAAGAAGACGGAATGCACACCATTATTGTCCGTGGACTTGTTTTTCCTTGGGTCCAGTCTCACCCAGTATATGTCTGCATACTGGTCTGGCATCTCTTCTCTCAGAAGCCAGCAGGAGTCCATCGATACACCGGTCACACATCTGTAAATTTGTCCCCCTGGAAAAGTCACTTGTAGACCATCCGGTCCACATAGAATTGACGCATTGGTTTTAGTCAATAAGTCTCTTCCCAGCAGGTTGACAGGGTGTTTTAGGAGCATTTACAAAAGAATGCCACAGTGTCTGTGTTCCAATCTTTGTGTCTTTAAACGTTTAGTGAGTGGCAGTACCTCAGGTGTCCCAGAAAATCCAACCAGGGTGATGTGCTCCTCAGAGAGCAGGACAGGGCGTATCTTTGTATTGATGGTAGAGTAGGTGGCGCCAGTGTCCACCAGGGCCATCAGGTTGTCGTCCTCCACCCTTATGGGGAGCATAGGGGCTCTGCTGGTACCTTGTCCCCTGGATTTTCCTAGGCAGCCCTAGTAAGATTGTTCATGTTCATACTCGCCCCAGTAGTTCCCATGCTGGAAATATTGTCCATCTCTCGGGGGGCCAGGTTGTCATTCGGAGCCGTCCATGGGGAGGGAGGGCCTGCGCGCTCTGGTCTGGGTCCCATGCCTAACTCTGGGGGCCCCTCCCACGCACCATCTCAGCGCTCCATGGTAGTAGGAGGCCTCTCCTTCAAAGGGGCAGTCCCTCGCCCAGTGACCGTGCCTGTAACAGAGGTGACACACATCCCTGCCCCTTTCCAGCTTCCACCCCTTCTTCCTCCCCGGCCCCCACGCCCACCACCTCTGGCCCCTCCCCTTGTTCCAGTCCTGTCGTGGTGGAGTGGGAAGTCCAGCAGGCATATTAGTCATCTGATTACTGGTTCCTTTTTTATTTTGGGTGGCTTTATTTCTCGCTTCACTAAGCTGTAACTTCAAAAGTTTGACAAGTCATATCTTCAAACACTCTTTCTTCTTTAGTTTTTATTTTTCAACATATCGCTTAATGTGAAAGATTAAATTTGTTTTCCACTGTGCTGAATCCGGGTTAATATTATCTGGGTTGTCTTCAATCTTTGAGCGTATTGTTTCTGGTAAACCATTCAAAATAGCTGCTCTAAAAGGGCATGACTTCATCTGACCTTGTGAGGGTGTCTTCCTACTGTGTCCATCCACTTGGTCACACTCCTGTCATAAAATACAATTGGGTCCTCAGACTCCCAGCCAAGTTAACTCACGAGGGGCAGAAGACAGCGGAGTTGGAAAGTTTTCCCTCAGTGCTTCATACCAGGCATTTGCATACTGGCCAAATCTGGAAGAATCACAAACATCAGCAGTACCAGCTTGTCTTTCAATAGCATCTCTCTCCCAAGGTTTACTGCATGCTGCCAACACTGCCCGGACGTCACCCATCGCGACATCATGACCTGTAAACCATGTGTTCAGACTGGAAAAAATTTCCAGTTTCCAGCTCCCTGACACAATGGAGGCATTTTGTCTTTTATAGTCTGCATGTCACTTACAGAAAAAGGATGGTACTCCCCAGCTGCGCCTCGTCCTGGTCTCAGAGGGAACATGGATTTTGTCTGAGACCTGGTTCTGCTTGCCACCGGTCTAGTTTCTCCAGGCTTCCCGGTCTCCGTCTGCACTACTATCGTCAGAAGAGAATTTAGCTCCTTTTTTAGCCTGTTTAGCTTTAAGTATTGGCTGGGCCATGGCACCGTCTCCCTTTTCATTTTCACTGTCCGTCCTAGTCATGGCTCTGCGTGCGGCTTTATTAATTAATTTTGCATTCTCCTGTCTAGCGGTCTCGTAATCATGGGTCCTACTTGGGGTTTCTTCTCTCTCAACTCTGTCTGTGGTGCATTCAGAGGTCGGTTTTCCTAGCTCTAATATTTCTGAGAGAGTGCAGGAGCAGCTCCTGCACCTCTTGATGGGTGGGGGTTGGTGGGGGTGAGGTGGGAGCTGTGGCGGGAGGCTGACAGCTGGATTTTGACTGCGGATCTCTATTGTCCCCACACAGACTCCTGTTATGTCCCTTCGTCAAATTCACTGTCTACAAAGTCATTGTCCCCTTTCTCTTTTCCTACCGCCACTTCTCCTGGAGAATGTATTATTGTGGCATATAATTAGAATTTGGTTTACCTGCGTGCTAAACCTAGAGAGTACTTTGGTGGAGCCGTGGGTAGGGATGGGTATATATTACTCACCGGCATTGCTCCGTTTTCTGTTTCCTTGTCTTTACTTACCATCGGTAATTTTGCCAACGCCGTGGCAGCCAAAGCAAAATTATGTACCTTGGTCCTCAGTTTCTCAGCCTTTTTTAGTTCCTTCTTAATTTTTCTACGCTCATTCCAACTCTCTCCCTGCTTTCCCTCAAGCTCAAGTTTATGCTGTTTTAAATTATTTTCCTCTTCCCGCAATATCTTAGCCAATGCGGACGCTGTCATATACTCAGGTATGACCCTTTTGTTCTGTATTTTTTCCCATGCTTTCACAGCCTTTCGTTTTGCCTTGTTCCTATATTTTTTATCCAGACCACTCAGAATCTGAGCCTCTATTTCTCTATATAGCTGCTCGATTGGAATGCCTGTCTCCATTTTTCGGGGGGGCCCAAAATTCCCCCAGGTTCCAATGGTGAAAACCTAACTTGTGTGTTGACGCGTCCGTCAACCACGCTAGTCACAGCGGGCTTTCCTGTTTCTGGCAAGGCTTCTCAAAAAATCTTTACTTTTAATATATTCTCGCAGGGTTCTAGCTACTTAGACTCCTATTTTATTTAATTTTAACGTATTTTCGCAAGGCTCTCACTACTTTTTAGGCTTTTACTATTTTTACTTTTTGAATTAGCTCCTCCGTGGACAAAACTTCTCTCCCCTTAATTTGTGTAGTCCAATATGCAGATTTTTAATTAGTCAAAAGGTATCTGCTTACCTTCAAATCAGCGGCCGCTTTGAGGAGAGATGCAGAGTCCAAGGGAGAGGTTGAAAGTCATCAAAGGGATCACGTCGAGGGTCACCAATTATTATATTAAAAAATGACGTGTTCAAAATCCCTTATAAAGATGACCATGATTCAGAAAGTTAAATTCAAAAAGGTTTATTTCCCTAATACAAAAAGAATCTAAAACAGCTGTCCGGACCAAAAAGTATCTATCCCTATCCTCTATATAAGGTGTAAACATTGTTGTGGGCGCTCCACGCAAGTCACACAGCTAACCCTGATCCGGACTGAAAAACTAACACACACATTCAAGCTATTCATTAAGTAAATGTGCAAGGGGAAGAAGGGGCGTGTCGTATCAGTCAGCTCTTGGTCCAGGGTCCGGCCTCCATCAGGTCTTCTCCGTCTCGCCAGACCTAAACAGAAATCATTCACGCACTACCCCTCCCTAATTCTATAGATTTATTAGTTCCTTTGAGATAAGGCAGAGGGATCTCAAGGCTTCTCCTCCAGATTCTGGACTCCATCTCCTTCTTTCACAACTTGAAAGGATTAGCAGAATCCCCCCAGATTAACTATCATTAACTCACCCATGCACTTTGGACAAAATGGGACAAGGGGAGTAGGGCAATACAAGGTCTTTCTTTTTGCTTGGAGACAGACAGAGTTCAATTTCAGGTCAATCTAATTCACATCGCCTTTTATATCAAGAAAATGAAGCCGAAGCAAGGGTAATGTTTAGCAAATGTAATTGCTGGAAAAAATTGTGGCGCTACTCCCCACGGGCTCCGTTAGCGGCAAAGGAGATGGCTAGGCTAAATGCTAACAACAGACTCGGGCACACTACATACGTCACGGTAAACTCAGATCCAATTGTTTCAATCTGCAAAAGGAGTTAACCCCTCCCACCTGTAAACAGAGCTCAATGGAGCACCTCCAGACTTTAGTACGACATTTGTACTATGGTGTGGTACGACCAGGCTACTTGGGCCTTGGCTGGTTCCGTCATTCTGTCAAATGGGTAAAATTGAATGAGACCCAAAATGCAAAACTGCAAAAAATAATGGATTTAATAAAAAGATAAAACAAATCCAAAAACACAGGGACCCAGGAGAGAACTAAAACAGACAAGGACGGACAACGACAGAACAGGGAGTGAAGGAACACACAGGGCTAAATGCAAGACTAACGAGACAGAGGATACACATTAGGGCAGGGCAGGTCATCAGACAGGAAGCACAACCAAAGAAGACACAGGGATAACACATTGCTGATCCTCCTGCATATCATTGGTCCATGGAAAAATGGGCAATGACACAGTCTTGGTACTTTAGTGGGGGGTTAAGTGACTTGCCCAGGGACACAGCGACAGCAGTATTCAGTGGGAGCAAAGGGAGTAGGTCTCGTTGGGGGATCAAACTCACAACAATGAGGCCCGAAGGACAATGCTTCACCAACTCAGCCTCAGCCTAGTCAGCCTCACTGGCGCTGCTATGTCGCACTTTACCTGACACTCCGTGAGTATAGTGCAACAGATGAAGGTGATATTAAGCATTTTAGGACAATATTTACAAAACAACCACTAGCGGCCTATAACCTGCTAGAGAGGCCAGGGTGGTAGCACGTAACGTTGTGAAAAACCGGGTGTGGAATGATGTAAAAAATCCGTGTATCATTCGTTCTTTTGATTTTCTAAATAAAACCAACATTGAAAAAACAAATAACGAGGGATGTTTTTGATTCTCAATATTTGAATTTAATGCAAAATTGAAATATCGGTTTGTTTTTGGTTTTCTGTGGATCCAATTAAAACGAAAATGCAGTAAACCAATAATGATCGTCTAAATTACTTTTTGCAATTTCCATTTGAAACACAAGAATCCCCCGGAAGTGATTCGCAAGTGCGCACCCCGCAGGTAAACAGTGGAGTAGCGGTGGAGATGAACTAAATGATGGGTGCGTTGGAAGACTTTGCAGATACAGCGATAGAATGGTTCTAAAACATTCAAACTCATGCAGAAATATCAACCACGTTACACCGACTAGGTAAAAAAAAAGCAAACTTTTTGAAGTGGCTCAGAGAAAGGTATTCTGAGTAAATGTATTCATTAAACATGGATCATGTTCCTGCCCAATATATACATACATATATATATATTTTTACATATCAGCCGCCTTAAAACTATTGCTGCTCCATCTCTTTTTCCTGGAATAATTTTATTGCAACATTCAAGAGGGATTCTGTCTCCCGAGGCTCAGGAATCACAGCGTGTTGTGTTTTGGCAAATTATGAAGGCCAAAGACTAAATTCATCATGTATGTAAATCTTCTGTGTGTCTGTTCCAGTGTAAATATTTTTGATTAGTTTGTTCCCAAATTAAAACACACTTGGACACAATTCTGTACATTTTTTTTCTAAATTGTGTTGAATAGCAATGGAAAACCCGTTAAAACAAATACTAACTGTTAGTGGATTATGTATCAATAGATTTATGAATTAGGAAATGACATTCTTAACTAAACAAGACTGTAAAATGACAAGTTGTGTATTTGAATGTACCTTTACAGAACAACTTACACCTCAGACTTCCTTTCAGCAGCAACATGGGTCCAATTTTATTTAGACTTTACTAAGGACTTACATGCAAGCACAGAATCCAGAGCTAAGAATGAAAGAATAAAAAAAAAAAAGCTGTGTTAAAAAGACACATAATCACATATTTACAGCAAGTCACACATACAAAGAAGCCAGTGACTCCAAAGTTTAGAAGTGACCCTGACTGAGCTAATGTAAGGGCAAACCAGGGACTGTACTATACTATTAGGTACCATCATGACTACACATGAACCGATAGTAGCAGTGACGTAGGAAAGGAGCGCACACTGCACTCAGCAAACATCTGACTGGACGACTGTGTCTGGGATCTTCAGCAACGTCCTCATTCAGTCATAGGAAACTGTTCACCTCTGCAGACTGACTGCTGTAGCTCCGCCACAGTTGGTCTGTGAATAAAGGAGCCCAAAAAGACTGGAACAAGGAGGTTTTTACATTCACAGAGCACGTTAGACTTCCTAACCAGCATGTTAGATTGACCACACAGTTTACATCTCTATCTGTGAGGTCACTGCGTGTGTAATGCCCATTAAGACCAGGACAACTGTATTTAAGAACAGTTTTTACACTTTCAAATGTGACAGAACATAATGTACACTGATGAGTACGTGCTTTTTCATGCAATGATTCTAATTTTGTAACATAAATTTACAATGATAAACACGAGTTGAAAGTTTAAAATGTAAAGGAACAAAAAGGAGATTTGTAGATCAGTTATTATTAATTTTATTGCATTGACATAAACACATCCATCTTTGCAGATCACTGGTACAGGCCAAGGCTGGGAGTAGTGTGAAGTCTGAAACCTTTACCTGCTGCACACCCAGTGAGATCTAAAACAGAAAAGTGGGTTTAGAACAGACATATAATTATTACTTGTTATAACTTAACTATCTTATAAAGTCAGAAGAGAAATAGTAACCACCAAACAGAAAGATGCTATGCTAGTCTTCTATCAGGACAGGAACTCAAGCTGAACATGAGCCCAGCGGCTTTGACTGTTTCAAACCTGCAGTCTTTCTGACTGTTTCAAACCTGCAGTCTGAGGGCTCCTAGTTTCTCTTCATAAGCCTGAAGCATCTAGCTCTAACTACTGTCCCTCGACAATATTTGAGAATGAAGCAGAAACAAAGCACAATTGAATGGTTAAGGTACATCTAGCATCATCTTTTATTTACTAAAATTTAGCATGATTACTTTCACCAATACACAAACATATCATGTCCTTATATAATATGAAAGTCTATAACATACATTTATAATAATAAAGCACTCACATTAGGTACATTTGTTACATGTGTAAGTGTTTCATGTTTGTCGTAGCTAACGCTAACTTAGCTGTTAGCGCTAGTTGCTAAGTTATGTCTTACCTTGACACTTGTGTATATATTTTTCATCGAAGAACCCCTTCTCTCGTGAATCTGAGAATTCTCATCTGCGATGGTCTCTGCAGCAGCGAACGAAAAAGCTGGTAATCTGACTGATGTTGAGGAGAGTTTTAAGAGACATTTCTCCTACAACCAGCGCTAACAAGGTGCGATCCAAGTACCTGGAGGCGACATTCCTGGTCTCGTGACAAACGCGCACTTTCGAATCACTTCCGGGGGACGTTTGTGTTTCAAAGGAAAATCGCAAAATGTAATTTAGATGGTCATTATTGGTTTACTGCATTTTCGTTTTAATTGGATCCACAGAAAACAAAAAAACAAACCAATATTTCAATTTTGCATTAAATTCAAATATTGAGAATCAAAAACATCCCTTGTTATTCGTTTTTTCAATGTTGGTTTTATTTAGAAAATCAAAAGAACGAATGATACACGGATTGTAAAAGATGAAGGTGAGAGGTCGTAGACAATAGGTTTCTTGTACAGAACTCAGGATCTCATAATAACAAAAATACTAAGCAGAAATGTGTATAAACAAAGGTGCAGCGTTGGACGCAGACATCAGCTCTCAGTTGGGCCTGGGGCCTTTTATGCCTGGGCAGAGTGGCATCCAGCAGGTGCCGGTCATCAGCCAATGGGTGGTGCAGAGGCGGTGGAGGCAAGGAAAACTACAAACGGCAAGGCTCGTAACACGGCCGATTATCTCATACTGTTAAATGAGAACTTGCGCGCAAATCCGAAAGCAGCAGCAGATGAGGGGTCACAGCTGCCAATGGTAAATAAAAAAAGTAATGTTGCGGCGGATCAAAAAAGAAACTGCTTTACGTTACTATATAGTCAATAGTTAACGCATTACTTTACTTTAAGTACACTGTAAAAAGTGAAGCAGACCAAACTTTGAGGAATATTTTAAGTAATTACTATATACTTCATTTTTCATTCTTTCATATATTTGGTTTACAATTAAGTACTGTGTAACATAATCATAGCACCCTATAAAATACTGATTTTATTGCTTTAACTCATTCACTGCCCATGACGACAAAACTCGTCATGTTGAATAGTAACGCTCACTGCCCATGACGAGTTTGACGAGTTTTTCATGTTATTACACGGGAGGCTACAGTAATGTCTGGCGCACCTTGTGAATGACCCACAATACTGATATATAGTGCAAATGTACCTGTAATGATAAATCAACACCAGTAGGATGCAGTATTGTGCCACAGGAGAGGTCATAAGTCATTGGAGAGAAGGAGGAGGAGTGTGTGAGTGTTTGGAGAGCGTGCTGCTGTAGCAGAGCGATGATAGCGTAGCATTGAGACGGATCAGCGATCTAGTTTAGCGATAGTATAGCAAGAGTGATGGCGAAAAAGAATAGTTATAAGCAGTGTACACTGCTTCAGAGATTGACTCGCGGATCAGTGAGTGAGGTCGAGAGGGGAGAGAGTGGAGACCCCGGTGGAGGTCCGTCTCTGCAGCCACATTTGCGCGGAGCAAGAGCCCGGAACAGGGACACACCTTCCGCCTCTCGCAGCGTATCAGCTGCTGCTGTTACTGATGCCTCGGATTCGTTCAGAGAACCTGATCATGATTTATCGGATGAGTGGTTGTGGTTGCAGTCTCAATCCAGCAGAGCATCCTCTCCAGAAGCTCCACAAAGAGTCGAAGGTAAGAACTTGCTAAATTGCCAAGAATATGCTAACTTGAGAGGAGGGAAAGGCGCGGAAACTTGCTCTGATCTGCTAAGTAACACAACGCTCAAATCCTACTGTTTCTTTAGTAAATGCCAGTTATGTGTTTTATCATTGTTGTATTTATTATTTTTATGTTTAGTTATTTCATACTTGAACATCTTGTTGTAGTGTCATAGCTCTGACTAAATGAAATGTGTTAATTCACAGATTCTGATAAAAGAGCCCTCCCCCATTGGGGTTGACAGGGCATGGAGGTAAAAGGACTACTATTTCTATTCTTGTACATCCCATGGAAATATAATATAATAATAATAATATAGTATACTTGTTTCGTCCAAAAGCAGTCAGTCAATAATGTGGGAGGAAGGCCTTCATTGTATTTTATGTGTTGATTTATTGTAACAAATTCATTGTATAATATAGTTATTGTGTGTATCAAATTTCCAGCACGTTCGTCACCCGGAAGCTCTGGGGAAGATGGCTGACAGGAGGATGAGTGGGAGCCGAGTCAGTCCCTTCACAGGAGCTCCTGGACCACAGAGGCTGCGGACAGAGGCTGCAAAGCTGGATTCATCTGATCCAGCTGACTTTCTGGAGCTGGATTCATCTGATCCAGACTTTCTGGAGCTGGATTCATCTGATCAGACTTTCTGGAGCTCTTCTTTACGGAGGGAGAACTACAAATGGTACACAGCGTGTCGTGTTCCGTTGCACACAGTGTTTCAACCTCTACAACTCAAAGCTGAACTACTGGGAGGACTGAAAAAGCAGATAAACTCACTCATACACACACTCACGAACACTCACACGCACACAGACACACACACAGACACTCACTCGCACACTGACATTCACACACACACACACTCAAATTCACATGCTTCATTCTATTTTATACAGCTATAGTTTTATTGATCTTTGTGTTGTTGTTGTTTGACGTTTTGGTTGATGGAATAGAAGAAAGTAAAATTTTCTATCTGTGAATAAATTGCCAACAATTTGCCATCAAAAGTATTATTTCAGAGTCATGTTTTTATAATTTTTGTAATGGAACAAGTGTGAAGATGTTTTGAGTTGTCTCTAAAGCAGCAAAAATGCATCTAAAAGTCTCTTTTCTGCTTGATATGTTCCTGTTTACGTACAGCTCGTTTTCTGTTTTCTTGCTCAGACCAGGTGTTGTGGGTGAAAGTATGCTTTGTTCTATGGCAAATTGCTCAAGAACGGTAAGAGGTAGAAACAAACTGTTTTTTTTTTTCAGAGTAAAGCAGAGAGGTTAATCTTTAATTTGGTGCCCTTGGTGTTTACATCGTCTAAAAAATGAATATTCTGTGGCACTTCAAAGTTGGGTCAAATCACCTGAAATTGCTGGCAGAACGCACTTCTCAAATCTGAAAATGCCTGGCAGTCAGTGAGTTAAGTGAAAACACTTTAAGTATGTATTTTGTAAGCGTGGTGGTCCATGAATAACAAAACAAATATAATGTGTTGATCGAACACATTAGACCCATGCCGTCTGCAGTGAATTTCACATGGTGATCCATAGTGTTCCTGCTTCACCATGAAGTTAAACAAAACGTATCGAAAACGACATGGTGGCTTCTCTCCTTTTTTGTAAGTGTCCAAGCAAATGCTGTTATAAGATCCCATTTGGTAAGTGTGAACTAAAAGTTGATTTAAACTGTTTGGACTGTAATATTTATCATTTAAGATAAAATAAGATAATACTTTATTGATCTCACAACGATTAAATTTACTTTGCCTAAATTGCGGAGGGAAAATTGGTTAACACTTCACATTGTATATCAATTTAATTTAACAGTTATAAAAATTAGTCATTTCAAAAATCTTGAATTCACACACATTTATGTTTTAAAATATGTTATGAAAAATGAAAATAACAAAAAAAAGCCATTGTATTTTTTTCTGTTTTAATTTGTACAAGTTACACACTAGCATATATTATCCGTTAATTCTGTATTTCTGGCTAACAATGCATATCTTCTGTTAGCAGACTGGTGACCTACTGATACCTAAAAATCTTGATGGTGGACCAAGATAACATACAGGAAAATTGTATTTTGCTTTGCTTATTAATATGGATGTCTTTTCTTTTTATGTTCTTTGTTCTATTTATTTTTGTATCCATATAATTTGAACAGACCACTAATGAGCTGGCCTAGCAAAGTCCGTCAACACACCTCGCCTACCCAAGAATAATAAAACATTACCGGTTGCAACATGGAACTCATCAGTTTCCTTGTATATATTTACAATGTCCCTGCTCATACAAAACCCGGAATGCTTTACATGCACATTTATCACAGAACCACATGGAAACAAAACTACAAAGAACTACAAAGATTTTTCCAACATTTGGGCAGTCAATTAAAAAAAAAAGAAACTGTTGACTGTGTGTTTGAGGGGTGCGTCTTTCAAACAAATATTTTTGGCACGTTTAAAACACACAATTATAGGAAACATACACCACGTGCTGCATCTCGGTTTAAGCCTGCTATTCATCAAGAAAATGAACTTGAAGACTTGGAGTCCTTTCCAGAAGTTGATGAGGTGGATGAAGAACATGTAACTGAAGTTAACTTAGATGGACACCTTTTGCAAAGTGATATGAGGAGCACATTTGCAAATCACATAGCCTCATTTCTTCTCAAACTGGAAAAGTGTGAACAACATTTCAAACGCTTGTATCAATGAGTTGGTAGAAGAGTTGTGGTTTGTTGCTTCAGAGTCCATGTCAGCTGCTAAAGACACAGTTATGGCTTTCTTGAAAAAAAATTGTGACTTTGATAATGTTGGTTCATTAGACGTCTAATGAACCAACATTATCAAAGCATTGGCAAAAAATGGTATCTTCAACTTTCAAACGACATGAGTACTTCAAAAGGGAGTTTGACATTGTAGAACCCGTGGAGTATGTTCTTGACGCAACTGGCAAAAGGAGCTTTCAATATGTCCCAATTCTTGAGTCTCTGAAGCAGCTTTTAAGTAACACAGAAATCAGAGAAAGGACTTTAAGAAATGCATCACCAGGCATGTCTTCCAAAGACCACGTCATTTCGTGATGGTACTGTTTATAAAAAATCTGTGTTTTACACGGAAGAGCAACGCATATGTCTCATTCTGTATGTGGATGACTTTGAGATTTGCAACCCTTTGGAGACATCACGTAAAAAACACAAGATAACTTCCGTGTACTGGAAACTGGTAAGTGAACAATCTCATATACGCTCTTTACTTACTTCAGTGTATCTTTCACTATTGTGCAAAGCAGATGATATGAAGACATTTGGATACTCTGAGGTTCTCAAACCACTCTTGAATGATATAGCTTCACTTGAGCAGTATGATATTATGGTTCCTTGTCTCTCTAAAACAGTCAAAGGTTCCATTTTCTCTGTAGTTGCTGACAATCTTGGTGCACATTCATTATCAGGTTTTGTGGAAAGTTTTTCTGGCTCGTACATCTGTAGATTTTGTTTAGGAGAAAGGTCAGAATTCCAACATAAAGAAGTACGGTCAGGTGCATTCCCCATACGTACTAAAGACATGTATTCATCTCAAGTCAAGGCAATACAGGAAAACCCTGCTCTAAACAATGTCTGTGGTGTGAAAAAACATGTCCGTTAACTGCAAGATTGAGCCACTTTCACATGGTTGAAGGGTATCCCCCAGATGTGTTACACAACCTTTTTGAAGGGATTATTCCAAAGGAGTTGGCACTGTGCTTTAACAACTTCATAACCAAGAGATACACCACATTCGAAGAGTTGAACAGCATAATAGCATAATTTCCATACAAGTGGGGTGACAAAACTGACAGCCCTCAGACCATTCCTCGTACATTTGCAACTCGTGGAACTATTGGCGGCAATGCCCATGAGAACTGGCTTCTCATCAGATTGCTCCCTGTCCTGATTGGGCACAAAATCCCTGAAAATGATCCAGCCTGGAATATTTAAATGTGCTTGAAGGATATTGTTCCTCGACTCTAAGATCTCTGAGCACAGACTAAGACTGCAGGAAATTTTCCCTCATGTAAACTCCCAAACACCATTTTTTGGAACATTACCCCACCCTCACGAAAGCTTTTGGTCCACTTATTCACTTTTGGACCATGCGTTTTGAAGCAAAACACCGTTACTTCAAACAAATTGTGAGACGCACTGGTAATTTCCGAAATATAATGAAGTCACTTGCAGAAAAACACCAGTTATTTATTGGACACCATTTGATTAGTCAGACCAGTACTCCTGTAAATATCTCAAGAGTAGCAAATGTTCCAGTTGATATCCTACATCCAAATGTACAAGAAGCCATAGAACAGCTGTCACCAGGTCAGGCAAATGTACATGTGGCAACCACTGTATCAGTCTTGGGAACAACGTACACTAAAGGCATGATTTTGCCTTTTGGGTCCACAGGAGGTCTCCCGGACTTTGTTCAAGTTCTTCAAATGGCCATCATAAAAGAAAAAGTGTATTTTATTGCAAAAAAAATGTATTTCTTGGTATGATGAGCACTTCAGAGGATTTGAATTGGAACTTACAGAGGAGTTGGTATTTGTGGAACATCAACAGCTTACTGACTTTTGCCCATTGGCTCTTTATAAGGTACAAAGAAGACTGATGGTGATCCTGAAAAGACACATCTGCTTGGAATAGTGAGTATTGCTCGGTAGCACGGGACATCACTTCATGTTATACTCTGATTACTATTTATTAAAAGGGATGTGGGCAGGAGAATAACTAAGAAATAATTTGTGGTCCATTATAAATCAGTCACTTAGATATAATTAGCTTCTAGGTGTAATTGTGTAATTATGTGTACATAATAGATTAAAAGTCCACTGTGAGAAATTAGTTGATGTGAAAAAACCAGTTACCAATTTGCAATGATAAAATATTGGTACGTTAATCAACGTTGTATCAAAGCTCTGATGCTGATACCGTGCTCTGGAGTATCCCTAAGAGTTGACTTGCAACAGTTAAAGCAGATTTGTTGTCCTTTTAATTTAAAATAACTGTTTTTGAACACAATAAGGCACTTCTGTTTTTAACACAATTTTATAAAAACATTTTTAAGTCTCTCTCTTATCCTATAAACCACAGTTAAAGGGCTATTATGCAACTTAAGTGGAAGGAAACAGTTTGTATTTGACCTTTTGTAGTAACTCGATTGCTGTATGTTTGCAAAATGACACCTTTGCTCTCCAACACAGTAATCTCTGATGCTTTAGGGTCACTTGTCTAGGGGTTTTTAGTTGGGAAACAAAGGTATCATGTTGCACCCATACAGTAAAGTCACTAAAATGTCACTTTTGCACAAATATAATTTCACTTTGGAGAGACCCAAGAGGGAAAATGCAGTTAGAAGTTTGTTGATTGAGTATGTTTGGCGCCCTAGGCCCGGGAGAGATGCTGTTGAGTGCGGCGCTTGCTCGCGCGCATAATCCCCCCCGGGGCCTAGGCACTGGTGACGGCAGAGGCAGTAGGCAAGCACGCTTCGATGAGAGAAGGAGGAGGTGGGGCGGCGGAGGCTTTGCAAACTTCAGAAGGCCGGGAAAGTGGGCGTCTCCGGCTTTTAACTTGCTGTCCTGGTGGTTATTGGTGGATTAGATGTGGGCGTTTTGCTGGTGTAATGAGTAGAGGATGAGCAGGCTTGTAGATCTGGCAGCAGTGGCCGGGTCTACCACAGTGAACTTTCGCGAAGAGCTTCATTTCACTTTGGAGAGACCCAAGAGGGAAAATGCAGTTAGAAGTTTGTTGATTGAGTATGTTTGGCGCCCTAGGCCCGGGAGAGATGCTGATGAGTGCGGCGCTTGCTCGCGCGCATAATCCCCAAAAACGGGCAGAGTTATCTTTGCGCGCCGGGACGTGAGCGCTCGCTTCACGATCAACCGGACGCTGCCTGGGACGTGAGCGCTCGCATCACGATCGATACCAGACGCTGTAGCAGAGTTATCTTTGAGCGCCGGGACGTGAGCGCTCGCATCACGATCAACCGGACGCTGCCTGGCCAGTGAGCGCTCGCATCACGATCGGTACCAGACGCTGCGGTGGAGTATCTTTAAGCGCCGGGACGTGAGCGCTCGCATCCCGATCAACCGGACGCTGCCTGGGACGTGCGCGCTCGCATCACGATTGATACCAGACGCTCTAGCAGAGTTATCTTTGAGCGCCGGGACGTGAGCGCTCGCATCACGATCAACCGGACGCTGTCTGGGACGTGAGCGCTCGCATCACGATCGGTACCAGACGCTGCAGTGGAGTTATCTTTAAGCGCCGGGACGTGAGCGCTCGCATCACGATCAACCGGACGCTGCAACAGGGTTATCTTTGAAGAAGTGCGTGCCGCCACCAGAATCTTATTGGTTCACTTACTTTGCTTTGTATTGCTTTGCTGGGAGCTTACGAGGAAGCCAGTAGCCGTTGTGCAGCCAGGATAGCGGACGCGTCTGGCCTGATGTAGGTGGAGAAAGCCAAAGAGGACCAGCGCCCCAGCTGTTGCAGAGAGGTGTGGGGGAGCCCCAGCGAGGCCGCGCGCGTGGCGGCGCCTATCCTGAAGGAGTGAGCTGTGTAGAGCTGGGGAGACAATTTACAGAGGAGCAGTAGGGATCTTAGTCGAGCTCTGAACCAGGTTGCTGTCATGGGAAGAATGTCTGGAGTGAGAAATAGAGGTCCGTTAAGATCTCCTTTTTGCAGCGGAGGCGAGTGTAACGCATAAAGGATTTGTAGGGGCAGAGAGATGTGTCCGAGCGAGCTATTACTATATTGCAGGCTCCTTTGATTTTTGAATGTTTGAGACGGAGGTTGAAATGGTCAGGGGACATTATGTTGGGTGAAAAAGAGCGACCTTTGTGTAATGCTTCCACTACGTCGAGATTATCACACATGACAGAGATCCTCTTTCTCTGCCACGTGTGATTCCACAGCGCGCAGGCCACGACCACTGGGAATATCACGTGTAGGGCAGAGGAGATGCTCCGGTGGAAAGTAGCGGCCACGCTTGGCAAACCAATGGTCCTGGAAGAATCCCCCAAAACCCACGGAAGGGGCAGCGTCCGTGTAGAAGCGGAAACCTGTAGGGGCAGAGACATATCGGAGAGGGCCATTGATGATGCAGGCGCCCTTACGCTTAGAATCTTGGGTTGGAGAGTAGATAATCAGGATAGTAGGATGGTCGGGAAAGCCGTGTCTCGGACCGCATGAAGGTTGAGTGAGCAATGGTGAGACGCTTATGCAGAGAAGCCACGGAAGGAGAGCAGGAAGATGCCGCGAGGAGGGCAGACATGTACTTGGAAGATGAGCCGGAGTTCAGCGCCGCTGCAGGATGGGCAGCGTGATGGGGAGCCTGCGATCAGAAGAGTGAAGAATACAGGTATGGATGCCTTTGATTAGGAGTCCGATTGACGGCTCAGCGCAGCTACTTGGCCAGCTGCATCTGATAGATCAGAAGATTAGGTGGAGAGATGAAGCATGACCGCCGAAGCGACCCTGGGAGCATAGGTGCGAGTCCAGCGCAGCGCGGCATACTCAGCCGGGCTGCATCCATTAGAAGCAGGATAAGCTTCTGAGAGAGTGGGTTGCAGCAGTAGCAGTAGCAGCAGCAGCAGTAACCTCAGATAATAACAGCAATAGTCCTGTATCAAGCCGCGGCAGCAGCAGTAGCAGCAGCAGCAGCGTCCTTAGAAATAACAGTAATAATTCTGTATCTAAGCCACAGCAGTAGAATGTTGTTGTAGCTGTTCAGTGTTTCAGTAAAAGAGATGCAAGTGAAGAGAGATGGCAAAGTAAATGAAGCAGCAGCAGCAGCAGCAGTAGCAGTATGAAGCAGCAGTAGCAGTATGAAGCAGCAGCAGCAGCAGATGCAGCATCCGTAGATAATAACAGCAATAATCCTGTATCAAAGCCAGAGCAGTAGAATATTGTTGTAGCTGTTTAGTGTTTCAGTAAAAGAGATGCGAAGTGAAGAGAGATGTCAAAGTACATGAAGCAGCAGCAGCACGGCAGCAGATGCAGTATGAAGCAGCAGCGGCAGCAGTAGCAGCAGTAACGGTAGCAGCATGAAGCAGCAGAAGCAGCATTAGCAGGAGCAGCAGTAGCAGTATGAAGCAGCAGCAGTAGCAGCAGTATGAAGCAGCAGCAGCAGCAGCAGCAGCAGCAGCAGCAGCTGCAGCATCCGTAGATAATAACAGCAATAATCCTGTATCAAAGCCACAGCAGTAGAATATTGTTGAAGCTGTTTAGTGTTTCAGTAAAAGAGATGCGAAGTGAAGAGAGGTGTCAAAGTAAAAGAAGCAGCAGCAGCACAGTAGCAGTATGAAGCAGCAGCGGCAGCAATAGCAGCATTAGCGGCAGCAGTAGCAGCAGTAGCGGTAGCAGTATGAAGCAGCAGAAGCAGCATTAGCAGGAGCAGTAGCACCACAATGCGATTCATACGAACAACAGACGTGTCACGCCAGCGTGCGCCGCTTGTCTCCGTGAGCCAGGTTACATACGTGTCTGAAGGAGCCGAGCCGTAGAGACAGGTGCAGCCTGGGAGCCTGCGGAGCGGCAGCGGCAGGAACAGCAGCAGCGGCACATGTAGTAGTAGGAGCAGCAGGAGCAGGGACAGGCAGCAGCAGGAGCGGCAGCAGCAGGAGCGGCAGCAGGAGCGGCAGCAGGAGCGGCAGCAGGGACAGGCAGCAGCAGGAGCGGCAGCAGGAACAGGCAGCAGGAACAGGCAGCAGCGGGATCAGGCATCAGTAGGAACGGCAGCAGGGACCGCAGCAGCGGCGGTCAGAGAACCATGCCCATGGTTGTTTAAGAGCCTGAGGAAATAAATCAACCCGAATCCGAAACATTCCCATGCGAATAACAGACGTCCCCTGGAGCCATCTTGCTGCTTTGGTTATGGCAGATACGCATGAACGATCACTTTTCCATGCGTTCATTAGCTCCAACTCCACTTCAAACCCATTGCAGATTCACATTGGGCCCTTTTTCTTTCTGCTGCACTTTCAACTGCAGTTTAGTTACCCAATTTAATACTAGTGACCTAGCTATTTAAATGCATGGCCCCTCCTTCCTCCTGTAGATAGACGAATTTAAATACATCCATTTAACACTAGGAGCGCCCCTAGCGGTCAACTGACCGTCACTCACTTTAATATGCTAATTAGTGTATTCAAAACAAAACGCCAGAAGTTGAAATTTTATGACTTTTACTAGGTACTTGTTGTTTATATTTTTGTGTGTTTTGGTTTTGGAAAAAGTAAAGAAAACAAGATTTACACGCATTTTAACTTTTCTAAACCACAGCCCTTTCTGCTGCCCCATAGGGATACATGGCGCAGGGGCGACTGTTGTCATAGTAACCTTTCCCGGGGGTTTTTTGCGCCTTATAAAAATGTATCAATATGTTGTCATTAGACTCTAAAGGGACTTGAGGTTTTTTGTATTATTATTTGGGAGAGAGAGAGGAGTACAAAATGAATAGAGCTGCAAGTACACGGTATGAAGCCCTAGTGCTTCAAGACATTGAATGAGAACAGTCTGACGGAGGTGAGAGATGTCACATTTTGAGATAGATAGGGAGAACACCTATAATATTCTAAATCTGAGC
This sequence comes from Knipowitschia caucasica, assembly GCA_964034765.1. Classification (NCBI taxonomy): domain Eukaryota; kingdom Metazoa; phylum Chordata; class Actinopteri; order Gobiiformes; family Gobiidae; genus Knipowitschia; species Knipowitschia caucasica. The sequence continues at coordinate 13,100,595 of OZ035830.1, forward strand.
GTAAACCCATAGTGCATTCACAGCACGGACAGCAGTGTTGTAACAAGTCCAGAAGCAATAACGCACATGAGCGTGTGTAATGCCAGCCATACGCAGGTGTCTGTGTGCGCGCTGTCGCTCCATTCTGCCTTTTCATTCATCATAAATTACATTCTTATATTTATACATACAAGAAGGCAATAAAGCAGAATACAATATCGCAATAAAATAGAACAATTAGATGAACTATCAAGGCAGAGTGCAGATAGAGCGCTGTGAGGCCTCTCGTCACCCGCGGACACTGCAGGAGGAGAGGGACTGTGGCAGAAGCGGCCCTCATCATATCAATAAGGATAATATCATTCTTATTTCATTCAGATAACACTGTGTGTTATTCTGCACAGCGCGCACTGCAAGGCAATGATTATAATGTTGTTCTGAGCATAAAGAGCACTGCTTGTCTCAAGTAAATACAAATATATATATACATATATTTGTCTTTCTAACGTGTCCCGTGTAAAATTGAAGATTGTACATTGACGATGGTAGCCTAGCTGATGATCTTGTGTCAATACGAATATTATTATTATCTAGATAATATTTCCCACGGTGATTTCGGCCTCTAAAAAGAAAACAGTCTGGAGATGACGTAAGAAGTAGACGCATATAGCAGTGCGAAGACGTTATGGTCCCGTGCTTTTCTAAACTATAATTTATATTGTTTGAATTTACATATTGTTACTGAGTCAAATATAACATATAGTGACCAACCTTTTAGGTGTTTGCAAAGTTACAAAATAAATCTAGCCTGAAAAGTCATCGTAATTTTGATGGATCAGTACACGCACAATGTGTCGTCTTTGTCTTTTATTTCGGCTAGAATTACAATTACTTAGCATATTTAGACAAATAATTTACACAGTTTCATTATGATCACGATTTCTTTGCAACATCAAGTTCTGGTTTAGTAAACAATCAATTTGGCAAAAGGCTGTATCAGCGCAAAATACATAGCGGTCAACTGACCGCAGGGGGCGGTGCAAGGTATGTTTAGAGCACGGCGGTCCTAGTGTTAACAATAGTGACCTGCGAGTAATGAGATTAATGCTGTAAAGATGGCGCCGTGGCAAGAGTTCTGGTGTGTGCCGTCTGGAGCACAATGGGGTAGTCTTTGCACATATTTCCAACGTGGTTTTAGTGCAAGTGGCAGAACATGAATCTGAATTATGCACATTGCTCCTCTTATATCCCTCAGACAATAGAGATTGATGCTATTTAATATGCATTGCCCCTCAGTTAGCTCAAACACGTGTGAAAACGGAGCCTGCAGTCAAGTGCGTAGGGCAAAAACCAGCCGCCTGCAGCCTAGACTCCGGGATTAATCCGTCCGCGGTCGGCACACTCACTGTACTCACATGCCAGGAGACTTGGGAAAGCAACGGGACAACGCGGCACCGCCAATCGGAGGCAGGGACATGCACGGCACCAGCAGACCACGAGGAACGAGCAGCACAGAACCTGCAGAGGGGCCCCGCGGAGGGGCCCCGCGGATCAGCCCACAGAGGAGGAAAGCAGTGGAGACACGCAAACCATAGCAGGTGCAGGGACGCGAAGGAGGAGCAGACCACAAGCAGCCAGACTGAGGACAGCCGGGCCACGCGCACGAGCAACACGTGAGCAGAAGCGACCCCTCCAGAACAACGCATGCATTTGCGAACAGGTGCGTTTAGCGACATGCACCTTGCAAACTTCAGAAGGCCGGGAAAGTGGGCGTCTCCGGCTTTTAACTTGCTGTCCTGGTGGTTATTGGTGGATTAGATGTGGGCGTTTTGCTGGTGTAATGAGTAGAGGATGAGCAGGCTTGTAGATCTGGCAGCAGTGGCCGGGTCTACCACAGTGAACTTTCGCGAAGAGCTTCATTTCAATTGAAATCTTGCATAATACTCCTTACCTTTTTTATACTCGTCTGTGCATCCGAAGCCTGCGCATATCTAATCACTGTATGCAGTCCTTATAGCACTGTGATAATGTCGCATGCAGAGACTTCCCTCAACCCAGTTGTTTAAAAAAAAAAAAAAAACTTTTAAATTGACTAATGTCATTTCATTTCTTGTCTTGACAGATTATAGCAACTATGGATTCACACGTCAAGTTTCGTGTTTTATTGGACCATCTTGCTAAAAAGGTGTCTTTTCCTGAAATGCCCACTCTCCAAGAGTTGATAAAAGGAGTACAGGAAAGCTTTGCAATTTCAGAAGATATAACCCTTAAGTGGGAAGACACAGAATTTGATGATTTCTTCACATTGACTTCAACTGAGGATCTCAAAGACAAAGACACACTAAAGATAATATATGTTGAGCCACCAACATTGATTCTCTCCAACATGAATTGTGACTCTACTCCAAACTCGGCTCACTTGTAGAAAAACCATCCCAGTCCTCTGCCGAGTCAGATGATAAAGTCATGTTAATCTTTTCTGATTCTGATTCTGAATTTCCACCGCCTCTTCCAACCACATCAATGCATCAGTCATGACCCAGAGAGTTTCCACTACCACGTTTTCCCTACACCACGGAGATGGCACTTAAGCAAGGGATGATAGAATATGAAAAAAATTAAACCCTTCTGTGTCACAATGAATGCTTTCCTCATCTGAAGACAAACATTCTTGAATGCTTGGCGGAAGCAATGTATAAGTACACAGCCTACGCCAGTGATACCGAGCGGTGTGTTGTTGCTGAAGCCCTTGTAAAGAAATACCCGTGCTTGAAAGAACCAGGCTTCTTTAATGGCATTTATGGATGGCAGCAGAGTTTAAAATATAAAGTTGGCTATTACAGGACGAAACTGCGTGCTCTCGGTGTTCCCGAAGTCATGATTAATACTCTTCAGCAAAAGTCATCAGACAAACCAGCAAAAAAGTGTGAATCAAATTACTTTCCACCTGTTCCTACTGGGGAGACACCAGATTCTCTTGATAACATAAGAGTTCAGCTTTTATCAGAGATAAAGAAAAAAAACAATGACCAAGTGATCAACGCCCTAATGTCCCAAACCTTCAGCCTACGAAGGCAAGACATTTTATCCGAAGGATCGAACGTAGCTACACTTATTGATCGATGGCCAGCCCTTTTCGAAGAATCTCAGGTGAGTCTCTAAAATGTCGTTGCATTTAAGTGTAAATTTACATACATATATTTTTAACTACTACTACACATCTGCCTGCAGATTTGTCAAGAATATCAGCGCCTTACGGGAATGGCCCTGGAACCAACATTTCTCCGAGAGTTGGATAAACACATAGCCAAGATGCTATTACTATTCAACTCAAAAGTCTTTAATAATGGAGTTGGTTCAGGTATGTCCTTTTACCATTTATAAAAAAATGTACACTTACAATGTCAAATATTGTGCGTCCCTGGTAAGTGGTGGAGAATAAAACAGATGTTTTTTTAAATTGGGCTTAGAGTTGGGCGTGGTCTGGGCTGTGATTGACAGCTCACTTGTCAATCACAGCCAACACAACACAATAGACAGTTGTCATTGCTGCTTAAAACAATAATTCGCACACCAGAAATTCTCATTCCCTTGTTTATACACAAAAAAGACTGTCAAGTTTATAAACAGACCAGCGGGTTCACTGAGAATCTCAGCTCCTTCCCAGTGATGATCTTTACGTCACAAGAGACCTACGGGATCGTGATTGATGGCCAGCCAGTCTTCAAAGGTTTGGCCACGTTGGCAAAAGCTTGCTGTCTCCTAGTTGGTATCATCTATGCGCTTGATTTGAAATATCCACCCAAAGTAAAGTACACCTTTGAGGTAATCCAGAGACTTTTTATGGGGTTAAATCTTCTGTGCCCAAAACCCTCAAATAGATAGATATTGGTTTGGTCAAAAAATTGACCTAGGTTTTCAATGATTGCATAATTTAGCACATGTTCAAAGTGCAGATTTTTCTTTCTTTTCAAGACGATGAGTATTGTTTAGATAATTGTAGTGTATAATAAAGTCTTTTCTTGCTGAGAATTTCAATTCAGTAGTTTGGCAAGTCAAATAACGGTTACATGACTCTTCTGTTGTAACTTACCTTCAATTTAAACATAACAGCAGGTAACAGCTGAAGCAAATAAGATTGACCGAGCTTGTAAATGAGAGAAAATCGGTGTAACATGGATTTTGATTTGCCGAACTACATATATTGTACATGTTTTGTATTACAATGGACATTGGCTTGAATTTGTAGAAAAAATATTCTATGGAGGTTTTACAATGCTTTACAATGCTTTTTATTAAAAAAAACATAACAGCATTGTAACATTTTACTGTTAATGTTGGCATTTGAACATGTTTGTTTAAACAGTTGAATAAATGTTCAATATTACATTGCAGAAAAAATTCTTGGTTTTTGGTATTACATTCAAGTTGTAGTTAATTTATTTAATTGGTTAATTAATTTAATTGGTTAACAATTTTATAAAATGAAGATGCTAGAACACAAAAATATTGAGTAAATTGAACACCCATAAGTTATAGTTTTGCTTTGAAAGGACACAAAAATATTAAGTAAATTGAACACTTCAAAGTCATAGTTTTGCTTTCTGTTAAATTGAATTTAATATTTTGCGTTACTTAAAAAATAGCTAAAGTTGACAGTACACAAAAAGGCCGATGGAACCTCTTACAGAATTTTTTTTATTTCTGATTTAAGCAACACTTTTTACAGTGTAAGTTTCGTTATTTACACCCAACACCGCTGACAAAGTACAAAATAACTCGTAGTGTGAACAGCAGTTTTCAGGTCTTTCCACAGATTATCTATTGGATTTAGGTCTGGACTTTGACTAGGCCGTTCACATGTTTTGTTTTAAACCATTCCATTGAAGATTTAGCTTTGCAGTGTAGGGTCATTGGGCCTCATGTATGAAACTTGTGTACGGCCAAATCAGGGTGTAAATGATGCGTACGCAAAATATTTACACTTTTCCGTATTTATCAATATGGAGCTTTTACTCAAGTTCACCGTGGTAGACCCGGCTGCTGCTGCCCAGCTCTACAGGCCTGCTCTCATCCTCGGCTCGTCGTACCAGCAACGCCCACATCCAGTCAACCAATAACCGCCAGGACAGCAAGTTAAAAGCCGGAGACGCCCACTTCCCGGCCTTCTCAAGTCTGCAAGCCTCCGCCGCCCCACCTCCTCCTTTTCTCATTGGAGCGTGCTTGCCTGCTGCCTCTGCCGTCACCAGTGCCTAGGCCCTGGGGGGGATTATGCGCGCGAGCAAGCGCCGTGCTCAACGCTCCCGGGCCTAGGGCGCCAAACATGCTTAATCAAATAAAACTTCTAACTGCATTCCCCCTTGTGGGTCTCTCCAAGGTGAACTGGACGTGAGCGTACGATACGCAAAAAATATACGCCAGGTCTGGAGGCGGTGTAAATGTGTACGCTCATTTCAACCTTCATTACAACACACCAAAACACGCATGAAATGCAAGATTTGGACAAAAATAAACATATTCCCACTCTGACAAGATTGTAGGCACACCTCTCACATTACAAATATGCAATTTTACGATGTTATGTTAGTGCTAGTTTGTGTTATTAAATAACCTGCAAGATGTCAAACTTAGTCGCCCACAAATGTGTGGATTGTTATATGCACCTACAATCAGAACGTAATGGCATTTGGTTCATGCGGGTCCAAGCAAAGACGCGCGCCACCGTGGAGCGCTGCGCGGGTCTGATCAGGCTCTGGGTCATGTAGGGGGTACGCTCTGGTACCTCCCGGTACAAGTGTGCCACATGGTCCTGGCTCGGTTCTCCACAACAGGCACAGGACCACAGTGTGCCACTGGTGGAGCAGCCCATGGATGAGAGCCATGGTCTTTCCATATATTGTTTTTTGAGCCCCTTGATGCCACTTTTGAGAATTCCATATAGTAAGACTTTATTCTAAGTAAGTAAGTAAGTAAGTAAGTAAGCTTTATTTATATACCGCCTTTCACAGACCAGAGTCACAAAGCGGTTTACAATTGTTATTTTTTGGGCACTTGTCCTCTCACTCCACACAGAGATGGGAGCGGGGTCGCCGAACAGGAGGCGCATGCCAGACCTATTGTACATATTTTTAGTGGTAGGGGAAACCGGAGTACCCGGAGGAAACCTACGCAGACACAGGGAGAACATGCAAACTCCACTCAGAAAGGACCTGGTCCGGCCGGGATTCGAACCCAGGACCTTCTTGCTGAGAGGCGAGAGTGCTATCCACTCAGCCACCGTGCCGCCCATTCTTTTTCCCACTTCGTTCATAATGGTCTCAATCTTCTGCTCCGTGAAGTTATTTTTCCTTAGCCGTTTACTCACTAACCAGACCCTGCGCCGTATACGTAATTACGCATATGTTTTGCCTCATTCACCTCTTGCAAAGCAATGTGGGTTTTCCTTAGTTTTGTGCATAAAGCCCCATAAACACAATTGATCTTGCTCAAAACTGCTCATCCACTGCCCTGTTCTCTGCAGCAGAGATAGGATGCAACGCACATGTGGGAACTGGTTCATTCATTCATTTATTATTTATTTATTTTAGTGCTGTCCAAAATATCGCGTTATTAACGCGTTAACGCAAATCAATATTAACGGCGTCATTTTTTTTATCTCGCGATTAATTATTTTTTTTTTTTTACTTTTTATTGCAGACAAACACATATACAGAAAAGAAAATAGAAGGGGGGGGGGGGGGGCATGAAGTGGGAGATGGGGGGGAGGGGTTAATAAAAAAGGCAATACAAGAAAACAGTATACAGTCAGATATACCGAAAGTAAACAGAGAAACAGCATAGAGTATTTACATGAACACATTTACAAAATATTTACAGATTGTTTATCATCATCATAATGACACCATGATGTTTCTATACCCACACATACACACACACCCACACAAATGTGTGACTAATTTGCGATTAATCGCGAGTTATCTATGAAATTCATGCGATTAATCGCGATTAAACATTTTAATCGTTGGACAGCACTAATTTATTTACTTCTAAATTTCAGGAGAGGTGAGTGCTGCAGTGGGTCTAGACACTAGGGAAAAATGCGTATATATAATAGAGCGTATATATATATACATTTTTTTAAACGTGAATAATCTCAGAAGTGTGTGTTTTTTGAGGCTTCCAAACAGTCTTCTTAGCCGACTTCCTGCTGACCTGTCGCAAAAACAGGGCGTGGAACAGGCAGTTTCTGAATATTTCTAGGCGTGACTTTCATAAATACGGTGGTTTTGAGCGCAGCATTTATTAACAGCCGCAGGTGCGTGCGCTCAGATCTGTGCGTCTCTCACACGTTCATAAATGCCACGTCGGATCTTGCGTAAATGGAATATACACCCAAAATATACACCCTTTTCTGCGCAACTTTCATACATGAGGCCCATTGTCCTGCTGGAAGGTGAATCTTTGCCCCAACCTAAATTCACTGGCTGACTCTAGCAGGTTTACCTCCAACATATTCTTAGTCTTTCCTGCCCCCGCTGCAGAAACGCAGCTCCAAAACATGATATGATGCTCCCCCCACATTTATTGACACTGGGGGCACTCAGGACAATAAGCATTGTTAGTTTTGACTTCTGCGAAACTTCAAACGGGATTTCTTAAGGTATCCTTTCAATAATGGCTTTCTTCTTGCCACTTGTCAATAAAGGCCAGATTAGTGTAAAGTATGACCAATAGTTGTCCCATGTACAGATTCCCCCTGCTCAGTAGCAGTGCGTCGCAGCTCTTCCAGAGTCACCTTGGGGAACTTGGTAGCCCTTCCGACCAGGGTGTGGACATTCAACAGTCAAAAGGAATGTTTTAAAGGCAATTTAATGCACTCTGAAAAAGGCTGGCCTCACACCAAAGTACATCTCTAACACGTTAGTGCCATATGAACCAATTTGGACTTTGAGGGGCATAGGGACTGGCCTCTTGCTGGGACGCTGAGGAGCACAGGGACTGGCCTCTGCTGGGGCTCTGAGGAGTGGGGAGGCAGAGTTTCAGATGTATGCGTATACAACTGACTTCAACTCTGACATTGTATAATAGTATAATGATTTTGCTGCAACAATTGATAGATTCTCTTTTAAATGCACTGTGATTACTTTGATGCCTGTTGTGGTTTTAAGGTTTCTTTTATTATTTAGCATTGCACAGTTCAAAGTGCTGTATAAATACACTTGCCTTGCTTACTGGTTTGAAGAATGCACTGATACAAATAAATATTGAATATGTATATGATTGGGTTGCACAATAAAGTAATAATTCTATTTACTGTGCATTAACTGACCAGCATCAAAGGGTATAACTAATGACTAAATGTGGTAAAGTGAAACCTGCTAAAAACCTAAAAATGCCGGACTGGTGCTTTTCATTGTTTGAATTAAGATAAACTAAGATTTGCCAATGCGGTATGACAATGAGTTAATGTATAAAACAATGTGAAAATTGTCAAACATATCTTAGTTTTAGTCAAGTAATTTCTATTTAGGAAGGGGAGAGGAATAGCCTGGCCTTCCGTACACTCCGCTCAATCATCATTTCACTGCATGTAACTTCTGGGTCTGGTCCCTGTGGTTACCATCGGTGGTAACACTTTACATTACGGGCCGGTAAGTCCATGGTACTTACAGTGGTACTTCTAGGTACTTACAGTGGTACTTACGGTGGTACTTACAGTGGTACTTACGGTGGTACTTACGGTGGTACTTACGGTGGTACTTACAGTGGTACTTACGGTGGTACTTACGGTGGTACTTACAGTGGTACTTACGGTGGTACTTACGGTGGTACTTACGGTGGTACTTACGGTGGTACTTACGGTGGTACTTACGGTGGTACTTACGGTGGTACTTACGGTGGTACTTACGGTGGTACTTACGGTGGTACTTACGGTGGTACTTACGGTGGTACTTACGGTGGTACTTACGGTGGTACTTACGGTGGTACTTACGGTGGTACTTACAGTGGTACTTACGGTGGTACTTACGGTGGTACTTACAGTGGTACTTACGGTGGTACTTACGGTGGTACTTACGGTGGTACTTACGGTGGTACTTACGGTGGTACTTACGGTGGTACTTACAGTGGTACTTACAGTGGTACTTACGGTGGTACTTACGGTGGTACTTACGGTGGTACTTACAGTGGTACTTACGGTGGTACTTACGGTGGTACTTACGGTGGTACTTACGGTGGTACTTACGGTGGTACTTACGGTGGTACTTACAGTGGTACTTACGGTGGTACTTACGGTGGTACTTACGGTGGTACTTACGGTGGTACTTACGGTGGTACTTCTAGGTACTTATTGTGGTACTTACAGTGGTACTTCTAGGTACTTACAGTGGTACTTATTGTGGTACTTAGAGGTACTTATTGTGGTACTTACAGTGGTACTTCTAGGTACTTATTGTGATAATTCTAGATACAGCTGTAACTTAGTAATTCAAGGACACTACAGTATTATTCCTATGTAGTAAATGTGGTACTTCTACATACATACATACAGAGGTCATTTGTAGGATTGTTTGACTATAAAACATAAAACAACATTATGTAAAACAAACGTCTTTATTAATATGGAATAAGTAGCACAGAAAGGACAGTATAAATACATTTAATACATATTTCAAAACAAGTTTCAAGGACAAGGGAAACACTGCAAGAACTAGGTACCCAACCCAAGTACCAAGAATTACACATTACCAGGTACTTACCAGGCAAGTACCAGGTACTTACCAGGCAAGTACCAGGTACTTACCAGGCAAGTACCAGGTACTTACCAGGCAAGTACCAGGTACTTACCAGGCAAGTACCAGGTACTTACCAGCAAGTACCAGGTACTTACCAGCAAGTACCAGGTACTTACCAGCAAGTACCAGGTACTTACCAGGCAAGTACCAGGTACTTACCAGGCAAGTACCAGGTACTTACCAGCAAGTACCAGGTACTTACCAGCAAGTACCAGGTACTTACCATAGGACTGGCCCGTAATAAGACAAAGGACTTTAACATAAGTACCAGTGATAACACCAGTAATTATATAGTAAGTACCAGGTACTTACCATAGGGACTGGCCCGTAATAAGACAAAGGACTTTAACATAAGTACCAGTGATAACACCAGTAATTATATAGTAAGTACCAGGTACTTACCATAGGAACTGGCCCGTAATAAGACAAAGGACTTTAACATAAGTACCAGTGATAACACCAGTAATTATATAGTAAGTACCAGGTACTTACCATAGGAACTGGCCTAATAAGACAAAGGACTTACCCATAAGTACTAGTGATACCAGTAATTATATAGTATACCAGGTACTTACCAGCAAGTACCAGGTACTTACCAGCAAGTACCAGGTACTTACCAGCAAGTACCAGGTACTTACCAGCAAGTACCAGGTACTTACCAGCAAGTACCAGGTACTTACCATAGGGACTGGCCCGTAATAAGACAAAGGACTTTAACATAAGTACCAGTGATAACACCAGTAATTATATAGTAAGTACCAGGTACTTACCATAGGAACTGGCCCGTAATAAGACAAACGACTTTAACATAAGTACCAGTGATAACACCAGTAATTATATAGTAAGTACCAGGTACTTACCACAGGGACTGGCCCGTAATAAGACAAAGGACTTTAACATAAGTACCAGTGATAACACCAGTAATTATATAGTATACCAGGTACTTACCAGCAAGTACCAGGTACTTACCAGCAAGTACCAGGTACTTACCAGCAAGTACCAGGTACTTACCAGCAAGTACCAGGTACTTACCAGCAATTACCAGGTACTTACCAGCAATTACCAGGTACTTACCAGCAATTACCAGATACTTACCAGCAAGTACCAGGTACTTACCAGCAAGTACCAGGTACTTACCAGCAAGTACCAGGTACTTACCATAGTACTGGCCCATATTAAGACAAAGGACTTTAACTAATTTGACCAGCATCTAGTGTGTGTATCCATTATTTTAAACCGACATGCAAACACAAACATGGTGTAAAAGGATAGTTGAATAGTTGTGAGCCCACAACGGTGTAGACTTTGGTTCAGTTTTAGTAAATTTGCCAAGTTCACATCTCTGATGAGCATAAATCACATCAAAAGCACACAATGACCACACGCCTCGCTGACCGCGATTGCTCATAAAAGCGAGCGCAGAGCACGCACAGGGACATGAGCACCTACCTGGTCAGTTAAGCCTCCACCAAACGGTAAATTATAGCTATCCGTTACCTTTATAGGTTGGCTTGCACTCACATTTCATGCCGCTATTGTCCAATACTAATTATCATTGGAAAACCTACATTAGATTCGGTGCTCATGTCTCATGCACAGGTGCGCTGCGTCAATGCAACTTTGTAGCGTAGGCTGATGCATTAGCCCGCTGCCCATCACTACTTCATGAATCCAAGCGGCAATAAAGGTAAACATGCAATTTAGTGTATTGGCCTACTGTCCGTGGCTCAACCAGTGCAGTTTATGCCCTCCTGTTTTTTATATTGCAGATTTCGATGAGTCATGTGAATTATATTTTCCCACGTCAAAATGGTGAATTTCCATGAAAGGCGACAGATTTGCATGCATGTTTGATGCATGCTCTGTCTGATTCTTCTGCTTTTGATGACTGTTGTCAGCCAGGGGAAAAGAGCACTGGCTTGTGGACTTTAGAAAACCATTCAGTCATCATTCTTCACTCCACCGCCATGGCATTGTTCAAAGTTTGCCTCTGCAAGAAAAAGGTAAAATACATGTTGAAAAATTATTAGCCAGGACTGTAGCCAAGATTTTACAAATACTAAGGTTCAGTTCCTGTGCTCATTAAACATTTACCTTTACCTACAATAAATAAATCCATGGCTACAAACATGCATTTATTAACAGCATGTGGACATCATTATTACTTACTTTTTTTTGTGCTCATTGTTGTTGTTCTCTCGACCTGATAATTAAAAGCAGAACATGTGTTAACAACCTCGACTTTATTAGCATATTAATATTTAATATTGTATTTAATACATTTCTGCACACTACATTTTAGATAATACCAGCACGATGGATAGATGCATTAACGCACATGCGTGTTAGCCTCCCGCGTAAAATTTGAATTACTATACTACAAGCAGTATGCAACGATTACAATTGAACATAAATCTAACCCTTCCGTTATATTCGGACGCAAACATTTTCATTTATGACAGTCCTTCGGCATTTACAGTAGTAAACATACCACTAACGCTCCGCTTGCTGAACTCGTACCATATTATTGCACGCATGGCTAAACTGCCACCTACAAATCACTGTAACTACTTACGAATCACAACTTGACAAACTGCCTGCATCGTAGCAAGCATAAACATGTGGCTTTTACATTCATATCTATTCGACACCGGTGTATCCACCGGAGAATCAGCAGCATGATAATGGCGTCTGGTAGCTAAACGGCTAACGCTACATAGCCATGGGCCACTTAAAAGTTATCCCACACCGTTTACACAGGCGAAGGTCATTATAGTTTAGACTTACAAGTGAAATTACAACATCGCGTGGCCTATGTCTGTTTTGCACCTTTACCTTTCTTAAGCTCTCTCCATTCGCCAATACCTTCTCCAGATGGACTCGTGGGAGCCCGCTCCCTCACGGTCCGAATCTCAGACAAGGGTCTTCTCTGCTTTTTCCGCTGGCACTGACATGTAATTAACCTTACAAATGTCTGTGTAGGTTTCTGAACACGACCGTGCGCACCTACAGCACTCACGATGATCGGACATTAGTCTCGTCTTGGATGTCTGTACAGCAGGTTGTCACCGCGAGAACGAGAACTGCTACATGTATCCGGCTCGGGGGGCATGTCGTGAAACCATCTGAAATTATCTTGTGGCCCCCAGTAATAACTTACCCCATTAAATTTGTATACATTTTTCATTTGCCTTAGTATTTGTTTCTTTTCTTTTAAGTTGAACCCATTTTGGTAAACACTATTACAAACTGAGGTAAGCAAACTTGCAAGTGCTGTATTCCGAACAGACAGCAGGGGGAGATGACACACCCTTTAATGATCCGATAAACACCTGTTCGGCCCTCACACGGACTTGGAATACAATACATTGTGATAATGTTACTTAGTTATGCAAGACGCATAATCAGTCAAAGTAGTTTAACAATATTTTATTTTCATGAAATACAGAACCAAAAAAACATAACAAACTTGGAACAAAATAACACAAGACTGTCTTCCACTGACATACAAATTAAGGCCTAAGTTTGTATGCCAGTGGAAGAAGTTTTCCTTTTTGTTTCATTTTCTCTACTTTCACTCTGAGATCACCATTGTCATCTAGAAATTTCTTCAGGACCCAGGAGAACCTTTGCAGGGTCATGCCAGCCTGAAATTCTGGGGGAGTCATCCCCATCTCCTTGGACACCATAAGGACCTGCGGAAACACACACTTTTTGGTACAACATGGTTTTTTACAGGCAGCGAATGCATGTCACTTGTAATGCTTAAAAAAATAAAAATAAAAAAGCTGAATTTGTTTGAAAATCAGTAAGAGAAAAATGAAAGTAAATTTCAGCTAAACCTGCAATAGTCTTTTAAACCGCACATTTGGTATTTTCACGTAACTAAATGAAGTTTGTAAAACACATTGTGCTAAAATATATATTTGAGTCATTCCTTGCAAGGACTTCACTGTGGCAAAATTCATTTTATGACGTTTTATGCATTTAAATGCCACGTGGTAAACCTGTATATACCCTACACAGACAGAGTGAGGACGAGAGAGAGAAAGACGCTTCGTTTTAGTGGGAACAAAATTCATGGCTCACTCCTAAAACATACAGTCCTTTTAAGTAGATGATCACAAGAAAGTTAGTAGGGAATGCACTGTGTTAATTGTGAAATCGGTTGTTACAGAGGAGCATAAAAACCTGCTACACTGACTGAACCTAGCTCTGGGCAATTAAATAATACATTTTAATGAAATGTAAACTTTGGTCAATGTCACTCATGTGACTTTAACACCTTCATGTTCACAATTACTTTGTAGTGACATATCCTTTTTTTGGAGTTTGTAGGATACAATGCAAGATTATTGTTATTGTGTATCAAACCATGTACTAAACTAGGTCTAAACCAAGATGCCTTTTCGGGTATATGCATAACTAGTAGACAAAAAATGTATCTAAAATATTGCACAAATGTAAGATCTTATGAATACATGTGTTGGATTCACGTGGTAAATTATTTTTAAAAGAGTAATGGAAAGACAATTCAAAATAACATAATCACAAAAAAAAAGACAATGAAACCAACAAACCTCAGCAATTATGTTCGTTAGCTTAAAGGAGGCAGGGTCGACCGAGTGCCTCCTTAAGGCCTGCGATGAGGACTTGACTTTTTTAAAAGTTTTCAGGATCCGCTTATAGCGAGACACCACCTGCGACGGGGTCGCCACTGTAAAAAAATAAAATGCATAAACTTACATTAGAGGGCCGCTATAACCAGCACATGGTGTGCATTGTTCAATCTGTACTCACAACATGCATATATTGCAGTCTGGAAATTAAAAACATTTTATAATTTTATGCAGTATTACTAAACGACAAGAGAATGGTGAGAAGTCGCCAAACAAGGATGGTATTTTTTGTCCAATATTTGGACATCATACAAACTGGAGAGAAATTCTACACATGGCATTGTGCTAAGGGCTAAAGGCTGTGCCATTAATCGCAAATTAGTAGATAAAATGCAAACTCCACCCAAGTCTGGGTAGTTTAGCTCATTACAGACATTTATCATTTACATTGGTGATACGCGTCTTATAGAGTTGGGACGATATCATCGTCCATCGTGATGGATGAGCAACATCAACATGGAGAGCAACCATCGTGATGCCACGCCCTCTGTCAGAAACACGCGCTGATCTTCTGTGGGCCTTGTAAAGCTACAAACTTTGCTGGGATTGCACTGTAAATTAAATCTCGAATATAGCTAATAAGCACGCTAGTTTAAGTAGCATACCAGAAGCCCAAAGACATGATGTGTTAGCCGTAATTATTAAAGACGCAGCGCTGCTCTATTTCTGATGCGCGGGGCTCTCTCTCTCCCTAAAAGCAGCGACCGTTTAACACCGTGTGGTTTCGCTTTGCTTTTCATACGTAAACTAAACAGTTTTAAAATGCCGCGATGGATCTCACATCGGAGCCGAGAGGCATGGGTTTGGATGTTTTCACAAAGGATGCCGCGGTAGCCGGAGGTATGAGACTAAGAGCACACGGACCGGGCAGCGCGTGAAGCAGCTTCAATAACGTAAGCTACAACGCAAACTTCTTAATATTGTCCCGTTCACCCACTGTTTCTTAAACATTACATTAAAACTGAGCAAATGCAAATAAGCTCAGAATTACAGCTGCATTAGTGTCATAAGATCCACGTTATTGAGGAGCAGATGACGCTATGAATAAGTCGAGTTTTCACGCATTTCCATTGCAAAATTTGTGTTCCATGGCTCCATTCGGATCATGTTTAGTTTAGATACATTTATCCTGCAATCTCACATTTTTATAACATAAATAAAATGCCTATAATGAGAGTTTGACGATATCATCGTCCATCACGATGGTTCACTGTACACATCGTCAACTGCCAATTAAGGGGACATCGCCCAACCCTAGTGTCTTATGTATTTTTGTTACAGAATAAGGAATTTGAATGCATTCACTTATATTTATGAATTAAACGCGCCTCCCTGAATTGAATGGTAAATGGTCTCAACTTATATTCGCGTTTTTCCACCTTCATTACGCACTCAAAGCGCTTTACAGCAAGGATCCACTCACCCATTCACTCTCTCATTCATACACCAATGTACGCAGACACTGGTGTTGCCCAAGGACACAATAGCGTGAGCCTTCAGGAGGCGGGATTCTAACCCCTGACCTTCCGATCATGAGACGACACGCTCTACCATCTGTGGCACCATTGAACTTACTCCGTTGCCTGTGATGGTCCATCTTTATTTTGTGTCCCTTCTTTTTCCTCTTTCTTTCTTCCTCAGAGGAGGAAGAGGAGTTGGAGGAGGAGCAGGAGGAGGATGATGTGCGGGAGGAGGAGGAGGCAGAACTCTCACCTTCGCTATCCGACGTGGTGAACGTGTCTGCTAATTCAAAAACACAAAACTCAGTTACTTGGCTCCTACTTTTAGTGATGACTAATTATTAATTCTGCCCTCTCTCATTCTCGAAGACGGACACACGGGACATTGTGCCGTCAGTCATAGCAACATGAAGCAACCATTTAATATTGTTTTCTAGTGGACGAGAGGTCCTTGTGCAGAAAACATGGCGAAAGGGTGTTTCGTGGCAGGTTGCGCCAAAAATAAACTTAGTATCTATGCATGTTCCTACAAACACCTAAGATCGCAAATGGCTTCACGCACCTGTAAATATGGTTTTTTCTCACAAAATGTTGTAGCCTGCCTGCTGTGGCAAGGTAATTTCATGGCATTTATATAATTTGAGGTTTGTCCATAATACAAAAAATTGATTGGTTTATTGGCCATTACATGTGTACTAAACCCACAATAAGCATTAAAAAATAAGTAGCCAATTTTACATATTAATTTTAATATAAAATACTTCATGAATGACTTTTAATCATGCTTTGACAACATAACAATGAGGTCAATGGGTTGACAACAGCAAAAAACATCAGGATCGTTCATAATTTGCAATATTTGATGGTGAAATGCTAACGGACAGAGTAAAAATTATAATTCTGATAAATATTGTACATACTTACTTTGCTTCTGTACAAAAGAATATTTTGCCTTCTCCAAAACAGTTGTTAGTTGGTTCCTTAATTGATTTCTCCTTTCTTCCAACTCCACCTTTTTTTCCTGCAAATCTTTAATTTTGAGGCCTGCCGTTGGAGCAAATTCTGCAAATACAAACAAATTATAAAACAGACACACTGAAAGACAAAAGCAATATTGCACACAATATTAGGGCTGAAACAACTAATCGATTAATCGACAACTAATTGATTATTGAAATAGTCGACAACTATTTTAGTAAACGATTAATCGTTTTCTGGTTCACACAGACTTAAATAGAGCAAAAATGACATGGAAATGTAGTATTTTTTATGAAAATATACCTTGTTTTTATAGTTACTGTGTATGTAGTGTTTTGTTGATTTTAAATTTCATGAATATCTGTCTGCGTCTCATCCTATCAGAAAGCAGAATTAGCGCCAACAGCCTACAACAAACATTTACTTAACGTTTACTCCATCAATGCATCCTCAAGCGGCACCACTTTAGCTTTATGTGATTAAAAAAATTGAAAATATAAAATGTTCCTACACCTGACACAGCCAAGCAATTAATCGATTTATCGTAAAAAATAACCGTTAGTTGCAGCACTACACAATATGTTGTGGTAAGGGTAATCTAATATTTTAGCAATACACTAATTGCGCCCTTAGAAAACTGAGGTCATGAAGCACTGGCACAGCCAAAAGTGTGCCAAAGATGATAGAAATGAGAGCTGGTGCCCCGAAAAGTGGCTTACAACATAATAATGTTAAATAATTGGAGTGCATATTGTGAAATTGTGCCCACAACTCATTTTTTCCTAATTCAGAGGCACAAAAAAAAGGGAGTTTACTACTGAAAAAGTGTAGATGGGGGAGGGGATAGAAGCGTTTGTAACGCTTACAGACAAATGTGCACTGCAGTTTAAATAAGCTGCGAAATTAAAATTATTTTATTGGCCTCCGTCTCAACAGCACACTCATATTACCTTTGGCCCAATTAAAGTTTCAATTATCTCAATGACACTGTCACGTAAAGTACTGGTCAAATGTTTGGAAACTTCCTTATCATTTAAAAGGAATTTTTTTCATTTTCAAAGCTACTCACATTGTAGAGTATCCTGGATGTACACTTAAAGGAGCTTTATCATGCAAACTATACTTTTTTGGAGTTTTTAACCATGTAGTTATGCTATTTCTTCTCAAAAACACCCCTAGAGCGGGGATGCTCTCTGGCCAGCTGTCCCACCCTCTGTTGGAAAACGACTGAGTTGTTCAGTTGTGTCGTCACAGCGGAACGGAAGTACTAGATGTCTGTAATGTAATGCTTTACGGCCTGATTTTAATTTATAAAACAGCTTTTTCATTATTTTTTTCGTAAGAGATAAATAAAGGAAAAATGAAAAAACTGAGTGTCTGTGCTGTCCCGGGAGGGTTATAAAAATGCAACCCTGGGGGACGGTGCATTGCTTGTGAAGACTGAGCTCTTTCTAACGTGCTCTGGACACCGCCTGTTCGTTTTACTTACCCAACGATTATGTCATGGATGCAAGTTTGGCTCGATTAGCTCCATGGTTTGGCTACGAGTGGACTAGTCAACCTTCCAAATGAGTGCACTCGCCAGAAGATGGAATTTCTTTCTGGGATTCAGCGACTATATCAACCATGCTTGGTGAACATTGGCCAGAATCGAAGTGGATTCACTTTTATAACCAACGCTATCCCATAACCAGATGGGGAAGCCAGGTTGACTGTATGAGGTAAGTCAATCAAAGCACGTGTTAGCCATTTCGTAAACTGTGTTGCACATGTGAACTCCTTATAACTGCATTATGTGAAGTAACTTCACTTTTTGCAGCGTTCTTTATATTTATATTACTGCAAATGTGGAATGAGCGGAGAGAGGGATGTAGTAAACTGAATCAAAGCGTCTTGTGTTCTGGGTTTGAAAAATACACCCAGAAAATACAGATATATTACTCAAAAATGAGTACTCCATAGTGAGAGGTACAATATATCATATAAATGCCTATACTTTACTTTGGAATGGCTAAAATAGCATGATACAGATCCTTTAAAGTTTTTTTTTAGGGAATCAATGGATTTCAACCTTTCAAACAAGCTCACATGTCCCGAAAGACCTTTCTTGAGCTGCAATATAATATTCAGGGTCATAAGGGCAAAACTATAAAGTCGTCCACATTACTGGCAACTTTTGCTAAGCACGTTAGAACCAAGACTAATGTCCTCATTCAAAGCGTTCACATGTTCCTCAGCCTAATCAAACACTTAAGATTATAGGTGGTCAATCAACAACATATTTGTAAGTTGTATCACAATGTCATATAAATGACTGAAAAAAGTGATGTCATCACTTGGGTGTCCGATGTTATTTGTAAAATAACCAATTTATTATGTTGAGTGACCAATTTCCACGTTCAAGCTAGAGGGCTTTCCTACGGCCTAGGGTGGCTCATGTGAAAGCTTATAATGAAGATTTTGTAAAAAAAAAAATTTTTTTACAAACGTTACCAGTAACTTGGCCAACTTCAGATTATTTATCTTAATTACAACTCCCACAGAGTATGTGTGAGGGCTCTTTTGAAATCTTTATATCCATAGAAACCCCAAAGCAAAAAAAACAAAGTTTATCATTGAGAATTTACTCTGCTAATTGTATTGAGAATAAATTTAACTCCTTAAATGACAAGTGTTTCCTAACTTTGGACCGATAACAAGCCATGCAATACCTGCCGTCGTGTGTGTCTGCTGAGATGGGCCTGCGTCCTTTTCATTGGCCAAATAAAGTGACTCCTGGACCCTGTTTTAATTAATATGACCACTTGTTAACCCAAATTATTAAATTATTATGAAAATATTTTTTCTAACTTACATGTCGTCGTTCTCCTTCTCCTTCTCTTCTGTCCTGGTAGCACGTGGTGAGGCTGTAAAAGCAAAAGCGAATCATTACAACATTTCTTTATCCATGAAGACAATTAAGTGCGCTTTTGCACACGTGTATCGCATATTATATATAAGATTTTAATAAATTATAGGGTGAAATTAAAACATTTAAGGTATATTTACCTTCACACTCCATGGCGACGACAGTCTGTCTGCACAGCCGGCATGGACGCAATCACTGACGCTTGACCATAGACTGTAAAAACGTCTCCTTGACGTCTCCTGGTCAACCACATGACCAGAAACTGCCTGGGGACACGCCCATTGAAGTGACACGCCCAACACACACCCGATACCGGAACAAGATTATTATTATTTTTTATTTATTGCCAAGTCAATTGACAATGTGTCTTTTAAAAAAAAGGCAATAAACATGGCTGCTGTGTATGAAAATCTAAGCTGCAGGAAAAAATAGAAAAATAATAATAAATTAAAATATTAAACATTTGAATAACGATAACAACAGGGCATCAGCTTATCAATATATAGACATTTTTTTCACATTGTTTTAACTATGTGAAACCTATGTGAAACTATGTGCATCTTTAGTTTATTTGGTATCAATATTTGCTCCGTCTGTTTCATGGATGTATTATAATTATGGTCTGCTCTGAAGATGCCAAAAATCAATTTTGTCATATTAATATTGACTCAAAAAAGATGTCTGTTGCTAATTGTTATACACATTACAAGTACTGGCATATTTATGTTAAACACTGCATGTTTGGGGTAACGCGCTACTTAGTAACTACTTTGTTCGAATCCCGCAGGTGCCCACTGTTGTTGTGTCCTTGGGCAAAACACTTAACCCACCTTGCCTCCAGTGTCTGCGTACACTGGTGTATCAATGAGTGTGAATGGGTGACTGGTTCCTTGCCCCCACACAACCCCCTCCAACCTCCCCCCCACCACCACCCCCCCCCAACACCCCCCCCCTATCCCCCCACCCCACCCCTCCCACCCCACATGATGACCCCACACCCCCAACACCCCCCCACCCACACCCCCCACAACCCCCCCCCCCCCCCCCCCCACCCACCCCCCACCCCACCCCCCCCCCCCCACAACACCCACCCCCACCCCAACCCACACCACCCCCCCCCACCCCACCCTACCACCCCCCCCAAACCCCCACCCCCCCCTCAACACCACCCAAACCCCCCCCCCCCCCCCCCCCCCCCCCAACCCCCACCCCCCCCCACCCCACCCCCCACCCCCACCACCACCCCACCACACCCCACCCCCCCCCCCCAACCCACCACACCCCCACCCCCACCCACCACACCCAACCCCACCCACACACCCCCCCCCCACCCCCCAACCCCCCCCCTCACCCCAACAAACCCACCACTCCCCCCCACACCCCCCACCCACCACCCCCCACACACCCACCCCCACAACCCCCCCCAACACTCCCCTCCCCCCACCCCCACACCCCCCAACCCCCCCCACACCACACAAACCCCCCACCCCCCCCCCACCCCCCCCCACCCACCCCCCCACCCCCCCAACCCCCCCCACCCAACCCCCCACCCCCCCCCACACCCCCACCCCCCCCCCACCCCCCACCCACCCCCCCACACCACCCCACCCCACCCAACACCCCACCCCCCCCCACACCCCACTCCCCCCCCCCCCCAACCCCCCACCCCCACCCCCCACCCCCCCCCACCCCCCCACCCACCCCTCCCACCCACCCACACAACCACCCACCCCCCACCCCCCCCCCACACCCCCCCCCAACCCCACAACCCCCCCCCAACCCACCCCCACCCCACCCAAAACCCCCCCCCCACCCCCCACCCCCCCCCACACCCCACCCAACCACCACACACCACCGCCGTGTCACCACCCGACACCTCCCCCCTCCCCAACCCACCCCCCCACCCCCCTCTCCCCCCCCACCCACCCCCCCCCACCCCCCACGCCCACCCCCAACCCCCACTCCTCACGACCACCCCCCAACGCCTTCCCCACACCACCCCCCCAACCACACCCCCCCCACAAAAACACCTACCCCACCCTCCACAACCCACCCCCACCCCAATATTTATATAATTTTATATTAGAAAGACTGTATCGAGATTTACAGCCATACAGATAGTTCCGTAAATACAGCTACTACTTTTTTATGTGTGGTGTCATCTTTTGTGGTGCTCCCTGTGTGCTCTTACTACTGTCCGCTGTCTATGCGTTGCAACATCAAAATTTCCCACTGTGGGACAGGAAACTCTTATCTGATTTTCTTATCTTCACAGCTGTTTCAGAGTTACTTCAGACTTGCTGCTGTTTCCAGCGCATTCAAAAGTAATAACAGCATGTTATGTTTTAAGGCTGTAAAACCCCTCACGAAACACTTTATACACATGTTTATCCACCTGAACTCAGGTCTGTTGAAGTGCAATCACAAGAAAACAAGCTGTTGGCATACCACTGTAAAATAAAGCTCAGAGGATCACCGCCCTGAGGGTCAGGGGAGAACTGAAGGCTAGGAGAAGCTAATTAGAGCAATCCCTATAATTGATACAGCTTCAATATAATTTTATAATCTATAGTGTCAAAAGCTTATTTGAGTATCTAGAAAATGCAGGTTGTGCAAATAAACTTGGTCCAATCACAACCAGAAGAAAACCTGACAATTCAAGACTTAAAGTCGTTTCATCACTCTTTCTCTATCACACTGCCATCTTTCTGCCTACAGCGCATATCCCTCCGTGCTCTTAAACCTCAAAGCTTTGTGTAGCTACAGTAACTTACAACAAACGTGGAAAGTGAAAGAACAAGGCCATATTCAATTATTCAACAGCTCGAGAAGTGATAGGATCCAACCACAAGACAAGAAGAGCTGACACTGTCTTTTTGCTGCTTAAGTCCACATCCCGCTGATCACGTTCAGAGCGTTTGAGACAGAAAAAAAGCAGCCGCCTCTACTTCAAGGAGAGGCTCAGGCGCTTTTGTTTCCCAAGGCCTCAATGTAAAATGCCATATGGCAAATATGCCTTCATAGCATCCAACAACAGACAAACTCAGACACAATGAGCAGCTTTTTACCAACTGAAAAATATAGCCAGCATCAGAATGATATACAGTAGTTATTCTTATCCTTCATTTGTCTCCAGTAGGTCTATTGTAACGGCCTGCTTTCTGGGCTCTCCAAATTAGCTGTAAAACAGCTACAGTAAATAGAAAACCCTGCATCTCGAGTCCTGACTAGAACCAGGAAGTACCATCACATTAGTCCAGTTCCCAGGTGTCTGCACCGGCTTCCTGTGGCTCAGAGAATAGACTTTAAAGCAGTGTGTTTAACAAAAATGTCATGTAAAACAATCGTATATTCAGTATGTTCGTCCCCTGGACAAGCCTGGTGAACTAAAGTGGCTCTCTTACTAAAATGTTTAGGCACCCCTGTTTTAGATTTTAAATAAAGAAAACAATACTGTATATAGCTGGCTAATGTGCTTACAGTGCAATTTCAGGCAAAAACCTAATTTACTAAATGAATAAAACATGAGACAATGAAATGAGAGCTGCCTAAAAGCTAGAGCTTGTTTTGCCTGTGTGTGTGCACAGCTGGCCTGTGGCTGGTCGCGCGCTCTGGCCTCAGCCTGAGCTCCGGTTTGCTTGAACAGACTTAGGGGGAGATGGAGGCTTGGAGGATCAGCCGTGGATCATCAGGGTTTACACAAGGGAAAGAGGAGGTGTTCCGGAGCCGACTGTGGAATGTGTTTGGACAGACTGCTGTCCAAACATCAGCAGCATCATATCCCAAGGGGGTCTGCAGAGGCCCCCAAGACATTACAATCGAAATTTGTAATTTTACTTAAGTAATATTGTGAGGGAGACCTCTGAAGCAAAGCAGTGCAGGGCCTGGTCAGTACTGTGATGGGAAACCTCTGGGAAGACTGGGTGCCACAGTGGGGCGGCTGGGACTGTAAAGTGCTACCTTGTTGTTATGTCTTTAAGTAAAACACCTCACTTACATTAGAGTGAGTCTGATGTGTGTGTAAATGGTTGGTGGAAAGGCCAATGGCACACAATGACAGCTTTATATAACATTATGTCCACATTGATTCACATGAAGTTGGCTGAATGGTAAATGTTTATTTTCTCAGGAGATACATTAGAGCCATAGACATAATGTTATAGTTTAAAAACAAATGTCAGTCGTATCAACAAAGTTAATGGACCAATGGCTCCTATGTGTTTGTTATTAATGCATTTCCTATGTTCAAATTTCTTGATTCTCAGATTTTTTGTTGAGGGAATTAAACAATTGAATGTGAAGTTAAGTGAATGTGAAACTTTTGACCATGTTATAGTTGTATTCCCTTATTATGCACACACTCACAGCTGGATTCTAGTGTGACTGAGGCATGTTTGAGTCATTGAGTTTGTTTACAAAACATAAAAATACAGTCCGGTCTGACGCGTTATGGTCTTGTCTCTGTGCACCCCATGAGATGGCGCTTAAAGCTCCAGCTCTGTGGACGTTTTCCCTTATTATTGTAACTGTATTTTTAAATCCAACGGTCGACAAATGTAACCACAAATGTAAATCATTGACTTTCCACAACGCTCTCACCATGCCACCACAATTCTGGGGGGGGGGACTCATATCTCGTCAACAAATTATGGACATATCATTCCCATTTTAAAGCCCAAAACAGCCTGAATCCTGTTTTACAAACCAAGTTG
The DNA here is from genome assembly GCA_964034765.1 of Knipowitschia caucasica. Classification (NCBI taxonomy): domain Eukaryota; kingdom Metazoa; phylum Chordata; class Actinopteri; order Gobiiformes; family Gobiidae; genus Knipowitschia; species Knipowitschia caucasica. Next base: position 13,125,105 of record OZ035830.1, read on the forward strand.
TCGTCCCCTGGACAATTTAGGAGGAAATTACCATCCTCCTTGATGGTTTGATACAGGGATGTCTAAATATGCACCAGCATTTGTTACAAAAGGGTTAAAGTTTCTGAACGGGATGGGGGCAGAGGGCGGACAGGAGCGGTGCCGAGGACACATCAGGACAGACACTAAAAGCTCAAAGACACACTGTGCTGCTGAATCTTTGATGACCCTGGGAGCTGCGTTTAAAGGGTCTTGGGTCACATGACTTCTCTCACGGAGGATCTCCTTGCACAACAACACAACAGAGGTGCTAGACGGCTGGCTAGCACTTCACCGCAGAGAGGTCTTGAGTTGGGGCACCAGGCCTAGACTTGCGTTTCCCTCATTAATCCAAATAATGCACAATGTCAGTATTGTAATATATACAGTTGCTAAAAGAGTATTCATACCTCTTTAGCATTAACATAGCTAATTTTCAGAGGCAAAATGACTTGGTTGACTGGTTTACAGTGTGCAAAAAATTAATCAATAGAACATAAACTTGAGCATTATTCTTTCCTCTCTCCTACTTTATTTGTCATCATTCATTCATTTTTTACCCCTTCATTAGTCCATTTCTGAGTCGGGGGGGTTGACAATCAGAGCTGCCACCCAATACTCAGCACCAGTCCCTCGCAGGTTGTGAGTCCACAGGAAGATGGCTGCTAAGTCAGTGGTGCCACAGCCTTGGTCTTGGTCTTTCAGCGGGGGCTTCAGGCAATGTGGGGTTCAGTGTCTTGCCCAAGGACACAACGACAGCAGACAGGGTCAGGGTTGCGTGGTGGTCTTGAACCCATGACCTTCGGGCCCAAAGGCCAATACTCTACCAACTGAGCCACTGTCGCCCCTATCTGTCTTAATATGACTTGTCCATTGTTATTCACCACGCTGTGCCAGTGTCTGTTTCAGGCTGCGGTGATGGAACCCCTGAACCTGGCCTCTTATTTGCACCTGTGAACCGGTCTCCCAGGCCCTTGCTCGAGGGCTGCAACCCCTCCCCACTTGGGAGCCTCCTCAGCCCTGGACCAACAGCCATGTTCTACAGCTTTAGTTCTATAGCTTCAATGTGGGCCTCCCAATTTCACTTTTTGGAACAGTGACCAATATGTTTGGTGTTGTATTTCCTGTGTTCTCTGATCGGTTGTTGAGGAATCGTAAACTTTGTATGTCCTCTGAGATGACTGCTGTTGTGATTTAGGCCGATACACAAATAATTCAGGTGTCCAATAGCAGGAGAATCATCCAGGTCTATGCTGTTTCCAGTAACTCTACTTGGCCCTTCTCCATTTGGCCCTGAAAAAGCGTGTTTCTACCGGCCCTGTTTAGTCATACTTTTTTTAGTCCCTATTGGCCCTGGTTCTATCCAAGCTGAGGTGGTACTACAGTGTTCTAACTGACATTGACTGGACAGAGTGCAGCCGGAAGCCATTTACCACTGTTTCTTTTTAAGTTTGTTGTGGGGAGATTTCTCGTATACGGTACCAGATGTGAGATTTCATAACACTTTTAAGCAACTTTTGTTAAGGTTAAACTCATCATTCTATCAATGTGCAGAAGCCTGTACTTTTCCCTTGTTTTGTCTATCTGAAGGCCAAGCTACATGGCACCATGGAAGCTGCTGATTGGAGGTCTCCATGCCTCCGCTCTGTATAATACACTTGCATTCTATTGTATCTGTGATCGTGTGCTTTGTTCGTGCTGTCTCTACCATCGACAATAAAACATGTCTACTGTCTGAATTTAAGACGCGATCCCAGACTATGTCATCTTCTTCAGGTGGTGGAAGGATGCGGGCCTTGTCTGTAACATCTAGAGAACAGAAGACTTTTTTTTTTACACAAAAAGTGTTTGTTTTTTTAAGCCAAAACTGAGAAACCTCAAGAGAATGCATCTGGATCAGCACACTTGGACAATCTGCACAGCCCCTGATTCCAGTCAGGCTGTGAGCTGCTGAGACATGGACAACACCAGCGTCTTCTTTTGCATGGACACTATTTGGAAAAATTGGATTACACAATTTGGACATGATTTGGAACAATTGGATTTCTGAATTTGGACATAATTTGGACTGAATTGGATTTCTGAATCTGGACACTAAAGCTGAAGCGTGTGATTTGAAAGACACGTCACAGAAGAATTCACTGCTATGGCTCGACACAAATGCAGCCTGAAGAAACAACACGGAGAAGTGGGAGAGACTGTTTTCAAAGCAATATCTGGAACCACCATCGACTGATGAAGTTTGGTATTTTACTGAAGATTGTTGACAAGTTTTATGAAAGATCTGAAAATGTTCTATGAGTTTTTGAAGTATTCCGAGTGAAGTACCGAGTTTGAGTTTTTGAAGTATTGAGTTATGATGTTATGTTGCTGTTTATCGATCCTGATGGTCACACGTGAATGTGTGACCAGAGGGGGGAATGTGAGATTTCATAACACTTTTAAGCAACTTTTGTTAAGGTTAAACTCATCATTCTATCAATGTGCAGAAGCCAGTACTTTTCCCTTGTTTTGTCTATCTGAAGGCCAAGCTACATGGCACCGTGGAAGCTGCTGATTGGAGGTCTCCATGCCTCCGCTCTGTATAATACACTTGCATTCTATTGTATCTGTGATCGTGTGCTTTGTTCGTGCTGTCTCTACCATCGACAATAAAACATGTCTTCTGTCTGAATTTAAGACACGATCCCAGACTATGTCATCTTCTTCACAGATACTAAAGTGTAATGGAAATGTAACCAGTTCAAGTAGAATAGAATAGAGAAGGATAGGGCCAAGACGAGCTAACGGAAAGATGGTCTCGGTCAAGACTTTTTGACTACCACCCAAAAAAACTCCACAGATTGAGTCAAACGAAGGACTGGACACTCTATGGCCTCCTCCTCCACTACGTCTGCTCTTCCTTTCATTGGAACTTTCGGAGTGTGACCCAAACAAAGCCAATATTAGGGGGAAGGGGAGTCGGGACCCCTGCCTCATCACAGTCCCCTCCTCCAACTGTGTGGGGAAATGCAAGAAAAGTCAGTCAGCACGCCTCTTTCATTAGACCCACTGCTAGATCACTGCCTCAAACCAACCCCCATGTTGGCATTTGCGACTACTTTTCTCTTTCTTTAAACCATACAGTAGAATTTCTCATTCAATTATTCTGTTAACAAGTACAAAGAGTGAAAAATATCACCAAAAATATTCATGAAAAATAGGAACCCCAGTGTGTCTTTGATTAAACAAGTGTTCATTATGTAGTAAGAGGGCCACTTTAGTTATCCCAGTTTTGTTCAGGGGCCGATGACTCAGATAGTAAACCTGTTTTGACTGGATTCAGGCTGTTCTGATCTATTACTGAAGATAGCTGTATGGCACATGCTTACTATCTCACATTAGCGCCATATACACAATTTTGTGGCACAATTAAAGACAATTTTCAGTAAAAACCAATTAAGTCCACAACTGGATTTTAGAGCTTTCCAACAAGGTACTGCTGGGTTGGGCTAATAAATAGAATGTTGATGCGGGAAAACGTACACACTGGCGCTTTTTGCGACTTAGTATCACTCTTATTTTGAGTGAAAACTATTTTCAATGCAGCATACGCCTTTTTTGGAAGGATAGTCTATGATGCTCTGGTTCTTGGACCTTGACTTTGCTCGTGGACTGGTTTGTGGCTCTTGGATTGAAAAATTGAACTTCGATCTTGACCGGCTCCTAAAACTCACTAATTTAGCTTTAAGACTGGGCCAAAAGTTATAATCTTTTTATTCATAATCTTTGTTACCTGACAGTTTGGCAGATGAGAGTGTGTAACAACATTGCGCAGAAATGTACAGAAGTTCTCTGCATTATGCCATAGACCTACAGAGTTCTACAAAGTGAATGTTTAATGATTTCTTTGGACATGAGGTGGGATGGGGGTGGGAGGAGTGGACAGATGATCACCACACTGCTGCTGCTGCGGCTGACCTCTGAGACCCCGAAGCCCCCATTACTCCTGGGACGCATACAGGGCGGGGAACCAGGGCCAGGCCGGAGGGGTAAGCTAGTCACACATGGAAAAGATAGTATATTCTTCTGTCAGCTGCAATACTTTCATTACATACAGATTTGTGGTGTGAGTCTATTGTTGGATTATCTAGAGGATAGAATGAAGGAAAACAGGATGTTATGTGGCCAAAAGTCTGAACTGGTTCCAATTTCATCAACTGTTCTTGTTTTTGTAGAAAAGTGAAATTCAGTAAGTTTTCAAGACTTTTAAATTGATGTCTCTGGGTCTACAAGCATTGTTCAACAATTATTGTAAACTACACCAGGTTTTCTAATATCCAAAAAATGTATGCATGCAATATAAATGAATACTAAACTGTAATTTTAACTATTTCGATTTCATGTATCCAACAGACACACACAACACAGCTGTGGAGTGTTTTCAATAATGACAGTACATAGATGGACAATACAGTTAGCATCCTTAGCTCAATGAAGCCAAGGAAAGTGGTCATGGATGAAGTTTTGGTCTAAATCAAATTGGCTATTGACTCATGAAAAGTAAACTTCTCATACCCAGTAATCGTTTGTGTCCCACTCACTATATTGCTGTCCAAATGCCCAAATAAGGAAATTGGCTTATAATTATAAATTATAAATAGGCTTATGTACAAAAGTACAAATCGGGCTGTGCTACATTTTGGCACTATGGTGATGTCACACTCACTCAGTTCACTCCTAATATATGCTCTATGGTTTTCAATCAAGCTCTCGACAAAAGAAGAGACATGACGTGAGACTGCGCCTGAATAGGAAGGCCGCTGGTTAAAAGCTGATGGTTGTGAGTTCAGCCAGACAGGTTGCTCATATGTCACTCGTCATGTTTTGGCTACAGAGGCCGAAGAACCAACAAGTGCAGATGGACAGTGGCTTACTGTCACATATCTACAGATGTCCACCACCACATGCTCTGGGGGAGTCTGAGCCTGGGCCTGGGGGGGTCTGTGCTGAGCAGTGACTGCCGCCCTCCCCCTACACTCAGGGCTTTGTGTCAGGGGTCATAGGTCCGGCCCTTTGTGGGGACACATGTGACCCAGACCTCTACCAAATTTAATTATTGTCCCCTTTGCAGAGTGCATTGGGCCAACAGTGCCACACTGCGTTCACTTAAGAACTAAGTCACATGTTGGCAGGATAGACATATTATGCCGCTTTTCCATAGTCACGGTACGGCACGCACGGCGCACCCGAGTGTGGGTGCTTTTCCATTAAAAATGTTACCTCCAAATTTTTCCTCAGTGTGGGAGGGGTTGTCAGACCACGTAATTTACGCGTAATATTTGTCTGACGTATCACATTTTGTCATTTGAAACGAAATGTTTTTACTTCGAGTACAATACATAACTTAGTTATTTAAAATACATGTATAGTGTTATTCTTAGTATCAACTCAATAAAGGAGCGAGAAGTAAATAACTTTGTAATGATTGTGTTTTGATCAAAAATAAAACCTTTTTGTACATAGCAAATATGTCTCCATCCTCGTTCATAAATTTACCACAGTTATACGGATTTACTGACAAATATAATTTATGTAATGTAAATAGAAGTAAAAGTATATGGTAGGAAATCGTAACTTTTTAACCCCTTTTCTGCATGTGCACAGACAAATGAATGAAACAAAGTCTTGATACGATCACAGATTTATTAAAGACAAAAGTAAAGTGTGAAGAAGATGTGCCAAGTCTGGGATTGCGTCTTTAATTCAGACAGAAGACATGTTTTATTGTCGATGGTAGAGACAGCACGAACAACAGATACAACAGAATGCAAGTGTATTATACAGAGCGGAGGCATGGAGTCCTCCAATCAGCAGCTTCCACGGTGCCATGTAGCTTGGCCTTCAGATAGACAAAACAAGGGAAAAGTACTGGCTTCTGCACATTGATAGAATGATGAGTTTAACCTTAACAAAAGTTGCTTAAAAGTGTTATGAAATCTCACATTCCCCCCTCTGGTCACACATTCCCGTGTGACCATCAGGATCAATAAACAGCAACATAATATCATAACTCAATACTTCAATAACTCAATACCGAGTTTATGATATATAAACTCGGTACTTCACTCGGTACTTCAAAAAACTCAGACTTCAAAAACTCAGAAAACTCATAGAACATGTTCAAATCTTTCATAAAACTTGTCAACAATCTTCAGTAAAATACCAAACTTCATTAGTCGATGGTGGTTCCAGATATTGCTTTGAAAACAGTCTCTCCCACTTCTCCGTGTTGATTCTTTCAGGCTGCATTTGTGTCGAGCCATGAATTCTTCTGTGACGTGTCTTTCAATCACACGTTTCAGCTTTAGTGTCCAGATTCAGCAATTCAATTCAGTCCAAATTATGTCCAAATTCAGAAATCCAGATTGTTCCAAATTGTCCATGCAAAATAGGACGATGGTGTTGTCCATGTCTCAGCAGCTCACAGCCTGAGTAGAATCAGGGGCTGTGCAGATTGTCCATGTGCTGATCCAGATGCATTCTCTTGAGGTTTTTCAGTTTTGGCTTAAAAACAAAAACAAATTTTTGTGTAAAAAAAAAGTCTTCTGTTCTCTAGATGTTACAGACAATGCCCGCATCCTCCACCACCTGAAGAAGATGTGCCAAGTCTGGGATCGCGTCTTTAATTCAGACAGAAGACATGTTTTATTGTCGATGGTAGAGACAGCACGAACAACAGATACAACAGAATGCAAGTGTATTATACAGAGCGGAGGCATGGAGTCCTCCAATCAGCAGCTTCCACGGTGCCATGTAGCTTGGCCTTCAGATAGACAAAACAAGGGAAAAGTACAGGCTTCTGCACATTGATAGAATGATGAGTTTAACCTTAACAAAAGTTGCTTAAAAGTGTTATGAAATCTCACAAGTGCAAAACCAACAATTTACAAAGTCCAAAGTACGTATGGGGAAAGTTAAGTACTCCGGTCACTCATTGCTCGTTTATAATCTCCTCACTTGTGGGAATGGATTCTCAAACAAATAAATATACACACGACAACTTAAGTACAAACACAAAGCAGAATGGCAACACATGAAAGAGCAAAATACAGCACAGTGGAACAGGAAGGACGTTTTAGCTTAGCTTGCTCTCGATAGCTAAATGTAGCTAGCTCACTGTGTGCAACAGACAATCAAACTTTTACACGAGTAAATACATTTAGGTGAGAGCTTTGGGCCAACGGGATACGTAGGTAACCAGTTATTTCCAGGATTACCACAGACTAGTCACAAATCAAGAACTGGGCGACCTTCCTGATAATATTGTTCCGTGTCGTGCCTTCGAGCTGCCTTTGAATTCTTTCTTCGGCCTAAAGAGAGTAACGTGTGGACCACGTCGACCGACCAGGACGCTGACTTTTGGGGCTTTCTGTGCGATTCCATTTCTCTGGAGTGAGGAGGACGTATTATAGCAGAGCAGCCGGTTTTGAAGATGGTGGGGTTGAGTTTTTTTTACCAAAGGGTCGGACATCGCTTCCAGTGACGACCCTCAATGACCAAGAGAGTCGGCTGACGTCACATTTTTGGTATCGCTTTGGCGCGGTTGGAACCACAGTCGAGGTGATACAAGAAAGTACCCTCGATCCCAAGCCCAACCCTCGTGCAAATTCAAAACAGCCGCGTCGTGCCATACCGTACCGTTACTGTGGAAAAGCGGCATTAGACACCACATGTATATGCGGTTGTGTGCCTAATTGAAGGCACACAGTTGTAAAGAATGTTTATTGACAAGAAATCTCAAAGCTAATTTAGGGGACTTTTTTTTAATGCCTCTGTCCTGACGTCAGCCTGCAGATTCATCTTTGTTTGACTTGTTTGAAAACAGAGAAGATGTACAGATGAGGAGGGGGGATGTGTTTTGTGGAGGATTGATGGGGCTCTAACATGATTAAAACAAAATAAAAACAGAATAGGAGAATATGTGGCCTTTAAAGTTAAGCATGTCGTTTACCTAGCTTTAGGTTTTAATCTTGAGGTCATTAAGCAGATAATGTGTTTCTTTGCACTTTGGATTATGTCTCAGGCCACCCACTGTTGGCACGCTCCTCTGGCATGTGGGAGGGGACCTGGGGTGGGTTGTGGGGTGTATGCAGCTGAAGGGGGGGTTTGGGTGGTTATTGTTGCTGAGTGACAAATTAGCACTGCTGCCATGTGCTGAAAACAGTGACACTGCATTTGCTAAGACGCCGACAGCGTACTCAGCAAATTATCCATCCAGGACAGAGCAGACCAGGGCTGTCCACACTGTGCTCATGACAAAACATTTTCACAAAAGAGTTTTGCAGAGGGTGTTCAGAGTTTATTTATGTATTGCTTGGTTGGGACAGTGCACTGTAACACCAGGACTCCCAGAGCCATCATGTTGACTGCCCTCGAGTGAATTCCGGGGAATTCCGCAAACAATATTTCGTTTTCCACCAGATTTATTCAAAGTAAATAATTTGTGTTATTACCTTAGTGATAAAAAACATGATAAATTACTTGCAACTAGTGTTAGTTCTAGTCCAGTCAACTAAAACTTGTGAATATAAATTAAATGCAGCAAAAAGAAGTTTGTTGAAAGGCTAATTGCTAATTCTAATTGCAGTCTAGAAACAGCCGCCTAAAAAAGAGGGTTTAACTGTAATAAAAAGTTGGTTGCCAAGAAATTATCTGTTTTTATATTTAGTTTAAGTTATTAAGACCAAAAAGGTACATACATAATATTTCTAAAACAAAAAGTCATCAAATTGACTGCTTGACTGTATGGTAGATCATGGTAATATTTCCTGGTCTGGAATCTTAAGAACAAAGCCTCAGCCTGAAGACGTCTGCACAATCTTCTTTTTCACACACGTAAGCAAAAGCTTAGAGTGCAAACAGCAGGATTAAGGCGACGGGACTCCGGAGGCAAAGCACTTTGTTGTTCAGTCAACAACAACATGGCCCAATCTGCTCCTGAAGATGCTTATTGTTTCATGTAATCCACTCATCCACAGACTTCAAATGCCCTTTTCTGGCATTTCATGTGTGAGAATGTCCAATCATTTCCTAGGATAGGGAAAACGTATGAAGAAAATAACAAACGCAAATGATGATCTATTTTCACCTGGTTTTAGACACAGGGGAAAGTGCCTAATTCAAGATTCAATGTATTGTCATTGTCACAGAGAGAAATAAAGAAATTCAGAGCATCAACATCAATGCCTCCCTCCTGGAGGGCCACCTCAACGTGGTGGGGGAGTTTGAGTACTCCGTTGATCCTGGGAGCAGTGTTGTCTGGGGCTTTATGCCCCTGGTAAGGCCTCCTATAGCAAACAGGTCTCGGGTGATGAGTCAGAAAAAATGCAGTCCAAAACCCGCAATGGTAGCACAACAATAACACCTGTGACGTCGCCCGGCATCACGCAGCCGGGACCCCACCCTGGAGCCTGCCACAGAGGGATCCGTGGAGGGTCAGTGCAGAGAGGACTGGACGGCAGTCGAATGCGGGGACCTCGTACACAACATCTGGCGCTTGGGCTCTGGAACCCTACTCCTTTAGATGGGTTCTACGCTCCACTTTTCTGGTGTTTCTCGCGGGGAGAGGTGGCGAACAGGGGTGCCCCCATCTCAGCCACCACGTGTTAAGAGTTTTCCCCGGTGAATGAGAGGGTCGCGTCCCTCCGCCTGCCGGTGGGGGACAAGTCTCTCACTGTTGTGACGAACTACAGGCCTAACAGCAGTGCAGAGTACTTGGCCTTCTTGGAGTGAATAAAACAGCAAAACAGTTTATTGAAAGGCTAATGCTAAAGACCAAATGCTTACTTCTGGAGAGTAAATGGTTTGTTACTATGGTAATTAGAGCTGGATTTTCTCTGGTGGAAAACCAAACTGACTTGGCTCAGAACCAGCTTAAGCTGTGAAAATGTGAGATACATTTTCACAAATAAAAGATTATTTCTTGAACATAATGACAAAACTACATTAAGATTTCAAAAACCAAAAAGGTATATTTTCTGAGTAATTATTCTTTTCCAAAAAGAAAAGGGGTCAAATTGACTGCTCTGGGAGTTTTATTGTTAAGCATTATTTACACTTGTTAATATTTCATTCATTGTACATTCTTTAACCAAATAAGAATCCGACTTAAATTCCTCTACACAATGGGTTGCACAGTTAAATGAAGCAGATTTGTGCAGTCATCAGTCACTGATTCCTTTCGACTGTTTCGTCGCTGGTGTGTGACAGGGGATCCTTTCGGGATCTTTGTGCTACCTCCAGGGCCCTCACTTCACCTGAGCCGCATCCCCCATCTGCTCCACTGTCTCAAAGTTTTACCGATAACTCGCAACTTGTCTGTCTCCCACCGCAGCGAGTGGGCTGGCTCCACATCAAAAAGCCCCGGCGATGAATATGGATGCGACGTGGCCCATTCACGGGGCCCACTTTTCTCTGATACAAACTCAAACAAGGCTGACCTGATTGTGCCGCATCAGAACAGGACTCATTTGCTCCGATATGAGGCGTTTTCATCTTTGGGTCTGCAATTCAACTGGGACTGCGGAGGTGTCTGTTGGATTTCAGCACAGACAGGCGAATTTTGTGAGTAAGCAAAATAAATTAAAAAGCGTGTACCGATTTCTTCCTGTTAATAAAAGAGAATAAGTTCATCGCAGAAGTTTAGGCTTATACCTCACTTTCTAACTTCATCACTATTTGCCATAGTGAGTGTAGAAGCCAGACGACCTACTTTGTATGTATCT